>CM066566.1:15224750-16424750 GCA_033816785.1 Picus viridis
AGGAGAAAATGTCTCTGCATATCCAGTTAGAAATAGCATCACAAAGTCAAACACAAGTTTGGAACTGAATGTTTCTGATTCTCTTGCTGCCCAAGGTTCACACTTTTCCAATGTTATTGCATTAATTTCCCTAAAGAACCTTTTGCTTTAGTGATCATTTTACAAAAATTTCAAATTTTAACCCAGAGATTAATTATTCCAGGTATAAATAGAAATACTATTTTCCTCTTTATCCTCTAAGTACAGATGTTCTCTGTTGCACCAGCAAATTTCCTCCAAGTTACCAGTGTACTCTGCAGCTAGGAGATAACATTTCCTATTTGTGTTAGCTTGTTGCTTTCTTGCTTGATTCCAAGACAGTGGCAGGGAAGAAGAAATGCTCACATTTCCATTGCCCTGAGTTTCCTGTGTTCAGGGCCACAGGTCCTTGGAATAGAGTTAATGAAAGGCCAAGTGAGAAACGTTTATATGAGTTCCCTGTTAAATATTAGCAGGTATTGCCATGAGACACATTCATTTCATGTTAATGCTCAGCCAAGATTAACTTACACAGCAAATATTGACCTGAATGACAGCATTCTGGAAAATGAATCATCAGTTGCAGTTTTGTGATATGTTCCTCTCCTAAATACTTCCTCTATACATTTCCTGTCACGTTCCTTGCATATATTTTGGGTTAGTTACTCAATCTTCATGGGCTACATAGGTTGCCTTGAGGGACTGAAACTTCCAAATGAAGGAGTTTAGGGTAACAGGTCCAGGAAGGGCTGCTCCCAGGCAAATTCTCACTTTTGCCTCAGGAGTCCTTCCTAAAAGTAAACAAGTCATGTGGCCCTTGTCCAGTGAAGATGATAGGAATGTGCTTAATGCTGTTTCCATTCAGCAAAACACATGAAAATATTTGAAGAACTGAATGTCTTTAAACATGTTCTTAAACTCAGATTCTTTATATCTAAATTTCAGTTCTGTCCAAGTGGATAATAATATTGAATGTTTATTTTCCTTTTCTCTTCTCTACTTAGTATTTAAGCCCTCTGGCACAGGAAAGATCTTTCTTTGTATTTTGGAGCTGAATAGTAATGGAGCATGGATCTATTTCATTCACTGCCTGTAGGCACTAGTAGGAACTTGTCTATGTACATCTGATTTAATGTTTATTTATTTGCATGCTTAATACATCCATTTATCTCCTTGGGTTATTTCCTACTGATAAAGCCCAGGTTGTGCTTTTTAATAAAAGTATAAATTATGTTGTCTCAGTCCAGAGAGGGAAAGAGACTCAGTTCTTCTGAATATTCCCATGTTATGAAATTAGAGGCATAAAAGAGGCCAAAATATCAGCAGCAAGGCACAAATAAAGTGGATGGATCAGAAGGAGAGAAAGAGAGAATAGAGAGTGAGAGAGAGAAGAGGGAGAGAGAAGAGGAAAGGAATTACATTACCACACCCCTCACCCACCGAGAGAGTTTGAGTTTGTGGGGGAAGGGTGCTGCAGCTTTGGAAGGGTGCTGCAGCTTTGGCATGGAGGAGAGGTCATCCTTGTTGGCTGTGCTGTCCTCTGAGCAGCCTCCGTGAGTTGCAGCAGGCAGAACTTAAGACGCGCAGAGAGGGTTCCTCTTGGTCTGCTTCTTCCAGGCTATATGGTGATGTCTCTCTCAGTTTTTTCTCTCCTGGTCTTCTCTCCATTTTTCTTCAGAGCAGCATTGCCTCAGTCTCTTCCTTCTCTCATGTTTTCCTTCTCAGTGGCATTGTCCAGGTCTTTTCCTTCTCCTGTGTTTTCCTTCTCTCAAGCCAGTAGTTCCTCAGATCTTTTATACAGTTTTTATTGTCTGGGCAAGCAGCAAAGGTGATTTTTGTCTTTGTTGAGCCACATCAAGAGGGACAAGATTTAGTCTCTCACAGATGTGCTTGCCTATAAATGAATCGGAGTAAACAGAGTTTGCCTCACCTTTAACTAACTCTGTGTTTTGTTGAACAGTATGAATACTTTTAAAGCAATAACAGCAGTACCTTTTCATGATCAGGTGATGTGTTGTTGCCTATTAAGCCTTCTCTTAGGCTCAGAGTGGTTGCTAGTTCTGCATTTATTTTCCTAATAGTAGAACAGGATATAGAAGCTACAAACACAGGGTAATTTACATCTCAGTCTCCAAATTTTAACTAAGCAGCTTCCAAACACAGTGGTATGGCCAGATCCTTCATGTTCCACCTTAGAAAGAAATGCCTTTTGAAAATTCAGTCAGACATAGGTTTAAAATGTAATTTGCTATCTAAGATACATCCTCTCTTCTCACCTCGCCTTGCCTCATTCCTCGTGTGCTATTGTTGGGTTAGCCACAAAATCTGTTCCCCCAAAACTGTTTTGCAGCTCCCATTATCACTTGCAGCTCAGCAGATTCAGTAGTTCTGCAGAGTATACAACTTCTGGCAGCATGCATTCCTGGTTTTGCCGTCGATGCAATGAAAACACTTCACATGACCACGGATACTCTTTTGCCTGGTACATCAGAGCGTGCTATTCTCCCACCAGAGAGCACTATCACACTGCATGATATTTCCCTGTCTTTTTGCATTGAGCTTTGAAGATTAAGTTTGAAATGCAGAACACTCTTCACCTTTGCTTGTAAGATGTGGTATTTCAGTTTTGCTTGTATGAGTTTAGTTATTTATAGATAGATATTGTACAGGATACTTCAGCTATGTGATGCAGAACCAGCCAGACAATGCAACTGTCTAATTGCTAATTGCTTTTGTACTGTAACACTGAGCTTCCACTGACAAGTTACTGCTGAGTGGCAGCAGCAAATGGAAAAAGACATTCTTCAGTTTACTTTTCTCTTTTTATATGAATACATCTGTCTTGTGACACCTCACCTGCTGAATATGTTCAAAGATCACAAGCCTCACAGTTGACTTTTGCTTTTACCTCCCAGCTGATATCTAGGTCTACTGAGCACTGATGCCAGTGTTTCTCTAAGTGAGACTGCTCCTCCATGTTTCTTACACTGCTTTCACCACAACTAACCTGACCAATAACATAACTGCATCAGCTCCTCAGGCCAGGGATTCTTCACAATCTGCTTGCACTTATACATCAGTTTGGATAGAGGGCAAAATATAATGAAATGTAGCTTGCTCTTGGAGGGGAGGGTTTGCAGGCAGACAGCATTCCCACTGACAGAAGGATTCCCCAAAAGAGCTAAGTAACACCCCACCAAAAGTTCCTGGTGTGCCAGCAGCCCCATCAGAAAAGGCATGGACACAATGAGCACATTCTGCAGCCAGAAGCCCAGAAGGAAATGCCACAGCAGGACTTAAGGTTTCTCAAGTATCTTGATCAGTGCAGGAGTCTTGCAGGTCTGTAAATGCAGCTTGGGTCCTTCGGTTCAGACATCACTTATCTCAGCCTTCTCTTCCTTATCCAGCTCCTCACTACCCCAGTCTGAAGGCTGAGATCCACTGTTCAGTCCAGCATTCTTCCTCCATGCTCAACCCAGTGCTGCAAAAGGACCCATATTAAGAGAACACAAGGGAGAAGATACAGGGGAAAAACATCTGATGCTTTTGCAGAGGACTTTGTTTTAAAAGCCCACAAGAAAAGCACATTGCTTCCAATTATAAACACATGAGCACTGCACAAAAACCTTTCTCTGAAGTTCAGATTTCTTCACCACAAAATTAGTTGATAATTATGCATTGGCTGTAAACTTCATTTTTTTTCCAATTGCAAAAACCCTTAAGAGTTCCTTTTTCTGTGTTTCTCTGATGATGATGAGTCTGCATGTTTAAGTTCCCATTCTGACTACTACATTTTAACTGATGATGTGCTGTTCTTATTAATAACTCAGGGTAGGGGTTAGTGGCCCTTGCCTACTCTTCTTCAGGGCTCAGATAACTTTAAAAGCTCATAGTTAACACGCTGGGAGGAAGTTATTGCTGCCTTTGGAGATTTCAAAACATAACTGTAGTTATTTGTAACACAAATAAAACTCTTCCCAGAGCAATGGGGAAGAGATATCTGCAGATTTCTTAGCTTATTCAGCAACCATTAAGTGTCTGAGTCAAACTAAAAGCAACTGCTACTCCCCCCTTTTCTTGATAATTTTCTCAGTGGAACTGCACAGCTGACTACATAGGAAATGCTTTCCTTGCTCAGGACAGCATCTATCCAGCTCTACAAAGAGCAGCTTGCTCTCAAGCAACTTGTTTTCTAAATGTGAAGAATTTAAGAACTGACAGTTATAAGAACACTAACTTAGAATCACAGAATCATAAAATCATTTTGGTTGGAAGAGACTTTTAAGGTTACCAAGTCCAACCATGGTTTAGTTGATTAGATGGTGTTGGATGATGGGCTGGACGCGATCTATTCTAAGGCTGGTACAGTGTTTCCAGTCTATTTACTGTCCTACAATGCCCTTTTTCTGTCTCTATTGCTTATGGTAGACTTTGGCTTCCTTTTCGACTAGAGCAGCTTTGAACGAGGCATCACAATTCTTAAGGCAAGGGCTAATTGTGAAGCTTTGAAATAACTCAGTCACTGCTTCTGCCAACCTAGTTCTGACAGTATCTTTGAATGTCTTGCATCCTCAATCACTAAACAGGTCTTCAATATACTTTCCAAAATTTCCAGAGTAAGGTTATGCTACATGGGAAAGGCTGTCATACCTGTCCTAGCAAACATTTGGTTTGTACCTGCAAAACAGACATAATCATAGCTAATACAGAGCAACACTGGCCTGCATTAGGAATGGTGTGGCCAGCAGGAGCAGGGAGGTCATTGTGCCCTGTACTCTGCTTTGGTTAGGCTGCACCTTGAGTACTGTGTCCAGTCCTGGGCCCCTCAGTTTAAGAACGACATCAAGACACTTGAACATGTCCAGAGAAGGGCAACAAGGCTGGTGAGAGGCCTTGAGCACAAGCCCTATGAGGAGAGACTGAGGGAGCTGGGGTTGTTTAGCCTGGAGAAGAGGAGGCTCAGGGGCAACATCATTGCTCTCTACAACTACCTGAAGGGTGGTTGTAGCCAGGAAGGGGTTGGCCTCTTCTCCCTAGCAACCAGCACCAGAACAAAGGGACACAGTCTCAAGCTGCAACAGGGGAAGTTTAGGCTCAAGGTGAGGAGGAAGTTCTTCACTGAGAGAGTTGTTTGCCATTGGAATGGGTTGCCCAGGGAGGTGGTGGAGGTTGAACACCCTGGAGGTGTTCAAGATGGGACTGGACATGGCACTTGGTGCCATGGTCTTGTCACGGGGTCTGTGGTGACAGGTTGGACTCGATGATCTTCGAGGTCTCTTCCAACCTTAGCGATACTGTGATACTGTGATACTGTAACACAGAAGATCACTAGGGATCACCCAAACTTAAAATTATAACTCAGATCAGACAGATTACCACAACTCCTTCAAAAAACCCTATTATTCCTATCAGCTCTGTCATAAGCGTGACACAGTGTGTTGCAGATGAAGTTAAACACAGCAGATAGGCATGGGCGAAGCTATGGGCCCCTTTTATACCGACAAAAAAATCTGTCCTGGGTTTGCTGGTTGGTTTTTGTACTGCTAGAAGGGTGTGGGGGGTTACACAGTCCGATTGCATTATTCACAATGCAGCTAGGTGGATAAAACAGCCTGCATCTGTGTCTGATCTAAAGCTTTCAAATTCATTTGAAGCTGAAATGTTGCACGAATCAGGGAGAAGTAAAACCCCAGTATAGAAATGCCAGTTAAAGTAATATGAATGCTGAGCTCCAGTATAACTGGGAGTATTCCATTTACTGAATTTTTAACACTGAAATCTTGCAGCAACATGGGAAAAAGAAGGAAACAGCCTTCAGATTAGCTTGTCTGTTTAAAGAGAAATTAGTTTACTTTTCTCCCCATTTGTACTGCTTATAATGGACTCTATATTCAGCTTGCTAAGCTGGGGCTACACAAAATGCTTTCTCCAAAAGCCAGACTCACCATTACTTATTTTTTTCTCCCCAAGGGAAAACAAGATGGCAATTAGCAATGTTCAAAACAGGCAGTAAGTGACCATTATACACCTAGTATTGGACACTCACTTATGGAAGAATCCTGCTTGTTTTAATCATTCTCCATGCCCTTAGTGGGACATATCAATTGAAAAAGGAAAGAAAAAGCAAGCAAACACACACACACATCAAAGCAAGAAGCAGACACAGTATTTTAAGGTTGTCTTTGTTCTCAGATTGGAGTTAAGACAATTTCCAGTTCTGGCTTGATGGGATAAATTCAAATAGGTTCTTCCCTTTTTACCATCACTGTTAATAAAAGAGTGTGGTAGTTTTAGGTTAGATCAGATGCAGTCCTGGGAGGATAACCTAAGTCTGCTGATTCATCTGTTATTCATCACACATTTAAATAATCCCTGTCCTGTAAAGGCTCTTGAAGTCCAAATTCCCTTACAGCAAGTACAGAAAAGAAAACCTGGAGAAGTGAAAGTTATTAAATCTTTCTTCTCCAGTTTGAAATTAATTATATTTAGTTCTTAGAAATGAGCTCTCTTTCCCATTCAGGGCAATCTTAACTACAGCAGGGTAGATTTAGATTACACATTAGGAATACGTTTTTTACTATGATGGTGGTGAGACACTGGAAAGGGTTGACCAGAGAAATTGTGGAAGCCTCAACCCTGGGAGTGCTTAAGACCACACTGGATGAGAATTTGAACAACTTGGTCTAGTGGGAGGTGTCCCTGCCCATGGTGGGTGGGTTGGAACTAAATGATCTTTAAGGTCTCTTCCAACTCAAGCCACTCTCTGATTCTGATTTATGAAGTCATAGGTTTTTCCTTGGTGCTACACAAAGGATCTACCTGTCACTCAGAAAGCCTTCTTCTCTGCTTTAATCAGTATGCCAGCTTTAAGTACTGCTTACTGAATGCCATATAGTGTTCTTATTACTTTTCAATAATTTACAAAATTACCATAGACATCTGGTACTTTGGAAAGAGTCATGTGGTAATGATTTACTCTCTGCTATCCAAACAAGTTTCCATATCAGGGAAAACAGGTTTGCTAGTGCTTCTTTTAGTATCCTCAGATAAAAAGACACCTAAGGTGGCCATGAAGCTCCTGTGATGAACTTCCCTCCTTTTTCTCATCATTTATGGTAGAATAGTTTTGTACTTTTAGTTACAGGGAAGAAGTAGCAGTGGAAGCTAAATGAGAATTGCTTTATGAATTTTCCTGCCTTCTGATGTATAGAAATTTCTTAATAATTCTTACAAACCCAAATTTTATCATTTTTTGTACTATTTACTTCAGCAGGGTAGATTGCAACTCACTGTAAGATGATATCCTGTCCAGTATTTTCACCAGCCTATCAAAGACTTCTCAGAGTTTAAGACAATGGAGAGGAAAAAAAAGAGAAAACAAGATATCTCCCAATTTTAGGTGCACAACAGCTCAGATTCACAGAAGTGCACTCGAGACAGCACTTATGTACTGACCATCTCAGTACCAGGTATTTCTATGGGAAATCTGATTTTGTCTTGGAAAGAGAGTAGAAGAGCAAAAGAACCATTAGGTTTCAAGAAACTAAGTTATAGCAAATTGCTAAAAGTTTGTTTTATCCTCAGAGAAAGAAAAAGTGACTAAAGCAGAAGAAACTTCCTGAGTGACTTGATGGAAGTTTTCTTTCTCTCTCTCTCTCTCTCTCTATATATATATGAATTCAATGCAGGTTACATTTCTTCAGTGTTATATGGTCCACTAGGAATCTAAAGTTCAGAGATAAATAAAGGATTCTGGAAGGATACTGAGTGAAAATTATTATCAGAATTTGAGTTTGGGGGATGGTATATGCTCAAGGAGGAAAGAGAGATGTAGGTCCCCTCAGGGCCTTACAGGGAAGACATGAAGTAAACATATCTGGAGACTGGACATGAACATGAGCAACCTGCTGTAAATCACAGTTATCTGAGCAGAGGCTTGGATTACAGGGTCTCCAGAGATGTCTTCCATCACTAGTTATGATGCTAGTCTGTGAATCCTGCATTTCTCCTTACATAACAATTTTGTCTCATATCTTGATTGTGCTCAGCTTGCAAGGACACTAAACAGAAACCTATCCAGCAAAGCTTCTAGCTTCCAGGAACTCTTCACTGGCAATTACTTCCTCAGAAAATTAGTGCACAATTTTCTGAGTCCTGGGATGCTTTTAATGTCATTGTCACAGACAGGAGCAAAAGCTCAGCAGACAGAGCAGAAATGATGTCTGTTTAAAGATTGAAAATCACAAATTTCTTTCCTATTACATTTGGTGCATCTGTCACAAGACAGGACATAGAATAACAAAATAATATCTTACCAAAAATACGTGTGGGTAATCTCAGTCATAATTCTGGAACAGTTTAGGCCTTTTAGAGCAAAAAAAACCCCAAAAGACAAAGAATAAAGTTATTGTTTGACTGCAAAACTCATGCTTCTCCCTCTGACTCACACCCCAAAAAATCCTCACCAGTGTTTTCCTAGGCTAGAGATACCTGAGAAGGGAATTAGAATACAATTCCTTAATGTATTTTAGAGAGGTGTATATTAACCCTTTCCCCTTCGCTTATATTTTCATTTTTCACAGATAGTTTTATAGCTCTGCTTTCAAGCACAGCCTTGAAAGGACATTCAGTCTAATTTGTTATTCTGAACTGATAGGAACTCACTGGGTTTGGTTTCACCTTCTGGTTTTCAATTCGTTTTTCAATTCTTTTGTGCCACCTGAGTTTAAAGATCAAATAAAATAGAACCCTTAGAGTGAGATTCTACTCAAATCACTTTCCCCTACTTTAAGACAAAATCACTGTTTTCTACAGGCTTGCAAAACCATGTAGTCTCACCTCTTAGAAAGCAAGGCCTGAATGTAGAAAAGAAATCTGAAAATGGACCAAGTTATGAGCATCTTAACCTGACCCAGTGCTGCAGTTTAATGTAGCCCCTTAAATTCTCTTGTCATTTAGATAAAGCAGGTCTTTGATTCCAGTTTCTCTGTCTGACATCTTTTATTTGATTTCAAATTTATCTCCTGATCTGGGAACTCCGATCAACTCTGAATTGGGGATTTCTCAAAAAGTGAAAAAAGTCCTGGAGGAATATTCTCTGCATAGGAGCAAGCCTTACCACACTTTAAGCTGTGTTTGTAATGCAGTGCTTGATACTCTGTGCTGCAGTCCAGCTGAAGTGAGGTTGTAGACAGGCAGAGGTTGGTCTCTTCTCCCAGGCAGCCAGTACCAGAACAAGAGGACACAGTCTCAGGCTGCACCAGGGCAGGTTTAGGCTGGATGTTAGGAAGAAGTTCTATACAGAGAGAGTGATTGCCCATTGGAATGGGCTGCCTGTGGAGGTGGTGGAGTCACCTTCACTGGAGGTATTCAGGAGGAGACTTGATGGGGTGCTTGGTGCCATGGTCTAGTTTTTTAGGTGGGTTGGATTGGTTGATGGGTTGGACGCGATGATCTTGAAGGTCTCTTTCAACCTGATGTATTGTATTGTATTGTAACAGTGGAGCTTGTTGTCCCACAGGAGAAAAGGTGAAGTGTCCTCAGTCCTCTCTGTTTTCCCTAATCTTTTGGATGATCCTTGTAGAGGATGTATATCTAAAGAAGTGTTGTCTAAACATGTTGTGATGATAATTAAGTACCATTTGTTTGGTTTAGTAACAAGCTGTAAAAATCAGCACACACAGAAAGCAGCACTTCAGAACATTAATTAGTGATGAATATGTTTGCCTCCCAGTGCACAGAGTAGGTGGCATTCCACTACCCAGTGTATTCCTGTGGAACATGCTGTGGTGTATGTCATGCATTAAAATTGCCCAAAATGTAAAGTTCACTGGGAGGGGTGGAAAAAAAAAAGAGAAGAGTCTCAGGGCAGATAAGGCACATAAGTTATTTACTTCTAATATGTTTATCCACTGAGTTATGAGAGTCTTGTTTTCACTTGCAAGAGTCTTCCAGTACTGATGATTGAAACACACTTGTTTAGCTTTAATAAACTTCTCTTGGTCGAGATATTTGGAATCTATTAATGGCATGCAGTAGGTCTGATAGCTGCAAACACCTCTGTTCTTCAGCAGCAGCATGACAAGGATGACAGGTTTGCAGCCCTGGCATCCATAAAATATTCGAGTGTTAAAACAATTCTCCAAAGCTGTGGCCACAGGAGTTATATGCTCAGCCAACAGATAGGATTGGAAGACAATAGACAAAATTGCAGGTAGAAATGCTTTGCCTATTTCTTTCCCAGCTGCATCTGTTGCTCAGGAAAAAGATACTGCCTATCCATACAAATTTTGATGCATATATCTCTCTTGCCATTTTTTGGTTGAAATTCTTGCCTAAATTCAACCTTAACTTAGAAAAACTCCAAGACCTTCCAAGTGCTGCTTATTTTAAAACTTAGTTTCCAAACCACAGAAACCTCTTCCCTAACTCTTATAATCCTTCTCTAAAACCTGAGAAAAGATGATTTTCACACTGGTTTGCAGATGAGACACTACTTGGGATGGGATGATGCCAGCACACACTACATCCTACAAGCCTTTGTGTCTACTCACAGGCCTCTTTAGTACAAAATTCATCCTCCACATGCAGGGCAACACGTTCCTGCCTTCAACTAGTGCTCAGGCAAGACTCCCTCCTGTGGTCCTTTGTGATTTTCCCTTACCAATGGCGACCATGCTACCTTCCTTTACTGCATGAGAGGTATCACAGGAGATGAAACAGGGGCGTCAAAGACTTCAAAGAATTAACCAGGTTGGAAAAGACCTTTGAGATCATCAAGTCCAACCTATCACCCAACACCATCTAATCAACTAAACCATGGCACTAAGTGCCTCATCCAGTCTTATTTTAAATATTTCCAGGGACAGGGACTCTACCACCTCCCTGGGCAGCCCATTCCAATGGGCAATCACTCTCTCTTCCTATTGTCTAGCCTAAACCTCCCCATGTGCAGCTTGAGACTGTGTCCTCTTGTTTTGGTGCTGGTTGCCTGGGAGAAGAGACCAGCCCCCACCTGGCTACAACCTCCCTTCAGGTAGTTGTAGACAGCAGTAAGGTCTCCCCTTAGCTTCCTCTTCTGTAGACTAAACAACCCCAGCTCCCTCAGCCTCTCCTCATAGGGCTTGTGCTCCAAACCCCTCACCAGCTTTGTTGCCCTTCTCTGGACATGTTCCAGCAAGTCAACATCTTTCTTGAATTGAGGGGCCCAGAACTGGACACAGTACTCAAGGTGTTGACTAACCAGTGCAGAGTACAGGGCCACAATGACTTCCCTGCTCCTGACAGCCACACTATTACTGATGCAGGCCAGGATGCCATTGGCCTTCTTGTTCCACCTGGGCACACTGCTGGCTCATATTCAGCCTACTATCAAGCAGCACCCCCAAGTTCCTATGATTTCTGGGCATTCCTGTTTGTTTTTATAGGTAGTTGAGACATAGCTTGATAAAGTTTTCAGTTTGTGGATAGGAATGCTTTAACTTCCCTTTTATCAACCAGCTAACAATCTACATTTCTTTTATGACTATGTTTTAAAAATGTATATTTCTAGAGGATTTGAGTTAGTGAAGAGAATGAGGAAGTAATTATTTAATTTTCTGTGAAACATTCAGTATAATTCCAGAGATGATTTTGTGGAGAAGATCAGGGTCTGTTTGAGAGGACATTTTGTTGCTAGGAGACACTAATAACAATGCGCCATGAAAAATATCTGATCTTTTAAATTGCACTTGAGTTGGGAAATGAATGAATAAAAAGTAGATTAATGAACCAGAGTGTCAAAAAAAATCAAAGATCATAAGGATATTTAATTTCTAGAGTGAAAAGCCAGCATTAAGTGTAGAATTTAATGCAGTTCCAATTGAGATGTGTCATAAAGAGCACAACAGGCACTGCAGATCCTTAACAATTGACTAGAGGTACACAGATAGCCTAAGTCATGAACATAAAGGGGAACAAGAACAGCATTATTATTATTTTTTTCTGTTCATGCAACTGCATGGTTGTTCCAACTTGAAAATGTTAAACCAAGTTCTATGGTACACATCCCAGATATCTTCATTCAGTGAAGTAAGTTTACTAAAAGAGCTTACTCTCTTCTGTGTAGAATCACAGAAAGTGCAGCCAGAAAGGATTTGAAGAGATGTCTAGCCATCTTGGTGCCCAAGGAGATCAGTTAAACATCAACCATCCCAGGCAGATATTGATCAAGCCTTCCAAAAACTCTCTATTAATAGGAGCTCCTCTTCCTCAGGCAATCTTGTCTATTCCTTCCCTTTCCCTGTTGTTAGGAAGATTTTCCTAGCGTTTAATCTAAATCTCTCTTGTCGAACTTTAAGCCCATTGCTCCTTGTCATACCCTCAGTTGGCAGGAAGAATAGTTTATTTCATTTCTTTTTTTCAGTGTTTACATACTTAAAGACTGTTATCACATCTCCTCTCAGTCTTTTCTTCTCTAGACTAAATAAACCTAATTCTTGCAAGGTGCCTGCATCCATCATATTTTCAAAGGCTCTGATCACTTTTGGTATTTGCTCTGGAAATTGTCCGATGCAAAGGCACTTTGTGTAAAGATCAGATAAACTTCTCCTGCACTTTGGAAGTAAGTGAATGAGAAAGAACAGAGGTTTATTAATTTCTAACCAAGGAGACCGGCTCAGGAAAACAGTGCATATTTTGACAGTACAGCCTCACATGTTCAGGTCAGCAGTAAGTATTCGGTCTCATCTGTGATTGCCTACCAAAAAAGTGAAAAAAAAAGATGCCTGAAAATGTCAGACAGAAAATAAGATATGTCTGGAAATGTCAAATGGCTTCTTATAAGCCAAAAAGTCCAGAAAAACCATTCCTTTTCCTGGAAATAACTAGGCTGTAAATGGTGATAAATATCTTTCTGTTTTCCTGTATCTCAGTTCTGCTGAGGATCTTCATCTGCAAAAGTTTTGTGTATTTGTAAATTAATCCCTGTTGTGGCTGTGTTGTCATGTCTAGAAAATGTTAATATTGCAATTCTAATATTTTGATTAAATAAGTTCCAGATTCCACAGAGCACCACAGAGCTTCATACACTTTGTACTTAATGACAGTACCAGATGTCAGCAGCTCTGCTGATGGGATAATGTGCCTGGAATGGCCTCTGATACAGTTGCATGATAATAGCACAGCCTAGTCTCCCTCATTTTCTTTTAAAGTTTACAATAGTAAATGTAAAGTCAATTTAAAATAGAAAAATTGCTTCCAAATAAAATCAAGTGACTTAGACAGCAACTAAATGAAATTCAGAGTTCAAGCTGAAGCACAACAGGCATCAAGCAATTATGACTGTGTACTGCCAGGGGGCCTTGTCCAGAGGAAAAGGTGAATTGTAATGCATGAATGGCAGCCTGTGGTGCCCCACTGGTGTTCAGTGGTCACAGAAACATAGAATCACAGAAACATTCAGGTCGGAGAAGACCCTCAGGATCAGGAAGTCCAATCAATAACCCTACTCTACAATGTTCACCTCTAAAACATATCTCCAAGCATCACATCCAAATGACCTTTAAACACATCCAGGGTTGGCGACTCAGCAACCTCTCTGGGGAGCACATTCCAATGCCTGACCACTCCTGTGAAAAGAATTTTCCTAAAGTCCAGTCTAAACCTACCCAGACACAGCTTGAGGCCATTCCCTCTTGTTCTATCACTAATTACCTGTGAGAAGAGACCAGCACCAGCCTCTCCACAGTGTCCTTTCAGGTAGTTGTACAGAGCAATGAGGTCTCCCCTCAGCTTCCTCTTTTCCAAACTAACCATCCCCAGCTCCTTGAGTTGCTCTTCATAAGATTTATTCTCCAGGCCCTTTCCCAGCTTTGTTGCCCTCCTCTGCACTCCAGCACTTCCACCTCTCTCAGCATTTCTGATACAAGACAGGATGCCATTGGCTTTCTTGGCCACCTTGGCACACTGCTTGCTTATATTCAGCTGCTTTTTGACTAGAATCCCCAGGTCCCTTTCTGCCAGGCAGCTTTCCAGCCACACTTCCCCAAGCCAGTAGTGTTGCTTGGGGTTGTTGTAACCCAAGTGCAGGACCTGGCATTTGGCCTTGTTGAAGCTCATCCCATTAACGTTGGCCCATTGATCCAATTTATCCAAGTCCCTCTATCGAGCCTCCCCACCTAACATGGTGTCATCTGCAAATTACTGATGACACACTCTATGTCTTCATCAAGGTCTCCAATAATGATGTTAAACAGAAGCAGTCCCAAAACTGAGCCCTGAGGAACACCACTTGTGACCAGCCACCAGCTGGATTTAACTGCATTGACCACCAGACTTTGGACCTGTTTGCCCAGCCAGTGCTTTATCCAGCACAGTGTGCGCTCATCCAAACCACGAGCAGTCAGTTTGTCCACAAGAACTCTGTGGGAAACAGTGTCAAAGGCTTTTTGGAAGTCTAGGTAGGCAATATCCACAGCCTTTCCCTCATCCAACAGTCAGGTCATCCTGTCATAGAAGGGGATCAGGTTGGTCAGGCAGTACCTGCCCTTCATAACCCCATGCTGACTGGGCCAGTTCCCCTGGTTGTGCTCTATATGCTGTGTAATGGTGCTTGAGATGACCTGCTCCATGACCTTCTCTGGTACTGAGGTCAGACTGACAGGTCTATAGTTTCCCAGTTGTGCTTCTTCTGCAAATAGCCAAAGGTAAGGTAATCATGCATTGTATTATTAGATTAATTAGATTTTTTAGCCAAGGTAGTTGTATATTTGTGTTATCTCATTTATTCAGTAAACTCTTATCTCTTTATTTCAACCCCAAGTTTTTGTGTGTTACTTTTCCCTCACTTCTGTGTTGGGGAGCAGGCAGGTTAGCCCCTTTACACCATTTTTTACTGCAATGGAAACTTTGATATTCCACAAGAATACAGATTAAAACTCATGTATTCTAATAATTCCTGTTAATGGCTCACTTAATAATCTTTTTAAGCTATAATTCTAAAAGATAAAGATTTATCTAGTTGCATTTTGAAAGAGATTTTAACCTGGCTTTACAGTGATTCCTGATTTTTTCTATAAGGTAGTTTCAAGCAAAGCTCCAAGCTTTGGAACTCCATAATGCATTTATTCCCATTGTCTCTCACCTCATCACAATGTGCTTATGGAAGTTGTTTTCTTTTGTTACACTCCCACATCATGTAATGTTTCAAATAGAGATATGGCACTATCAAACAGTATTACCTTGTAATAAACAAAATCACATCAGCCTATTTCTTTCAGCTCATCCTGGCTTTGAAAAGTAAATGTAAAAGGCAAGTGTAATAATTATTTCCTATGGTAACTACCACACAGTTAAAAACAGGGAAAGTGGAGACACAACATTATTGTGCTTCTTATTCTTCTGTCCAAATTTTAATACCTACAAAACGGACTGGGTTTTCTTCGCTGGGTTATCTCACTTGCAGTTTCACTAACTCATGGCTGGCTAGAACTACTGTATGTCCTCCAGCACTATCAGCAGTTAAAACAAAGTTATCATTAGATACTCACCCAGAATAAGCACCAGAGACCCAAATTCGTGCCAGGGATAAGATATGACCTGATCTGTAAAGTTAATGTTAAAGCTCTAGTCAGTCTTCAAGGCAATGGAAATTGTAATTATTGTTGTTCATTCTCCCTTCCCCATAAAAGAATAATGTGATATGAGAAACAACTTTCTTGAAGCTGGCTTAGTCAAAGCAGCCTTTAATTATTAAAACTCCAAGAACAGTCTTGTTAGATTCATCTTTATATATAAAAGCAGACTCTCTACTGGAGAGCTTTGGTGAACTGAAGAGAGAAGAGCAGCCAGCAGGGAGCTGATTGCAGGTCCTTGATCTCCAACAGGTAGCTTCCATAGTGTGTTAAAAAGTCATAAGGGCTACCCTTAAATGTTAGAGTACAGAAGTGAACTCAGCATGCTGCCACAGCTCAGTCCTGACACTTCCCTGTAGCATCCTGCCTGCCTTAGCAGAAATATATTTGGAGAGTCAGCAAAGCTGAGGGGTGAACATAAAGAATGGTTTCTTCTTTACATCCTAAAAGATGTGTGCAATTAGCATGCCTTCATCAAGGGCAAATCCTGCCTGACAAACCTGGTGGCCTTCTATGATGAGGTCACAACATTAATAGGTGAAGGCTAGCAACTGATATCATTTACCTGGACCTGAGCAAAGCTTTCAATATTGTCCCACACCACATCCTGGTCTCCAAGCTGGTGCAGTATGGATTTGATGGATGGACCATTCAGTGGATAAAGACTGGCCTGATGGCTGCACCCAAAGGGTGGCTGTCAATGGGTCCATGTCCAAATGGAGGCCAGTGACAAGCGGAGTCCCTCAGGGATCAGTCCTGAGACCTGTCTTGTTTAACATCTTTGTTGGCAACATGGACAGTGGCAATGCATGCACCCTCAGCAGGTTTGCTGATGACACCAAGCTGTGGGTGCAGCAGACATGCAGGAGGGAAGGGAGGCCATCCAGAGGGGCCTTGACAAGCTGGAGAGGTGGGCACAAGCCAACCTCATGAGGTTCAACAAGACCAAGTGCAAAGTCCTGCATCTGTGTCGGGGCGATCCCAAGCACCGATATAGGCTGGGCAGCAACTGGCTTGAGAACAGCTGTGAAGAAAAGGCCTTGGGGGTGCTGGTGGATGAGAAGCTCAACATGAGCCAGCAGTGTGCACTTGAAGAACAGAAAGCCAATTACATCCTGCCGCTGCTCTGGTGAGACCCCCACCTGGATTACTGTGTCCAGTTCTGGCACCCCTATATACATAAGGGAGGATCTGGAGGTGCTGGAGTGTGTCCAGAAGAGGGCCACGAGGATTATTAGAAGTCTGGAGCACCTCTCCTATGATGACAGACTGAGGGAGCTGGGACTATTCAGTCCGGAGAAGAGAAGGTTCCAAGAAGACTTTGTTGTATCCTTCCAGTATCTGAAGGGGGCCTATAAGAAAGCTGGTGAGGGACTTTTTAGGGTGTCAGGTAATGATAGGACTAGGAGGAATGGAACAAAAATAGAAATGGGTAGATTCAGATGGGATCTTAGGAAGAAGTTCTTCCCCATGAGGGTGGTGAGACACTGGACCAGTTTGCCCAGGGAGGTGGTAGAAGCCCCATCTCTGGATGTTTTCAAGGTGTGGCTGGATGTGGCTCTGAGCAACCTGATCTAGTATGAGGTGTCCCTGCCCATGGCAGGGAGGTTGGAACTAGATGATCTTTGAGTTCCCTTCCAACCCTAACAATTCTATGATTTTATATGCCTTCAATAGTGCATCTTTTTCCTTCCCTAAATGCTGACACAGAAGTGTCTTCCCAATCATACCCTTTCCCAGCTTCTGCCCAACACACACACGAATACCATGTCAGAAGGACTTGTCCACTAAGCCTGTAATTGCAGACATCTTTTTAAGAAAACCTTTAATGCTTGTCAATTCCACATCTGCAGCTGAATTTTCTCGTGCAGAGTCCTCCTAACAACTAGGGTTTTTAATTGTTTCAACCTCATCCTGATCCTATGGAGGTGATGGAAAGGAATTCACTTGACTTTCTCTGTAAGGATGGGGTTATGAAAAAAGAAAGAAGCAATAGTATTTGCATAAAGTAATAACTTATTTTAAATCAAATTATAAGAACTGTGATTGATCACATCTCCCACTGCAGTTAATTTGTAGCATCTATGCTGTGGCTATGTCAATAGGGTAATGCCTGGCAGGTAAAGTGTCTGGTTATTATAAAAGTTGCAGACTTGTGTCTCTAAATCTAAATTTTTTTCAGTCTCAGCTCAAAGGTGACAAATTTACCCTTAGGCAAGGCAGGGCTACATTTGTCAAACTTTCAAATACTCATCTTGAAGTCTGCAGTCAGCTCACTTAGTATATGACTATACCTGTTCAATTTGCTCCTGGTTTCTGCCTTCAAGTTTCTTCTCTTCCTGTACTTTTAGCCTTAGGGCAATACTAGAACCAGTGTGTTGTGTGATGTGTAAGACGTGAGCCATCATCCCAATATAAAACATACATAGCAAGTGTGTAAATGATCAGAAGATGCTGCAGGGAAGAAGGGACACAGTTGCTGGTCACTGGATTAGCTCACACTGCATGTACTTGGTGGATGAGAAGCTCAACATGAGCTCTCAATGTGCACTTGCAGGCCAGAAGGCCAATCAGATCCTGGGCTGTATCAGGAGAAGTGTGGCCAGCAGGTCAAGGGAGATGATTCTCCCCCTCTACTCAGCTCTGGTGAGACCCCACCTGGAGTACTGCGTCCAGTTCTGGAGCCCATATTACAGGAGAGATGTGGACGTGCTGGAGCGTGTCCAGAGAAGGGCCACGAGGATGATCAGAGGGCTGGAGCACCTCTCCTATGAGGACAGACTGAAGGAGTTGGGGCTGTTCAGTCTGGAGAAGAGAAGGCTCCGAGGTGACCTCATTGTGGCCTTCCAGTATCTGAAGGGGGCCTACAGGAAGGCTGGGGAGGGACTTCTCAGGATCTCAGGTAGTGATAGGACCAGGGGGAATGGAATGAAGATGGAAATGGGGAGATTCAGGCTAGATGTGAGGAAGAAGTTCTTCCCCATGAGAGTGGTGAAGCCCTGGAATGGGTTATCCAGGGAGGTGGTTGAGGCCCCATCCCTGGAAGTGTTTAAGCCCAGGCTGGATGAGGCTCTGGCCAGCCTGATCTAGTGTAGGGTGTCCCTGCCCATGGCAAGGGGGTTGGAAGTAGATGATCCTTGTGGTCCCTTCCAACCCTGAGTGATACTACTAAGATACTATCACTTCTGCCCTTTGGCTAGGTTATGCCTCTTATCCATTTTAAATAGTCACCTGCCATACAGTCATGACTATTGAATAGGACAGAAAGGAAACTGAGGTGCTACCACTGCAAGGCAAGATCTACCAAACAGGGTTCCTTAAGGGTTTTCCAGTGTCCTTGCAAATAATTTTCCTTTCTTTATACGTGGTTGTTATAATTGTAAAAAAACCCCAAACAAATAAGCAAAAACCCCCAAAACAACAACAACAAAACCCCCAAACCAACAACAATTAAAAAAACCAAGCAAACAGATGAAAAAAATCACAACATCAAACAACCAAAACACATTCAATGCAAATTTAAAGTGAAATTCAGAAGAGTTTGTGGGTTATTTTCCCTCTAAACACTGATCAAATAATCAAAGGTTTATTTTGGGTGAAGCAAAGCTTAGGAGCTTTATTGGTCTCTCCCCAGCAGAGTCAATAGGATCTCTGCTTTGCTGTGATCAAGCTTATTTACTTGACAGTTTAGAATAAACCTAGAATCAATATCTTTATTGTGTCATGTAGAAATGTATATATGTGTTAGATAGGCCTGCATTAGGAATGGTGTGGCCAGCAGGAGCAGGGAGGTCATTGTGCCCCTGTACTCTGCTTTGGTTAGACTGCACCTTGAGTCCTGTGTCCAGTTCTGGGCCCCTCAGTTTAAGGACATCGAGACACTTGAACATGTCCAGAGAAGGGCAACAAGGCTGGGGAGAGGCCTTAAGCACAAGCCCTATGAGGAGAGGCTGAAGGAGCTGGGGTTGTTTAGCCTGGAGAAGAGGAGGCTCAGGGGCAATGTCATTGCTCTCTACAACTACCTGAAGGGTGGTTGCAGCCAGGAAGGGGCTGGCCTCTTCTCCCTAGCAACCAGCACCAGAACAAGGGGACACAGTCTCAAGCTGCAACAGGGGAAGCTTAGGCTCGAGGTGAGGAGAAAGTTCTTCACCGAGAGAGTGATTCGCCATTGGAATGGGCTGCCCAGGGAGGTGGTGGAGTCGCCGTCCCTGGAGGTGTTCAAGATGGGACTGGACATGGCACTTGGTGCCATGGTCTAGTCATGGGGTCTGTGGTGACTGGTTGGACTTGCTGATCTTCGAGGTCTCTTCCAACCTTAGTGATACTGTGATACTGTGATAAAGCCTAGTTACAGCATTGTGAGAGACACAAATATAGTGCTTTACACTTTGGGGGAATTGGTTTTAGGAATAATGTATTTTCTTTGGCAGAGAGACTACTGATAACAAAGAGACTCAGCCAATAGACAATGCACTAAAAAGTCAGCATCACCTTCCTTAAATCAAGCACAAGTGAGTATCACAGTTCTTCCAAATGGAGTTTTAATGACACAAGCACAGTATTTGAGTAGCAGATGCTGCTCTTTGGCCACTTTAAGCAATTATCAACCTTCCCACAATGATCATCTAATATTCCTGAAAGTACCACAATATTGATTTCAGCCAGCCTGTGATAAGACTTTTCCATTATTATGGTATACTTTTATCCTCATTTTGAACTGTTTTCTAGCTCTAGCACAGCTTCTAAGAATACAGTAATATTTTCACAGTGGCACATTTTCCCAAGGGTGAGAGGTACCCAAGGGTAACAAAAACTCAAAGGTCAACTTTCTGTCCCACTGTGAATTTAAATTTTAGCTGTAAGCAATTAACATTTGGGGTTTGTGACTGATTCTAAGTGTTACAAGCCACTGTAACCTTAACCAGAACTATTTTGCTGAACAACAAAAAATGGAACAGGTATACAACATTTGCCAGGAGAAAAAAGTGTAGCATCAAGTGCTCTGTGTGTGGCTGTGCTCTGCAGGTTGATGCTCCCTAGAGCAGAAAGAAGCTACTTCCTGATTCACAGCACAGTTTGTGGTGATTTAAGGGCATCCAGTCAAGACGGGTTTGCTTTGTAGCAAGGCACTGACTACAAACCAACTGACAAGCCCTAAATGTTGGGTTTCACCTCACACACCTTTATGTGACCCTGATAGACAGAGAAGGTGAACATCCATAAATGTCCTTTGCTCTGAAAGAGCTCCAGAGGTGAGAGGAACCTCTCACTGAGGTATGTTCAGCTCCTTTCTGGTAGAGGAAAGATAAATAAACAGGTTTGAGACATAGTTGTTTAGTTTGTGTTCAGGTCTGAACACAGTTGTTTTGTTTGTGATATGCCACCTTTTAACGCACCACTGCTGGAAAGGAAAAAAGCTATATCATAAAGTAGGAGAAAGTTTGTAATGAAAACAGTATGTATGTGTGTATGTGTATATAGAGAGAGATAAACTTTGTGTAAATGTGCTGTCAACTTCAGATTAAGAACACTAGAGAAAGAGAAGAAGGCTTTGTCTTTTAAAAGTTTCAGGCAAAGGTGTGGCAAGTAATAAAGCTGCTTAAGAGTCTCTTTTTAGCCAACAGCCATTTTCTTCACACACATTTACTTCAGAGCTAAAGTGACAAAAGATGCTGGAACACCTAGTGGAGCAAGAAGAGGTTAGGAGGACCTAGCAGAGTGAGGACTGTTGCAAGATATAGTCAGAAAGGTGAGGAGTAACTAAAGGAAAAAGATCAAACCAATTGATTAACTTGAATTAGGCCTTGCTATGCTATGAGATGCAGAAGTCTTCATCGCTCAACAAAGGCTGCTAGAAGAAAGAGAAAAAAACTCAACAAACTTCTCTGTGAGGAAACCTGTGAATCTTTATTTGCATAGAAAAAATTGCTTGCTAGCTGGGTTGCTGGCTGGGACCAACCATTCACAGAAATCCTACACTTAGACTGGTAGTATAAACGCTAGATTGCTGAAGTCTGGGTGTCTTGCACCCAAACGATGCTGTATAGAGGAGAGGCTGAGGGAGCTGGGGTTGTTTTAGCCTGGAGAAGAGGAGGCTCAGGGGCGACCTCGTTGCTCCCTACAACTACCTAAAGGGTGGTTGTAGCCAGGAAGGGGCTGGCCTCTTCTCCCTAGCAACCAGCACCAGAACAAGGGGACACAGTCTCAAGCTGCAACAGGGGAAGCTTAGGCTCGTGGTGAAGAGAAAGTTCTTCACCGAGAGAGTTGTTCACCATTGGAATGGGCTGCCCAGGGAGGTGGTGGAGTCACCATCCCTGGAGGTGTTCAAGAGGGGATTGGATGTGGCACTTGGTGCCATGGTCTAGTCATGGGATCTGTGGTGACAGGTTGGACTCGATGATCTTCGAGGTCTCTTCCAACCTTAGTGATACTGTGATACTGTGATAAATGCTTCACCATAACTCAGTAGTGGCTGTTGCTGAAATTTTTAGCCCACAAAGCAGTCATGGGGCCCAGTTTGCTGGCAATGTGTATTTAGGTAACTATACAAACCATAAGAGGTTTTAAAACTTAGACATGATGAAAATTAACCAGTGGAAAATTTCATTACTGCATTCTGCTAGTGATGCAAGTATCTTCAAAATGAAAGTAGGTGACCTGAAAAAGGAAATTATGACCTTGCAAACCTTGATGGTACAATTAAAGGAAAAACTGGGTCAGCCAAACTATTGATCATTAGCTGAAAATGGAAACATGTTCTTTGACTTCAGATGGACTTTCAGCTATGAAAAAAAGAAATGCAATTTAAGGTCAAACTCTTGATATGAAGATCGGGATGGCAGGGATGAGTTGCCACACTAGACCTGTGAAAAGCCTTTTAGAAAGCTTTTTCACAATATAAAGAGTCATTGTATAATACTTTCAATTTTCCACCTTTCCCAGACAAGTTCTCTGTTTTCAAGGGGAGAGAGGGAGGCTTAATAAAGGAGTTCTAATGCAGGTTGAATCATGTATAACTGTTCATTAGATGCTTTAGACTCTTCTTCTGGCAAAAATAATGATGCCAAATACGAATGATTCTTGTGTATATGTGTTCTACAGAGAACAAAATTCGGTTCTCCCAAATTAATAGGCAAAAAAAAAATCCCTATACCAACCCAGAAGAATAATAACAAAAGCATGCAAGCACTACCCCAAAGAGTATAGAACATAGAGGGTAAAGTACATTATGCTTAGTACGTACAGTAATTTCAGTAAATTTTCAGAACAATAATAGAGAACTATGAGAAGAATATAAATGACAATGCTGTTTGCAACTACAGAGCTAAACCAGATTTTCCCTAAACTAAGAACTGTTTTCTGTAAGTTTGAGTCCTTGAGTTTTGATTTTTGCCTGTGAAATACTCCTTTCCTACCTCAAGGCCAGTCCAAACTGACCAAAATAGGACTGTCTGATTTGAGATCCTAGACCAGACTGGCTCTCTGGAGACCAGGACAACTTTGAGGGGTCCTAAACTACTCATACATTATCCACTGAATTATAATTGCTGAGAAAGTCCCAGGCAGACAGAATGAGGAAACAATAGATTAAGTTAATCACTGGAACATGAGTACTTCTCTATAAATATTCTCTAGAGTTCATCTTATTTACTAAGCAGTATAAGATGGGGAAACCGTGAAGTCTTGTCTGGATCTTCAGTAACACTTAGAATCACAGAATCATAGAATCAGTCGGGGTTGGAAGGGACCACAAGGATCATCTAGTTCCAACCCCCTGCCATGGGCAGGGACACCCCACACTAGATCAGGCTGGCCAGAGCCTCATCCACCCTGGGCTTAAACACCTCCAGGGATGGGGCTTGTCTGGATCTTCAGTAACACTTGAACCTATAATGTTCACATCACAGCCCAGGTCTAGAATACCAAAGCTAAAAGTAAATACAGTAGCTCATGGGAATAGATTTCCTCAGTGAAAAAGTCACTACAAGTGGATAAGTCCTGATCTCTTCATGGAAATGCTGTATTCATATCAGTCACAAGTTATGGGAAACAGTCTGCACAAGAAAGAAATCAGAGATTTAGATGTTTAAAACTGAGAACATTACCGTTAGCTGTTGGCACATACAGTTAAAAGCTTTGGTACCCTCTACCTTTCACAAATGTTTAAGAGGGAAAAAGAAAAAAAACCAAACAGAAAGGCCTTTATTAAAAATATTAAACCATTAATATCTTTTTGCAACATACAAGAAGGTGAAATAGATGGGGGTTTTTTAAACTTGATTTGTCCCAGTCACATATTTTGTGATATTCAATGGGAAAGGCATTAAACTAGACATGCTTTTATTTTCTTTTGAATCCATTTTCATGCCATACATTTCTTCTAGCTCCCATTTAAGATTCAAAGGACCCTTTGGTACTGCCAAGGATTTAGAAAATAGAATGTTCCTAGAGACAATTTTTATTCAAGTGGTTGCAAAATTACTGCCTCTCCATGGATTTTCACAAACACTCTTTTCAATACAACTAATCTACAGTATCTGACCTGAACAGCCCAAGCAGTATCAGGAAAAACTTCATTCTTTTCTTATCAAGTTTCAAGAGTTTTTAGAGATGACAGCAAATATGCAGCTGTGTTCCCTCTATGACTCTCAGAGATTTCAGGAAACAAATCTGTATTCATACATACACACAAATCTGATCCCAACCAGAATATGAATTAGCAGAATGACCTGAGTGCAGGTCTGAGTACCAGGAAAAGAACACTAGGAAAACAAAATGGATGTTGAAAAGTGTCTACTCTTTCACATCTGCTTTCTGACACTCATCTTTGAAACATTAACCAAATATTTTTAACTGTCACAAATCTAAAGGCAGTATATGTGACAGAGGAAGCTAAATATAGAAGCCAAAAGAAAAAAGAATGCAAGTATTATTCACCAGAAGACAATGTATAAGGCTTATATTTAGTAATAAAAAGTTATACTTGTACTTCTTGCTTAGTCCTGGTACAAAATAGTCTCTTTGAGACTATGATAACTCACTAAGGGAAAGCTGAAGTGGCTAAGAGAAAAATACATATACCTGACTTAGTAATTTATACAAAGAGAAAAAATAATTATCACCATATCTTCTGTTAAGGTGTGCTTTCATTTGTAGTTAATTTGCATAATAAAAGATGGTTTGATGGGTCAAGGGAAAAGGATAGAATAGAATAGAATAGAATAGAATAGAATAGAATAGAATAGAATAGAATAGAATAGAATAGACCAGACCAGGTTGGAAGAGACCTTCAAGATCATCGTGTCCAACCTATCATCCAACACCACCTAATCAACTAAACCATGCAACCAAGCACCCTATCAAGTCTCCTCCTGAACACCTCCAGTGACGGCTACTCCACCACCTCCCTGGGCAGTCCATTCCAATGGGAAATCACTCTCTCTGTGTAAAAATTCCTCCTAACCTCCAGCCTAAACCTCCCCTGGCACAGCCTGAGACTGTGTCCTCTTGTTCTGGTGCTAGTTGCCTGGGAGAAGAGACCAACCTCTGCCTGGCTACAACCTCCTTTCAGGTAGTTATAGAGAGCAATAAGGTCACCCCTGAGTCTCCTGCTCTCCAGGCTAAGCAACCCCAGCTCCCTCAGTCTCTCCTCATAGAGATTGTGTTCCAAGCCCCTCAGCAACCTTGTTGCCCTTCTCTGGACGCATTCCAGCAAGTCAACATCCTTCCTAAACTGAGGGGCCCAGAACTGGACACAGGACTCGAGGTGCAGCCTAACCAGTGCAGTGTACAGAGGCAGAATGACCTCCCTGTTCCTGATGCAGGCCAGGATGCCATTGGCCTTCTTGGCTGCCTGGGATTTGACAGACAAGTTAGAATAGTAATTTGAACATGGAGAAGCACCTTTAATTATACTCTGCTGCGTACATTAAGTCTGTTCCGAGTTTTATTACTTTGAATCCTATTCACACAAAACCACTTCACCGTAAAAAGATGCTATGTACATTCTCAGAAAAGGGGACTTCAAGACCAGCATTCTTTCAAAAGGAGGCTGAAATATTTTAATAAGTGTTTTAGTCACGAGTAAATATGTCAGCATGTAAAATATGCCTATATTTTTCTTTCCCCTAAATGTTCCTAAAGAAAAAAAAAAGTAAGCATTCCAGATCAAGTTTTAACTAAAGAATCTCTGATCTCTCTTGTTTCTACACCTTTTGGTAGTTGTTAGGATTCTCATCAAGTATAAATCATAACTACTTTAACATTATGAGAAAACAGATGCCACTTTGCATTCTTTAAGATTTTAGTCCTCGACAAAGTTCTTAGGCCTCTTTTATCTTTGGATGTATTTACTTCTTTGGTTTCATGACATCACTGGGTCACTTAGAGAACTGCAAATGTTGCCATATTCACCATTACTTTCCAAACCAATGAAATCTTCCCAATTTGTTGTAACTGTTAGAACTGTATCACAGAATCACAGAATTTCAGAGGCCGGAAGGGGCCTCAAAAGATCATCTAGTCCAATGCCCCTGCCAAAGCAGGATCACCTACACCAGATTACACAGGAACGCATCCAGGTGAGTTTTGAATACCTCCAGAGAAGGAATCTCCACAACGTCCCTGGGTAGCCTGTTCCAGTGCTCTGTCACACTCACAGAGAAAAAAAAAATTTCCTCATACTTATGTGAGACTTCCTACACTTTCAACTTCCACCCATTGCCCCTTGCCCTGTCATTGGGCACCACTGAGAAGAGCCTGGCTCCATCCTCTCAGGACTCACCCATTACGTATTTATAAAAATAGATGAGGTAACCTCCCAGCCTCTAAGGTGAAGACCCCCAGCTCCCTCAGTCTCCCCTTGTAAGGAAGATGTTCCACTCCCTTAATAATTTTTGTGGCTCTGCATTGGACTCTCTCAAGAAGTTCCCTGTCCTTCTTGAACTGAGGGGCCAAGAACTGGACACAATATTCCAGATGCAGCCTCACCAGTGCTGAGTAGAGGGGGAGGAGAACCTCTCTTGATCTCCTGGTCACACCCTTTCTAATCCACCCCAGTCTGGGAGTAGAATGAGGCTGAAATGTAAATATTACATGGTGTCGGTGTCATAACTGTGCACATCAGTCAGGTAGTGCATACACATAATCTCTCATTTGTTTATATCTTACTAAATATGTAGGGTCTCCTTATTCCTCCAAGGAATGAATTGGACGCTCTTTGACACAAGAAGGAAGCCTACAGAGGGCATCTACTGCCCACTAGATCATAATCTGCTCCAACCCTTTGCATGACTTCCTTGTGCTCATTTCCTCATGCATGGAGGCAAAAAGGTAGTTCTGGGGCATGGCTGTCTCCCCCAATCTGTGTGAGTCTCATGATGACGCAGTAGGTCATTCTGTCTGCAGTTCTTTGATTAGACTGTTGAGAAGGAGTCTGGTCCAAATTCTTTGAAACATAGCTGTACATTATTGCTTAAGGATGCAGGTGTTCCTGGAAGAGAACAATAGAGCAGTGATTGTACTGTGTGTTTCCCAGCAATGCTGAGGACTGATATGCCAGATTTTTCTTTCACACAGGCACCTGAAGAGGATGCACTGCTGCCGGGCCACAGCACAACAAACCAACACTGAGGGCTGGAACCACAGGAAGCAGGAACAAAACTGAAGGCCATGCTACAAAGATGTGGGAGTGAGCAGGTGCAACATGCAATGGCACAGAATCACAGAACTTTAGGGGTTGGAACCAGCCCCCTGCCAGAGCAGGATCACCTAGAGTAGGTCACACAGGAACACATCCAGGTGGGTTTTGAATGTCTCCAGAGAGAATCCAATCCAGGGTCTGCTTCAAGGGTTGAGAGCTGCAGCGGGGCGCTGGGCAGTGCTGGTGTAAAAAGGATCTAATACTTAAGTTTTTAATAAAATATATGGCACTATTAATAAAAATATTAATAACCTTTTATTAATATGAAAATTGCCAAAACTTACTAAAAGGTTCGATGCATGGTTAGAATATATTTACGATGGGAATGTGCAGCACTCGGGCAACTACCACGATTTAACAATTTTATGCAAACCAGGAGGAATATAACAGAAAGAGAACACCCTGGGAGAGAAATGGAGCTCCACCACAGTGCGGGGGAGACTCAACAAGAACTGGTATGCCAAAGATGCAGTGAATTAATTACTCATAACTGGTTGTACTCAAGTAGGGAGTGCTGCTGCTGCGTATTAGATGCTTCGGGGTGCCCACGCGCCAGGCATAGCAGCCTGCCAGCAGGAATGCCACATGGTTGTCAATGGCTGGTCTTGCTTCAGCAGATGGTGGGCTGTTAATGACGTTATTGCAAAGGGTGCTTGCTTTGTCCTGGGGAAACTGAGGCATGGCAAAATCCTGGTCGCAAGGGGAAGCAGGCCTGGCTACGACTCCTAAGCTCGTGGCTCCTCTGGTAGCTTGCGGTGTGTATGCTCGCAGCTTTATCCCAGGCACTGGACCGAGCACCTTGAGGCTATGCAACTCGAGGGAACTTCACACCAGACAAGGTCCAAGCAGGTTCAAGCACACAAGGCTTGAGCAAGGCATGAGCAAGGCTGAGCAAGGCATGAGCAAGGCTGAGCAAGGCTAAGCAAGGCTGAGCAAGGCTAAGCAAGGCTGAGCAAGGCTAAGCAAGGCACAGGCAGCTAGAAATCAGCCTGTATATAAATCTTGCCAAAGATCAGTTGGTCCAATAGGGCACTGAAACCAGCACACAGTTACCCAATAAGAAGGGTTTCTGCCAGACTGTGGCCAGAACACATACCCTTAACATAGATACAGGGTTGTTTACCAGATATACATGGTCCAGTCCCCTTCATTCCTTTTCCCACATTACCCTGGCTTTCTGCAGGAAGGAGGGGAGAGAGGGGACCATGTCTAGACACCTTAGTGTCTCGGTTTGTACTGGGGCCATTTGGCCCTACCATGATAACTAGTGAGCCTGCGCACTCCAGACAGAAGAAGCCAGAGATGCCACCCTGGAACAAAGAACTCCATGTGGAAGAGTAGACACAGACACTACTGTGATGTAAGTTGCTTACTTCTCCTCTCGTCAGTGAACAAGTGACACCAAAAGTGCCTAACATAAACTGGATAATAATCTTAAAGTCACTTTTCCTAATAGATAATACTTCTTAAACCTCTTACTGCTTTCATCTATTCCTTTCAGACTCTTTTCAATTTCCTTTAACAACTATTAAGTGAGGTGTTCAAACCAGGCAGACTACCATCACTTCCATCCTATCAAACAAATAGAGCAGAACAATTACCTCCAATGTCTCACATTTGACACTACTATTAATATTTCCCAGAATTTTATTTCATTTTATTTTCTGGCAAGTGTATCACATTTTTTAATCCTGTTGGGTCTGATTCCTCCTTGAGTCATGTTTGATTAGGTTTTCCAACCAGAGGGATTTCAAGCAAGCTAATCAAAAGGCAGGAGCTTCTTTCTGGGTTGCATGAAGGACCTTATTGCTGTCTACAACTACCCAAAGGGTGGTTGTAGCCAGGAGGGGGTTGGTCTCTTCTCCCAGGCAACCAGCACCAGAACAAAAGGACAGAGTCTCAATCTGTGCCAGGTGAAGTTTAGGCTCAAGGTGAGGAGAAAGTTCTTCACAGAGAGTTGTTTACCATTGGAATGGGCTGCCCTGGGAGGTGGTGGAGTCACCATCCCTGGAGCTGTTCAAGAGGGGATTGGACATGGCGCTTGGTGCCATGGTCTACTAGTCATGAGGTGTTGGGTGACAGGTTGGACTTGCTGTAGCTTAAAGAATAAAGCCCATTGTCAATAAGGCTAGCTTGACTCTGGATCTTCTCAGACAACATATATTGGATGAATAATTAAAAAATTACTTAAATTATTATTTTACATAAATCACTGAGAATGTTTATGAGGTGATTCACACGTGTCTACTCAGGGTCACTCATATCTGTGTGGCTCTTTTAAGACAATTAAATACATATAGACAAACTTTCAAAGGCCACTGTTGCGTCTGCTGAGTTGTACTGAAGGGTATCTCAATATATATGAAGTACATGTATTTAATGAAGAGCAACAGCTTGTTTAATAGCTTGCATTTGTAGATGTAAAGCTTTATAGATACAGGAGGTGCAGGCAGATGTATGACCCAAATTGATACAAGTATTCTCAGGTCAAGTTGCTAACTATAGTAAATGTTTCCTTTATCCTCTCCTTTACCAGAGTCACATTGTTTATTCTGGATAGTATTTACTAAAGATAAATTAAAAAAAAATGAGAAGGATGCCTACACAAATGAATAAATAAAAGAGGCTAAAATGCAGAAAAGTGTCAGGAGAATCAATATTTAATTAATACTTCTACAATAGCTATAGTATAAGAGAAACTTCTGATACTTATTAGCTATAAATACAGCTTCAGTTACTGGGTTAGCCTAAATGGTTCACCTAAGAAACCTAGGCTAAATAAGGAGTGGATAGTGTGAAAATGGGGATAGAAAGCAGATTAAAGTGGTGGGAAATATTGTGTTTCCAGCTCTAGAATGTAAGCCAGATTAATTACTTTTGAGAGAGACTGAGGAGAGTACAAGGAGATAAAACCTGCAGGCAAAACCTGGATTTTCCTCTATGCCTCCAAATGCTACAATTTTTGCTGAACAGATTAATTTACAAAATGGAACTAAAAGGGCAGCAAAAAAAAAATATTTAATGAAGAAATGCTGTTTTGTCTATAAGGATTTTATAGAGGTTGAGTCTATGTTATTGGCTTGTACTTTTTCTAGGATGGTTGCCTTAGGCTTTGCCTTTTTACCACTAGGAATCATAGAATCATAGAACCAACATGGTTGGAAAAGACCTCAAAGATCATCAAGTCCAACCTGTCACCCAAGACCTTATGACTACTAGACCATGGCACCAAGTGCCATGTCCAATCCCCTCCTGAAAAGCTCCAGGGACAGTGATTCCACCACCTCCCTGGGCAGCCTCTTCCAACGGCTAAGAACTCTCTCTGTGAAGAACTTTCTCCTCCCCTCGAGCCTAAACTTCCCCTGGTGCAGCTTGAGTAGTTTAAGTTTATTAATTATAAGTATTGCTATTGGTTTATTATTGGAAAAACTAATTCTATAACCCCAGTGGAATGAGATTTATCACCAACTGGCAAAACTAAAACCATGCAGTTTTACACAGTATGCTACCAGAGCTAATTGATACACACAATACACTTCCAAAGCTAACTGAAATTAGTAGAAATGTTGCTAATTATTTCATTTGTCAGTGGAGAAGTCACACACAAACCAGCTAGCAGAACAAGCAAATGTGCATGGCTACTCTCTTGTAACTATATATGCAGTTTTGGACATTTATGCTGTCACATCTAAAGATTTGCTGAACCAGTTCTCCAAAGTCTGCCTGCATTTCCTGAAACCTAAATGAGATGACATAGCCCTTTCAGAGATGGAATTCTTCTAAGGCAATACAGCAATAAATGCTGCTTATCTTATCTTATCTTATCTTATCTTATCTTATCTTATCTTATCTTATCTTATCTTATCTTATCTTATCTTATCTTATCTTATCTTATCTTACTTTATCTTATTTTATTTGGTGGAGTCACCTTCACTGGAGGTGTTCAGGAGAAGACTTGATGGGGTGCTTGGCTGTATGGTCTAGTTGTTGGGTGGGTTGGATTGTTTGATGGGTTGGACGCGATGATCTTGAAGGTCTCTTCCAACCTGGTGTATTGTATTATTATTTATTATTATTTATTATTATTATTTTATTTTATTTTATTTTATTTTATTTTATTTTATTTTATTTTTTATTTTTTTTATTTTATTTTATTTTATTTTATTTTATTTTATGTTATGTTATTTTATTTTATCTTATCTTATTTTTATTTTATTTTTAAGAATACTCTCTCTTTCCCCTTTTCACACTGTGGCTCTCAACAAACCAACAGATGTCTCTGTTGTCCACTGCCAAGCACCCCATCAAGTCTCCTCCTGGAGGTGTTTAGGAGGAGACTTGATGGGGTGCTTGGTGCCATGGTTTAGTTGATTAGATGGTGTTGGATGATGGGTTGGACATGATGATCTCGAAGGTCTCTTCCAACCTGGTCTGGTCTATTCTATTCTATTCTATTCTATTCTATTCTATTCTATTCTATTCTATTCTATTCCATTCCATTCCATTCCATTCCATTCCATTCCATTCCATTCCACCCTTCCTGCAGTTTCTTAGTCGTTGACTTCTTTTTGTTGACCTTGACTTTTAAGTATCTTGGATGAACTTTGTTATTCTGTTGTTGAGCAGCTCTTTCCCTTGTAAACCAAAATGCTTGTGCTACAGTTTTCTCTGCAAGAAGTGATTCCCATATTACATTCATGCAGTTTCTGGTCCTTGCTTCAATGAGAAAAAAACATAATTTGGGGTGTTCCCTCTTTTAATTGAAGTTCATCTCTCTGATTATGCCATCTCCTTCCTGCTATGAGTCAGGGCCTAAAATAATGTCAGAGAAAAATGTCAAACCTACCAGCTTGAGAAATTTCAGCATTGAGTCATTCAGCAGTCAGTTCAAACATCCAGATAATTAACTCTCAAACATCCTCAGCTGCTGCTGCCACCTTTTGCCATACCTTTTAATGATGGTTAGAAATGGCACTTAAGAGCAGCCAGAAGGGTGAGAAAAATATATCTGTGTCATCATCTGTAATTGGGGCAAAATGTAAAGCAAAAGGAACATGAGATTTAGATTGGAATTTGTAACCAAGGAGATAAATCACACACAATAATTCATTAGATTAATTGAACTCTTGCAGCACATTCAAAGCACAAGCTGACTGTGATATCCTTCATTGTCCACATTTTGCAAATGTAATATATGTAATTACAGAGATCTATTTCAGCAGCACTGCTTGTTTCAAGACTGATCAGACTAGACACATAAAAGCACTTTTGTTCTACCAAGAGAATGAGTGCTGCAAGATATTCAGCACAAATTCTTAACAGTTAAAAAAACCCCACAATATGACTCTTCTCAGGTTTATCTACATCTTTCAAACTCAAATCTTCCATAAGCATTTGGTGCCAGAAATAGTGCCATGCTTTGTGAACTCAAAAGGCTGTTCCTACAATTAATTTGATGTTGCATTTTGAACAAGTTACTTTTTACAGTAGCTGTCTCTAGTTCCTATTATGCACCACTGATGCTGATGTTTAGAACATTTTATTCTGCATGCAAATAACTCACTGATGCAAAGCAACAAGAACCTATTTATAAATACCTGTGTTTTCTGCCTTATGTGCATTGCCAGCATACTAGTAACACACACCAGTAAACAAGTCCAGCTTCAGCAAATGGGCCTGGGAGGCATTAAAAAGTATCAATTAGTATCTTGCTATTATCCCACACTTTTGTGAGAAAATAAGCTTACTTATTAGTGACTTGCCTTAAACTGCTCTCAGTTACAAATTATTGGTATTATTTTAATTACACAAATGGCCTTTGCTTACATAATTCCCTCCACTTTTTAATAACAAAGCTACAGGAAGATTCCGGTGTTGATTGATTGGAAGTGTTTATAGTAGAGTCCAGCAGAATCTGTTATTGCACTAGCCACAGGACACAGCAGGTGATGTACTCAAGTGCTGAATACAACCCTAAAATCCTGCTGGAGAAATGAGCCCTTACGTAGAATAGCTCAGATTAGCCACTCTCAGTAGCATCCTGTTAGTTTTGATCATCTCCTTAGCTGCCTCACCAACAAAGTTTTAAGGCTGTTGAAAAAGTAGAAAAGCATATTTAATTATTTTTTTGTTTAATTCATATATTGTGTCTTTGATTTTACTTTGACTATTTTATGCAAACTATTTTATGGTGCTTTATCATTTAGGAACCTTAGCCTGAATCTGAAGAATTGTTAAAATAACCAAAGAATTCTGTAAGGCTCATTTAAATTATACCCATTGAAGTTATTGTGTTTTTATGTTTGTAAACAGAGGAGTCTGCATTGACTGGAAAAGAAGTCCCCAGTGTCAGGGAAAAGGATAAAGATGAGGATCCTGGAAACTACCAACCAGTCAGCTTCACTTCCATGCTCAGTAAGATCATGGAACAGACCCTCCTGGAAGATACATTGAAATATGTGATGAGGCTCTGGCCAGCCTGATCTAGTGTGGGGTGTCCCTGCCCGTGGCAGGGGTTGGAACTAGATGATCCTTGTGGTCCCTTCCAACCCTGACTGATACTATGATACTATGATACTATGAAAGACAAGGAGGTGATTAGAGAGAGCCAATACAACTTCCCCAAGGGCAAATAAATCCTGACCAACCTAGAAGCCTTCTAAGATGGAGTGACTGCATCACTGACAAGAGAAGAGCTATAGATGTCATCTACCTGGATTTCTGTAATGCCTTGGACACAAACCCCCAGTACCTTCTTGCCACTATCTTGGAGCGATAAGGGTTTGATTGGTGGACAGTTAGATGGATAAGAAACTGGCTGGATGGAAAATAAGTTGAAATCAGCAACAAGTGATGTCCTTCAAGGGTCCCTGCTGGAACCAGTACTATTTAATATCTTCTTCTATGACATGAGAATGTTGCAGATGATGCCAAGCCTAAGTGGTGCACTTGATTTCCTTAAGGGAAGAAATACCAGCCAGTGAGACCTTGACAGGCTTGAAGAGTGGACCCATGTGAACCTCAGGAGGTTCAGCTAGGCCATGTGCAAGGTCCTGCACCTGGATTGGAGCAATATGACCAATTCACAGATGTCATGCAAAGAAAGGTGGATGAAAGATTGGACGTGAGCCATCAACATGTACTTGTAGCCCAGAAAGTCTACAGTAGCCTGAGCTGGATAATAAGAAGGGTCAATATCAGGTTATGGAAGGCAGTTTTCCCTCTCCAGTGTCTGCTCTTCTGAGACCTCAGCTGGAGCACCCTATCCAGCTCTGGGGTTCATAGCACAAGAAAGATCTGATGGAGCCAGTCCAGTAAAGGGCCACAAAAATTATCTGTTTTTTATATAGTTCCAATTAGACCCTGAGAACTTACTTCTGAACACATCTGCTATGAAAACAGGCTAAAACAGTTGGGATTATTCAGTCTGGAGAAGAAAAGGCTCTAAGGGCACCATAATGTTGTCTTTCAGTTACTTAAATTTGGCCTACAGAAAGATAGAGAGAGACTTTTTGCCAAGGCCCATAGTAACTCAATGGGAGGCAGCGGTTTTAAAGTGAAAGAGGGTATGTTTAGACTGGACATAATTAAGGTATTTATTATGATTAAGGTATTGAGACACTGGAACAGGTTGCCCAGAGGAGCTCCATCATTGGAAATGCTCAAGGCCAAACTGGATGGGGTTTTGAGTGAGAAAGATGTCCCTGCCCATGGCAGAGAAGTTGATCTAGATGATCCCCTTCCAACCCAAGCCATGATTCTATGTTACAGAGAAATCTCCAGCCTTCAGATTTTTGAATCTCATGCATGTTGTACTACACCACATCTAGATCTCTAATATTAATAAGACAAACTAAATACTGTGGAGATGATTTTCTGAGCTCTGCACAACTTCTATTTGGTCCTACAGTGCCTAGCTCAAAATTTACGTCTGGGATCTTGACAAAAATATCCAGATGATCATAAATTTAAATATCAGCTGTCTGAACATCTTCAAATATGGAAATGTCTAATGTTCAACTCACTGGAATATGGCACATATTTAAAAGCTAACAAAAAAAAATTGCACTGTGCATAGATAAACTTCTTACATTTTAAAGCAAGCATATTTTTATGGGGTTAGCTGTTTTCTATGTAAAATCCTTTTTGCCTGTGAAGTGCTCTAGCAGGCACATAAGGTAGGAGAAAATAAGTTTCCCAACAATGGTGCTATTGACTCACTTCCTTAGATTTCCCTGAGTAGATGAAGCCAAACCTCCTCTCTATAGATCCTAGCAAGATATGTGGTTAACATTCACCCAAATCCCTGTACCTTTGCAGGGGAATGATGATATGTGCCCTGGTTTACAGGACAAGAACTAGTGCTGCCAATACACATAAATGGATGAAGGCTACATTGTCTCACAGCTTTAAGTTGGAAACAGTTTAAGAAAAATATAACACTGGTGGGCTAGAGCAAGGGCCAGTGGAGGATGAACTGATCTGGTCACCCTCCCAGTACTGACTAAAGGCTGCAGGCTATCCTTGTTGGGTTTCCTAAACTAGTAAGCAACCTGCTTATTTCACAGATGAAGGCAAAAGAGGTAGTAAGTTCACTTCATGCCTAAAAGACTCCACTGCTCCAGACCACAATTCCAAAAATCATATGTCTGCCAGTGCAATAAGTGATAAAGGATGAAAAGTTTTGACAGAGAGACTTCTGACATTGATGTCATCTTCTGCAAATTCTTAGGTGAGCCGAGGAGGCTAAGCTCTCCTGGGAGTGGGTTTCTTTTACCTGAGGAGGCAAATGTGCACAGCTTGAGGAAGTGTTCAGTATCTCTTCTCAGCACAGACTGTAAGTGCATGATAGAAGTCATCTCACTGGGCCAGATATTATCATCTTTGATAAGCCAAGTCCTGGACCAGGAGAAGATGTTTGGAGGGATCAAGTGTGCCTATCTCTTGTATGTTTCCCTTTCTCTGGGGAATTCCTTCAGGTGCTCATTGCTGATGCAGAAAGCCCATTCAGGTTCACACAAGCTGAGCCTAAGGCTGTGTAGGGCATTAGACCTCTTGTTCAGCCAGAGGTCTTTCTACAAGCTGCTAGGCTACTCCAGACCTTATACCAAGATTCAGACTATATATTTCTTCTTCCTTACTTCCCTCTGCCCTCCTATAGAAACTATTCCAAACTATGCCAAATCCAGCACTTTCTCTGCTATCACTTAGGGATCTTAGGACATATGAAATCTGCATAAATGTAGGTGATATGATACAGGACTAGAAAGACCTATATCTTATGGGGAGCATATAATTTAATAAAACTTCACTTGCCTAGAATGGATCACCTCCTTTACTTCTCCTTGCACTTCAGCTGTGCCTTGTGCTTGTCATCAATTTGAGTTTTATTTTTTTCTTCTATTTTTTTCTCCAAAGATAGGCTCTCTTTCATTGTCTAACTCCTTTTTTACATTTTTCTAGTAAAGCACACAGGATAAAAACTGAAAATATTTTGGCTTAGCAAAGGAGAGATGCATGAATGGCCTGGCAACTCTAGTAATTATTATGAGACTGTCTGTTGGTAAATATATGCAGATTCACCCTAGGAAGTTGGCCAGTCATAAAGAATACTGATAACCCTTTTAACTACTAAACAGGCTGATACTAATAAATCACTAAAGAATTAGAAGACATATAGCTGCTAGTTAAGAGGCGTAATCCCTCATCACCATTGGAATGGGCTGCCCAGGGAGGTGGTGGAGTCACCATCCCTGGAGGTGTTCAAGAGGGGATTGGACATGGCGCTTGGTGCCATGGTCTACTAGTCATGAGGTGTTGGGTGACAGGTTGGACTTGATGATCTTTGAGGTCTTTTCCAATCTTGTTGATTCTATGATTCTATGACTCTATTTTGAGTCTGTGAACCACCAAATCTTGGGAGTCATTGGCTGCTCCTGAAAGGCTTGCAAGATGTAGCTTAAAAACTAAAGCCTATTGTCAAGGAAGCTAACCTGACTCTGGAGCTTCTCAGGCAACATATATTGGATGAATAATTAAAAAATGGCTTAAATTATTATTTTACATAAATCACTGAGAATGTTTATGAGGTGATTCACACGTGTCTACTCAGGGTCATTCATATCTGTGTGGCTCTTTTAAGACAATTAAATACATATAGACAAACTTTCAAAGGCCACTATTGTGTCTGCTGAGTTGTACTGAAGAGTATCTCACTATATATGAAATATATGTATTTAAAGAAGAGCAACAGCTTGTTTAATAGCTTGCATTTGTAGATGTAGAGTTTTATAGATACAGGAGGTGCAGGCAGAGGGGACTGGACGTGGCACTTGTTGCCATGGTTTAGTAGTCATGAGGTCTTGGGTGACAGGTTGGACTTGATGATCCTTGAGGTCTCTTCCAATCTTGTACAATACAATACACCAGGTTGAAAGAGACCTTCAAGATCATTGCGTCCAACCCATCAACCAATCCAACCCACCTAAACAACTAAACCATGGCACCAAGCACCCCATCAAGTCTCCTTCTGAACACCTCCAATGAAGGTGATTCCACCACCTCCACGGGTAGCCGATTCCAATGGGCAATCACTCTCTCTGTATAGAACTTCTTCCTAACATCCAGCCTAAACCTCCCTGGCTATGATCTTGCCTGTCCTTAAATTGCAAGATTATTTTCCCCTTGGAAGCTGAGAACAAAGGTTATTCTTTTTATTTTCAGATTTTACTTTCTCTGTTTAGGTTCAGTTTGACCTGCAATGATTATTTATGATAGCAATAATGTTACTGCCTAGGTCTGAGGGAACTCTTTGGTTTCTTTAGGCAAGGGGCCTAGATTTTTTTAACATCCACTTACAGGTTAGCATCATATTCCAGAAAGCATACAGAGAAAAACACTTCAAAAGTCAACACCTGCACATGTGAAAGAATATTCTGGGTGGCAATTTTTTAGAAGCATCACAGAGTCCACAAACTCTTCTAAAACAAAAAATTCCTTTTTTTTTTTTCCCCTAAGAAGTGAAGACCACAAATATTTCAGTAAAAGAGCAAAATGCTTGAATTTCCATATTGAATTACCATCAGCATTCCATGTTCTATAAAAGAGCCTAATGGCCTCTTGAACACTTTAGTAATTTGAGTCCATTAGTGTAATAGGCAGGGATTAAAAGCAGAAACAGAGATCATTAACTATGAAAGTTAAACACATCTGTTCATATTCACTCATTAAAATGACAAATATTTCATCACTGAAAAACACAGATCTCAGTATAGGAAGATTCAATATAAAATCAGCTCAATATAATGTTCTGCCAAACTTACACATTGCTCAGAGGAGCAATTTTGTAGTGGCTTCCATCTTAGATGCCAAACAAATTCCTAACACAGTTTCACCTGGTGCATACTGTAAAAGGACTGCAATGCTTCCATCACTGCTTCTGAGATAAAACCACAAAATCATCTTCCTACTGAGTTAAAAAAAAAAAAAAAAAAAGAAGTAGGGAAAAGGTGATATCACATGTGCAGTCCCTGAAGTAACAAGCTCTTTGTCCACCACTTAAGACATTTTTGTGCTTCTGATGTTGGGGACCCTATTCCACTGTCCTCACCTCTGGTATCAACAGCTCTGAAACTGATCCTTGCAGCATGTCAGTTTGTCAATACTTGTCCTCCATCCAAGTGGATTACCTTGTTCTCTCCTAAATTCACATATTCCCTGGATCCGTTATCTAGGAGGAATCTGTATTTAACAAGATAAAACCTTTATCAAATAATTATTAATCTACTAATACTTAAAGAAACCATTGTTAAATGCTAGCAATGGATATTTTTATTTCTTTTCACTGCAGCCTTTGGAGCTGAACTTCATCTATCTCCTACTCCTTGGGAGTTTTATTGAATTTAATCTTTTGTTGTAAATCGAAAAGACACCCAGGGTAGAAGGGATGCTTTAATTAAGAATACAAGATTGTAAAGGCTATTAAAATCCCATGTAAATCAAAGAGTTTGCAAATTCCTTAATGTAGTTTTGGTCCATGAGCACAGTAGGAAGACATCAACCTTGAGATGCAGGCTTAATAATAGTTTTTGGAGTCTGGAACTTCCTTGCATTTTGTTCTTTCAGCTTTACATGCCAGGAAATTTAAGGCGACTTGTTATAGAAGGGGAAAGTAAAATGCATTAAAATTAGGCTGAACATCAGACTTATTTCTGAAGTGTTTTTCATGTTGCATCAAGTGCTTTGCAAATGTTAAAGGGATGCAATAGAAATAAACCCTGTTTATTGTGCTTAGCTCAAAGCAGTCATTTCTTGATTCCTAGTTTCTGACAAGCTGTACCTCTCAAGCTTGAGTACAAGAAACACAGTTCACCACTCAGCTGGGCAATAAATTCAAAGCTGGAGACCTCTGCCATTGTCCTTTTGGGTGAACTTCACCATTTCAATTGTGGGAATCCATCTGTCCACAGTGGAAAGAAATTCACTCTTCTAAAAGTAGTCTCTCTTCAGGTATCTGAAAAAGTGCCTATTTCCCTTCACCAAATGTGTATGGGAGCCCACAGTCACTCACTGAGGTGTGGGTATCTGTGCATCTGAAGCTTCATTTCCAGGTCAGTGGTGAGAGTTATCCTTCCTCAGGCAGCAGCTCTTCTTTGCAAAGAGGGAATTGGCTGACTTTGGTTTGCCAGTTGATTAAAGATGCTAAGAGAAGAACAGTATCTATGTTAAACAGTCCAGTCATTCTGTTAGCTGATGGAATGAGAGATGAGGAACAGAAAATGCTATTAAAGGGGTAGATTTACTTCCATTTTAAAAGAATTATTGTTACTTCAGCCACCTGGGAAATTTGTTAAACAGTTGGAACTTCAACCTTTACAAAGCTCACTATGACTCCAAGTAACAGCAGTCTCTTGCTGTTTTTGTCATCACTCTTCTCTCTATCTCTGGTCACCCTTGTTCCCAGGTGCACTTTTCTGCATGGAATCTCTTGTTCCTGGAAACAAAAAATCTTATTAGATTATGTTTACATGAATTTTCCAGTCCAGTAATGCATATCGAACTAACTTGGATAATTCAAACGAGTGTCCATAACACAATCAAAATTAAAACAAACCTAAAATTGTTTTGGGGAGTTATCTGTCATTACACAGATACTTATCTGAACAAAATAACATAAGAAGCTATAATAAATACAAATCTCCACTGTTTCTGTATTATATTTCTGCTCTTTCTAGCCTCAGGAAACTCTGCAGTAGTGTGGTGTAGGTGAAAAGGACCACATCAGTATTCCTGTCTATCATCTCAGAAAGAGGCAATCAGATGAAACCACAGCACATGAAGGCCTTCTGGGAACTGGTTAAACTGTGCCTTTTTCTCCTTTAAAATGTATCAGAGAATAGTAAGGGTTGGAAGGAACCTCTTGGAGATCACTGAGTCCAACCCCCCCCTGCCAAAGCAGAATCACCTGGGGCAGGTCTCACAGGAATGAATCCAGATAGGTCTTGACAGTCTCCATAGAATAAGACTCCACAAGCTCTGTGGACAGCCTGTTCCAGAGCTCCTTCTCCACATCCTGAAATTTTCCACTCCACCCTTTGCCACAGTGTAACTTTTCTCAAATGTGAATTCAGCTTCCAGGGAAAGACCTGAGAATATTTTTCTTAGTATTCTACATGCAGTCTCACCAATGGCATTGAGTCTTCCCCACATTATTTTTACAGTCCAGGTGTTGGTTTGTAATTACTCCACAGTCAAATAGTATACCAGGTCTTTATATTCCTTAGCCACTTCCAGAAGATGGCCTAATTGCTGATTTTCTTACTGTTAGTCCTCCAATACCCACCCTTGAATTTCATTTTTCTGAGAACTCCCTTCTGCCATTTCTGCAATCGTAGAATTTGTTTATTCCTTTAGTCATTTAGAATCATAGAATTATTTAGGTTGGAAAAGACCTTTAAGGTTGAGTTCAACCATAGAGAGTTTGTGATCATGCTGAACATAAAAGCTGAGTTTGCTCTAAATGCCTGCAAGTGCTTGGTGGAGGAATGTAGAGTGGCTCTGGTTTCATCAGAGCCATGCTGTCAGACATCCAAGGAAAGGCCACCAGGGCAGAAGGACAGAGCCTCAATGGAACACTTGTCGTCTTTTCCAGGAGATTCCTAGCACCTGACCATGCCAAAGGGCTAATGCTTAAAAATAGGAGGAAAAAACTGAATGAAAAATTGAAATACTAAAGAGAATCTTCACACATATGTTTTCAGTATTTTCAGGCCCTTCCATTTGTTTTCCCTTTTGCATGGAAACTGCCTGTCTAGCCAGGAATATTCACACGTGAATGGTCCAAATGGAAAATATCCTGCTCCTTGTGGAACCTGAAAGCACTCGGTTTGGCAAACCCCTGTCAGTCCATCTTGCAGCTCTAAAGAAGAACGCCTTGGAAAACTATATTAAAACGTTGACAATCCCCAAAGAAAACAAAAGCTAAGAAACAGAGGGGCGGGTTGCCCTTGTAGGAGACATTTCTCATAGTCCAAAAAGCACAAATGTCTGTATTTAACATCCTTTACGAGACCTTCACAGTGCACTGAAGACAGACACTGGTTAAAAGCCAAAGGCATTCTTTTCTTTCAACAGCTGTGTAACCTTGTGTAGGATTCCTTCTCTTGGTGCTCCTGCTTCCTTTCCTACTTTCTATTCTATCTAGTTACATACTTTGGGACAGGGACATGTTGGTACAATACTGAGATGAACAGAATCCTTACACAAGAAAAAGTCTAGGGACCCCTGTGATGAGTTGCTCCCTGAATAGAAGAATAAAAATAAAAAATAATTTAAAACCAGGTCATGTTTCTTATGGGTTTCTGTATTCCCTTTCAGGAAACATAGCTCCCCTCAGGATGTGTCACATTTGCTCCCAGGGTATTTCTTTTAAAGGAACATTTCAACATGAAGCATTTCAACTAGGGTGACAATGATCAAAATTCATATTGCTTAGCAGATTAATCAAGGTCATGCAAGGAACTCCAGGATTTGGGATATTTTTAGGTAATATGCTCTCAACTAAGTGCTTTAATTGCTAGTAGGATGTAAGCTAGAAACCAGCAAGGAACAAATTATCTTTGGTCAGCATTTGGGCTTCCAGTAAAGCAACAACATTTGAAATTTGTTAAGCATAAAACCCTGAAATTTCATCAAAAGAACATTTGAATTTTGGCATATCAGTATTTCCCACAGACATTCACCTTTCCCAGCCTGCTTTCAAACAGAAGTTGATGTTGACAGTGCCAACGAATATCATTCCATTTGCGAGAACGGCGTAAATAAAAGCTGAAAGCAAGGAAGTAAGACAGTCCAAAAGGAAAATTTTTCATTCCTTAAGACTTCATCAAATCTAGTGAGTTTATATTAAATCAACACCCCCACTTAAAATTAAGAGGGGAGACAAAGACTACATCAGTAAAATTGGTTGAAGCAGCATTTGTTCAGACTGTTCCAAAACACTACACCTGTGGGGGCTGCAATATAACAAAGCAGTTTCCTGAGCACATTAATTATTTAAAATGAAAGCAAAAGAGGTGCTGGTCTTTTGAAATGATTGATCTTCCACGTAGTGTCAGGTGTCTCCACAATATGTGACAGCTTGGAACTTCACATCATCTACTCTTGTGCTCTAAGACCAAGATTTTCTCTGGAGCCTAGAGGAACTCATCACCTTTACTAATAAATCCTAAAGACAAACTGTCTGGCTTACTGAAAATGTAATGGTGAAGTTAAATTAGAACCAAGGACTTTGTACTTGTTGAGTTAAAATAGAGTACAGAATTAATCAGGTTAGAAAAGACCTTTGAGATCATCACGTCCAACCTATCACCCAACACCATCTAATCAACTAAACCATGGCACTAAGTGCCTCATCCAGTCTTACTTTAAACACCGCCAGTTATGGTGACTCCACTACCTCCCTGGGCAGCCCATTCCAATGGCAAATCACTCTTTCCACAAAGAACTGCCCTTCTCTGGACACGTTCCAGCAAGTCAACATCCTTCCTAAACTGAGGGGCCCAGAGCTGGACACAGGACTAGAAGTGCAGCCTAATCAGTGCAGTGTAGAGGGGCAGAATGACCTCCCTGCTCCTGCTGGCCACACTCTTCCTGATACAGGCCAGGATGCCATTGGCCTTCTTGGCTGCCTGGGCACACTGCAGGCTCATGTTCAGCCTACCATCAACCAGTACCCCCAGGTCCTTCTCTGCCTGGCCACTCTCCAGCCACTCTGATCCCAGCCTCTAGCACTGCCTGGGGTTGCTGTGGCCAATGTGCAGAACCTGGCACTTGGATGTGTTCAATCTCATGCTGTTGGATTCTCCCATCTGTCCAGCCTGTCGAGGTCCCTCTGCAAAGCCCCTCTGCTCTCCAGCAGATCAACTCCTGCCCCCAGCTTGGTGTCGTTCTGCAAACTTACTGATGATGGACTCAATGCCCTCATCCAGATCATCAATAAAGATGTTGAAGGGCATGGGGCCCAGCACTGATCCTTGGGGCACACCACTAGTGACTGGCCACCAGCTGGATGTGGCACCATTCACCATCACTCTCTGGGCTCAGAATACATGCAGTGTTGACTCTGTTTAGCTGTATTGTCAGTTGAAAGAGTATTCTGTCTGAGTATTTGAAAAGGCATTGTCTTTCTTGCTTGAACTGACACCAGGAAATCAAGATAAATGGCAGGAAATTAAAATGTTAGTGATATATATGAGGACTTGTACAATCAAACTGGAAAGTTGTGGCACCTGTAATAATTACACACCGGGGGGGAAAAAAATACATATTTATTTTAGAATTTGAGTCCTTTCATGTTTATCCCTCCTCAGACAGTGATTTATTATCTTAGGAGACATCCTTCAGATAACAGTGATTTCTTTTACTGTAGAAACAGCATCTTCCCAGACCATATATTCTAAGTCTGGCCTTCATTTCTCTAACTCAAGGATAGAGACAGTGTCTCCTTTGAAATTATTATTCTTTATCCATTTATCATCATTCAAATACTTTTCAGAATAAAAAATAATAATGGATAATTTAAATGCAATCTGCTTGAAGAGGACGTTGTGTTTCTCTCCAAATGAATGTTATGTTGCAGTAAACATGGGCAATAAAGCTATAATTTCTATCTAATTCCTAAATTTCAACTCTCCTTTGGAAAACCAAGGAGAAATTTAATTGTTCAAGGCCAATTTACATAAAACCTATGGGCTGTAAGATCTGAACTTTATTGAAATCAAATATTTAAGACATATATACATTAAAAAATATTAGGCAGGTGGCAAAATAACTCATTTTTTCTCACAGGTTTGGAAGAAACTATTTTCTCTAGTTCTGAAACTGTTCAAAGCATACAAAATTCAGGAAAGAAATACAGTCTGTTAGAACATTCATTTTAGATATCTTCCTTTTTAAATCCCTTGATTACATTTTCTGCCTTCCTTCTATCCCTAGACTTCTCCCCAGCACTCTAATAGATAAAAACAGAGGACTCCCTGATTGTATTGTTTTACAATGCCAGACTGAATGAGTTATTTCATGATATCACACTTTAATGTATGCAGGGAGCTGGAAACTGAGCCTCAGTAGTGTCACTGGGACTTTTGGAACACAAATTTTCTTAAAGGCATGACATTTAATTGTCCAAAAGACTACCAAATGCTTTAACAGTGGGATATGCAAACACCAACTAAAACTCAGACCTACTTGGCATATGAGCTTTGCACTTTTATATTGTTCAACTATAACCAATTCTTATTCAAATAGGAGCTTGCAAGTGTTGGTCTAATAACTGTGCTGAAATCCTACAGCTTCTAATGAATCTGCTCAGCTACTTGAAATTCTCTGGTGATAAAAGAGAGTGCACCCTTTCCACTCAAGTATTTTTTTCCCCATAACGAGATGTAAAAAATTCCTCTTGACCTATACAAAGAAAATTGGGCTAATAAATGCTAAATAGAAGTATATTGAAAGTTCATGAGGAGATAGGCCTCTTTCTTGTTATTAGAAATGATTGTTTTGAAACTTGAGCAATTAATTTCAGCCAGTCCCTTCGTGGACAGATCATCTCACCTCAAAGAAAGGGAAAGCAGATGGGAAAAGTTGGATCCAACTGTAAAGGCAAACAAAATTGAGGGCTACAAGTTTAATTAAAGGTTTGGAACATCTGTTTTATGAGGGAAGGCTGAGAGACCTGAGGCTCTTTAGTCTGGAGAAGACTGAGAGGGGGTCTTATTTATCTGGAGGATGGGTCAGAAGAAGGGGCCAGTTTCTCTTCAGGGGTTCCCTGTGATAGGACAAGAGGCAATAGACACAAACTCAAACACAGGAAGATTCTGCCTCAACACAAGGAAAAAACTTCTTTACTGTGAGGTGACAGAGCTCTAGAATGGGTTGTCCAGAGAGCTTGTGAAGTCTCCTTCTCTGGAGACTTTCAAAACTCCTGCATGCTCTGCCCTAGGTGATCCTGCTTCATAAGGGACATTAGACCAAATTATCTCCAGAGGTCCCATTCAATAATTCTGTGATTCTATGGAAACATTCCACTTCAGTGAAACTATTCTAACTTCATTCCAGAGTGGGGGAAGGGAAGGGAAGGGTAGGGAAGGGAAGAATAATTTGAGTTGGAGGGGATCTACAACAACCATCTAGTTCAATTGCCTGAACAAAAGCTAAAGGATGTTAAGGACAATATCCAAATCCCTCTGAACTACTGAGAGGCCTGGGTCATTAGTCACCTCTCTAGCAAGCTTGTTCCAGTGTTTGGCCACTACTTCAACATAGAAATGCTCACTAAAGTCCAGTTCCAACCTCACTAGCCCAGCTATGAACTACTGCCAGCATCCCATCACTGGATACCAGGAAGAAGAGATCAGTACATCCCTCACCACTTCTCCTCAGGAAGCTGTAACTGGGAACCAAAGCCTTATTCCAGCACTATTTTAACTTTTTGCGTACTAACTGATGAGTTCTTTATTAATTTCTTGTAGAAATTTTTACTGAAATAGAGAAAGGACTCTATTTAAAAATTTAAGAGCTCTTTTCTATTTTTCTCTCAGAGTGCCAGTATTTGTAACAATTATCAATAAAATGTGAAGGATTTACAAACATTTAGATTGTCTCAAGATCTGGGAGAGTCCTTGTAAGTTGCCTAGGGTGATTTTCATTAGCAACAGATTTTGGACTAAGTCTGAGTTGAACCACCAGAGGAATTTGTTACTCACAGTGCAACTGTTGAAAAACACAGGTCGAATGAGCAGCTGGTACTGCATGATAGATCTGCTCCACTCCCATTGAAACTGCAAGGAAGTGGAAGAACCTTAGCTAGGGTGCAAAGATGACTTGAGGTGCTGTCAAGAGGCATCGGCAGTACCTGTAACATCAGTAATTCATGATCACTTCAAACCTGAGTTCAAGTTAAGTTTTAATCAATTGCAGCTGGGGTTTTCTGTTCTGTGCTTCTGTAACTTTGAAATCTGCCACCCACCTCAATGACAATGTAAGTGACACGAAAGGAAAACTTGACCTTGAATTTTCCATCGTGAAAAGGAGTCATAGTAAATGGGCCTTGAGCCAATTATATCCAACTCTGAGCTCATAATCTTAAGTACAATGACAATAATACCAAGCCTTCATTTAGGAGAACTTAATCTCAAAGGAAGGCTTCCGAGAGCACTCCAAGGTGCAATTTCATGTATTGATGTGTAGGAGAAGTTGGAACAGTTTTTTAGAAAAAGGTGAATGATGAGAAAGAGTAGAAGATTCTATCAAAAATAATACTGAAAGCAGCACAACAGAGACTACAGAATAGGCTGGTCTTCTGTCACTGCTTTTGCCTCTTTTTCACTATTCCAACCATTTTACTAAGCCTTTTCAAAAGATGCATTGCCAGCAGATCCAGAGAGGTGATTCTGCCACTTTGCTCTTCTCTGGTGAGACCTCATCTGGAGTATTGCATCCAACTCTGGAGCCCTCAATACAAGAAGGGAAGTGAAGTGGATCCATAGGAGAGACATGAAAATGAGGGGGTAGGAGCACCTCTGCTACGATGACAGGCTGAGGAAGCTGGGGTTGTTCAGCCTGGAGAAGAGGAGGCTCCAGGGAGACCTGATAGACTTCCAGTACCTGAAGGGGGCTTACAAGAAAGATGGAGAGACTGTTTACAAGGGCCTATGGTGATAGGACAAGGGGCAATGGATTCAAACTAGAGAAGAGCAGATTTAGATTGCATGTTAGGAACAGGTTCTTTACTATGAGGGTGGTGGAACACTGGAACAGGCTGCCCAGGGAGGTGGTTGGGGCCCTATCCCTGGGGATATTCAAAGTGAGGCTCGACAGGGCTCTGGGCAGCCTGATTTAGTTGAGGATGCCCCTGCTTATTGCAGACGGGGTTGGACCTTTGAAAGTCCCTTCCAACCCAGGCCATTCTATGATTCTATGAAATACTATTATAAGAACTATGGAAATACCCCAAATATGTTGCCATTACTTATTGCCCTATGGAATGAGGTTAGTGATAACAATCACAAGAACAGTAGTGTGACTGATTGTCCCTTTTACACAACTTTGTTGAAGTAACAATGACACTTAATTGGATTTTTATGCACTATTAGAGGGGATATATGTATATTTAAAAGGTAATCTGAATGACTTTTTCACGCAGAAGGTAATTTATCAACTTTAACATAATCTAGGATTGCAGATAATGCAACAGTTTTGTCTATTAATTTTATTCATTATACTGGGATTTTCTTAATTTTTTCAAATTACTACTAAAACACTCTGTAAGAAAATTCATTCCATAGAGGTTAAAATATTCTTAGATAGCAGAGTGATAACTTTTTGTGTTTTTACTTTTAAAGTGCATAGGAGTTTATAGCGAAGTATTTCTAACTAATTCGTAAACTAATGATACAGTTGCCTTGCTCAAAAATCAAACAGTTACACCTAAGGAAAACTGCAGGGAAGAATGGGGCACATAAAGGGGGGAATAAAGATGGAAGGAAGAAAATTAAGTTGAAGAAGCAGCAGCCATTTCTGCCATCTTTAGTCATAATGAAGGATTGCTAGGACCATTAAAAGCCCTGTCAGACATCATTACTATCTTGAACTGCATAAACAAAATCAATCCTTGCATTAAAAAGTAAGGAAAATGAAGAATAAAATAAGAAATATCACCTGAAGAGAGCTCAAAGAATATGTTGCAGTTCAAATGATTCCATATGAAACATCTGCTCAATGATAACTTCCCCAAAAGTGCTTAAATTTTCTCATTTACTTTCAGTCTCTTTTCATTTACACACAAACATAACCATCATGTCCAGTTCTAGACCCCTCAGTTTAAGAAGGACACTGAGACTCTTGAACGTGTCCAGAGAAGGGCAACGAGGCTGGGGAGAGGCCTCGAGCACAGCCCTATGAGGAGAGGCTGAGGGAGCTGGGGTTGTTTAGCCTGGAGAAGAGGAGGCTCAGGGAGACCTTATTGCTCTCTACAACTACCTGAAGGGAGTTTGTAGCCAGGTGGGGGTTGGTCTCTTCTCCCAGGCAACCAGCACCAGAACAAAAGGACACAGTCTCAAACTGCGACAGGGGATGTTTAGGCTCGAGGTGAGGAGAAAGTTCTTCACAGAGAGAGTTGTTAGCTGTTAGAATGGGCTGCCCAGAGAGGTGGCGGAGTCACCGTTCCTGGAGGCGTTCAAAAAGGGATTGGGCATGACACTTGGTGCCATGGTTTAGTAGTCATGAGGTGTTGGGTGACAGGTTGGACTTGATGATATTTGAGGTCTCTTCCAACCTTATTGATTCTATGATTCTATAATTCAGAGCTAATGATTCTATAATACAGAGCTAATCTCTAATGGCAGAACTAAGGGTCAATGTGGCCAGTTGTTGGTAGGAAGAAAAGGTTTCTATTTTGAGTTTAAAATTAAAAAATGAAATGAACTTGTGAAATAGTTAGCATATAATAAAAATGAATGTCAGGCAGACCTGCTCCACTAACCTTGCAGAATCTCTTTAATTACACTGGAAAATTTTAATATGCCCCATTCACAAGAGAGGAAGGGAATTTGGGTATTAGTTTTCCTGACCTACATTTGCACTCAGTTTGCTTAGCAGAAAGAAGTCAGAGAGAGGTGGGATTCATAATAATGAAAGGTTATCAGGGTATGAATTACCAAATAAAACACAAGATGTCCAACTTCTCAAAAGTGATTGAGAACTTTTCTGAATTATCCAATAAATTAGGAAATAATCATAATAATCATACCAGCACTTGTACATACCTTAGGGATTTCAGACAGCCTCGCATTTGAAAACAGGATTTAGCAGCATAAAAAGATGATGAGGCAAGTTCATGTTTGTACTGGTTTCTTGTTCATATGGCTCAATGACTTCAACAGCATTATTTTGAGATGTTTTTCCCTTCTGTGCCTGTTACAAAAGTCAAGGAAACCATAATGAAAGAAAAAACAGCCAACCAAACAATATTTTTAAAGGTTGGTTTTTTTTTCATCCCTGATTTTAAAGACCACAGCTGATAGTCTTTAAGACCACTCACACTGTGAACCTTATCTTCATACTACTAACAGATTGTGCCTGTGGGCATTTTGACTCATGCCATCTTTGCATAATTCATCCAGCCACAGAAATGGCTTCACACGTGATTTGGCCCATGGAAAATCCTACAATTTCTAAAACCTAATGCTATATGTAAAACAAACATAGCTATTATTTGTTTCTTTAGTAATATATAGATCACTCTACCATGGTGGAGCTCAGAAATCTTTTTGCTGAAATAAGTATGACAGGGAAAAACCTCATAGTCCTTTATCTATCGCCCAAAGATCCTTTACCTCTTAGAAGAAATAAAAATAGAACTGATGAATCACAGCATAACTTCAGCAATTATGCAGCAGAGTTGCGACCTAGCAAGTAAAAAAAACCAAAGATGTTCTTGATTTTAAGTCTCCCAGGAGTTTTCACGATGTCAAATCAACATCTACATGGAAATGATACTTACAAAAATTAGATTTGAATGTGAAGATTCCCTCACACCACTTTGGAAGTCATAATAGGTTTTAAGGATAGTTTAACTGCGCTGTATCTCTTAGTAACACCAGTAACAGGTGAAACGGCTCTGCTGTAAATGACAGTTAAAGCTTTCATTGGGAAGCTGCATTCTGCACCCAGTTCTCTGAGGAGCTGAACACCTCCCAACAGGAACTGAACATACCCAACATTTTACACGACCAGATTTTACTTTGAGTGAAAATTAGTAGGTTTACACAAATTCTGCAGGCGATTCAGTAATGCCCAGAGATAATCAGGTATGCAGAGATTAAAATGCTCAGAGCTATCTTCTAGTTCTTGTCCCCGGGGACGGTGTTTAATATATGTTAAATCCAATCAGTGCCTTTCAGCTTTCTTCTCTGTCACAGAGTTTCAGTTTACTAATTAGCAATGTTCAGCTGCGATTCCTTTACATCACTTTCTCACAGGGTAGAATTCAGCACCCTGTGAGAATTTGAAAAGGTTACAGCACCATTTGTCAAGGTCACAGCAAGAAAGGTTTTCCATTAATTTTAGATTGGCAAAGAATAAGAAATATTGTAATTGCTGCATTTAAGCCATTCACTGCACCAGTTCTCTTTCCACTTCACAGACAGCCAATTAGGGACTTTATTTAAAATATATGAATTGTATGGCTGTCATTAAAGCTATGCTTCTGAAGAGTTCATTTCTAGAGTTTTCTAGAAATACAATAATTTCTCAGGACAATGACACAATCACTCAACATTTGATAAATAAAAATGGCTCTATAGGTTTGACCACTTGTGGAGCCTCCATTAAAATTAGGGAGGATCCAGTTCTGCAAGGCACTGACTGGCCACAGTGCCAGCGCTGACCATCTGCCTCCTCAGTTTGAGAGAAAGACCTGGAAAGCTCCCCAGAATGTTTTGCTTTTATGGTAGGACAAAAATAAAATCACAATCAAATGCTCATTATCTCTGAAAACTACACAGAGCAAAACCATAACTCAATTTCAACCAAGCCATAGCCAGAGCAACAGGATGGGGTCGGAGTGGCTGGAGAGCTGCCAAACAGAAAGGGACCTGGGGGTGCTGATTAACAGCTGGCTGAACATGAGCCAGCAGTGTGCCCAGGTGACCAAGAAGGTCAATGGCATCCTGGCCTGCATCAAGAATAGTGTGGCCAGCAGGAGCAGGGAAGTCATTGTGCCCCTGTACTCTGCACTGGTTAGGCCACACCTTGAGTCCTGTGTCCAGTTCTGGGCTCCTCAATTTAAGAAGGACATTGAGACTCTTGAATGTGTCCAGAGAAGGGCAACAAGGCTGGTGAGAGAACTCAAGCACAAGCCCTACGAGGAGAGGCAGCTGGAATTGTTTAGCCTGGAGAAGAGGAGGCTCAGGGGAGACCTTATTGCTGTCCACAACTACCTGAAGGGAGCTGTATCCAGGAGGGGGTTGGTCTCTTCTCCCAGGCAATCAGCATCAGAACAAGAGGACACAGTCTCAAGCTGCACCAGGGGAAGTTTAGGCTGGAGGTGAGGAGAAAGTTGTTCACTGAGAGAATTTTTAGCTGTTAGAATGGGCTGCCCAGGGAGGTGGCGGAGTCACCATCCCTGGGGGTGTTCAAGAGGGGGATTGGACATGGCACTTGGTGCCATGGTTTAGTCATGAGGTCTGTGGTGACAGGTTGAACTTGATGATCTTTCAGGTCTCTTCCAACCTTAGTGATACTGTGATTCTGTGACCCTTGGGCTCATCCAAACATAGTTTCAGCATTCCTCACTATCCTGTGAGATTTCTTGAATGAATGTTCTTTCATGACCAACAGCTACACTTTGCATGTTCTTTCTTTTTGACATTTATTCAAAATTAGAGGTATTGTTTTAGATCTATTGTTGTATTCCTTCCCTTTTTGTAAGACTTGACTAAAAAGAATGCATCCCCTCTATTTCAAAGCAACATATTTACTGCTAAGTGTCAGAATCTGAGTGGCCAGTGTTGTATTTTGCAGCATGTTTTCCATTATTTTGCTTCATCAGTAAGTACCTCTCTCAAAAGGGACTGTTCCTGCAGACTGTAAGATTAGGGAAAGTTTATCTTCCTGTTTAACTGCGCTGGAGATTCAATTTCCTGTCCTGATTTTGACAAGAGAGATTTGCTTTTCCAAGTGGTAATGTGCTGGCCCAAAGACATAGAAGGAAAAGGGAGCTGTGCAAGCGTGAGAATGGTCCCTGACCAGAATAAGCATTTGACACAAGACTGCAGAGTCTTGCTAGTACCTCCTTCCAGTCAGCTTCAGCACAACGGAGACAGAATGGCATGAGCATAGGGGAAGTCATGCCCAGGTAACCTGGTAACCTATGATGAAATCAATGGCTTGGTAGATGTGGAGAGACCTTTAAAGGCTATGTAGTACAGCCCCCCAGCAGTATGCAGGGACAACCCCAGCTAGATGAGGTCGCTCAGAGTCCTATCAAGCATCTCCAGGTATGGGGACTTCACTAACTTCCTGGACAACCTGTTTCAGTGTTTCACCAAACTCATAGTAAGGAACTTCTTCCTAATGTCCAATGTAAATCTAGTCTTCTCTAGTTTAAAGCCACTGCCCCTGGTCCTGTTGCTACATGCCGTTGTAAATAGCCCCTCCCCAGCTTTCTTGTAGGCCCTTTTCAGGTACTGGAAGGATGCTGTCAGGTTTCTCTAGAGCCTTCTCTTCTCCAGGCTGGACTTCCTCAACTCTCAGACTGTCTTTGTAAGAGAGGTGCTCCAGCGCTCCAGTCACTATTGTGGCCCTCCTCTGGACCCTCTCAATCAGGTCTATGTCTTTCTTGTGTTGAAGAGTACAGAGCTAAACACAGTACTCCAGATGAGGTGTCACCAGAGCAGAGCATAGTGGCAGAAGCACCTCTTTTGACCTGCTGTCAACGCTTCTTTTGATGCAGCCCAGGATGCAATTTGCCTTCTGGGCAGCAAGTGAATACTGTTAGTTCATGTCCAGCTTTTTGTCTACCATACCCCCAAGTCCTTCTCTGCAGGGCTGCTGTCCACCACATCCTACCCCAGCCTGTACTGATAATGAGGATTGTCCCAACCCAGGTGCAGAACCTTGCACTCATTCTCATGTGGTCCATCTGGGCCCACTTCTCCAGCTTGTCCAGGTACTTCTGGATGATATCCTGTCCCTCTGACTTACTGACTGCATCCTTCAGCTTGGTGTCACCTACAAAGTTGCTGAAGGTGTATTTGATCCCACTCCATATCATTGATTAAGATATTAAACAGCAGTGGTCCCAATATGGGCACCTGAGGGACACCACTTGTCACCCATCTCCATTTGGACATTGAGTCCCCCTGCAATCCCCTCATGTCCCTCTGGATGTGACCATCCAGGCAATTCTTTATCCACTGAACAGTCCACTCATCAAATCCATCTCTCCTAGTCAAAGAAAAGGATGTTGTGGGAAATCATGTCAACAGCCTTCCAAAAGTCCAGATAGATGACATCCATTGCCTTTCCTTTGTCCACTAATGTAGTCACTCCACTGCATAAAGCCCATAGGCTTTATGGACCTGACAGGCAGGACCTGACATTAGTAAAGCCATGGTAGCTGTCTCAAATCACCTTACTGTCCACCATGTGCCTTATCAGAGCTTCTAGGAGAATCCTCATAGAAAAGTATGGGCTGGATGAGCATAGTGCCAGACTTAAAACCATCTGAACAGGTAAGCTCCTGTGGCAGGAAGCATAGTTGGAAGCCAGTACCTAGCAGTGTATCCCTGGGGTTTGCACTAGGTCCAATCCTGTTCACCATCGGAAGGATGACCTTCAGAGGTCCCTTTCAATTTCAACCATTCTGTACATGATTCCAGTGGAACTCATGGTCCAATGTGAAAGGAAATATAGTGCTTTAAAGAACAGCAAAGATTTTTGGGACTAAATTACCAACATAAAATTTAAATTGAAATAGAAAACACACAAACAAAAAAAAACCCTCTTCATTCATTTTTATGTCACGAACAGAATTTGCTCCTCAGAAGACACAAAAATTCGTGAGAAACAGATATTTTTGACTGAAGAAAAACTTAAATATCTTAATCACTCTAGAGCTAAAAAGTCATAATGATATAATGAAAAACAATTGCTTTTTTATTTGCATCTCATAACTCTAGGCTGTGATAGAAGGACATACTCAAGGTTTTGAATGAGTTAACAATATTGATATATCTTTTTCTGACAAGTTTCAGTGCACCTAGCAAAATCTTCCCTTGTGGTCCCCTGCCTGCACCATGATAAAATTAAACTGATAATCATGATTGTAATTGTTAAATATTCTGAAACAAATGATACCTAAAGCACTTAATGGATTTTGTGCATGAAAATTAAGACAATTTTAGTAATACTAAACTAACCTCTTGACATCCCTGGCAGAGACAAAAGAACGCTCTCTCAGACAGACAGCAGCAATGAGGAAAGAAGCCAGAAGATCCCCCAGGAGAGAGGCTGTGAGGGGAGAGACTGTTACCAACAGGAGCCAGAGGTGGTCACAGATGGAAAGATGACACTACTCAGCTCTGGTGAGACCCCACCTGGAGTACTGTGTCCAGTTCTGGAGCCCCTATTACAGGAGGGATGTGGACATGCTGGAGCGTGTCCAGAGAAGGGCCACGAGGATGATCAGAGGGCTGGAGCACCTCTCCTATGAAGACAGACTGAAGGAGTTGGGGCTGTTCAGTCTGGAGAAGAGAAGGCTCCGAGGTGACCTCATTGTGGCCTTCCAATATCTGAAGGGGGCTACAAGAAGGCTGGGGAGGGACTTCTCAGGATCTCAGGTAGTGACAGGACTAGGGGGAATGGAATGAAGATGGAGGTGGGGAGATTCAGGCTGGATGTGAGGAAGAAGTTCCTCCCCATGAGAGTGGTGAAGCCCTGGAATGGGTTATCCAGGGAGGTGGTTGAGGCCCCAGCCCTGGAGGTGTTTAAGCCCAGGCTGGATGAGGCTCTGGCCAGCCTGATGTAGTGTGGGGTGTCCCTGCCCATGGCAGGGGGTTGGAACTAGATGATCCTTGTGGTCCCTTCCAACCCTGACTGATTCTATGATTCTATGATTCTATGACACTACTATTCTGGGGCAGAGTAGCTCCAGGTCTTTGGTTATGACAACAGCAGAAAGGGGAGTGAGCATTTAGATGGAAGGGAGGATGTCTTACTCTTTTTCCAAACAATCTATTACACATTTTATATATATATTATATATACAAAAAAACCCCCACATTTTAATTTTACAAGATACATCCCCTTCTTGTGCTCAATACATCTAAACCATACATCTCAACTTGCTTTGCACAATCTTCTTATCTCAGACTGGTTTTACTCAGGTAGAGCAAGGAAGAAGCAATGGTATTACAGAATTCCTTAAATCCGTATGCATTACTTTTATCTATTCTTATCATTTTACTAGCACTATGAATTTTGGAATGGAATGGAATGGAATGGAATGGAATGGAATGGAATGGAATGGAATGGAATGGAATGGAATGGAATGGAATGGAATGGAATGGAGTGGAGTGGAGTGGAATGGAGTGGAATGGAATGGAATGGAATGGAACGGAACGGAACGGAACGGAACGGAACGGAACGGAACAGAACAGAACAGAATAGAATAGAATAGAATAGAATAGAATAGAATAGAATAGAATAGACCAGACCAGGTTGAAAGAGACCTTCAAGATCATCGCGTCCAATCCATCATCCGACACCATCTAATCAACTAAACCATGGCACCAAGCACGCCATCAAGTCTCCTCACTAAAGCACTGAGATACTCAGCTGAGTATTCTTAAACACTCCTATGGTTCCTTCACATAACATTTCAAGTTAAACATTTGACTGACATTTTCCATAGGCTCATTTTGAAAGACTTGTCATGTGAGAAGCTTATAATATGCTTTACGTTTGCGAGGATTCTGTGGAATCTTTCAAATGAGATTTATAAATATATGTGAAGTTGAAAGATGCTTATGATGTCAATACACTGGAACACATTATCATCAAGATGTCTTCTGGTTTTAGAATTTCTATGGGGAAAAAGGCAAAAATTGTACTTAGAGTACCTCTTTTTTTTTTTTTTCTCTTTTTTCTTTTACAAGGGGACAAGCAAAGAAAAATCTCAAATGCTTCAGTCTGAGCAGGAAGAACATATACTCCTAAAACTGTAGATCATACTTTTCTCACCAATGGCAGCATCATATTTTCTAACTTATGTGTGATTTATGATCATTGCTGCTCGTGCCCAGGAGGAATATGTTATTTAAAAAGATAAGTGTGTGATTCCATGACAACCAGCAGGTACCTTATAAAGCCTTTACTTGTTGAAATGTGCAACTGAGTTATTATACTTTAAAATGGGGGGAATGGAACTCTGGTGGATTTCCCTCAGTGCATGAGGAACCTTCAAATTAAAGTCAAATATAATTTTCATGCCTGTCTTTAAGATTCACAAAGACCAATTGCAACAGCTGCGACAGGAAGTCAAATAAAACACGCTGCCCCACATGCTGCTGTATAAATATAACAAGTGCTATTTTTTAGCCAAAGTGCTTTCTTCTTTTAGACACTGCTGACTACAGCAAAAACATGAGTCTGTGTACTGTCCTTTTCCCTTTGCCAGGGAAGCTTTTTTTAAAAAAACTAAGAAAACAACTTGCAGGCACTTTTCTCTGCATTTTTCTCAGCTCTTTCACTTGTTTTAAGCTGCCTCATTTAATAAACAGTAAACAATTGCTCAGTATTTTTAGAGATTTGAATTTATGTAGTACCTAATTTTTCAATTAGTAGGCAGAATCTGGACAGCCTCTTCTGTTTGTGTGACTCTTGGGATCACTGGCACAAATTAATTTATCCTCTCAGGAACACAAAAACCGAAACACAAAAACATCTTAAGTCAATATCTATTTCAGCTTCTGGAGCACAGAATCTCTTTCCACTTGAACAGCTAAAAAAGTAAGGCAGAAGGCTGGATTCTATATTTGCAGAATGCCTCATTTCTATTAATCCAAATGATAATTTATCATCTTTTGAAACGTGACCATATCACCATCTTCATTAGTTGTAAGAATTTAGATCTTGGTATGCTGCTCCCTGAAGTCAATGGAAAGACCCATTATCTTCATCTTACTTTGGATGACATCAGGAGCTCATGTCCTCCTCTGCAAGCCAAAACAAAGTATAGTACTCCAGTAATTCCTTTTGCTCCTTGTGGAGGTTGGTTAAACTTGGAATGTAAGAGAGGAAAGACAGGTTGGCAAGATAGTGAGAATGAGGAACAATCCTTACTATCAATACAGACTAGGGGATGAGGTCATAGAAAGCAGCCCTGTGAAAAAGGACTTGGGGCTGCTGATGGATGAGAAGCTCGACATGAGCAAACAGTGTGCATTTGCAGCCCAGAAGGCCAATCACATCCTGGGATGCATCAAAAGAAGCATGTCCAGCAGATCCAGAAAGGTGATTCTGCCACTTTGCTCTGGTGAGACCTTACCTGGAGTAGTGGAGGAAGGATATGGACCTAATGGAGCAGGTCCAGAGGAGGGCCATGAAAATGATCAGGGGGTTGGAGTACCTCTGCTACAATGATGGGCTGAGGGAGCTGGGGTTGTTCAGCCTGGAGAAGAGGAGGCTCTGGGGAGATTTAATAGTGGCTTTCCAGTACTTGATGAGGGCCTACAAGAAGGATGGAGAGAGACTGTTTACAAAGGACTGCGGTGATAGAACAAGGGGTAATGGCTTCATACTAGAGAAGAGCAGATTGAGATTGGATATTAGGAACAAGTTCTTTACTATGAGGGTTCAGTTCAGTTTTACAGTACACAAGAAAGTTTATTTTTATCACTGAAATGCTGATGTGCATTTAGAAAGGCTTCACCTGTCTGAAGTTGAACAAACCCCATGATTTTAAGTGAACAGTTAAAATCTTTCTCAGGGAAAATCAGAAGGATGGAAGAGTTTGATCTGTTCAGTTTGTAGATAAGGGCTGTCATAAATGGGAGCAGTTTCTCAACTTCTGCTCATGCCTCATAAGTTTACTCTCGACCTGGTAACAATAATGTGACTTTTCATAAACCACATTAACACTAATTCAGTATTTGTTTACTTTGTGACTCTGCAAAGATGCCACTACCCTTGAAAATACAGGCTAACATTGGGACCATTTCTGTAATTGTGGTTTCAAATCTTTCTGTTAGCAACTTATCTGCATCCTGCCAAGAAAGATTCAGTCATCTGGCATAAAATAGCTAAAGTCATTACTGGATACTAGTGTCTCTGCTTAGGAAATACGTTAATCATATGCAAGACTGTGTCCATCAGATCGAGGGAGGTTCTCCTCCCCTGCTACTCTGCTGTAGTGAGACCTCACCTGGAATATTGTGTCCACTTCTGGGCTCCCCAGTTCAAAAGGGACAGGGATCTACTTGAGACAGTTCAACGGAGCGCTACGAGGATGGTTAAGGGAGTGGAGCGCTGCCTTATGAGGAAAGGCTGAGAGCCCTGGGGCTTTTTAGTCTGGAGAAGAGAAGAATGAGAGAGGATTTAATGAACATTTATAAATATCTGAGGGCTGAGTGTCAAGATGGCTCTTCCCCGTTGCACCCTGTGATAGGAGAAGGGGCAATGGATATAAACTACAGCACAGGGAGTTACACCTCAACATGAGGAGGAACTTCTTTACTGTAAGGGTCATGGAGCAATGAAGCAGGCACCCCAGAGAGGTTGTGGAGTCTCCTTCTCTGGGGACTTTCAAGACCTGTCTGGATATGTTCCTGTTTGACCTGCACTTGATTATGTGTTTATATGGTCCTGGGAGGGTTGGACTTGATGATCTCTGGATGTCCCTTCCAACCCCTAACATCCTGTGAGCCTCCCTGAAGTGCTTTCATTCTGTTTTGCAAATCCCATGTTAGTCAGCACCCTGGGCTTGGCTCCTGCTTCCTTTGCCCAGGGACAGCTTCTCAACATGCCACCTCCGGCAAGCCTGAATGATGCTTCCAACTTTGTCCCCCTGGGTCCCCAAGAGGCTTTTGAGATTGCATTACATGGGCACAATGTCTTCGTTGTTGGATTTGCTGACATGGTGAAATGGGGGAATGAATATCAGCTGTTTGCAACGTCATGTGCTATGTTTGTGCAACATGGAGCAAAATAACTCCTGCTGTGTGGTGGGTTTTTTCCATTCATCATTTTCACTTTAATCTGGAATGTTTGAAGAAGACATCAGAAGTTGCATGGCAATCATGGGCATTTCAGAAAAATGCACATAATTTTCTAAAACTGTCATGGAAGTGGAAATGGAAAACCAAAGTGATGCCTCCCAGCCCCTTCTGCAGTATGCAAGGGGTCACCGCAGTACTTCCCAGTCCCATGGGGCAGCCACACCCACAGGGAGCGGCTGACAACCCAAGGGGCTGGAGCCACAGAACAGCACGGCAGGATGCTGCACCTCTGCCTGGGGAATAACCAGCTTCAGCCAAGACTATTTTGGCCAGCAGATTTGTGTTCCAGTGCTGGACAGGGAGTGGTTCATCTTTTTCAGAGGACACTGTCCTTTCTCACATAGAGCGCAGGGCGGATACCTCCTGCATCGGAGCAGGCATCAGCACATCCTGCATTTGGCTTCAAATCTCAAACAAAAGGAGGAAAACTTGTAGAAGCACAAGGCTGTGTCCTAATCCATTTTCATTTTTATGGGGGACTTAACTTGGTATTTACAAGATGGTGATTATATTATTTTAATGTTGGTGGCACATGTTTACAAGATTGTAGCTATTTGATTAAATATAAACTGCCAGATTAAATAGCCCATTTACTGTAATCTAGCTAAATGCTTAACTAAACATCAAGAGAATATTTATTGGCTTTATTATGGTTTAACAAATTCATGAACATTATATATTAATACTTTAAATACACTATTGATGTTGTACCTCATTAGTTACACAGTCCCTCTGTTAAAAGCACATTAAGAGTAGTTACATTGTCAACAATCCTGGTTCCTAATTTATATTATCTCAGTAGTGGCTTGTTTATTTTGTTCTGTTTACAGTTCCCTAGATATTAACTCAAAACCAAAAATAGTTATTGTTATATATACCCTGGAACAGGTTGTCCAGGGAGGTGGTAAAAGCTCCATCCCTGGATGTTTGTAAGGCCAGGCTGGATGTGGCTCTGAGCAACCTGATCTAGTGTGAGGTGTCCCTGGCCATGGCAGGGGGTTGGAACCAGATGATCCTTGAGGCACTTTCCAACCCTAACAATTCTATGATTCTATGATTATATATTTTTTTCCATATATATATGTAAATAGCATTCAGTTCCCAGGTGTCTAACTTCATGGAAATAAAATGCTTAATCATTCACTTTATGTTTGGGGTATTTTTTAAGTTACAGTCCAAGATAAAAAAGTTGCCCTTGAAGTTACCTGAAAAATTCCTATATCTATCAAATTCCAGAATGTAATTGAAGTTTAATAAAAAGTCTTCTTTCTGATACATATTTTGCTAAAACAAGCACAGTCTCACTAGTCGAGGTGCTGTAGCTAATGAGATTTTGTCATTAAACGTATACTTAAAATAGGTTTTTCTCTTTTATCCCATAATATTACTGGAAGGGAAGAGGGAAGTCTGTGTTGCTTTCACTTTTAAATAACATGTTCTGGCATGAGTTTGGCAGCTATTACAACTATGTATTCAATAGGCCATGGTAATCTTTGTGACTAAATGAGTAATAGATATGATATACATACAATACAATACAATACACCAGGTTGAAAGAGACCTTCAAGATCATCGCATCCAACCCATCAACCAATCCAACCCACCTAAACAACTAAACCATGGCACCAAGCACCCCATCAAGTCTCCTCCTGAACACCTCCAATGAAGGTGACTCCACCACCTCCCCAGGCAGACCATTCCAATGGGCAATCACTCTCTCTGTATAGAACTTCTTCCTAACATCCAGCCTAAAGCTGCCCTGGCACAGCCTGAGACTGTGTCCTCTTGTTCTGGTGCTGGCTGCCTGGGAGAAGAGACCAACCTCTGCCTGGCTACAACCCCTGCCTTTCTGCATTATATGTTTTAATAATATTTGAGGTTTCAAAATAGCATTTAAAAATCCTTGTTTTTCTTAATACCATGACTGATATATGCTAATAAATCTTTAGAGTTCTTGATTAAAGATGCTGTGAAAAGATGAGGAAGTAGTTATACATATGAAATGTAAGGCATTTGAATATTCCAATAGTATCTTTCTCCTTCTCTGTAACTACGGGGTATTTTTATGAGGAAGTGATTTCTTGCCTGCATTTGTGACCACACTCTTGAGATGATACTTTTGCTGTTCTTACACAGCTAGTTTTAATATAGAGATATCTTTTTGCAGGATTTCTTTTACAGTAGAAGAGCAGAGAAGCCCTTTCTCAGATGGCAGTGGCTTCATGCCAAGGTATTTGTCAATGGCTACTTGACCTTCTTTGATTGATGATTTCCTTAAGAACTGCAGTACTAGGCCTTTGTATCTTCTCATGTCCATTGTACTTCTACTCCTGACATTCAGTTTATAATCAGGGCATTTACTCCTTAGAATCAGTTACTGACAACGTAATGATGCTGAGTATCTGTATCTGGAAGGTGTTCAGCCCATGCACTGTATATGGTACTATAGTTCTCCTTTTGCTTCTCTAAGGGTTCATGTTTTACATCCACAAAGCTGCTACTGAAAACATCACTCTAAGACATTTGCATATTGTTTGCATTTGAATAAATTCCACTATTCTAGCAGAATAGTAGATCTTGTCAAGCTTAGTAAATCCTAAACCCACAAGGGGAAATTACACTTCCCACTTCTTTTTCACACTCCCTTTCTTTCTTGACACTATGCTGAAGCAGTTCATTCCTCCGAGTTTGTCACTTGTGGTCTCAATTTCTTAGTATGAAAATTTTCTTCTGTTTAATCTTATCTACCTCAACAGTGAAGCTGTCAAAGTACTGCTGTCATCCCCCCTTATTCCAATGCTGTTAAATTATCATTTATCCCTTTATCATTGACTACAGGGCAGAGGTTGCAGACCTTTCACCCACCACTAATGCTGCACTTACTAAGCTCATAGTACTGTTACCTCAACACTAGAAAACTGGCCTGACATTCCTCTTTTATCTCCATGCTGTGGTGAAACCAATCATCCAGTCAATTGTTCTTTGTCTCTTGTCATGAATTTTCACTATTTTTCCCCTGGGAATGTACCTATTGTATGGAGTGATGCAGAGTTCTGTTTTATCTTCCGCCAAAAAAAACCTCACCCCTGAAAATCCAATCTGTTAGTGAGCAAAGGTGTCTGGTGAGTAACTAAGATAATAATGCAGTTAATTTTGCACTCCAGAAGTTTGTCAGTGTCTTAGGTCACAATAACTTATGACACGAATAACCAATCAATCTCTTCTAGAAAAGTCATGAACAAGGAATGAGGTCAATCAAGTCTTGAGATTTTTTTCATAACTATAATTATGCAAGAAGCCAGAAATCCTTGGACAGAGAGGGAGATTCCTAATTTCTTAAGTTGCTTTTCTTGACAGATGGCAGAACCTGGGCAACTACCAGAACTGCAGTTATCAGGCAGCAGAGTGGCCCTGTGTCTACTCCATTTCACAGAGGCAAAGATTTTCCTTTCTGCACCCTGCTGAGCCCTCATAAATAATCTTGAGCTTATACTTTAAATTTGACCTTAATATCCCTATTTATACAATGCTATACTAAAAATAACACTTAATTGGGACAGTTTATTTACTCAAAATCTACTCATTTTTCTTGTCTAAGAATGAACGTAGGCACTTCCTAAGTCCAGCGCTACCCAGCTGCTCAAAATAACTTCTTATCAGAGGAGGGCCTACACATTAAGCAGTACTGCCATATGTTCAATGAGCATTAGTCCTTATTTGCCTGGTCAAACAAACAGGGTAGGCTCCAGAGGGGTCTGCTGCCCTAGGCAAACTGCCCAGCCCAACCAGTGTGTTGCTGAATGCCCAATCAACCTTGTCAGCTTGAAGTTACCTGTACAACCGGTTTTGCTGCCCCTGGAATTTGGCTGCCCAGGCAGCCACCTGTTTTTGTTCTTAGGAGAATGCTTGCTCAAGTTCAACAGTAATTAAGAAATATTGGACAAATTTCTCTTTGGGGGTAAAAAACACATCTTCCTGGCTCTCATTAACTGTTTTGCAAACGGGGAATATAACCAAAAAAGACTAGTAGGCAATCACTGTGCAACTTATTTTTCCCAATAAATGTTTTCAGATAAAATTTTAGACCACCAGCATCTCAAAACCTCAATGCAGAGGCACACCACCACTAATTATGTGACAGGCTGTGATAAGCATTCGTTCCACAAAACACATCATGCTGGGAAACCAAAGGACAACAAAGAACACAAATTTATATCTAAACACAGAAATCTACTTGGGCTAATTAGTCCTGTTTCAAAAAAACAAACCCCAAAAAAACCAAAAAACCAACACATCAACAGCCACAATAATGGTGAGAATTAACTTTTATAATGTTAAGTCACAGAGGGACTTTCTGCACAGTCCAAAAGATATTTAATTAGTTCTTCTTTTCCTTCAGTTACATAAACTATTTTCATCATCCTGATCTTGCCATTTAAATTACATTTCTTATGCACTTAAAGTTATTTCAGTGCTACAATTGCCAGTAGTTAGTGCTCCTTGCCAGACTTCTGCATCCAAACTAATTAGATGCTGTTGTCCCACAAATTATTTTTAGATGTGTTTCAAACTCTCTAATTATGTGCCAGTGCACTGCATTGCGAAGAAATCAATTGTTACTTTAGTGTCTAGGACACTGTCCATGGATAAAAACATCTGTGGTGAGAGTGCTGAATTTTAGATACAAAAAGGTGACTGCACAATAAATTCTCCCAAGCTGTGCATGCTGACATGGAGCAATAGGACCTTTGTTCTAAAATGTGCTGCTCTTGTTTGTCAAGATTCAGAATCCACACAAACATGTGCCAGGTCTGAAGGCAACTACCTAAAGTGACTGGCTAAGTAAGTCCTCATGCGAACCTAGTTCTCATTATTCTCAAGAGAAATGTTAAATCAGACCACTGTTCCAAAACAGGTTATAACAGCTAATGGAAGCATCAACTCTCACTGCCTTCTTCCCTTCCTTCTTTTGAAAGGAACATCATTTCAAAATCAAAACTGATGAAAAATAAGTTCTTGCTTCAAGGTGGATGAAAAAACTCTGATGACACATGCTTTCCATTTGAGCCTCACAATTCTCAAGACATGTCACAGTTAATACTTTCATTTCAGGTTTGCTGGCAGAACAGAGGCAATGCCTTTTCCTACCATTGATTATCCTTCTCCTCAATGGCTTAGCTAACAGATTCCTCTGGAGCTGGGCACCCCACAGTGCCCAGGACTTTGGCCTTCTGGATCCCATAACATAACATCTTTCTGATGGGGGCCACTGTTTTAACTATAATGTTGCTAAGAAATGAGGCCACATCCCTTGATAATCTGATCACATCAGCTCCTAAACATAAATATATAGTTACAGGACAAGGGGCAATGGTTTTAAACCAAAAGAGTTTAGATTGGACAGAAGGAAGAAATTTTTAGGATGAGGATGGTGAGACACAGGAACAGGCTGCCCAAAGAAGTTGTGGATACCCCATGACTGGAAGTATTCAAAGTCAGGATGGACAGACACTTGATCAATCTAGTAAGATATTTCCCTGCTCATGGTAAGGGGTTGGACTAGATGAGTTCTCTTCCAACTGAAACCATTCTGTGATTCTATGAAATTTAAGCTGCTTACTTTTGTCTGCATTTATGAAAATGTTGCCCACAGACCTGTCAGTATTTCTGGTATCATCTTCCCAGATTTCACCCAGACTTCTCTGTCCATCCAGCTAGTGAACTGTTGCATTTTCATCCCATCTCCCATGCTGCCTTTCATGAATGGACAAAAATAGTATTTATTGTGGAAGGAATTGGATGGATGGTCAAATCCAGAGTGCAGTGGTCAATAGCTCAAAATGCAAATGAAGACTGGTAACAAGCAATGTCCCTCAGGGGTCTGTACTATGATCAGTACTGTTTAATATTTTTATCAATGATAAAGACAGTAGGATTGAGTGCACCATCAGCAAGTTTGCAGATGACACCAAGCTGAGTGGTGTTGTTGATATACTAGAGGGATGGGTTGTCATCCAGAAGGACCTGGACAAGCTGGAGAGGGAACCTCATGATGTTCAACAGGACCAAGTGCAGGGTCCTGCACCTGGGCTGGAACAATCCTCATTATCAATACAGGCTGGGAAATGAGGTGATAGAAAGCAACGCTATGAAAAATTACTTGGGAGTTGCCCAGAAGCTGGACATGAACAAACAGTGTGCATTTGCAGCCCAGAAGACCTAGGCTGCACCAAAAGATGCGTTGCCAGCAGATCCAGAGAGGTGATTCCACCACTTACTCTGCTCTGGTAAGGCCTCGACTGGAGTACCGTGTCCAGCTCTGGTGCACTGAACACAAGGAAGACATGGACCTGATGGAGTGAGTCAAGAGGAGGGTCATGGAAATGATCAGAGGGCTGGAACACCTCTCCTACAAAGACAGGCCAAGGAAGCTGAGGTTGTTCAGCCTGGAGAAGAGAAGACTCTGGCAATACCTAATAGCATCCTTTCAGTACCTGAAGGGGGTCTACAAGATGGCTGGAAAGGAACTCGTTGAAAGGCCTCTAGTGATAGGATGAGGGGCAATGGTTTTAAACTAGAGAAGAGTAGATTTAGGTTGGACCTTAGGAGGAAGTTCTTTACCATAAGAGTAGTGGACCACTGCAAGAGATTGCCCACGGGGGCAGTTGAGGCCTCATCCTTGGAGATATTCAAGGTCAAGCTTGACAGGGCTCTGGGCAACCTGATCTAATGGAGGATGTCCCTGCTCACTGCAGGTGGGTTAGACTAAATGGCCTTTGGAGGTCCCTCCCAGTCCAAACCATTCTATGATCCTACGATTCAGACACGTCAGACGTCCTCACTTGGTGACAATGCAGATGGCACCAGCTATTTTAATGCTCTTTGTTCTCTGTGGGTGGTATTCATTTCATCGCTGTGTCTAAAGTGTAGCTGTCTAGATTAGAACAAGTCATCTCTTTATAGACAGCCAAAGGAAAAAGGCATTTTCAGGGTAGCCTTTATCTGACCTATTTTAAGTGTCTATTTCAGGATGAAGTGCCTCATGCCATAGAATTGTCTATTTCTTGCTCAGATAAATCCTACCTTCTTCATCTAATCAAGCTTTTACTGCCACCAATGACCTTGTTTTTCTAATGTTTCTAACCTTTATTTCCAATGCAACAAGACAAGGAGATCTGGAACAGATTGTTCAAATTTGTTCAAAGTAAATCTAAGCTGCAGATCTTCAAAACTAGACCTGGGTCTAGCAGGTTGAGCTTTCCATCCTGTCAGAGCTTCTGAGGTTTTGAAAAATTTATCTCTTAACTGAATAGAACAAAAAGCTGAAATGTTGATATTTTATATGACTCAACTACATTAAAAGAACAATAAGGGTCAGCTACGGACGAGCCTTTCTTGAAATGTATGAAAAATTCTTTTCCCTTTGCTAAACAAAACCGTAACATCTTAAGGAAAGCATTATGTAAAATTTGTAAATGTACTGAAATTGTTGTTTTAAGAGTTGAAAGGGTGTGTTTCAACCATGTTGGTAATGCATGAGAAGCCTTCAAAGCCCAGTCCTTTCTCCTACTGAGTTTTGCTTTTGAGAGAGAATTATTTCCTGACCCCAGAGTCTCACGTAAAGATTCCTAAGCAGCTGTGGGTCAAGCAAATTTGAATTAATAAAAAATTCTCAGCATAGATCAAGTTAGGTCAGGCCCACATTTTATATCTGTACTATTGTATCTATATTTATTTCATACTCTTTTTTTTTTTTTTTTTTTTTTTTTTTCTCAGTTACTGTAGTAAAACTGAACAACTCGGCTCACAGTTATCACAGATGTTTCCAGACTGAGGTGTTACAAGTTTTGCTCAAAGCCAAAATTCACTCCAAAGGCATGCTGGAGTAAAACCATCTGTCTTTCAAAGGCAAACACCTGCTCAAGGCAGGTTTTTAAAATGAAGATGATTGCCTAAACAAACATGACAATCAGAGGCACATGACTGTACAAGAACACTGTACAGGACAAGCACTGCCTTATGATGTCATAGTGGCTGGACACCCACAGTCACCATATATATCTTTGCACATGTCATAATGTGTCTAGGAGAAACCTGTGTAGTAGGTAACTTTTGATCATGTTGCCACAGTATTCAGTGGTATTGAGACCTGCTCTGATTGTATTCTGCATTTAAAATGATTGGATGTGGCACTTGAAGCCATGGTCTAGTAGTCATGAGGTCTTGGGTGACAGGTTGGACTTGATGATCTTTGAGGTCTTTTCCAACCTTATTGATTCTATGATTCTATGATTCTGGTTTGTTCCACTGTATTCCAAGTTCTGATTTTTCTAGACTGTTATTCTACTGTTTATTAGCATCCTATCATGTGTAATTAACTTATAATTGACCGGGCAAATGAACCTAAATCAAATTGGGTCTGAAAAATGATGTTTGCTATTTAATAAATCATATTCATATTTTATCATATTTCTGGCTTATCAATTTGATAAAAACTTAATCACTGGGTAACTCCAGAACCTGGAGGTAACACTTCCCTAACACACATAACACCATAGGTGGGAAATGTGCCTCTTCTGGACTGTGAAAGAAATCGTTTACACCTCCAGGCATATTATCTGGAAAATTATTGTCCAGAAATCTGAATCCATTTAGAGATGACTTAGATCTTTTTGTTGTTGTTTTTAACTTGAAGCAGCTGCAGGAGAGACAGGGACTGGCACACAGTGAGGAATCAGCTTACAGACAGGCCAGATTCAGGAACACTACATATGTACATACAAAAAAACCCCATTGTCCATAAGACCTAATCCTGCCAAAGACCTGAAGAACCACTAAACTTTCCAGAATCATAGAATCACAGAATCAATAAGGTCAGAAAAGACCTCAAAGATCACCAAGTCCATCCTGTCATCCAAGAGCTCATGACTACTAAACCATGGCTTCAAGTATGTATCTCTTTCATTTAAAGGAGCAGCTTCTAATTAGAAAACACTGGAAACAGTAACATATCCTTACTTAAATTATTTTACTGGGTTTTAAGGGGTGTGAAAGAGAGCCTCTTTCAGCAGACATTTACTGCTATAGAAAAAAATTCTAAGAAACATCTGTCAAATACATATTTTTGAAAATGAATATCCATTTAAGAAACAGAAGTGATAATTGGTCTTGTTAATAGGGACATTTTACACTCCCAATTCAAAAGAAAGTTTTCCATTAGGTGCTTACTTGTCTAGAATAAATTTAGTTGTATATTATTTCATTATAAAATATAAAGGAAATCAAAAGATAGTAGATAAAGAAATACTTAACCATTTTATTTTCACATTTCAATCAAGTTTGATACCAAAGGAATAAGTCTGGGCAATTTAGGCGTTCAAGAGGGGACTGGATGTGGCACTTGGTGCCATGGTCTAGTCGTGAGGTTTGTGGTTACAGGTTGGACTCGATGATCTTCGAGGTCTCTTCCAACCTTGGTAATACTGTATACTGTATTCACACTATACATTTATTCCAGACTAACTTTCAAATTTGTTAATGAAGTGGTAAAAATTCTGCTATTTTAGCATTTTTGACCACATCCCGGAGAATGTGAGATCACATGTTTAAGAAACTAAATCTTCTCCGGGATTGAAATTCTCTTGCAAAAATTAGTGGGCATGGCTTTCAAAAAAAATCAGCAGGACAGTATAGAGAAAGGTCTTCCAATGAATCATAAAACTCTCTTTGACAGTCAGTTGATAAACAGAGATGAAGAAAAACTAGGACAAAGTATAAAAATGTCTAAGTGAACGTCAATGCAAAACAGTACATCAAGAACTCACTAATACCAGAGGGCAGCAGCACAAGATGACAGAAACCGTAATAAAAACACTTAGGCATACAAAACATTTTCTGAAAAGGGAAATTTGCAACTTATTGGTGCTAAAGCTTGAAATAATACAGGAAAAATCCCTCATTTTACATACAAAACCAACTGGCAAAGGCAATTTACAATCTCTAATGTAGTGTCTGCTACTTTTGTAGCATTTTATGAAGAAAAATTCTATACATCAGTCCTCTAAGAAATGGAAAGAAAATTCTAGAAACAATAAGATTACTAAAGCAATGTGAAATTTATAAAGGAGTAACATATAAGAAGCTCTACTAAGACTAAATATTCCTCTAGCCCAGTTACTTGTCTCTGACAGTGACTAATGGTGAGTGCTGAGGAAAGAGCAAAAAAAGAGGACAAGCAAATAATGATACCTCCTGTATATATTCTTCCCAGAACCACAAATGATGGATCAGCATATTTTTTTTACTGTTGTTTTATTTAATAGCTGTGGAAGTTTTTCTTTGGTGCATTTGTCCTACAATTTTTGCGCAGTGTAAACCAAGTTGCATTCCATTCATTCTGGCACAGAGGAGTTTCACAGCTTTACCACTGCTGAGTGAACGACCACTTCTTCTGTCCTGAAATATTCTCCTCCAGATTTCATTTCACTTTTCTTCAAAAAGACAGCAAATATTTTTTTATCTGTGTTGTTTCCTCTATAGAAGTTTCTTCATAACTTTGATCATCCTTGTTTCCACGGCTGTGTTTTCACTACCCATAATTATCAACCTATCACTTGCCGTTTTCCCTGTTGCTGCTCACCAGGCTAATGAATAAAACCTGGAGGGAGTATTCAACACAAAGCTTGGGAAAATTTAGAAATCTATTTGGTTTCCAAATTCATTTTTAGGTATTCTAAGTAAAACTCAGTCCTTAAATGGTTTTAATAGTGTTACACTGGAGGAAAAAATGAATAATTTTTTGAGAGCACCTGCTGATTCACACTCCTTAAAACTACCAGGAAAAGTCTGAAAGGTATCTTGAAATGATCATTTAATTAATCCCTCTGTCGAAAGATAAGGCAACTTGCTTTAGGATAGGAGATTTTAGTATGAAAAACCTTACATACAGCCATCTCACCTGGCCACGCTATTGTTGGACTGACAAACACTGGTTCATGAAAACCAATTGTTTAAGTTGGAATTTCTTTAACTTGATTTAAATCACATTCTCAGACTGTAGAAACCATGACTGAGCCAGATTGATTGAGGAAAAGCATATGAGACCACAGCTTGCAGACTGACAGACCAGAATGAAATAAGTTTTTGTGCAATGAACAGAGGTAATAATAAAAATAAGTATTGTATCAAGGGCATGATTTTTGCATTTACAGCCTTTCCATTATCATTCCAGATACAGCTGAGGATGATATTGGGCTACCTGAAAGAAGAAAAGACTGACACTGACTGAGTAGACAAGAAGATTTTAAAACTATCTGACTTTATCAAATCAATCACTTTAAAGCAACAGTGAAAGGAAGGTGCTTTAATCCACCTCTTACATTTCCAAGAGAATAAAGATTATGTAAAAATTGTAATAGCAATTTTATTTTTTTTAAATGGATTCTTAAAACATATAAAACCATCATTAGACAAACGTTTTCTCTTCAGTGTCAACAAGAAGTAGAGATATCAGTTGCTATTACAAGATTTTTACCACAGGCTACATTCCCTTTACTTGAAAATGAAAACTGGCCATTGAATATTATGTGTTTGTGGGCAGTTTCAAGACAAATTTGGGAGCTAAACATTTTGCTGTTATTAGGTGTCCATTGCTATTCCCTAGCCTTGTCAGGGATTCTGAGGCCCATCTGACTAGTCAAATTACTCTTGGCACAGCCAAAATAAGGTAAAAGAGAAAACATCTCCTTGTATTCCTGCACTGGGAGACGAATGCAGGATGCAGGCTTTCGCCCTCTGTCTCACCCTGTAAGGCCAGCATCTACTCACAAGGTAACAGTTTTGTTTGTATTGTGGTTACATAGCTTCTTACACATTTGCCTCTCATGACAGCAAACAAGTGGCACAGAAATGTGTCTTAATTTTGCCATTAACATAGCTCTACCTGCTATACATTCCTGCTGAGTCTGTGAGTATCCTGGCAGCAGCACGCTCTTCTGGAATGACTGCAGCTCTACAGCACTTACTAGCATTGTGGAGAATAGCCTTTCATTTCACATACAGTTCTTTTGAGTGTGCCTCTGTCACCTGAGTTGGAACTTGGGATTCACCTATGCCAGAAATCACTTGGTTGCTTTTGATGGCCTGCCTCACACCAAGGTCACCATTTCACCTTGTTACTTGCTCCTTTTAGCAGTCTCTTCTTCACAAGGTAATGGTCCTTTTTTGGTTTGGTTTGTTTTTTTTAATGGGCTTTTATAGCAAATGCAATGGAATCATCTCCATTGTTTTTCCAGTATTGCAAATACTGCTCCAACCCAGGTCTGCCTGCAGTCCCTGGCATCACAATCCAGCATGAATAGAATAGAATGGAATTAACCACGTTGGAAAAGACCCTTGAGATCATCAAGTCCAGCCTATCATCCAACACCATCTAATCAACTAAACCATGGCACCAAGCACCCTACCAAGTCTCTTCCTCAACGCCTCCAGTGATGGTGACTCCACCACCTCACTGGGTAGCCCATTCCAATGGCCAGTTACTCTTTCTGTGAAGAATTTCTTCCTAACATCCAGCCTAAACCTCCCCTGGCGCAGCCTGAGACTGTGTCCTCTTGTTCTGGTGCTGGTTGCCTGGGAGAAGACCCCAACCCCCACCTGGCTACAACTTCTTTTCAGGTAGTTGTAGACAGCAATAAGGTCTCCCCTGAGCCTCCTCTTCTCCAGGCTAAACAACCCCAGCTCCCTCAGCCTCTCCTCATAGGGCTTGTGCTCCAAACCCCTCACCAGCTTTTTTGCTCTTCTCTGGACACCTTCCAGTAACTCAACATCTTTCCTAAACTGAGGGGCCCAGAACTGGACACAGGACTCAAGGTGCAGCCTAACCAGTGCTGAGTACAGGGGCAGAATCACCTCCCTGCTCCTGCTGGCCACACTGTTCCTGATGCAGGCCAGGATGCCATTGGCCTTCTTGGCCACCTGGGCACACTGCTGGCTCATGTTCAGCCTAATATCAACCAGTACCCCCAGGTCCCTCTCTGCCTGGCTGCTCTCCAGCCACTCTGACCCCAGTCTGTAGCACTGCATGGGGTTGTTGTGGCCAACGTGTAGAACCTGGCACTTCGATGTGTTAAATCTCATGCCCTTGGACTCTGCCCATTTGTCCAGCCTGTTAAAGTCCTTCTAACAGATCAACACCTGCCCCCAACTTGGTGTCATCTGCAAATCTGATTTAGTTTCGTACTTGAGACCCTACAGTGTGTACTTACAGACCTTTGTACCATGTCCCATCAGCCAGCCACTGAATTTCTGAACACACCACACAATTTCAGAACCCACAGACACAGCTCAGCTGTGGCACTAGAAAAAAAGAATAAAGAAAAGAAAAAAAAAAAGCAGAGAACTGCTCTTCATTTAAAAACCCCAAACAAACAAAACCCACAAAACTTACTGGCTTAGCAATACTGGTGTGCTGGAATGCAAGATAAGAGGGATGTATGGAAACTAAAGGTAAACTTAATTAAGACAGTCACTAATGCCTTCCAATCTAATTTTGTATCTTAAGCTTTTTCATAAAATTCTGTTCTTCTAGAAAATACCTCAGAGGTAAATTACTGTCCATGGCCCTGTCTAAGTTGTGAAAGTATCTGGAAGATTTCTAGGGAGCAAAAGGCAAATACAAGCCCAAAGCTGTTGAACTTACTGCCCCAAACATAGCACCTGTGTGTTCTGAAGTGACCTGAGCAAACAGAGATGTTGTCAGAGGAACTAGTTCTGCCCCACTGAGGATGATTTTTCTATGATCAGAAGAGATGGAGAAATAGAAATCAAGAGAGAAAATATGAAGGAGGACTCTGTTGTAAATTATTAAATAAATAAATAAATAACCCCCCAAGCCTCTAGGAATTGGCTTAGCTTTATCTAAAATAAATGTGGAGGCTGTAAATACACTGACTGGAATAATACCCTGAATAAATCTACTGTTCTCCCATGATAGCTTGCTGAGAGTGACAAATCACCTGACATAAACCGTGCTCAATTTAATACAGCTTGAAAAACCTAACACAGTCTTTTAAGCAAGGGAAATGGTATGAAACCTTTGATGCAACTAGAGGGGATGGTGGCCTTGTTATGCTAAGAGATGAGCTGAACAAGTTTAATTCCAGTTTCTGATTAAGAAAAAGATGTGGATGGGTTGCTGCATTTGGGGACTTAAAAGTTGACTATATCACAACAGCATGTTTATGAGCAACATGATGTGAAGCGCTCATTCACTTGCAAAGCAAATGGCATGTACAAGCCAACAGCAGCCCCAGATCTCAGGGGAATCCCACAACACTTCATCTTCCACTTTACTGGAAAAGTATTTTAATTTGTAATGAGTGCTGCAAAATTTGAATAAGTGAGCAATAAATACATAATAATAACAACAACCTGGGAAAAACCATGCCTTTTTGCTGCCAGTATGTTCAGCTATAATAGAACTTAATGAAGCATCGAATATAAAACTATACGAAATATTTATTGCCACGGATTTCTTTGAAAAAAATAATAATTTAAAAGATTAAAAGAGAAATACAGTACAGAGTTGATAACTTCAAATAAATGGACCACATGCTGGCTTCTAATTTAGCTCTTTACACAATTCCATCAGTGTATTAGTCTTGGCAGCAGTTTAGGTAGGAGTCCTTTTGACAGGTGAGCTGCATCATGTCGATGTATGCAGCACTCCATTCCCACATGATTCACTTCATCTGCTCTGGAGGTTTCCATAAATATGCTCTTTCATTAAACACCCATCCGCTTCTCGGGCTGCACATTCTATGCCCTCTCTCTCATCAGAAGCATTAGGGAATGTCATTCTGTGTTTCTTTGCTATTTACACCTGATGAAAACAGAACTGACAATACAACCAGGATTTTTGTCACTTTCCACTACTATGTTATTCTCTGAATGAAGTCAAAAGTGTCAAAGTTGCCATCCTACATCCCACTCCAGCAAAGACTTGCTTGCCTGGCAAGGTGAGGCTTACTGATGTTCAGCACTTTAGTGGATGTATTACAGGTATGTCCCTGTCCTCTGGTAAGTACAGTCCATATGTGTGGTGATTATATGACTGCAGCTCACGTATTCATATTGAAATTCCCCTTTATAATGCACATCCTCAACATAGTAGAATTTACAGTGAAAATGGAATATATGGACATCCACTGAGTGCTTTCTAACAAAATGCTTTATTTTTTATTAGCTGGGAGGACACCAGAAGCTATGGGGGAAATGGAATGGCATATCACTCTCTAAACAGCTGTGAACTTCTGACATCTTTTGCTTTCTCTTTGGAAGTAAATTTATTTGGAAAACATGTCAAAGCCATCGACTTTCAAAACTAATTTTGTACTTCTGTATCCCTGAGATGCTTTTAAAATATTTACTTGATTAAAAACTGACCACTCAACCTTGTCAAATGCTTTTCCTGCATGTAAAGACAAAAGAATGCATTGAGCTAGTAAATTGTAATAATCCCATAATCCTAACAGCATGTTTACAGAGTTTTCATATTACTAATTGCCGAGGGAGTTAGCACTTAATTACTTTCTACGATCTCCAAAAACCATTTGTCTTTTGTCTTAGCCTTTTAGAATACACATTTATGCATTTGTCTCAAATCACCTGAAAGACCCTAAATCACAAAAGAACTGCATTTGTCCATTGTGATGAAAGATTCCCTTAATCTGTTACCCCTGAAATTTAAATCCAGTTTTAATTTGTCTTCCATGTTGAGATTCTGCATGAGTTTGCTCTTTAACAGTCATGCTATTTATTTTGCATTTATTTTGTTTTCTTTCAAAAATTGTTCAGGATTAATAAATACATTGCTTACAGGCATGGCAACTTTCCAGATAATGTCATTAATTTTAATTCTTGCAGTCCACAATAGCATAAAGTGCACCCTTTCTTTCTTCCTCCTTGGACCCGTGCCCAAATTCATACCCAAGCCAAACTCAAGATTATAAATTAAGAAGCAGTCGCTGGAATAAGATTTTGAAGATCAGGTCAAAATTCTTCAAGGTATAAACACACTGCCTGCCCCAATATTGTGGCTCTGAATACACATGTATTTTATAATTAATGCTATGAAATACCTTTTCATTTAAAACATGCAAAAGGTGGAAACCTGTTAAAACAGTTGAAAAGGAAAATGAAGTCACAATGATACAGGGAAAAAGTGTTCCCTGCACCATTTGGGAATACAGAATTCATAAAAGCTGGGATTTAATAGAAAGAAGAGCAGGTTTCCTGGTAATTGTTGTTAATTTTCCAAAGTAACACTCCTGCCATTTAATGAAGACTGAAAAAAACCCCAAAACCCAAACCACCTTTCAGTGAAGAATCGTACCAAGGAAACACACTGTTGGACCTAACTTCACAATTCTGTGCTCTGTATACCTATTTTTGTGATATTACCAAATGCTCACCATATCTTTCTTGGCAAAATATTTCTTATGAAGTACACAGCCAAAAATTAGCTGTAAAGCTTGAGCAAAACTGCTAACATTGCAAACAGCATTTGTTGAATATTTTCAGGTTAACAAAAGGAAAAATAGATATTTAGACAATCTTACCTATGTAAGATTCCTATGTAATCTTGCCTGACTTAGAAATTGTGTTTTAAAGACAAGAATTTTAGGCCAAAGAGTTTAAATCCAACTTGTAAACTCTGTTTGTTTGTTTGTTTGTTTGTTTGTTTGTTTGTTGGGGTTTGTTTGATTTCTTGGTTTGATTGGTTTTGTTTATTTGGTATGGTTTGGGGGTTTGGTGGGTGGTGGTTTGTTGTTGTTGGTTTTTGGTTTTTTGTTTGGTCACAGAGGTGCAAATTCTGCTGTTCACACAGCTCAACTACCCACGTGTTGCAGGGAACGCTTCAGGCAAACCCAACAGTGCCTCCAGTTCAGAATATACAATACAATACAATACAATAAACCAGTTTGGAAGAGACCTTCAAGATCATCGTGTCCAACCTATCAACCAATCCAACCTACCTAAACAACTAGATCATGGCACCAAGCACCCCATCAAGTCTCCTCCTGAACACCTCCAATGATGGTGACTCCACCACCTCCCTGGGCAGCCCATTCCAATGGGCAATCACTCTCTCTGTATAGAACTTCTTCCTAACATCCAGTCTAAGCCTCCCTGGCGCAGCTAGAGACTGTGTCCTCTTATTCTGGTTTTGTCTGTAATGTGGCATTAAAGTCCTGCAGGGCAGGAGTTAGTTGTATTTAACCACCATTATTCTCTCCAGAGCACACTCAGAAATTCTTTGAGTGAAATTAAGGAGGGAAAAAAAAAAAATCATTTCAAAAGCCAACCCTTGATCAATTTCAATAATCCTTAGTACATTCAGGATTTGGAGGTGAACATTCATTATAGCTACTATTCTAATTGTGGGTTGCTTATGTATAAACAACAGTTAACCCCAACTCTTAATAGATTTTCTTAATAGACTGACCTTTTAAGCATTTTTACCAAAAGACACTGCACAAAATTGACAATTTAGTTACTATCCCTTCTAGCTGTGGAGTAATTTGGGAAAAACATTTATGCAACTCCTCCACCACTGGATGCTGCAGTGAGTAATTATCAGATAAAACTATTTTAAAATTCTTCTTGTTTGAAAATTTTCTTACCTTCTTTACAAACAACCTTCTCAGCATTTCAAGTTTCAGCTGGCCATGTCTTCACTACTTTGCACCTTCTATCATCTCTACCTTGGGGCAAAGCAAAATCATTTGGTTTCATCATAGTACCTGTAGCACAGACATTTTTCTGTGTCTCCAGACAGCAGGGATATGGGCCATCTTCATGAGCTAATAATTCTTGAATGTGACATATATTTTCATAAAGAGGGGATGAGTGCCCAAGGACAACTACTTGTGCAGGGGTGAGATGGTTCTGGAGCAGCCCCTGTATTCACTGTATCTCTCTCCAATGCAAGAATGGAACAGTGAGAGATGATACCATCACCTTCCAATATTTCCTTAGAAGTCTGATTTATTGATCAGTAATGATTTTCTGCTTCACAGGAGCACAAACCTGACAGAAATAAAAACTGTTGTACCAGATCACCAGAGATTTAGAGAGTTTGGTTTTCCAAGGAGTATTGCTGCAGTGTGGAGGTCACAATCCTGACAAAGAAGCACTGTACAAAGTTACGTGACTTTCATTGCTGTAAAACTTCAAATCTAAACAAATAAATGTGTCCAATACAATATAGTTCTTTTTTTATGTCTTGGGCAAGTCTGCAGTTTCCATGGTTACCAAAGGGCAGCCTAGTAGAGGAACTATCCATGTTTTTCTTTCAATAGACATTTTTGTAAGACTAGCCTTTTGAAGAGTTAGTACGGAATCAATGTGTTGTAACAGCTACCCATGTCTCTTGATTTTGTTGTTTAGTTAGCAATTCATGCAGAAAACATGTAACCCATTTTAAACAAATAACACAGGGCAACTTTGAATACTCCTAATTCAAAACCAACATCTCTAATAACACATGTAGTTTTTATTCACATTTCACTTCAGTGTGTAATTCTTTCTAGAACTGCTTTGAAAATCCCAAGGAATTATTTTATACCCATCAAAACTATACTTTTAGAAATACCTCTCTCTACCAGTATCAATGATTAGATTTTATTTCCATTGCTTACAGCCAGTAAATGTAATGGCCTGCATTATTTATACCCTCAAAAGTCCCAGTTAGGTGGCATTCCTCCTGAACAATGATGAAAACCCAGAACTGAAAGCTAAAGACCTTAAGTGATTTGCATCTCCTTCCTCCCAGTTCTCATCTAGGTCTTTGGCAATGATACTTGGTCTTCTAAGTGTCTAGATCACTTTAACGGGGCAAGAGTGGTTTCCTCCCTTTTTTCCCAAAAACGGTTAGAGAGAGAAAAGGGTAATTAAGGAGGAAATTCTGTTAGCTCAAAGGTGTGCAAGAATCAGTTTTCTTATCTGGTTAGCTTTGTTAATTCAAGGTCGACTCCGTCCAGCAGCTGTTGTGCCAGAGAGAGACAGAAACAGACAGGCCGATGGGAACAGACAGAGTAGGCTGAGCTGAACTGAAATTCAAACAGAACTAAAACTTAAAGTTGCATTCTACCAATCTACCAATGAAATTCGTTTAGAATCTCTTGTTTGTTTTTTCAAAACATTCATCCAGAGTGTTCCAGCAACTGTCCCTTTCTTAAAGGCACAGCCTAAAACGGACACAGACTGCAACAACTGTCTGAGGCTGGGCTGAAGATTTCACCTGCGGTGTATTTTGGTTCTTTCTGCTACAGGAAATTTGAGATGAATAAATAGTGTCATTTATTTCTGTGGGAAGGTCTCAGTCAAGAAAAGTTGCTTAATCTTATCTACAAAAACTACCCATCAGTGAACATTAATTATGTTTACATCTTACTTAACTCAATGTAGACTTGTCAAAGGTGTTTTTCCAATGATTTCCTAAGAGAGTATTTAATCAGATTCAAGAACTTAACACAAACCAGCATTGGCTGTTAGTCCAGTTCTTCTAAATTAGGTTAGAATCATAGAATGGCCCAGATAGGAAGGGACCTTGAAAAAGCATATGATACAATCTTCTGCGAGAAACTGAGCCTAGGTGAGATGATTCAGTACCAAATGCACCCTTAAAACCCCCAGTGAAAGGGACACTACTGTGTCCCTGGGGAGGTTGTTCCAGTGAATCACTGATTATTCTCATTGTGAAAAAAAGAAGTTCTTATATAAAGATGAAACCTCTCTTGGCATAACATGTACCTATTGCCTTTTATCTTCTTCATGTAGCTGTCTGTGATAAGAGAGCCTCTATCTTCTTTGTAACCATCTGAGCCTTCTTTTATTCAGGAAGAAAAGAACCCCTCAGAGAAAGTTCTCCAGCCTTGTGATCACCTTTGTGGCCTTCCTTTGGGCCCTCTCCAGTCTGTTCACTCCTTTTTTGCATTGTGGGGACCAGAACTGGGCATAGGACTCCAGATGTGGCCTGACAAGCACTGAGCAGAGTGAGATATTATGTCTCTGTCTCTGCTAGTGATGGTCCCTACAGATGCAGATCAGGATTCTGAGTTGCCTTTGTTGCTGCAGTGGTGCACTGCTGACTCACTCTCAGCTTTTTTGTTAGAACAAGGTTCAAAAGAGTCATAAGTGCTTAGGGGGAAAAACAATTTGACTAGCCACTCTAACAGTGGCTGCATTTTTCCAAAGCAGACCTTCTCACTGCTTTTCCAAGGTTTCCTTTTAGCAGCCACTCATCCTGGCTAGATCTGGCTGGCATTTACTATTCCTACTCAACACACTGATGAGGACTGTAGAATTTGTAACCTTGTAATCTTCTCTCTCCAATGTACTGAAAAGGGGAAGGCTGGCCTACAGATTTACTTGGATTAACTCACTCAGTCATACAGATATTCACCTGTTGCTATGAAGGAAACCGATCCATACAGATCATGGGCTGCCTGTCCTTGAAACACCTTAAATTATTAACTGAAACTTTGCTGTTATGTTTTGACCTACATAAAAGACACCTCAAACACTTACTTTATACATTCCTCTATTTTAGCAGAACACAGCTGTGTGTCATGACTATTGTTCCCAAGACTACTAAATGCATTTTCCAAGTACTCTTTCTTCTGGTAAAGATCAAAAGTATCAGAATTAGTGATTGAAATCTAGTTTTAGGGATCACAAAAACTTGATTATGAAATGTTTTGGAATAGTCTCTAAACTGTATTAAAGTGTGGTGGATGGACTTTGGCTGCATGTGTATTTAACTGTCCTGCTGAATCAGAATCTTACCATACCAATACCAACAATAATGTTACCTGTGACAATGCAGGATGATCATTTTAGTGTTTTGCTAGTTAATAAAACCCAAACCTCACCACTATTGATGTTTACTAGATATTTTCATTAAATGTGGACATCAAAGATTATCAAGAGCATTCAAAAATCTCATTTCAAAATGGTTTGATATGGTCCATTTGTATCTCAGCATCTGCTCTCCCCAGATGTTTTGGAAATCTCATATGAATAGAGGACTGAAGCATCTCTCTTATGAGGAGAGGCTGAGAGATCTGGGGCTCTTTAGCCTGGTGGAGACTGAGAGGGGATCTTATAAATGCATATAAATATCTAAAGCGGGTAGGCATTGAGGATGGGGCTGGGTTCTCCTTGGTGGTGCCCAGTGGTAGGACAAGGGGCATTAGCTACAAACTAGAACACAGGAGGTTTCTCTTGAACTTCTTTATTATGAGGGTGATGGAACACTGGAACGGGCTGACCAGAGACGTTGTGGGTTCTCCTCTGGTGATTTTCAAAACCTGCCTGGATGTGTTCCTGTGCAACGTAATCCAGGCATACCTGAATTAGCAGGGGGATTTGAATAGATGATCAACAGAAGTCCCTTCCAACTCCTACTCTTCTGTGATTCTGTGAAATACAGTATATTAGAATACAAGTTTGATTTCCCAAAATATATTTTCCTCTCTGTATTTATTACTTTCCTTTGTCCTCAGATGTCCATTTGAAAAAAACCCTTCACCTTCCCTCGAGAGTTCAGAGAACTCTGTATTTCTTAGAGAGTGGTTCATGGTTTATCAGGAGGGAAAAAAATCAGATCCTGCCTCAACCCCAGCTTAGTTTTGATAAATAACTGCAGGAGATATGCCCCAAACCTGATGAAATCTTGTCTTATTAAGTTAAGCAATCTGTATCAAGACCTTCCATACCTCTAGCCAGACCCATCTTTGACTCCATCGTTACACTTTCCCACCAGAATCATAGAATTATGTAGGTTTAGAAAAGATCCTTAAGATCATCAAGTCCAATCATTAACCTAGCACTGCCAAGACCACCACTAAACCACATCCCTCAACAGCACATCTTTACATCTTTTAAATCCCTCCAGGGATGATGATTCAACCACTTCAATAGGCAGCCCATTCCGATGCTTAACAATCCTCTCGGTAAAGAATTTTTTCCTAATAGCCAATCTAAACCTCCCCTCCTTCTCTTGTCCTATCACTTGTTACTTGGGAGAGGAGATCAAAAGCCTAGGATGTACTTTCTCAGACCATTTGGTGTTATGCATCATTATGTACATGATTTATATACATTGCTATAACATATGAGTCCTACTCTCTTTCCAGTTCTGCAACAGCACATGCGGAATTCAGCTGTCCAGCTTGGTGAAGCTAATATCTGTGTCAGACAGAGTGTGGCCATTTAGGCTGCATGCCTCCAAAAAAAGCAAGAAGCCACAGAGTTGAGACCCCGCAGTGTCCAGAGTGTCCAGCCCAGTGGGTGGACACAGGAAATAGTGTATTTCTACCCATAAATCCTGCACCTTATAAATCTGCTGCAGTTATTGTCTTTCTTTCTTCCCTCTCTGCTCCCATGGCAGAGAGATGCTCTCTTATCTGGTAACGATAGGGAGTATCCCAGGCCTCTTTGGCCTGACTAACTTTTTTTTTTTCTCTCTGGGCAATCTTGGCCCCTCCAAGCCTAATACCAGAGTTAAAAAGGGGCCATCTGTTCAGGCCTGGACAGCCTGAAACCAGCCTAGCAATGCAGGGGGGTTGGGGGGTGGGGAAGAGGTTGCCCTGGGGGTTTTTTGGTGAACCCCAGTTGGAGAGAAGGGAAGTGTTGGGGGTCTGATCTGGTGTAAAGGAACTTGTGTGTTAAGATTAGACTGGGGATTTCTTTGAATTTTATATGCTTTGTTATGCTCACCACTATGCTTTGCAGGTTTTGTAGTATATGAATTGCTTTTCCAAATCAATCAGGGCAAATCCTGCCTGACAAACCTGGTGGCCTTCTATGATCAGGTGACAGCATTAATAGATGAGGGGCGAGCAACTGATGTCGTTTACCTGGACTTGAGCAAAGCCTTTGACACTGTCCCGCACCACCTCCTGGTCTCCAAGCTGGCGACACATGGGTTTGATGGATGGACCACTAGATGGATAAAGAATTGGCTTGATGGCCGCACCCAAAGAGTGGCTGTCAACGGGTCCATGTCCCAGTGGAGGCCAGTGACAAGCGGAGTCCCTCAGGGATCAGTCCTGGGACCTGTCTTGTTCAACATCTTTGTGGGTGACATGGACAGTGGCATCGAGTGCACCCTCAGCAAGTTTGCTGATGACACCAAGCTGGGTGGTGCAGTGGACATGCTGGAGGGAAGGGATGCCATCCAGAGGGAACTGGACAGGCTGGAGAGGTGGGCACAAGCCAACCTCATGAGCTTCAACAAGACCAAGGGCAGGGTCCTGCATCTGGGTCGAGGCAATCCCAGGCACAAATACAGGCTGGGCAGTGACTGGCTGGAGAGCAGCCCTGAGGAGAGAGACTTGGGGGTGCTGGTGGAGAGAGAAGCTCAACATGAGCTCTCAATGTGCACTTGCAGCCCGGAAAGCCAATCAGATCCTGGGCTGCATCAGGAGAAGTGTGACCAGCAGGTCAAGGAGGTGATTCTCCCCCTCTACTCAGCTCTGGTGAGACCCCACCTGGAGTACTGCATCCAGTTCTGGAGCCCCTATTACAGGAGGGATGTGGACGTGCTGGAGCGTGTCCAGAGAAGGGCCACGAGGATGATCGGAGGGCTGGAGCACCTCTCCTGTGAGGACAGACTGAAGGAGTTGGGGCTGTTCAGTCTGGAGAAGAGAAGGCTCCGAGGTGTCCTAATCGTGGCCTTCCAGTATCTGAAGGGGGCCTACAGGAAGGCTGGGGAGGGACTTCTTAGGATCTCAGGTAGTGATAGGACTAGGGGGAATGGAATGAAGCTGGGAATGGGGAGATTCAGGCTAGATGTGAGGAAGAAGTTCTTCCCCATGAGAGTGGTGAAGCCCTGGAATGGGTTATCCAGGGAGGTGGTTGAGGCCCAGTCCCTGGAGGTGTTTAAGACCAGGCTGGACGAGGCTCTGGCCAGCGTGATCTAGTGTAGGGTGTCCCTGCCCATGGCAGGGGGGTTGGAACTAGATGATCCTTGTGGTCCCTTCCAACCCTGACTGATTCTATGATTCTATGATTTAATCTTTCCATTACTATACAATCCATTTGTGTGAGCATTATTCTTTTGCCCCTTTTAGAGCAGTAGAGCAAACTGTCCTGCTGTAAACTAGGACACACATGAAACTGGAAAATGAATTAATATTGTGCAAGAAGCAAGAGGTATATTCTCCAGATACAGATGTCTGATTCCCTCATACCATGGCATGCACAGATACCCATGTATCTTACTGTGATCATTGTATCACTTTGCTCAGCCATGACCTACACAGCACAGTAGACCCTTCTTCAGCATCACCTGGCCAGAAAGAGCATAGGGAGGTCTTTCAGCAGCTCTTGTTGGAGCAGTCACGGAATCACAGAATCAACCAGGTTGGAAAAGACCTCAGAGATCATCAATTCCAACCTACGACCTCACACCACTTGACAATGAAACCATGGCTCCAAGCGCCACATCCAATCTTTTTTGAACACCTCCACGGATGGTGATTCCATCACCTCCCTGGGTAGCCCATTCCAATGGCCAATAACTCTTTCTGTGAAGAATTTCTTCCTAACATCCAGCCTAATCCTCCCCCTCCCCCAGTACAGCTTGAGACTCTGTCCTCTTGTTCTGGTGCTTGTTGCCTGGGAGAAGAGACCAACCCCCAGATGTCTACGACCTCCTTTCAGGTAGTTGTAGAGAGCAATGAAGTCTCCCCTGAGCCTCCTCTTCTCCAGGCTAAACAACCCCAGCTCCCTCAACCTCTCCTCATAGGGCTTGTGCTTCAGACCTCTCACCAGCCTTGTTGCCCTTCCCTGGACACATTCAAGTATCTCGATGTCCTTCTTAAATAGAGGAGCCCAGAACTGGACACAGTAGTCAGGGTGCAAGTCCTTCCTCTCAGTTGTTTCTGATCTCCTTTTCATCCCACTTCATTCATTTATAGCATCTGAAATAAGGGAAATTATTCAGGAATTGCACTTGATAGAGCTTAATGCAGCTGCACAGGCAACCTTCATCTATTTTCTTGCTGTATCATGCTACACATTAACATATTATTTGATGCCCACTATTTCCTCTGCTTTTCATGTTAGCCTCATATTTATTTATTCTCACGGATGATTTTCAGGCAGGTCTGTTAGCTTGCCTCTCTCTAATAAGAATTCTGAATTCTCATTTACTGAACATATTAATACTTCTGTAGTTTCAGGTCATTTTTACTTTCCTTCCTGATATTAAGAAAGACTCAGTGTTTGGTATCAGCTTCATATTTAATTAATATGGTTTGTATTTCATGACTAAGCTTCCCTGGTATGCCTGCAATTGACGCAATCACACTGAGTAGATATTACAGTTAATATTTTAACAGCCTGTGCACTAATTCTAATACTTATTAAACTGTCCCCTGCCTTTTCTAAACCAATGAATGCATAGGCATACAGAAGAATGTATTCAATGTTCCTAAGTCTTCAATTTTGTCCAAAACAGATCTTTGGAATGGGCTGCCTGGGGAGGTGGTGGAGTCACCATCCCTGGAGGTGTTCAAGAGGGAATTTGATGTGGCACTTGGTGCCATGGTTTAGTCATGAGGTCTGTGGTGACAGGTTGGACTTGATGATCTTTGAGGTCTCTTCCAACCTTGGTGATTCTGTGATTCTGTTTTTTTTCCCCTGATATTTATTAGCATTATAATTACCACATTTATTTAAACTGAGAGCACCTTAACTCAAATGCTCTGATAACTGCTTTAAAAATGTAACTCAGATGGACAAATCAAGGACAGAAGCATGAAGTTTGATTTTAAAGAAAGTAAACTATTCACTGTGTATTTTGTGGATGGGGAAACTATGTTCCCATAGAAGTTCGTTCTGCACAAACAGTTTTTCTGCTCCCCTTTTTTGTATTCAAGCATCTGTGACAGTCCACTCCTGGCACAGCACGCTGCAGTTCAGGTACCACTTGGGTGCCTACACCTCACCTGTGCCAACTCAAGGCCATTGTTTCACAGTCAAGCTTTTGCAAACAAAGGTGAAGCAACAGCCACCCAGAACAGTAGGAGCTTTGCAACCACCACAACACCCAATGTGCCTGTGCCATCACATGAGCTGTCCATGATCAGTCCTGCTTTGGGAACACCTCTACCAACCACCCCTAGGTGGAAGAGGAATTCAGGAATAAAAGGCAACACCACTCACCACATGAAGACATAGACCACACAGGATGATGCTGGAACCTGGAGTGGGAATACTTTTCTCCTCTTATGTCTGAGGCTACCCCATTCCTCCCTTCACTCTTCTCTCTCACTCACTCTCTCATGGTTTTTCTCTCTCTCTGGCACATACTAGGTAATCACCTCACCTGACTTAAGAACCCACTGTATGATCAAAGTGATCTGCACTAATTTGTAATCAATAAATTGCCAATCGTTCCAGCCATTTCATGTCAGTTTGTCTCACTCACTTCTTAAAAAACCTTCCTCTGGAAGGCTGGGTCATGACAGTGGGATGGATCTTAACGTCAGTGTTTACTTCAACAAAACACAGATTTCAAAATCGCAATGAACACCTAATAACACAGTTAAAAATTAAAACAAGCAACATGCTCACAGATTTAAATGCTAGGGTTTCTATTGTCTCACTTTGAGTACACAGTTATGTGAAACTGCTTTGGCTGTTTTTCAGCCCCTTCAAAATATCACCATTACATTCATCCTGCCAGTAAAGCAGCTAAATAAGCTGCCAGGTAACCTCTCCAACAGAAGAATATTTCCATCATGCCTGGCAACATAACACATACCGCTTAATAATTTCATTAGGATGTTCATGTTTAGGCTGAACATGAGCCTGCAGTGTGCCCAGGCAGCCAAGAGGGCTAATGGCATCCTGGCCTGCATCAGGAATAGCGTGGCCAGCAGGAGCAGGGAAGTCATTCTGTCCCTGTACACAATACAATACAATACAATACAATACACCAGGTTGGAAGAGACCTTCAAGATCATCGCGTCCAACCCATCAAACAATCCAACCCACCCAACAACTAGACCATACAGCCAAGCACCCCATCAAGTCTTCTCCTGAACACCTCCTGTGAAGGTGACTCCACCACCTCCACGGGTAGCCGATTCCAATGGGCAATCACTCTCTCCGTGTAGAACTTCTTCCTAACATCCAGCCTAAACCTGCCCTGGCGCAGCCTGAGACTGTGTCCTCTTGTTCTGGTGCTGGATGCCTGGGAGAAGAGGCCAACCTCTGCCTGGCTACAACCTCCCTTCAGGTAGTTGTAGAGAGCAATAAGGTCACCCCTCAGTCTCCTCTTCTCCAGGCTAAGCAACCCCAGCTCCCTCAGCCTTTCCCCATAGGGCTTGTGTTCCAAACCCCTCACCAGCTTTGTTGCCCTTCTCTGGACACGTTCCAGCAAGTCAACATCCTTCCTAAACTGAGGGGCCCAGAACTGGACACAGTACTCAAGGTGCGGCCTAACCAGTGCAGTGTACAGGGGCACAATGACCTCCCTGCTCCTGCTGGCCACACTGTTCCTGATGCAAGCCAGGATGCCATTAGCCTTCTTGGCTGCCTGGGCACACTGCAGGCTCATGTTCAGCCTACAATCAACCAGTACCCCCAGGTCCCTCTCTGTCTGGCCACTCTCCAGCCACTCTGACCCCAGCCTGTAGCACTGCCTGGGGTTGTTGTGGCCAATGTGCAGAATCCGGCACTTGGATGTGTTAAATCTCATGCCATTGGACTCTGCCCATCTGTCCAGCCTGTCGAGGTCCCTCTGCAAAGCCTTTCTGCCCTTCAGCAAATCAACTGCTGCCCCCAGCTTGGTGTCATCTGCAAATTTACTGATGATGGACTCAATGCCCTCATCCAGATCATCAATAAAGATGTTGAAGAGCATGGGGCCCAGTACTGATCCCTGGGGCACACCACTAGTGACAGGCCGCCAGCTGGATGTGGTGCCATTCACCATTACTCTCTGGGCTCGGCCCTCCAGCCAGTTCCTAACCCAACGCAGTGTGATCCTGTCCAAGCCACGGGCTGCCAGCTTGGCCAGGAGTTTGCTGTGGGGAACGGTGTCAAAGGCCTTGCTGAGGTCCAGGTAGACCACATCCACAGGCCTCCCCACATCCACCAGGCGGGTCACCTGATCATAGAAGGAGATCAGGTTGGTCAGGCAGGACCTGCCCCTCCTAAATCCATGCTGGCTAGGCCTGAGCCCCTGGTCATCCTGTAAGTGCTGTGTGATTGCACTCGAGATGAGCCGTTCCATAATCTTGCCTGGCACTGAGGTCAGGCTGACAGGCCTATAATTCCCCAGCTCATCCAACCGGCCCTTCTTGTGGATGGGCACCACGTTAGCCAGCTTCCAGTCTTCTGGGACCTCTCCAGTGAGCCAGGACTGCTGAAAAATGATGGAAAGTGGCTTGGACAGCTCATCTGTCAGCAATCTCAGCACCCTAGGATGGATCCCATCCGGTCCCATGGCCTTGTGGGGGTCCAAGCGGCTCAGTAGATCTCTAACTTCCTCTTGGAGCAGTGGGAAACTATGCAGCTCTCTGGCTCCTTCTGCCAGCTCTGCAGGCCAGCTGTCTGGAAGACGTTCTGCCCTGCTAGTGAAGACTGAGGCAAAGAAGGTGTTAAGTACCTCTGCCTTTTCCTCATTCTTTGTTACAACGTTCCCCTCCGTGTCAACCAAGGAGTGGAGGTTGTCCTTGCCCTTCTTCTTGCTATTGATGTATTTATAGAAGGACTTTTTGTTATCCTTCACAGCAGAGGCCAGTCTAAGTTCTAAATGGGCTTTTGCCTCCCTAATTTTCTTCCTGCACAACCTAGCAACATCCCTAAACATTCTGTAGGTTGCCTCCCCTTTCTTCCAAAGATGATACACCCTCTTTTTTTCCCTAAGTTCTATTAAAAGTTCATTGCCCATCCAGGCTGGCCGTCTGCCCCGGCGGCTCATCTTCCGGCACACCGGCACAGCCTGTTCTTGCACCTTCAATAGTTCTTCCTTGAAGTAGGTCCAGCTCTCCTGGACCCCTTTGTTTTTAAGGGCTGATTCCCAAGGAACCTTCTGAATTAGTTCCTTGAGCAGCCTGAAGTCTGCCCTCCGGAAGTCCAGAGTGGAGGTCTTCTTGCTGCCCCTCTTGGCTTGGCTGCATACTGAAAACTCTATTATGTCGTGGTCACTGGTGCCTAAACACCCTCCGACCACCACATCACCCACCAGCCCTTCCCTGTTGGTGAAGAGGAGGTCAAGCATAGCCTTACCCCTGGTAGGCTCACGCAGCACCTGGGATAAGAAGCTGTCCTCCATGCACTCTAAGAACCTCCTAGACTGCCTCCTCTCTGCTGTGTTGAGATCCCAACAGATATCAGGCAGGTTGAAGTCACCCATGAGAACGAGGTCAGGTGATCTTGAGACAGCCTTAAGCTGCCTATAGAATGCCTCATCGACATCCTCCTCCTGGTTGGGTGGTCTATAACAGACGCCAACCAGGATGTCTGCCCTGTTGGTCTTCCCTCTAATTCTCACCCACAAGCACTCAACCCTATCATCCCTGATCTCCATCTCAACAGCATCCAGTGCCTCCCTGACGTACAGGGCCACCCCTCCACCCCTTCTTCCTTGCCTGTCTCTCCTGAAGAGCCTGTAGCCATCAATTGCAGCGCTCCAGTCATGCGAGTTGTCCCACCACGTCTCTGTGATGGCAACTACATCATAACTTTCTTGCTGCAACAAGGCTTCCAGCTCCTCTTGTTTGTTACCCATGCTTCGTGCATTAGTGTACATGCACTGCAGCTGGGCTGCTGGTTTCACCTCTAGCTCTAGCTTATCACCTCCAGACTCCTGCCTAAGGGCACTGGTTTCCGACCCTCCCCCTTCGAAGCTAGTTTAAAGCCCTGTCAATGAGACTTGCTAATTCCCTTCCCAGAATCTTTTTACCTTTGGGGGACAGGCCATTCTCATGTATTATGACCTTTCCCCTCCTCTGGGACAGATGTACTCCATCTGTTACCAGCTGCACTGGTTAGGCCACACCTTGAGTCCTGTGTCCAGTTCTGGGCCCCTCAGTTTAGGAAGGATGTTGACTTGCTGGAACGTGTCCAGAGAAGGGCAACAAGGTTGGTGAGAGATTTGGAACTCAAGCCCTATGAGGAAAGGCTGAGGGAGCTGGGGTTGCTTAGCCTGCAGAAGAGGAGACTCAGGGGTGACCTTATTGCTCTCTACAACTACCTGAAGGGAGGTTGTAGACAGGCAGAGGTTGGTCTCTTCTCCCAGGCAGCCAGCACCAGAACAAGAGGACACAGTCTCAGGCTGCGCCAGGGGAGGTTTAGGCTGGATGTTAGGAAGAAGGGGGAATGGAAACAATATAGAAATGTGTAGATTCAAAATGGATGTTAGGAAGAAGTTCTTCACCATGAGGGTGGTGAGACACTGGAACAGGTTGCCCAAGGAGGTGGTTGAAGCCCCATCCCTGAAGGTTTTTAAGGCCAGGCTGGATGTGGTTCTGGGCAACCTGATGTCGTGTGAGGTGTCCCTGCCCATGGCAGGGGGTTGGAACTAGATGATCCTTGAGGTCCCTTCCAACCCTAACAATTCTATGATTCCATGATGGGTTTGAAGTAAGCCCCAAAAGCCTACAAGGAAGGAGTGAGGGATTTAAATCATTAAGGGGCTTGCTTTATCAGCTTTTTTAATCTTTATTTTTGGCAGTTTATGGTAACATTTTTAAATCTAAAAGATACCATTTCTAGTGAACATTTTAATTAGCCCAACACCAATCTCAATATCTGCATCAGACTGTCAAATATTTCTGTGCTTTATTGCTTCTTTGATTCACAGCTTTTAATGATGTGTTCATTTGATCTGCAGGCTCAGATTTCATTATACCTACAATGAAAGCATGAATTATAATTTTTTTTAAAGGCAATTCCACTGTGTTACATGAAGCTGGATTCCACAAATTGTACTCATTTTATGACTAAGAGCTTCTTTTTCAGTAAGAATTCTATTTGTAACTCCTAGTTACTAACATACACATCACTTAGTGTTTTTTTCTGAACAAAGTGTTTTAAAAATCTCTAACTCTACAAAATAGATTTCTTTATCCTTAAGCCTTAGAAGTAAAGTTATTTGTATAGCCATAATATACCAGTTGCCCTATACAATACAATACAATACACCAGGTTGGAAGAGACCTTCAAGGTCATCACGTCCAACCCATCAACCAATCCAACCCACCCAACAACTAAACCATGCATGTTTTGTTCAGCTGATGCTGATGGATGCCCTGACCCAGCTCAGGCTCTTGACTCTGTTGCAGTGATTTTCTTCCTCTCATTTCTAGCGGCAGCTGAAAACTGCTTCTATAACAGAGCTTATTATACCTCTAATGCAATTTTAATGCTCCGATATATTTATTATCGCTCCACATTGCTTTATTTTCACCACTGTTGACAAACACTTTTTTTCATCTTGAGATAACAGGTGTTCATAGGGACAAATACAGGTTGGGCAGTGACTGGCTGGAAAGCAGCCCTGAGGAGAGAGACTTGGGGGTGCTGGTGGACGAGAAGCGCAACACGAGCTCTCAATGTGCACTTGCAGCCCGGAAAGCCAATCAGATCATGGGCTGCATCAGGAGAAGTGTGGCCAGCAGGTCAAGGGAGGTGATTCTCCCCCTCTACTCAACTCTGGTGAGACCCCACCTGGAGTACTGTGTCCAGTTCTGGAGCCCCTATTACAGGAGGGATGTGGACGTGCTGGAGCGTGTCCAGAGAAGGGCCACGAGGATGATCAGAGGGCTGGAGCACCTCTCCTATGAGGACAGACTGAAGGAGTTGGGGCTGTTCAGTCTGGAGAAGAGAAGGCTCCGAGGTGACCTAATCGTGGCCTTCCAGTATCTGAAGGAGGCCTACAAGAAGGCTGGGGAGGGACTTCTCAGGCTATCAGGTAGTGATAGGACTAGGGGGAATGGAATGAAGCTGGAGGTGCAGAGATTCAGGCTGGATGTGAGGAGAAGGTTCTTCACCATGAGAGTGGTGAAGCCCTGGAATGGGTTGTCCAGGGAGGTGGTTGAGGCCCCGTCCCTGGAGGTGTTTAAGACCAGGCTGCATGAGGCTCTGGCCAGCCTGATCTAGTGTGGGGTGTCCCCTGCCTATGGCAGGGGGTTGGAACTAGATGATCCTTGTGGTCCCTTCCAACCCTGACTGATACTATATCTATTTATTTTATATTTATGCAGCTTTTTTTTTTTTTTTCCAACATAGATGGAACTAACAGGAAAAGCATTTACCAGAGCTGGCCTTAGCCTGGTTGAAGTGTTATTCATCAGGCCCACATAAAATAATTATTTTGTAAAGACCAGTGATCTGAAGCTGCCTATAGCCTTGAAGCAATCCCTCAAGGATAAGTTCTTAAGTCGCTCCTTAGGGTAATGTATTAGTTATGCTGATTTGATCTTTTTAACTCAGTTCCAAAATGTCAACTACAAGAAAATGTTATTTATAGGTTCAGGAATAACTTCAAATTACTTTGATCTTTTTCTTTTGTTATTGTTTTCAGAAGTCACCAGATTGGCTTAAAATTAATCTAGTAGCTATAATGCAACAAAAATTGAGACACTTGGTTTATGTCCTGAAGAGCAATGTTAGGGTTTAGTCACAGGTAGCACTTCTTTAGTAGGGCTTTGCCCTGAGGCTGCTCTGTATTCTGAGTGCCCTGAGTATGTGTCTAAAATGAAATGAGTCTTTGACACCTAAACTTGGGTGTTGTGGAGGAATATTCTGCACCATATTTCCTTCTGTTGCTTTGACTCTGCAGCACAACCTTGCAATGCAGTGGGAGACTCCTACTTACCCACAGGAGAAGACTGGGCAGCACATCCCACTGTGGAGCACCACAGGAGGCTGTGGTGCCCAGTGATGATGCTTTGCCTGCAATGAGCACTCTGTCCTCGTTAGAATAGAATAGAATAGAATAGAATAGAATAGAATAGAATAGAATAGAATAGAATAGAATAGAATGAACCAGGTTGGAAGAGACCTTCAAGATCATCATGTCCAACCCATCATCCAACACCACCCAATCAACTAAACCATGCAACCAAGCACTCTATCAAGTCTCCTCCTAAACACCTCCAATGATGGTGACTCCACCACCTCCCTGGGCAGCACATTCCAATGGGCAATCACTCTCTCTGTGAAGAATTTCTTCCTAACATCCACACTAAACCTCCCATGGTGCAGCTTAAGACTGTGTCCTCTTGTTCTGGTGCTGGTTGCCTGGGAGAAGAGACCAGCCTCTGCCTGTCTACAACCTCCCTTCAGGTAATTGTAGAGAGCAATAAGGTCTCCCCTGAGCCTCCTGCTCTCCAGGCTAAGCAACCCCAGCTCCCTCAGCCTCTCTTCATAGGGCTTGTGTTCCAAACCCCTCACCAACTTTGTTGCCCTTCTCTGGACGCATTCCAGCAAGTCAACATCTTTCCTAAATGGAGGCTTTCAAGTATTTCCAAATGCTTCTGTGGTTTTTGCTTGTTTGTTTTAAAGAGATTTTCTGTCACTTGGAATTATTTTCCAGATTTAAATGGTACTTGCTGATACTGCATAAGAAAAAAATTGCTCAGTGGTTCTTTCAATAAATCAGGTAGATCTAAATCTCAATGTACTCATCCAATGGAAGATGTTAAGGTTTTCCTCAAAAGCTGATTACTGTAATCAATTAAAAAACAATAAATCTGTTGATGACCTGGATTAAGTCTTGAAGGAATTATTTCCCAGGAACGTTTACACCTAAATCTGTAGTTTGCCTGTAGTCATTTGACTGATAACAACAGCATTAATATCCCAGTATTAGCTGCAGATCACACTTTTTTATTATTTTGAAACATTTAGTATATATCTTTCTTGCATATTTTTTTACAAAGAGAATCAGATGCAGGAGAACTTTATTATGGAGCAGGAAAGAGGAGCTGAAGTGTTAACACTCTCTAATGGTTTAAATCAGAACAAAATAGGTCAAATCAAACCAGCAGGTTAACCTGTCTATTTCCATTTTCTCAACACAGAAGTGAGGGAAAAGTGACACACAAAAACTCGGGGTTGAGACAAAATAGTGAGACAGAGAGTTTACTGCTCAAAATCAGAAAAACAAGGTACAAAAGGCATAATTTACTTAGCCTATTTGCAGAAAAAGCACAGCTCAAAGCAGCAGTGAGCAGAAGCAGGTGAGCCAAAAGCCCAAGCCAGAAAACTACTACCCCATTCCTTCTTGTCTCAATGCCATCCCAGAAGAAAACACCCCAAACCCCAGAACCCAGAAGTAGCAAGCGAAACAGGAAGCCTCCCATGTTGCAATCTGAACTTCAAGCCCCATAATATTTTGCTCCAGCCAGTACTTTCATTTTTTGAAGGTGGCATGACTGCAGCATGGTGTGAATAACAACAGCAGGTTCAACTCAATCCATGACACACTGGAGTGTCACCGCCCCCTCTCCAAATATCTGAGATGAGAAGTGAAATTTAGATGTAGTTCTGTGGCACTTACCCCATGCACAGACAGAGCCTGAAATGACCTACAGATATGCCCAGGTAGACAGAGACTAAGGCTCAACTGAACTAAATTGAGTTTTCAAGGTAGCATGAATATCCAGAGGTAAAGGAGTTTTGCTGACTTCAATGAACAGTCACAGCTAAAGCACTGTGCAGCACTTTGAAACACGAAGTTTCAGATAGCTTTATCTTTCACTGCACAATCATATAATTTTTCATCATATTCCTGTGTATTCCTTTCATGAGAATTATTACATTATCAAGCAGAGCAGAAAAATGAGACATGGGAGTTACAGTTTCCTGCAAAAGAAGTGCTAGATATAATAGTTTTCTCTTTATCACATTTGCTTTCTTAGGTAGCCTGCCAGCTATTGTTTTTGAGTGAACAAAGCTATGGAAAGATTTCAGAATCTGAAAAATTGTCTTTTTTCCAAGCAAATTGGTTAATTTAAACCTTTTGTGAACATTATGTACTGCATTAACAATAATGCATTTTCGGGTGTACTTACAAGCATCCCATTAGGAGGCTTATGCTGCATGTTAGGAAGAAGTTCTTCACAGAGGGAGTGATTTGCCATTGGAAAGGGCTGCCTAGGGAGGTGGTGGAGTCACCATCACTGGAGGTGTTTAGGAAGAGACTGGATGATGCACTTGGTGCCGTGGTTTAGTTGATACGACAGTGTTGGGTGATAGGCTGGACTTGATGATCTCAAAGGTTTTTTCCAACCTGGTCTATTCTATTCTATTCTATTCTATTCTATTCTATTCTATTCTATTCTATTCTATTCTATTCTATTCTATTCTATTCTATTCTATTCTATTCTATTCTACTTAATAACTAGGTGTTTGGTAAATGATCTAACTGATTCACAGATTTATAATGCTACTATTCTTTTAAGCATTACACACGAGCCATATCAGAGACGTCCAGTGGCGAAAACAAACAAACAAGCAAACAAACAAACAAACAAATAAATAAAGTCACTTGGAACAAACTTTCTTCTTCTTGTTGCCAGTTTTGATCTGCTTGGTTTTTTAGGTGGGACTATCGTGTCTGTATATGGACAGGCTACTTTTTCTCTGCTGAAATATTTGTAGGGAGTGAAATTCTCATTAATGGCTCTCAGCATGGATTTATTCCTATTTATTACCTATATTAGTGAATCAATTATATGTACTTCCTTGATAGGATGAGTTTTGAGTTTCTCTTTTTATATGAGGAAACAAAGGCTCCAGTAAACACTGCAGAACATCCCATCATAGATTTAGACACCTTGTTACAGCAAAGCACAAAGCGCATGAGGCAACCTGGGTTTTTAATTGGTTATATTGGAGAGGTCTAGCAAAATATTCCCAGATGCATCTAAAATTCCTGGCTTCCTCACTTCCCCTTTTCTCTGAGTTATCTCAATCTGCTCTTTGTCCACACAAGACAGTTCCGAATGCAGCAACAGGGCAAATAAGCTGAAACCACCTCACATCTCCCAGATTATTAGCTAGTTTTATCTGAAGCTGATAAGACAGCATACAATCATAGCTGTTTAGGAACTCTCCACTATGGAGCCTAAGTGATCCCTTAGATAAGGCTAGTCTGAAACTTTTGTTGGCTTTTCTGTACAGCCATATTATTCTTAATTTTGATTGGACTACAGTAGAATTTCTGAAGTAACAATGTCACATACAGAGTACGTCTTAAAGTGAAAAATCTCTGTTCTGCTCGTAAGAATTCTCCTTAAGAACACACATAGCCAGATTCAAAAGTGATTGAAAACTGCGTTAACACAAGATCTAACATTAAAGAATCTGTTTCTTTGAGACAATGCAGTATTTTTTTTCATTACAGGAATTGTTAGAGATCGTTTGGAGTAACAAGGACATATTTAGGTCTTGTTCTACAGCAAAAGACATCATAGGCATCATATGTTATGTGACAAAATAGGTATTTAAAATGCTGGATTTATAACAGCAGAACACGGAAAAGAGATGCTTAAGACTAAGGAGGATCTGCTCACCAGGCAGATGCTCAAAACCAGTCAGGTACAACCTGTCAATTTGTGAATGCTTTTTGTGTGTGTATTAGGTTTCTGTGGAAAGGTTTTGGTAGCCATGGGGCTACAGGGATGGAGTCTGTGAGAAGGTGTTAGAAGATTCCCTGATGCACAATAGAGCCAGTGCCAGCCAGCCCCAAGACAGACCTTCCATTGGGTAAAGCTGAGCCTATCAGCATTGATGGTAGCTTCTCTGTGACAACATATTTTAAAAGGGAGAAAAACTGCCACACAACAGCAGGGTTGAGAAGAGCGAGGTATGTAAGAGCAACGATTATGAAGTTACCAAAGCCTGTGAAGAAGGGGGAGGAAGTGCTCCAGGCACCAGAGCTTAGATTCCCCTGAAGCCACGGTAAGGCAGACTGTTCCCCTGAAGCCCACACAGGTTAACTGTGGAGTAGACATCCACCTGCAACCCATGGAGGACCCCACCTTGGAGCAAGATGAGGAAGGCTATGACCCCACGGGAAGTCTGTGCTGGAGCTGGCTCCTGCGAGGACTTGTGTACCTGTGGAGAGAGAGATAAACCTGCACTGGAGCAGGCTTGCTGGCAGGAGTTGCGACCCCGTGGAGGGCACCCATGCTGCAGCAGTTTGTGAGAACTACAGACTGTGAGAAAGATTCATGTTGCAGAATTTCATGGAGGGGTGTTTCTTGTGGTGAGACACCACACTGGAGCAGGAAGAGGATAAGAAGAGTCCTACCATTGCAGAGGAAGGAACAGCAGAAACAATGTGTGAACTGACCGCAACCCTATTCATCATCCTCCTGAACTGCTGAGAGAGAGGAGGTAGAGAAAATTGGGTGTGAAGAATGGAGGGGTTGTGGGAAGGTGTTTTTAAGATTTGGCTTGGTTTCTCATTATCCTGCTGTGATTTGATTGGTAATAAATTATTTTTTCTGCAAGTGAAGTCTGGTTTGCCCATGACAGTAACTGCTGAGTGAGCTCCCTGTCTTTATCTTGACCCACAAGCCTTTCATTGTATTTTCAGTCCTCTGTCCACTTGGGGAGGGAGTGATAGAGCAGCTTTGGTGGGCATCTGGCATCCAGCCAGGGTCAACCCACCACATGATTGCACAGTACAGTGATTCAAATACCAGACAAAGAAGACATCTTATAGTCAGCATTCCAAAGATCATTGCCTGGATTTAATGCCCCAACTTTGTATCTTGGTAATTTCACTAAAAGATGCATTGTTTACTTGCATGCTTGCACTTGAAAGCATTGCATACAATTTCTTAAGGAATTGCTTAGGATCTTAAGGATCACTTAGGAAAAACATGATATGAATATTTAAAGGACTGAAGTGCTACTTTCTTTATTCTGTGCTTGAATTAAGGTTTACTATTTTGGGTTTTTTGGTTTGTTTTGTTGTGTGTTTTTTTTTAAACAAGGAGAAAGCTTTTCCTTTCCACAAAGTAATTCCTGTGGTCTTGTTAGTGTCACTTAAATGGATGAGTGCATGAAACAAAGCAGAATAAAAACAACCCAAAACCAAACATAGAGCAGCCTCAGAGCTGAGATCCCATAGTAGAGACACAGCTCAGTGACCCACTCACCTGAGGTGATGATGGGCTGTGGTAATCTGAATCTGTCTGAGGGTTATGTCTCTGAGTAAGGCTTCTAGGTTTGGGAGATTCTTGACAGCTACTCCTGAGATGTCCTGCTTCCCTTGCAAATGCAAAATGTGAGCTTAAACAGCTTTAAAAGACTCAGAGCAAGGAGTACCAGACTTCCTGTGCCTGATTCTGATTACAATCTTTTTTATGGCTTCTTTTACATCTTTTCTATAGGCAGGGAAAATAGGGGGATAGAAAAGACTCCTGCATCTGTGCAGGTGCTGCTGTGCACTGAAGAGGTTTTCTGAGCTGGTGGGTGAGCATCTCTCTGCTTTCTGTAAAGCCATGTGGCATCACTGCATCACTTCTTTTTGTATGTGGGTTGGTTGGGTTGTTGGTTTTGTTTCCTTTTTTTTTTTTGGTTGGTTGGTTAGTTTGGTTTAGTTTTTTATCTAAACCATTTAACAATTGTAACCTGAGTCTAGTTCTTTTTATTTTCACGTTATTCTACTTTTGAAATAGATTATTTAACTTTCTCTACATGATCCCTGAGTTTGGAACCATAGGCTAATAGTTACCTTCAAAGTATGCTTACACTGCCACTGAGTGACATAATTAAGCATTTCATAATTATTGCCTCTTAACATGTTTAAAGGCTTCACTACTCTTTTCTCATCCATTTAGTTGACGACTGAGCAGAAAAAAATGAAGTGGCATAAAATATTGGCCATAATTCTGACTAAAGAGAACAACACTTAAGTTATTCTGGTCTGGATGGCAGGAGTATAACTTTCTTCACATTTAGACAGCATATCGAGCAAATCAGCACACCTGGGCAGCAGAAGATGAGGCATCAGTAAGAATACAAGAAATAATTCCCTCACAAGAAGCGTGAGATAAAACAAAGTCACTCTCTACACATTATCATTTACACAGGGCAACTTAAATATTCCTCTTTTCAATGCAGGTCAGGAATAAGAGCATGGGGATATGTTTTTAATCCTAAACACTTATTAATCTTTCAAAAAGTAGTTTAGAGTGCACTCTAAAGGCACATTGGGCATGTAAAATTGGCCAAAAATATAACAGGACAGTGATTATGGCAGAAAAAACAATGCTACTCAGTAATCCAGCTGACAAAAATGTTTCTGCCTTGGTTTAGCATTCACCTGAAAACAAGATCCATTAATGTGAGGACAATTAAATGCTGTTCCATATTTCTTCAGTGGCTGGTAGTCATGTGACCGTTTCTATTACTTCCTAGGAGGTGGAGGTGGCTGTTTTGAGCATGACTGCTATCAGCAAGGTGCTGAGATGCAGTTTCAGGGAAAGTAATGACTCAGTGTGTGACCTTGGCAAGTCACTTGATTGTCACCCACTCACTATCAATCAGTGCTGATGAAAAATTGAACAAATAACAGAGTCTCACCAAAAATCACATTCTGTAAGCATTGACTTTTCATGGATGACAACATTATAGCATTTTTAGGAAGTAGGAAAAATATAGAATTTCAGTTTTGCTGGTAGTCCCTGTGCTTACACGCTGTATACAACATACATATGATATATATATAATGATAATATATATATGTAATTCTAAGAAGAGAGGAATGCAGCTGTGAGACTCAGGGTGTACCTATGCAAGCGCCTAATTTTACTTTAAAGGAGTGGGTTATCTGACCAAAGGAGGTGCTGCAGAGCCCCTAATCCCACATAACCCATGCCTCAGGGATATTATCTGGCCAGATATAGTCTGTTCTGGATTGAACATGGTCACAAAGCATGCAGCTTGAAGCTGCTCAAAGGGCCAGTCTTTGGTTCCAGCATCTACGGGCATTTGTGGTTGTGGTGCATGTAATGCACCTGGGAGGGCACCTTCCCACTAAGTTTCCTCCAAAAGAAATCTGGTTACCATCTGCTAGAATTGCTTTACAAGTTCTGAGATATGAGAAAAGAGGACACTCAGGGTTTCCCTTCCAGCTCACACTGTTCTTCCAACCCAAAGCCCTGATGGAGATGGAGCCACAAACTCCAAAACAGAGGAAGGCCACTGGAAGTATCCACCTGAGATTTGAAAAGAACAGAAACACTTTAACTCAGTGTGACAATACCAGGTCTCTCACAACTGTAAATCTTGAAAGTCTAAGAGACACTAAAATCAAGACACATACTAGCACTAATGATGAATAGAGATTAAAGGGGGAAAATGACACTGATCATCATGAAAAATTCCACAGGCAGTAATATTTCAACTAAAGTGCTTTCCAGTTTCTTGCATACAGCCAGCTAGAGATGAGGACTGCCAGGCTCTACAGGTGGGGAGAGGAGGCTGGTAAGAATACATAATTCACAGTTATTTCCTACAATAACATTTCTTTCATGCAATCCCCAGGTAAGCAGATCCATGGACTCTACCAGTTCTCCTCTGGTCCTCCTTCCTTCTACCACTTCACAGCAAACACAAGGAAGAGTTTAGAGCTATCATTCTGCTGGAACATACACTGAGACTTTCAATTACCAACATATGTATTCCTTAGCATGGCTTAAGATAATGTAAGCCTATTTATTTTGAACTGAGACTTAAAGGTTTGCTAGTCAATTATTTTCATTTATCTTAATGAAAATAGAGTTGATTAAAAAATAGCAGTTTCAGCAGACTTCCTGCTCATGTGTTTACAGAACAGGACTGCACACCATTCCCCCCAGGCCACTCCCAAGTGCAGTATACCTAAGGAAAATTACACATATTTGCATTGTAAATTAATATTCAGTGAGGTCAGATGCTACAACATTTTCCAGTGGTTTACATTAGTTTTCCAGAGAAAAATACCAGAAATAATGAAATACTTATTCTGTTAGTAGTTTTCCTTCTTTTTATGGTTGCTTTAGAGCACAAAAGTTGTCAGCAACATTTCTTAAAGAGTGAAAAATGAGTAAAATTGTAAGTCCTTTTGCAGCTTGAACAGCTTTTGAAATAACATGAGAAAATTGGAAGAGACTTTCCTGTTACTAGACAATAAATGCAATAACCTTTATTTCTAGAATTTTAGATCATGAAGTAAAGAATAAGACCAATAGTTATGCTGGTACAAACCTTCAAGTTCTAGAGCAGGCACAAGAAATAGAGGGAGACTACTGAACTTATTGGTGCTCACAGGGGCAACCTGCAGGTATCAGAATTTATATTTTCAACCAGGATATATCATCAGAACTCACTGATTCCATGATCATTAAAGATAATCTATGTTTTATCACCTGAGTGTTCAAATCTCATATTGTTTACAGACTCTCCTCTTGCTTTTAAAAACCAGAGAGATTAATTGTCATAAATGTGTGGTCAGCAAAGGAAGATAGTTGTGTCTGAGGCAATTTTGTCTTCAGGAAAGAAGCTTCTCACTGGACTTGGACCATCTTCCTGTCCTGTCCTGTCAGTAGCCAAACATGACTCTGACTGGATACTACTACTTGCTCAGGTTCCTTGAGTACCTGGGCTACAAAGCCACTGAGACAAGACATCACACACTACATGTGTAAGACAAAGAATAACTTTACATTTAAAGTTATTTTGCTACCAGGTTTCCCTGTGAAGTTAAATTGTGACATGAGAGTGGCTGGAGAGCAGACAGGCAGAAAGGGACCTGGGGGTACTGGTTGATTGTAGGCTGAACATGAGCCTGCAGTGTGCCCAGGTGGCAAAGAATGCCAGTGGCATCCTGGCCAGTATCAGGAACAATGTGGCCGTCCGGAGCAGGGAGGTCATTCTGCCCCTGTACTCAGCAGTGCTTAGGCAAAACCTTGAGTCCTGTGTCCAGTTCTGGGCCCCTCAGTTTAGGAAAGATGTTGAGTTGCTGGAATGTGTCCAGAGAAGGGCAACGAAGTTGGTGAGGGGTTTGGAGCACAAGCCCTATGAGGAGAGGCTGAGGGTGCTGGGGTTGCTTAGCCTGGAGAAGAGGAGACTCAGAGGAGACCTTTTTGCTCTCTACAACTACGTGAAGGGAGGTTGTAGCCAGGTGGGGGTTGGTCTCTTCTCCCAGGCAAACAGCACCAGAACAAGAGGACACATTCTTAAGCTGCGCCATGGGAGGTTTAGTGTGGATGTTAGGAAGAAGTTCTTCACAGAAAGAGTTATTTGCCATTGGAATGTGCTGCCCAGGGATGTGGTGGAGTCACCTTCACTGGAGGTGTTTAGGAAGAGACTGGATGGGACACGTGGTGCCGTGGTTTAGTTGATTAGACAGTGTTGGGTGATAGGTTGGACTTGATGATCTCGAAGGTTTTTTCCAACCTGGTTAATTCAATTCAATTCAATTCAATTCAATTCAATTCAATTCAATTCAATTCAATTCTATTCTATTCTATTCTATTCTATTCTATTCTATTCTATTCTATTCTATTCTATTCTATTCTATTCTATTCTATTCTATTCCTCCTGCGAACTGCTGAGCCAGTAACAGTGCTTAACATGCACAGATGTTAAATTACCAAACATACACTGTCTATCATGTATTTGTTGGTTTGGCATGTCTGGGGATTTGAAGGTAGGATGAACCTCCCAGACCTGACCTATCCGATATGGAAGACACCTGGGTTATGGTGTAGCCTGCTTGCCTTGATTCCCTGTTGCTCCAGACCACTGCACTTGGCAAAATAGTGTAGAGACAGGAAGTCTTTCATGTACACAGTCATGGGGTTTAATTGCATTGTGTTCATACAACCTTCACAGTCAGATTCTCACTTTCTAATTTCTATAAAGTGATAGTATTTTAGAAGAAAAGTCTATTTAGTGTTTATCCAGTTGTCAGAACTGTCATAGTGTTTATAGCCCATGAGAAATACCAAGAGACCTCGTTCTAAACAGCTTTTTAAATCTGCATTTTACCGCTGGTGGTTATACATGAAGCAGAAGCAAAAATAAAGATTGCCTGTATTAAAAGGGACAGCACTTTTTCAGCTGGTTCCCAAGCAATAACCCAGAATGTAGAATCACAAAACAGCATCTCATTTTCAAAAAAACTGCCCCAAACTATTTTGAAGGAACAGTCCTAGCTCAAGGAACAGTCCTAGCTGAAGGAACAGTCTTAGAATTGTTAGCGCGACCCCTAAAAAGATTAAGTGTGCAGCTTTGATCTTTTCAGTGCTTGATTCTGAACGATGATAATTTTTGCTAATCTGTAATATAACAAATGTTGACAGTTTTTAGATAAACCAGCAAGTGAAAATGCTACAAGCTGATATGTTGTAATTCTCTTTTTGCTGCTAATTTGAAACAAAAGTGTGAAATGGCAAATTGGGAACATGTGCAGTGAAATGATATTGATAAGTACATACAGAAAGCTGTTTCTGAAAACTTTCAGCCATTTTATACGTGAAAATGGAGAAAGCATAAATGAGTAGGTCTGCATTGTATACAAAATGAACCAGCTACAAAAGCTTCACGTTACATGAGTGACACTCTTTACATCCTGAATAAATATTTCAAAAATATCTAAATTGCTTACATGAAAGTCACTGGTAATTAACCTTCTTCATTTCTTCCAAGTTTTTGAAAATACTTAAGGATTGAGGCTAGAATTTTTATGAGCTTGGAACTCACCCCTGAAGCCAGATTTTCAGAAGAGGTTAGAATTCACACCCTACTAAAATGCTAGAGAAAACAGACATACAATACAATACAATACAACACAATACAATACAATACAATACAATACAATACAATACAATACAATACACCAGGTTGGAAGAGACCTTCAAAATCATCGCGTCCAACCTATCAACCAATCCAACCCACCCAACAACTAAACCATGGCACCAAGCACCCCATCAAGTCTCCTCCTGAACGCCTCCAATGAAGGTGACTCCACCACCTCCACGGGTAGCCAATTCCAATGGGCAATCACTCTCTCTGTATAGAACTTCTTCCTAACATCCAGCCTAAAGCTGCCCTGGCACAGCCTGAGACTGTGTCCTCTTGTTCTGGTACTGGCTGCCTGGGAGAAGAGGCCAACCTCTGCCTGGCTACAGCCTCCCTTCAGGTAGTTGTAGAGAGCAATAAGGTCACCCCTCAGTCTCCTCTTCTCCAGGCTAAGCAACCCCAGCTCCCTCAGCCTCTCCTCATAAGGCTTGTGTTCCAAACCCCTCACCAACTTTGTTGCCTTTCTCTGGACACGTTCCAGCAAGTCAACATCCTTCCTAAACTGAGGGGCCCAGAACTGGACACAGGACTCAAGGTGTGGCCTAACCACATATTTCAGGAGTGCAAGAGGACAAGAAGTCAAGATCTGCCAGAGCGTTCAAAGGTTATTTGAAATAGTGGCAAACACTTCTCAATCATTTTAATTAAAATACAACAAGGAAAAAAGAAATTTGTTGAGAAGGTCAAGATTAAAGATAATCTTGGAAGGTCCTCAAAACTAAATGAGCACTTGGTTCGCTTATCAATAAAGATAATGATGTTGAATTTGGTGGCAAAAGCAGGACAGATAATGAGAATGGAAATTACCTCAACTTAAGTGGAGGCAAAATCCCAAGATATTAGTGGATTTTTACCAAAGATAGCTGTCTTCCAAAGCTTTGGATGAGCTGTCATATCCACTTGCAGATTCTGCAGCAAGGTTTTTCTAACACTGTGTTATTTACTTTGCTTAACAAATGTTTACCACATTTAACAAAAAGGAAAACCCAGGATAGTGGTAGTTTGTTTCCCCTGATTTGTTTTGTGGCACTTAAAGAATTACAAATTTTTGTCTTTTGCAGCAGATTGTAGCTTTCTTTTAAGAAATCATTATCTGGATGATTGGCACAGCTGGCACAGTGGCACATGGAGCAGCTGTACTGCAAGTCCTTCTGAAATAAACATCACATGCACTGTTGCCCAAAATTACACGCACTTGATAATGCTGCCCAGGTAGCCTGGAGTTCTACATCCATTGTCTAGAGAGTGATATCCCAGATGTCTGGAGAGTACTAAGAGTAATTCCCATACTTAAGAAGACAGACAAATGCAATCTGGGTCACTGCAGGACAAAAAAACTGGAGGACAAGAATGAGTTAGCTTGAGAGGAGGCTGCAGTAGGCAAGTACTGAAAAGGAGTATGCAAGCACATTTCTTGAAGAATTTACTGTGGTTTAGATCTTGAAGATTTGTGTTTTAGATCTCAGCCTTTTAATGCTTCCATGGATGAAACTGGCACATCTTGTGCTGACAAATTTGCTGGTGAAATAAAACAAAGATGAACAATTAATACCAAGGGAGGTCTTCATCCGTTACAGCAGCAGGTTGAAGACACTAAGGACAAGGATCCCAGGGAATCACCAGGCTGCATATATTCAGATCTGTGTTGATCACCTTTAACTTGGGCAACCTGACTTCAGCTACCTACGAAGTCTGTTACCCAGAAGCTTAGAAAAAGAGACAGAAAGAGGTATCTTCAGAAGGAAATTCTGTTACAAACCCTTGATGGAAGTGCTTACATCTCTTTGGAGGTAAGAGGAAAATGTGCTGCAAGTTAGAAGATAATTAACAGAATTTATCATGAGGGGATATAACAACAAGCTATCAGTATGAAACAACAAAATACAGTATTAGGCAGTATTAACTCTACAGGTAATGAAGCATCAGTGCTGCTGAGAAGGTGGTCGTCACACCTCATCTTTGGTATGGCTTATAACGTTTGTGACCATTGCTCAAGAAAAGTGGCTTCTGACTTGGAAAGGATTCAGGATAGCACCACTGGGATCAGGCAGAGTGTGGAGGGCTTTTCTTGTCTGGCCTGGCAAAATACAGACTAAGAAAATGTATGGCTACTTATAAATACATACTGTTAAATGTGTTAAAACCATTTATGCTAAAGAACAATGCTTGCACAAAAACACCTGGGGGTAACAAACTGGACACAAGTTATCTTTTCACATAGAAGCTACTGAAAAAAACCCATATCCAGACCTGTCTAGGACAACTTTTCAGAACGAGTAATAGGAACAAAACATTTTCACTTTTAGAACTGAATTAAATAAGTTTATGAAGGAGATTTCTGTGTCCTGTCTGCCTGCAAGGGCAGAGAACTGGCTGCCAATGACTAAGGAGATCTTATCTCCAGTGCTAAGCTCTTCTGACTATCTGTCAGTGAACACAGAAATGACAGCTGCTGAAGTATCTCAAAAATCTATTCCAGATGGGCTTCTAAGCTGCTTTTTAAAAGCAGTCTGTAATTTAAAAATAAAAGCCTGTATGTATTTGGATTTTGAATAAAGATCAGACAAAAATGACAGTAAAAGTATAAAACCTCCTGTGTATGAAGCTCATGATTTCTGACTGGATTTGCCATTCTGAGGGCTGTCTCTTATTCATACTTGGGAACAGAAGCAGTTTATCATACTGTTGCAGTAATCTCCCTATCAGACGGTCAGCCTGTGATCTGCTTCTGCAGAAGTGCATACCAGGAGGAAACTCCAGCTCCTTCAGTCTCTGGGAAACAAGTTGTATAACCTGGGGACTATGAAGTCTCCATCATTAATGATAGCACCTCTCTGCTTCCTGTGGTTTTTGCTCCAAAACAAAGCCATGTGTTCTCCATGGTGTATGGTTAGCATTTGAGAAAAAGAGAAAGGAAAAGAGAAAGGAAAAGGGAAAGGAAAAGGGAAAGAAAAAGGGAAAGAAAAAGGGGGGAAAAGGGAAAGGGAAAGAAAAAGGGAAAGGGAAAGAAAAAGGAAAGGGAAAGAAAAAGGGAAAGGGAAAGAAAAAGGGAAAGGGAAAGGAAAAGGAAAAGGAAAAAAAAAGGAAAAGGAGAAGGAAAAGGAGAAGGAAAAGAAAAGGAAAAGGAAAAGGAAAAAGAAAAAGAAAAAGAAAAAGAAAAAGAAAAAGAAAAAGAAAAAGGAAAAGGAAAAGGAAAAGGAAAAGGAAAAGGAAAAGGAAAAGGAAAAGGAAAAGGAAAAGGAAAAGGAAAAGGAAAAGGAAAAGAAAAAGGAAAAGAAAAAGAAAAAAGAAAAAGAAAAAGAAAAAGAAAAAGAAAAAGAAAAAGAAAAAGAAAAAGAAAAAGAAAAAGAAAAAGAAAAAGAAAAAGAAAAAGAAAAAGAAAAAGAAAAAGAAAAAAAAAAGAAAAAGAAAAAGAAAAAGAAAAAGAAAGAAAAAGAAAAAGAAAAGAAAAAGAGAAAGGGAAAGGGAAAGGGAAAGGGAAAGGGAAAGGGAAAGGGAAAGGGAAAGATAAAAAGAAAAAGAAAGAGAGAGGGAGAGGGAGAGGGAGAGGGAGAGGGAGAGGGAGAGGGAGAGGGAGAGGGAAAGGGAGAGGGAAAAAAGGAAAGGGAAAAGGAAAGGAAAAGGAAAAGGAAAAGGAAAAGGAAAAGGAAAAGGAAAAGGAAAAGGAAAAGGAAAAGGAAAAGGAAAAGGAAAAGGAAAAGGAAAAAGGGAAAGAAGGAAAAGGAAAAGGATAAAAAAAAGACCTCTGAAATACTAGATTTTACATATATAAATGTATTTTACACCTTTAGTGTCAAGAATGGTGGTGTGGTTTCTTTCTGATGGCTTTTTTAAAAATCACAGTATAACCAAGGTTGGAAGAGACCCCAAGGATCATCAAGTCCAAGCCGTCCCAACAGACCTCACAACTAGACCATGGCACCAAGTGCCACGTCCAGTCTCCTCTTGAACACCTCCAGGGACGGCGACTCCACCACCTCCCGGGCAGCCCATTCCAATGACGAATGACTCGCTCAGTGAAGAACTTCCTCCTCACCTCGAGTCTAAACCTCCCCTGGCACAGCTTGAGACTGTGTCCCCTTGTTCTGGTGCTGGTTGCCTGGGAGAAGAGACCAACCCCCTCCTGTCCACAACCACCCTTCAGGTAGTTGTAGAGGGCAATGAGGTCACCCCTGGTCCTTCTCTTCTCCAGGCTAAACAACCCCAGCTCCCTCAGCCTCTCCTCATAGGGCTTGTGCTCAAGGCCTCTCACCAGCCTTGTTGCCCTCCTCTGGACACGTTCAAGTGTCTCGATGTCCTTCTTAAACTGAGGGGCCCAGAACTGGACACAGGACTCAAGGTGTGGCCTAACCAATGCAGAGTACAGGGGCACAATGACCTCCCTGCTCCTGCTGGCCACACTATTCTTAATACAGGCCAGGATGCCATTGGCCTTTTGCTCAAAAGCCAGGACAAGGTAGAGAAGATGGACGTTAAGGGAGTTGGAAAGCTTGTGTTAGATCATGGAGAAAAAGTTCATGTTAGAAGTAGAGAATAAACAGGTAAATGAATGATGTAGTCAAAAAGATTCAGGATACTTTGAAAAATACAAAAAGTAATGGCTAGTTAGAAATCGACAGAAGACACCATCATTGAAGATGTGAACCATAGCTTTAGTCACACAGATACCTGTGTGCTTCAATCCTTTTTTTTTTTTTTGAAGTCTTCTTCCTTTTGGACTATAAGCTCAACAGGGTAGGACTGTGTCTTTCTAGTGCTGCAGTCATATTTTTCCAGAGTAACTGAATGTTTACAAAATGGAGTAAAAAGAGAGTAGTGTCTACATTTAGCCCACATGTGGAGCTAAACTACAGCAGTTACTCTACCACCCAGTGATACTTCCCCAGCAAAGAAGGAATCAGGAAAGGGAGAGAAGACCCACAGGTTGAAATAAAAACAGATTTCATGAAAAAGCCAAACTGCTACCAATGTCAATGCAAAGTACATTGAATAGGTATATTGAATCACAGAATCATAGAATTGTTTCGGTTAGAAAAGACCTCTAAGATCATCAAGTCCAACTATCAACTTAAGACCCCCATGGCCATTAAATCACATTCCAAAGTCATGTCCACATGTTTCTTGAAGACCTCCAGGGATGGTGACTCCATCACCTCCCTGGGCAGCCTATTCTAATGGCTGACCACTCTTTCAGTAAAGAAATATATACAGATACATATATAAAATTACATATACTTCTCCAGCAAAAGTGCAGTCGTAACAATATACAGGAAAGCAGTCCTCAAGAGCAGAAGAAAGAAGAGCAGCTGGAAAACGCAAAAGTGAGGCCAAAACATGAGGCTCTAGCAGAAAGCTCCCCTCTTCTAAGCAAACTTCCTCCTTTATACAGAGTGTGATGCTCATGGTCTGGGATACACCTGACTGACTCAGAACTGCTGATGGACCACAGCCCCTGGCTGGCCTGGCATTCTATCCTAGCAAACCCAGGAAAAATAGAAAACTTTACACTTGCCAAACAAACAGCACAGACAGCAAGTTTCCGTTATGGCTTCATGATTGGTGAAAACACCTGAATTACAAGCTGCTTCTAGCAAAGTATTGCACTTTAACTCTGCCAACAACTTTTATTTCAAAGAGTAACTTCATCTAGTAATCAGTTAATATCAGAGAACAGAGAGGTTTTTTGAAAGCTAACATAAACCTCTCTTGGAATTAATTTTAAATGAAAGATGTATCTGTAACTCATAAGTTTGGCAACTTTATAGCTAATGTTTCAGCACTGCAGACTTTGTATCTATATTCTGATGAGGCTTCATATTAACAGTCAAAATGAAAACTCCCATACTTATCTGGCCTTAGGAGAAAACTCTGTGCTCTGCATGCTGATGCTTTTCTGTTAGAAGTCCTGCTTAGGTCCTGTAAGTGAAGTGCTAAGCTAATCTTCCTTTTTCTCCAGAGATAAGAAGATGCTAATAGAAACTTCTGACAAGTGACTTGTATTATTTAGCAATTAACAACAGCCACTGTAATAGAACTGAAGCATCAACATGGATTAAAAAAAAAAATTATTATTTTCTTCTCCTTGTAACAGTTGTTCTGTTGGAGGGTTATGCTCCTGAGAATCAAAATATTTGCAGAGTTCTTTTGATGAAGATATTTTGAAACCCACATATATTCATTTTATCTTTCCTCATCAGTAGCTTGAGGCAGTACAGCAACATCAGTACATTTCTCCAAATTCTGTGTTATTTAAGAAAGATTACATAGGAGATCATAAATCTAACTTTGCAGGATAGCAAGCCCTATTTAGCTGAAAACTGCAGAGGAAGAATTACCCTCAGACTAAGACTGTCTGTGCCTTGCTTGGCATGGAAATTCAGTGGCTTTCTCCCTTTTCCATATATGCTGCCTTAAATTAATCAGTGCAAGATAAATGAGGCATGAGTGCAGCACAAGAACACAAATCAAGCAACACACGTCCCCAAATGTTCTGTCTAGATTCCCAAGTGCATTTTTTCTGTGCTGAAAGAAACATGGCACATCTCAAGGGACAGGACAAGAAGGCTATTGCAGAGAAAACTTGTGCTTCACCCAGTCGCCCACTGCTGCTGGAGAAAAGAGTTGCTGCCTCCCAGCAGCTGTACGTGGGTCTGGGACTAGCCTGCTAAGAACCAGGTGCAAACTGCAGGCAGCAGCATCACTACACCATTATGAACCAAGCCCAGAGGAAAATCTAGGTCAGCTCAACAGCATGATAAAAGCATGTCATCTCCCCTTTCCAAAAGTCCTTAAGTACATATGTCTTCTCTCAAATAACAATATAAAATCTGGTTTCTATTATTTATGTCAGCAGATCAATCAGAGCAAGTGGGACCTTTCACTCCGCCAGTGAATGTCAGATCAGTTAAAATATAGTCTTCCAACCAAGAACAGAAAAAATTCTGTTAAACTCTCAATATGCTTTTTTTTGCACATGCTTTTGCAAACTCTGCCTTTATTCGTGTATCTTACACCACATACCAAATATTTCATTGTGGAGACTGGTATACTCACATCACTCCAGTATTAGAAAAGCTCTAGACATACAATATTGTCAAATGTGAAAACCTGTCTGGTTTGTTTTGAAAGATATTGAGTTCCAAACTACTCTTACTGCCTGCCATTAAATATTTCAAATCTAGTGCATGAATTCAATGAATAGTTCATTGCTGTCATAATTGAAACAGGAACAATATGCTCTAACCTGTATAATACATCTACATAATATGCTTGGAATTTGAGGTTCAAGTATATGTCATACAAATTTGCAGACTTTTCAGCTAAGCCTCTGGAAACCTTGGTTTCTTTTTATACACCTTCACAAATACACATGCTAAAAGCCTTAATATAAACCATCTGTTCAAATAACTTTTACAGCTAAAGCATACAAATCAAGTTGACCTGCCTAACTGGTAACTTGGTAGATCAAGACAAAAGAAGTCCCTTCCACATGCCAAACTCCCTAGCTCTATTTGTTTAGCAGTTAGATATGTATGGTTGTTATGTAAGCTCGGTCAAGGGCATTGAACGTGAGAGGCAGACACCCCTGCAGAACAGGTGATACCATTCATCCAATGCAGATGGCTGACTTGGGAGGAGATACATCTCCTCCAAAGGCTGCCTGCTTCTCTCCCTCATTACTGATGGAGTCTGAGTGACTGGAATAGGTTGCATGTCTATGTGTTAGGGAGGTAGGCAGAAAAAATCCTACCCCTGATGACCCAGTGTCAGAGGCCTTGTGCTGACCAACGTGTTTTTAACTGACTTAAGCCTTTTGTAAGTCAAATCACATCTTGCTTTCTTCTGTTCTACCCACTATACTTGGAAGGAGCTCAGTGTAAGAAGTCATAAACCCACCTCTTTATCTTCCCATTACTGTGATATTTATACACTAAAAGTGCTTTACATGAAAGTGCTTAGATCTCTATTAAGGTCTAGGAGGCTAAATAAGTAAGACCCAATGCTTTTGTACTATCTCTTTATTTGTACCCATCTGTTGCCCTTCCTGTGCTGACCTAAAAATTTGGGAGTGAAGACAAAGAATTATTTTTTTTAATGTGTAGAGGGCTTAGGACATGAAAGTGTCTGTTCATGGATACAGCACCCAAGTGCTATGAAAATAGAAGCAGCATATAGGATTTAAAAGAACATTTGATATCGAGTTATTTTTCATTGGTAATGACCCATTTCTATGCCAAATGGCCAATTTCACACGCTAAAATGTGAGCTCTGCTGGGAGTAAGGTAGATCCTCTGTTCTCTCATCACTGCTTTCTCTAAATGTATTATCTTGAGAGACATGTTTTCTGATGTTTTCTGCATTGCCCTGTCTGTGAGAAAACAGAGATATTTGCCAGAATGAAGCAGGACTTGAGTCACAAGCTTTGAAAGCAATGGAACTCAACAGTATTATATCAGGTTTGAGTAACATCAGGTCCAACAAGCCTCTCCAAGTAAAGCTTGTAAAAAGAACAGATGCTGACAAGACCTATATGCACTGAAATATTACTGCTGCTTGTGGGAACACCTATGAAGAAAAATTCCAAACAAAAGGACACCTGAGAAAACAAATTAAGACTCTTCTCCTTTTATGACCTATGTAGAGATATTAAAAAGGGATCTCTGCGTCCTACGGCATGAGAGAGATTTTCTTACTCACCAGCCATTATTTAGTGCTGCCAGAAATATTTCAGTAATGGAGAGAAATAAAATTAGATAAACCGACCTAATATTAAAACCAGCAGATGCTGAGTAGACCAAAAAATCTGTTAGGACTAGAGAGATTGTAAAATAACTGCTTGTAATAGTTTGTAAATATATATATATATATATAAGGCAAATTTAACAGGCTTGTGATGCTGACTATTTGATTTTAAAAGTGTTCAAAATATTGAAATACTTATAACACATATTGAACACACTCCCTAATAATTTTAATATCAGTAATTGCTCCAAGTCATTTAAAATGCATGAGGCGAACCAGAGAGGCAGGTAAGAGAAAATTCTTTAGTACCAAAGTATAAAAAGATAATTGGAAAGGTGACAAAGAAGGCAAAATGTGTTACATGCAATGGTATATTGGGAATTTAAATTGCTTTGAATTAATTATATCATAGGCCACACACTCAGAAGTGAAAAATAAATGTGCTAAGAGTATGACATTTTTCTGGCTTGTGGATAACAAAGTGGGAAATCTCAGTGTTGTTTTACATTGAAGCTTTGCTTTTTGTAGTAGAATACTAACAAATTTACAAAGGAACTCTCTCTAGAGGATTTGCAGAGGAGATCAAGGATGAGACAACGCTGTGATTCAGATAAAAGTCCTTGAAGTAAAAAAGAAGAATCTGTTAATTAGAAAATGCCTCATCTGACCAGATGGACATAGGTTATTTTGATGACTAATTTGCTTCAAAGGAGAAGACTCAACTACCAGATGACAACTACAAAATGGAAAGAATTTGAGGGACTTCTCTGTCACAGCAATAGCCAACAGCTCAGAAAGGCTGAGATGCCTGAATTTGTGGTGAGCAGACTGGAAGATCATGTAGGTGGGACAGAATGGGTGACATCCACATTGCTTAATTTTTTATGACTACAACACACACACTTCTGAGCTACTCACTTTTGGATCATATAAAGTCATTAGGAAGAGCTAAAGTCTTTCAGATTACCCCAGATCAGACAGTTCCATAGCTCTGAAACCTGTGTAGATGCTGCTGATAAGATAGTTAAATTTGCACCCAAGAAGATGAACCCAAAGTCTTTGGGAACAGGTGGATTTATGGACTTCTACATGACCTTAAAGAGGTCCATCTGGGAGCTAGAAAGGATCTGGAGAAGGTCACATCCCTGTTCACCTTTGTAGCAGGAAAAGCAAGCCCAGGTGTCTCCTGCTGTATGAGTTTTGCTAGCAAAATTTCTGCCTTTCTCCTAGATCTCCATTTAGTAGAGCAGAGCTACTGGAATGAATTAGTAGCTTAGGTACTGGTGGAGACAGTGTCTGTATAACCTTAAAGCAGAGATGTCAAAACAAGCAACAAATTATGAAACTGAAACATAATTTATTTCCTAGGAAATGATATACTTACTCAGCACAGACTTCAACTTTACTCCTCATGCAATAAGGAATATGTGATAAGCATAGGTTAAAAAAAAAATCCATTTGTCTCTGGATCCCATTTTAATATTTCATCATTATATGTATTTGCTTATTTGCTTTTTATCTTTTATGATACTCTGGTGTGACACATCTTTTCCTTTTCAAAATTTGTTATAGATTGCAGTTTGCATTTTCTTACAGCAATATTTAAGTAGCATGAGGAACACTTTCAACTAAGGAGTCCAGTGAAATCAAACAGCTGATCTGTTGCTGATCCAGTTTGCAGATATAGGTAGCCAGAATATTGAAGAAAATGCATGCAGACATAAAACTCCACAGACCCTTCCCCAAACCCCTATATCTGTCTATGCTAAATCAGGCACCATATTTAGATGTTTCCTTAATATTACACAAGGTTTTTCTGCTTTTGGTATGTGGAACTATCAATGTCAGAATGTTTCATTTGAATGACAAGCTTAGTCACATGTTGCTCAGTTTGCAATTGCACTGAATTTGCACTATTTTCACAACCAGCTATATGGAAGTCAGTATGGACTAAGGCTATATATCTCATATGATAACAAGCAATCTAAACCACTATCTTCTGCAAAAAGAGTTATCACTTTCTCCTTGAGAACAAGGACATACAGTGTTTTATTTAGCTTGTCTTTATCCAGGCTCTGTTTCTTCAGGAACAACAAAAGCTATTTATTCTTCTAAACCCTATGTAAGCAGCATGATGACTAAAGCGTAGCTTTGACTCAATAAAAACAGGGAAGAAGAGAGGTGACAGGCCAAGTTCAGATGCTATTCTCCTGTACTTGGATTCTTCTCATCAATTAGCAGAATGCTACATTGCTTTGTGTGGACTTGAGGCAGTACAGCTGATGTCAACACAGGTTATACCACTACGACAAAGCAGAACAGGAGATAAATAGAAGAATGAAAATGTGTTTCCTCTGCAGAAGCACAGCCAGAGACCCTTTGGAGGTGTTAATATACACAGTTATATACACGGTATCAGTTGTAAGGGATTAGTGTCTCATGCTAAACCTTCAGTAACTATATATCCTATCTAAAGAAGCTTCCTAAACTAGGTCTAGGTCAGCAGGAAGGGACTGGCACTACATGGGGGAATCCTTTCATTCCACCCATAACAGCTGCCTAAAACAGATGGAATGGGTTCCTACTGCAGCATTTCTAGTCCACTATTTTAGGATAGACTTGAATGCTTAAAGAGCTGGCCTCAAAACTTCATGTTCCTATGCATGGCTACATCTTGGAACCTAAGTCTCTAGCTATGATTAATGTAAACCTCACAGATGAGATGATAAAGAATCAGTAAAAACTGCAGTGAGAATAATTTAGCTATTTGAAAGCTTTGAAACAGTTTCACTTCATCTTTGAAGTCTAAGGAAGCAAGACTGTATGAAGTTCTACTTTTTAATTTAATTTTCCTTTTGTTAAAGGAGTCATCTTTTCATAGTCCTGTGACAAAAATCAAGTACCACACAGCAAAGCATAAGGTCAACGATGGGCTTTCATGATGTCTGAAACTTGATGGAAGAAACAGTTTTATTAATTACACTTTTCAATGGGATTGGGAATTTAGCATAGTATATTTCAAATTCTAGAAAAATATTACACTTTATAATTAGTTACTTCATTACATCTATCCACAGTATATTTCGTAGAGGTAGGTAATAGTTTAAATCAGAACAAAACAGGTCAAACTGAACCACTGGGTTAACCTATTTTCCCAGCACAGAAGTGAGGAAAAAGTGACACACAAAAACTTGGGACTGAGACCCAAAAAATTGAGATAAGAATAGAGTTTACTGAGCAAAATCAGATAATCATAGTACAAAATACATAATTACCTTAGCCTAGTTGGAGAAAAAGCACAGTGCAAAGCAGCAGCAAGGAGCACCAAGTGAGCCAAAAGACCAAGCCAGAAAACTACTCCCCCATCTCTCCTTGTCCCACTGCTATCCCAGTGGAAGAGACAACACCCAAACCCCCAGACCCCAGAATAAGCAACTGGAACTGGAAGCCTTTCATGTTGCAATCTGAACTTCAAGCCCGTAATACTTTGCTTCAGTTAGCACTTTGATTTTTGAAGCTGGCATGACTGCAGCATGGTATGAATCATAGCTGCAGATCCAGCTCAACTCAGGACAAGGTCTCAGAAAATTTCTCAAGTATATTTGTAACTTAAGACTAAATTTCACAGGAAGCTAATGTCTACTAAATCAAAGAATTCCTAATATTTATCCAAACTGAAACTGGAAAAAAAAACAACTGGTTTTAGATGACCACAGATTTCACACCTATTGATATATGGTAGGATTATTTTGGTAACTAACTGATGTGTGAAATACACATCCTAAACGCAAAAGTCTTTTTATTGAAAGCCAGCTAAGACCTATGCACAAACAATAGCATTAATGTGGTAAAAGTGTGACTTTCATCCGGAAATACTTTACCATCAATTAGATTAGGATTTACATTTAACGTAAGGAGCGTAGAAAACAAAAGGAGGGCATTTTCTTGGCTGAATAACACTCTAATGTTGAAATTAAAGGAAGAAACATCTAGGCCAAATTGGAAAGTTCTCTTCAATTTTACAACATTGAACTGGGGCTTGAAAATTCAACCACCAATTCAAAGGACAACAGCAAAAAAATTGAACATGTTATGAAAGAGGAATAGAAATCCAAATTCGAGTCGAGAGTCAGTGGGCACAAGCTGAAATACAGGAGGCAATTGTATCATCAGGGAACACTTTTTTACTGAGAGAATAATTAAGCAGTGGCACAGATTAGCCAGTGTCATGGGCAGTTGAATCTACATCTACATGATGTCATGAGGTCTTGGGTGACAGGTTGGAATTGATGATCTTTGAGGTCTCTTCCAATGTTATTGATTCTATGATTCTATGATAAGGAACCGATATAGGCTGGGCAGCGACTGGCTTGAGAGCAGCCCTGAAGAAAAGGACCTGGGGGGTGCTGGTGGATGAGAAGCTTAACATGAGCCACCAGTGTGCACTTGCAGCTCAGAAAGCCAATCACATCTGGTGCTGCATCAAAAGAAGCATAGCCAGCAGGTAGAGGGAGTGGATTCTCCCCCTCTACTCTGCTCTGGTGAGACCCCACCTGGAGTACTGCATCCAGTTCTGGAGCCCCTATTACAGGAAGGATCTGGAGGCGCTAGAGCATGTCCAGAGAAGGGCCATGAGGATGATTAGAAGGCTGGATCACCCCTCCTATGAGGACAGACTGAAGGAGTTTAGGACTATTCAGTCTGGAGAAGAGAAGGCTCCAAGGAGACCTTGTCATGGCCTTCCAGTATCTCAAAGGGGCCTACAGGAAAGCTGGTGAGGGACTTTTTAGGGTGTCAGGTAGTGATAGGATTACAGGGAATGGAAAAAACCCCTAGAAATGGGTAGATTCAGATTGGATGTTAGGAAGTCCTTCCCCATGAGGGTGGTGAGACACTGGAACAGGTTGCCCAGGGAGGTGGTGGAAGCCACATCCCTGGAGGTTTTTAAGGGCCAGCTGGATGTGGCTGTGAGCAACCTGATGTAGTATGAGGTGTCCTTGCCCATGGCAGGGGGGTTGGAACTAGATGATCCTTGTGGTCCCTTCCAACCCTAACTATTCCATGATTCTATGAGAGGATTCCTGTTTCTGGTTGCTTCTTCTGGTGACTGGGTTTGAGGGCTGGTCTTTTCCACTGGGCTGACTGTGGGCTGGGGCTGCAGGGTGTGTGTTTTTGTCATTTCTATGTCTGGCTTATGCTGCTGCTTCTGCTTTTGCTGTGCTTTTCTGTGAAACAGCTAAAGTAATTGTACATTGTATTACCCTCTCTCTTTATCTCAACCCAGGGCTTTTTGTACTACTTTCCTTCCTAATTGTGCTTGTGAGAGCAGACTGTCTTGAACCATGACAGCCAGGAAGATTGTGGACTCTCCATCCTTAAAGATGATAAAAAGTCATCTTGACATGATTCTGGCTAACCAGCTCTAGGTCATCCAGCCTGAGCTGGAGGGTTGGACAAGATGATTGACATTAGTCCCTTCCAACTTCAACCACTTTGTGATTCTGTGAAACTTGGGAGCATGGACTTCTCTAAAAGACTAGCCACTTTATCCATTAACACATTCTTTAAATGACAGGATAATATTGAGAGTTCAAACTCTCAGCACAATCATGCTTTCTCCTTTTTTGTGTGTGCATTCGCTCCATTTCTTCTTGAATTGTTATCAGTAGCTAAATTTGGCTACCAAAGATGTAGGCTTAGTCACAGAACAATGGACAAAATAGAGTAATGCACTTAAGAGAAAAATCAGTTTTTCACATGGACAGTTGTGTTTTAAATAGCACCACCACTACTTCTTTATTTTTTTTTCCTTTTTAATACATTCAAAAGACAGTTATCAACAAAATTCCTTACGCAAATCAGAAGGAAGTAGGGTTCAAATAATTAACATTTAATGTGCACAGCCTAACCTTACTCTGGAACTCTGAAAGCTGGTTTTTAAAATAAATGCTTCTACCTAAAAGCTTTTGCTGAAAGCATGTCCAGTTCTTCAGCTTGCATTGTTTGGAAATAGTGGGCAACAATTTACAGCCAGAGTATTGGCACCCCATACAGTGTAATGTGAATATTGGAAAGAATCTACTACTTCAGGTCTGAAAAGAAGCTCCCACTGCAATTGCTATAGTCACAGAAAAGCCAGCCCCAGAATCTATATCTAGGTCTCTTAGCTGCTTTGCTGAGTCAATACCCCAACTCTCAATTTAGGCTTCACTGGACACGTGTCTGCTGGGCTGCTACCACCAGTTTACACTTACTGAACAGTACTGCTCTGCCCACAGCCACATGTAACCCCCTCTGCCTTACTGTTGTGCCAGAACAAATGTTAGCACAAACACAGGCAAAACTTTAATCATACCGAAAATAAACCTATCAAGAACACTTAGACTGGCTCTATTGCCTAGGGGAGCATAACGTCAACCAAACTGAGGTGCCAAAGATAATCCATTACTTGTCCACAGACATATACATTAGGTGATCTACAGACATACAGCACGGAAGCAAAAGGCCAGTTCTGTTGTTAATGTGTTGGTAATTCAATAAATCAGACTATAAATGGGAGTAAAGGTAATTGATTTGGAAATACACTAGAGAGAGCTTTGGTGTGGGATGAACTTCTCATTAGCTAAAATCAACACTGCTAAGTTTCTAAATAGACCTGCCAAGCATGAATGCCTGGAGTAACAGCAGCTTGGCCTCTGCTCAGTTGGCCTCTCCCAGATCCTAACTCAGCGACGTACTAACAAACAAGGACTTTTCCAATTTTGCCAGTCAGGTCCTCGGAGTATCTCTCCTGCAACACTCTCTCCCACTGTAGTTTTATAATGATACTGTTGCTGCTTTGGACTACAGCTCAGGCATTCAAACCATTGTATTTTCTGATACATTCAGATATAAAAAATCGTATCATAGTATCAGTCAGGGTTGGAAGGGACCACAAGGATCATCTAGTTCCAACCCCCCTGCCATGGGCAGGGACACCCTGCACTAGATCAGGCTGGCCAGAGCCTCATCCAGCCTGGTCTTAAACACCTCCAGGGATGGGGCTTTAACCACCTCCCTGGACAACCCATTTCAGGGCTTCACCACTCTCATGGTCAAGAACTTCTTTCTCACATCCAGCCTGAATCTCCCCACCTCCATCTTCATTCCATTCCCCCTAGTCCTATCACTACCTGAGATCCTGAGAAGTCCCTCCCCAGCCTTCTTGTAGGCCCCCTTCAGATACTGGAAGGCCACAATTAGGTATCTTCACAACTGTTTTGTTACATGGTAATAACACAATTACATTTTCCCCAGTCATAGTCACCCAGATCATTGTACCTAAAGCTTCCTAGCAACAGACCTATGACAATGAATCTGTTTCTTTTTGATGTCTTTTAATGTAAAATTGCTCTTGGATTTGGGCCGAAAGGGAAGCTGAAGCTCCACAATGAAGTTTATTTTTCACTTCAGAGAGGATTTTTCAGACAGATTATTTTTTTCCATTTTAAATTATACAGACCACAGAGAAGTCATTGTGTACAATTACTGTGAACCAAGAGAAGAAACAGTCTTCAGGAAAAGGAGAGCACAGTCCTGATAATCTTGAATAGTTCAGGCAAATTCTGTGAATAAAACTGGTTGTCAGATAATCAGGAAATGACTGAATAAAATATGTATAAGGCATAAGGATTTGATATAATATTTTCAAGTCAATTACAGAGAAACTGTTTTACAGGATTTCCTTGTTAGCTGGAAATATTTGGGGCCTGAAGAACCTAAGCAGAACGTGTAAACAACATCAAGAAGGAAAAAACAGAACTTTTTCTTTATTCTGTTCCTTGGACAGACTTGGGAACGCTTCCACTGAGGAAAAGAGAATTGCTTACCAATAGTAGTGGTTTTAACAAATTCATGCATTCTAATGGTGACTGTCTTTAATTGTTGTTTTCTTTAACTGCACGGCAATTCATGAAAATAAATGTTTCTTTAATGTCTTGAAGAGTAATGCAAACCAGAATCTAGGCAAAGAAGCTTTCCTATTTGTACACTTTAATTAACTAGGTTTCTCTAAATACTAGCATTAATTAGCTTACAATGCCAGATGCAATGTAGCACTAAGCCAAATTCAATGGAGGCATTTAATCTGAATTTCAGATTTGAACAAATTATCTTTCACCTTCTCTTGAGCTAAGACAAAAGAAATAATGTTAGAGCTTACGGTTAAAGAAGGGGGAAAAGAAAAAGAAAGAAGCAAAATAAAAAAATTATTTCCTTCCTCTTCCTTAGCCTGCACCACTGAGTTCATCCATGATCACGTTTTACTTCCCCTCTGGGAGGTAGCTGCATGGTGAACAAGATAAAGTGCGCACTCCAGCCCTGTTTTGGGCAAAACTGACCAAGGATGACCAGGGAGTATTACATTCAACCACAAAATGGCTGCTTTTCATATTTTCTTTGGATACATGACCCCTTAGAAGTAGTCAAGTCCTATCACTGGGCTGTAAATTACTTTATTACAATATTAATTAATCCATTAGCATGTGGCAAATCCAGTGATTTGGGGGCTGTAAAATATAATCAAATGAGAATTGCTTCCATACGGCTGAACAAAGCAGGTGATAAAATTCTGGGCTCTTGTACAGGTATGTTAGGTGAGGTTCATAATGTGAGTAGCCAACAATCTAAAACTCTCTGGCTACAGTAAGGATTTAGGGATGCTTACTATTTCATTGTCTTGAATTGTAAAGATTTAACATTTTATTCTTGTTTTGATTGCGATTAAATTAACAAGGCGGGAATTACAAAGATACAGTTTTCTGTATTTTCCTGAAAACCCCACCCCAAAATTACATCCCAACTAGATAAATTTTATTTACATGTTCTGTTTGGTCATGAATTCTACAAGGATGCTCATGGGCAGCTCTCGTACAATTTAGAGGATTCAGAAAATGGAAAAGGCTAAGCCACATAATAGCTTTACCCCACCGATAAAACAGAGGGAAGCCAGGACCTTAGGGAAAGCCAACGAGTCAGATTTTACTCCCTAGGTCTCTCTTCTGTGGCAAGCTCCAGAACTGAAGGTTTATAATCCAATTTGTAGCTCACACAGCACAAACCCAAAAGGAAAAGGACCCGCCAAAGCTTAAGTGTCCTTAGATGCGGCTTCCACGTGGCAAAACTCGTGGAGCAGCACCGTCTGAGTAGTGCAAGGGAAGCTGCACAGCCAGTGTCTTCCAGCCAACAGCCACAGTTTTTACAGCAGGAAGGGTGACTCCAGCAGCAGGAAGGGAGCAGGACCCCAGGGTAGGCAGGTCCGGGGAGAAGCCAGATCTGAATGCTGACCTCTCCAATTTCACTGCGAATCCAGAGTGAGAGCAGAGCGAGTGCAAAATGAGTGCCAAAATGATCCCAAAGTGAGAGCCAAAATGAGAGTCCAGACTGCTTTCTGGTCACTCAATTTAAGATTTTCCTAGACAATATATCCGGTGCCAATATATACTGGGTGCAAAGAACCCAGACAAGCAGTTCCAAATCCTAGCATGGGCTTCCCCCACGGGTGAATACATGTGAGGGATTTCAGCTCCTGGTGGGAAGAATGGGCACCTTTTCACCTGTTCCCCAGCAAAAGGGGAAGGCAATTTCAGATCTTTGTCTTCCCCAACCAAACCTCTGCTGATGGAGGTGGGGGAAGAGGGGTTTGGAGCACCTCATAACAATTCTAGAACAAGATAGTGGGAGTGAAAATATCATTGAAAGGCAAAAACCTGTATTTATCAATTACTTGTTCTCCTTTGAGGATGTAATCCTTATTAATAGAGAAACATCTTAAGTGGAAAATAAATCCTTCAAAACAATTTTCATAGCTACTCTCACAAGAATAATTTAGACTAAATAGTTCATTATAGTAATGCAAATTAGTTTTTATTATACAACAGATACTTTTAAATAAAACCTTGTAATTTAAATAAATTTGGGGACTGTAATAAAGCTTCAGGAATGTATGAGTACCCTACACATAGGAAAGGAAAAATGGGCTTTATATGTCATCAGAACTGAGAGGGAAAAAATATAAATAAGTGTTTACACACTGAATGTAAGTATGTGTAAGTATCTATGTGAAGTATAGGGAAGTGGCTTGGAGGAGATCACTGTAGTTCTCAAGATTTTCTTGTGTTGAAGCTTTAACATGGCTAGCTAATATTAATTACTGCTATTACTTTTAGTTTCTATTTTTGCCATGAACATAGTCAAGGTCTGGAGAGCTTATAAAATAAAAGGTCTTGTTTATCACACAGGCTTTGCTCTATTTACCACAAAATCAAATGGTTTTTTTTTAAAGTCTTGATTTTTGTACCAAGTGGTTCTCATTTGTTTTCTGTTAAGGACTGATACCCATGAGAAGTAAAATAACCTTTTACACCTCCTTAAAAGCCTCAGATAGTTCCTTCTTGTACTGCACATGGGTATGATATGAATTATTATGAGCTTAAATATCATTGCCAACAATAATGTTTAATTCCAACACAGCATCTATTCCCTTAGTTTATTAAAATATTTTTCATTATTCCTGCTATGTGATTTCAAAACAAGTCTTCCAAGAATCAGTCAATCTATAACCTAAGTACTAAGTATAGTATATTTTCTGTCTTGAAGAAAAGACACATTCTGTTACAGTTAACATTCCTCCAATAGTTACAAATAATTACAGGCATTACTGAACTTTAGGGCCCATATAATACAGTTATTTAAAAACAGACAAATATATTTATTTATTAAAAAAAATTCCTCCTGAGAAGAGGAAAGGAGGCAAACAGTAACAAGGTCACAATCTTGGACTTCAGAAGAGCAGATTTTAGTCTATTCAGGGATTTTGAAGGGGTTTAGGGATTCAGGAAGAGAGTGATTGCCCACTGGAATAGGCTGCCTGGTGAGGTGGTGGAGTCACCATCATTGGAGGTGTTTAGGAGGAGACTTGATGGGGTGCTTGGTGCCATGGTTTAGTTGATTAGATAGTGTTGGATGATGGGTTGGACGCAATGATCTTGAAGGTCTCTTCCAACCTGGTTTATTCTATTCTATTCTATTCTATTCTATTCTATTCTATTCTATTCTATTCTATTCTATTCTATTCTATTCCATTCCATTCCATTCCATTCCATTCCATTCCATTCCATTCCATTCCATTCCAGTTGCTTAGAAGCAACCCACAGGAAACCTCCTTGGATGATGAGAGGTCCTGAAGAGCTGACTGACTTGCAAGGCTCTCCAGTACATGAAAGACATGGTCATACTGAAGTGAATCCAGTAAAGAGCCAGATTGTTCTCAGCAGTGCACGGTGACAGTACAAGAGGCAATGAGCATAAATTATATTTAAGAAATTTCACTCAGACTTATGAAGAAGTATTTTAAATTATTATTATTTTAATTATCCATCCTCAGAACTACTCAAAATCTTGCTGGAGAAGGTCTTGAGCAACTTGATGTAGCTGAACCCTGTTGGACTCCGTGATCCCCAGAAGTCCCTTCCAACCTCAGTTGTTCTGTGACTCTGTGATATTTATAAACACCAGACCTCCTTTCAAAAGTGATCACAAGTTTGGAAAAACAAACAAACAAACCCCACAACTATGTGGTCTAACAAAATATTTCATGGACTAAAACAAAGGGGACTTTTCTCATCTGTGAAATGGAGTGAAGTTCATCAGAAATAAATTTAGACAAATTTCACACAAACAATGTGTTTTATTCTTCCCTTCCATCATTAACTGGTAACAAAGCTGTCTTTAAAATGTGATCTTCTTTTTGAAGGGTATTCATGAACAACAGCCAGCAAAGAGGGTTTAGGGTTCACTGAGTTTCAGATACTACATGTCGCAGCTGTGAACCCTGAAAGACTATTGATCCAATAGACCCTACCATTCTAATTCTTAATTGAGGCAAGAACATCCAAACTGACATGATACTAAAACTAACAGTTCCAGGCACATGTGAAAGTTTCACAGACTTCTGCTTCAACTGTAGACTGAAACATTTTTATCATAAGCATGGCAGAAAATAAAATCTGTCACAAAAGTGCTAAAAAAGTCAAAGTGGTACTTAATTAGCCAACAGATTATTGTTTGAGGGACTTCAAGTATCTTTGAGAACCAGGGGAATTCTCTTCTTCAGTAGGACTTTTTACAACACTTCAGTAACACGGTTTAAAATACTTCAGTAACATGTTTTACAGTACTTCAGTAACACGTTTTACAATAAAATTTTACAATCACAGACAACAGGAAATAATTCTGGTTCAAAGAAAAAACAATGAGAAACTCAGACTTCAGTTCTCTAGACTTCCCCCACAAAGGTCTTCATGCTACAACAGTTATAGCGAGGATTAAAGATCAAGATTTCAAACTAATTTGTTGTTTGGGAGGGGTTTTTTTTTGATGAATGATTGATGAAACGTGCTAAAATATTGAATCCACACTGCAAAGTACCTCACTGAATGGGAATTTTAAGCCACAGTTTTTAAAAAAGTGATTTAAGGACAGACAGTTGTAAAGACACTTAGATAAACACAAAGGTAGCCAAGAGCAATTTACCTGTCAAACCACAAAATAGCACAACATTCTCACTGATCACTTGTAAATATTTTAGGCAATTATACAAATATTAAAACATGCTCTTTGGGCATTTTGGATCAAAGAGATTTGGTGAGGATATCCAGAGACGTGCAAGCAATTCAAGAGTGTTAACTCCAATCTCCAACTCCAGGACTTAGAATCTAAGTGACTAAGTCACCTTGTGAAAATGGGACAGGCTTCAAAGTTATTTACATGCTTTGAAAAAGCCACCCTTTTTGAAAATGAGTTAACATTTACCCAGTCTGGCTACAGCACCTTGAAGAACACTAGATTTCAAAATCACAAGGACAGTGATTTCACCATAAAAATCTGTTTAGATACAAAAAATATCAATGCTTATATGTATGGCTCAGTCTGAACACTAATTGCACAATTTAAAACAGTGATAAAAAACCCTAAAACGTTAAGACTGCAATATAGGAAGAAGTTCTTCATAGAAAGAGTTATTGGCCATTGGACTGGGCTGCCCAGGGAGGTGGTGGAGTCACCATCACTGGAGGTGTTTAGGAAGAGACTGGATGGGGTGCTTGGTGCCATGGTTTAGTTGATTAGATGGTGTTGGGTGATAGGCTGGACTCAGTGATCTCAAAGGTCTCTTCCAACCTGGTTAATTCAATTCTATTCTATTCTATTAACCATGCAGAGATTAGAAAATGTTAGAATTAAGGTTTGCCTCTGTAACTTTAAGTTTGTTTTCAGGTGTTTAGGCATTTTATTTAACTGTACAGTCATACATTACTGTTCTCTAAGAATCTACCTCATTCAGAGAATGACAGTGCCCACGAAATTAATCAAGGTTCCATACTTAATGAGCCCATAATGTGATTGCATGCAAATTTATATGCAAATGGACAGTCATGTATCTAAGTGGCTACCTGTATATGTCATTATCTGATTTGCATGCATAATCATTGTAATTACACAGTTTTTAAATGTGAGACCACAGCGTTAGCAGCTGAAAAATGTCTTAATTCGCATATTAGTCATGCCTATTAATCAATCATTTACTTACAATATGTTTACATTAATCAGTTGCTCTTTGCATATTTTACATTGCTTCCTTTCCTACAAGATTCATCCTGTTCCTTTTCTCTAATCATTGTGTCTGTCATTTGGGAGGCAGAGACTTACATGCACCTCTGCCAAATAGGAAGCTTCCTGATTTATGGCTGCAGCCTGTGTTCTATGCACTCTGTACGCAGTTACCCCAAATAAACCAAGCATAATTTAAAAATAAACTAGGGCAGATCTGTGCATCAGAATTAGTTAGCATTCCCTTTTCCAAGTAATGCAAAGTTCTATTATTCCCACGTACATTTAATGAAAATTGTCTAAAATACCATGTCAATTCTGAATCTTCTACTGGACCCTCCACAGTGTAAACCAGGATTCAAAGCAGGAGTTTTATAGTCCAGAGGGCCAAAGAGTGCAAGAAAGGCAGGAAGATATGTTGTTCTTCATCAAGCAAATATGTTGTATTCAATCTGCATGACCCACTAATCTTATTTTAGAATATTCACTCACTACATAATAAATCCTCAATATAGGATTTTCTATTCCCTCAGTTACTTGAAGACCATATGACCTCTGTATTCCTCAGGGAATAAGCTGTTATTCTTTTGTGATGCACATGTCAGTCTGTTCTGCTATATTATGCATCATTACCTGTATAAATACCAAATGATAAAGGACTAGAATCAGCAAAATGTACCATGCACATGATTTTCATTAAGTCTATGCAAGCAAATAAAGTCTGTTATGAGGGGACCTTTGCCATAAGATAATTATAACACATGCATTAATCAGAGAAAAATTGAAATGGAATTAAGATGTCAGCACTGATCAGCATCATTACAACATCTTTGAAGGCACTGTGATGCAGAAGTGTTCAGTGCTCCATTAGAAAACTTGCAATAGAAGAGCTGTGCATAAAACATGGATCTCTGAGGTCATGAAGTTCAGTAATGTCGGATATTACTTTTCATAATAAATTAAAGTTCATCTTAAAATTACTCTAGTTTCATAACAGCCAGGTGCCAGCATACTTCTATGAGGACTTTCAGTGAGACATATCAATGGTATTACCCATCTGAAAATAGTGCTAAGGTCTGGGAAAACAGGATTCAACTGCACTGCACTGGGCAGCAATGCTCCACAACCCTCATAATTAAGTTGGAGCCAACTTAGAGAAGAGAGACTGTACAGACGAGAGAGTTACTATGTGACCATTTGACTGTGAATCTGTTTTACTGCATACATTTAATTAGACTGTTACAATTAATGAGATGGAGCATCTGTCAGGATAATCCTCATGATATATCTTCTTCTAGACAACTATATCGAGCTGAACCGGAGTACGCACCGTGTTCTCTTCAGCCATCACTCAGAATGCCCAAATTACCTGACAAAGTATACATGGAACAATTATATCTGCACAAGAGCCCTCTTGCTCAGTCATGGGAAGATAAAAGTGGTGGGGCTGCAATGTGTCCCCAGAGCTAGTAATGCTGCAGTACACTTTGTACCACTAACATTATAATGCTAGGAATCCTAGTGTCCCAGACTTTGACTTGATGAGAATGGGCATGATAGAACAGCACAAAACACTGTAGTTTCATTTATTTTGATACCTAAATAGTCCATATAACATTAGTGTATCAGTGCGACCACCTCTGAAAGTAAGTATACTGGAGGTTAATTACAGACATGTTATGGAGCTATATGCTAACAGGCATGCAAGCTTCATGCCAAATGAAAAGGCCTTGCTTTCTCAAATGTTGCCACCAGAAATCATTGCTAAAAATTTTAATACACTGCTTAGAATTCATGTTTTCACATTTTTATCTCCATTTACTCATCTAGCCTTACTCAAGCTATTTACACAGTCCAAACCCTCTCTACAGTCAATGGAGAGAGACATTAATTGCACAAAGAGGCAACCAACCCTGCCAGTTTAAGGAAAGCGCACGATTTGGTTAAATTCCACAGCACTTGTACTGAGTCATAGCAAAATTCCAAACTAACAAAACAGTAAAACCCTGTTTAAAGTTACATTTCTGAACGATGGCTGTTTGCTAATCACTCTGAAATGTCTACATTACATACGTCTACAAACCAGACTGCCTTGTAAGCTTTCACCCCTATTATTGCTACTTCATTCCACCTGAGTCATAAAGAAAACACAATGTTATCTTCCTGCTAAACTGAAATTAATTTCTGTTCCCATTATCCTATCAGCAATCCACTAAAGACAGCCTTTTAACTTGTGAAAAGATCTATGCAAAGCAGTAAGAAATAATAAATGTATATTGAAATACACAGATACACTGAAATATGCACAAGGAAACTTCCAGGACTGATTCACAAAAGAGTGCAGGGAAGGAATACAGAGCTCCTAACACCTGTTATATGAGACTGAATCTACTTGCTCTTCTTTACAAATACACTCACAAATCCTGTCAATGCAGAGAGGTATCATGAACATGTGTGCTGACAGGCAGGTAGACTGATGAAGAAGAGTTGTGTGTGTGATACAAGGCTACTAGCAGTTAAAGAAGACTGAGCAAGTAAGGCGGTTTTGCTTTTCACACACTAAGAACAAACGGTATCCCTCTACCCACTTGGTCTAGAATGATTTATATAGGTTAAATCTTTTAACAAGTTTTTGCTAAATATTTCCTGAAAAGAAGCATTTCTGAGGCCTTCCTTCCTCTCCCAAAGATTAGAAATATCCCAAGGAATTTTGAAAACAATATTCTACAATATTACTGAATCCTGCTAACAAGTTGGCAAGTGTGTGTTCAGAAAGCACCCTTCCTCAATTTTGTTGATGCATCTAGCTGGTTGATTTTTTGTATTTTATAGAGATTTTTATCTTGTGAACACCTTAAGTTCTTCACTGAATGGTGAATTAAGTACATTAAGTATTAAGTACAGACTCCTTCTTAAAAGAAAGTGTACATGTTGTATTTGATTATGCTCCCAAAAAGCATAAAAGTAAAATAAAAGGATAAAAATCATAAAGCAAAAAAAAAAGGATCTTTTTCACCTTTCTAGAATATCTAGGACAGTTACCCACAACTGCACACATTGTTAAGACACTTAGTATAGGAATGGTACTGGGAATATAGACCTTTATCTACCATTATAGGGAAACTCCAAGAAGCTTTCCCAACTTAATTGCAGGAAATAGGTTGTGTTTTTTCTTTTTTTCTTTGATATCAGGAGGAAATGTACAGCAACAATGGATATACCAAGTGCTTTTCTGCAGATCCTTCAATTTACATAGAACTCTGATACAAACATTACTAATATTTCCAGCAGTTAAACCGATGTAGATAGAATCCAATTATTTTATGATATTACTTTTGAAAATTATTTATTAAAATAAATACTAATTAAATGACTTGCATTTCATTAGGGGGTGGCATTTTGATTCTAAAGGTATTTTTTAAATTGTGTTGTCCATCAAAAATAAAAAAACCTTGTGTGTGGAAGAGTCATTTCTATTTATTTACCTCAGCGCACCTGCACTCTTATTTCCATTCATCGTGATCATCCTTCCTCTGCTCCTGATCCATACTCCAGTTAAAAGATGTTTTATTATTATTTTTGTCTTCAAAGGCATTTAACTTCTAAAGAAATACCAAACACTACTTGCTTACAACTTTGGAACTACCTCTTGCTATAGTGCACAAGATGACTACTGACTGCCATGGTCTAGTAGGCATGAGGTCTTGGGTGACAGGTTGGACTTGATGATCTTTGAGGTCTTTTCCAACCTTGTTGATTCTATTCTATGATTCTATGACTCCAATGCTCTATTTTGCTGCACTCTATTGAATATCCATGTGTTACCGAAAATATCATCAGCTCACCATTTTGCACTGCTCACTTCATTACTGTAGAGGTGTTTCCCCACACCAACAAAAGTTGTATTTGCAAATCTGCAGACTGAGGTGTGGCAGCTTCCATTTCTTGCTGAAATGAAGAAATAAACCTGTGAGAGATAACCACAGGCAATCAAGCTACAGTCAATCAACTAATAATCACTTATTCTGTGAGCCTATTAAGTACATCCCTGCATGAATGAGTATGAAATATTGTCACTTAATGTATCTGAGGCAGACGACATTTGAAGCAAGAGGAAAAAGTGAAGGTAATTTCCCAGAAAAGTATTTTCAGCTTCACAGTGTATGCTTTTAAAATAAATCAAGTGTGGTAGGCAGATCTTGGCAAATTAAAATGCAAGGATTTCTACTGTTCCAGAAAGCACACAACTATGATGAGAAATTTACCTGGTGATCTTAAGATGTGCTATGTCGGATGAAGGTTTTTATTTTAAATTAAATATCACTGAAGTGATGGAAGAGCATGTTTTTTCTTTCAGATTTAAATTTCTATGTCTAAAGTCCATAGCCTTGATCCTCATCAGCATCACTGATCCATTCCAGTTTAGACTACATGACAATCTGCTTCACACTCCTCCTCCCAAACTGATACTGAATATTTAGAATCACTTATTCCAGGTGGTTCTCCAAATAAAAATACTATATAGCAATTCCTATGCAAATGTGATTGGTTTAATATCTCAGTATAACATAAAAAAATGGTGGAGACCACACATGGAATATAAAAATCTTAAAATAATATAAAATTGTCTGTTATTGAGGTCTCTAAAGACTCCATTTACTTTCCTTTAATAGTTAATAATTATTAATATAAGCAATTGTCTATATCCAAATGTGACTGGTTTAATATCTCAGTATAATATAAAAAAATGGTGGAGACCACACATGGAATATAAAGATCTTTAAATAATATAAAATTGTCTGTTATTGAGGTCTCTAAAGACTCCATTTACTTTCCTTTAATAGTTAAGAATTATTGATACAAGTAATTGCCTATATCCTATTAGGTAGCACAAACAAGTAGGGAAACAAATCGAAGCTCAGCCTTCAAAAAGAATTAGATGCCTCTAACTGGGCTGAAGGGAAAATGGTTGGAAAACATCTGACCAGCTTCTGTCTGATTTGAATCAAATGTTTGAACCTTGCTCTCCCATTCAGGAAAACACTTTACTCATAGTTAAATCACATGTTAGGTTCAAAAGCCATAAGTACCTTGACTAAAAAGTTCCAAATTTTTATGCTGTCTTGGCATGTGAGATACAGAACATTCCAAATGATGCTGTGCTAATCACAGCCACAAAAGCTGAAAACAACAAAAAAATCAGCTACCCTTAGGGAATGGAAAACAGTCAGGTTAAATAAAAAATGAAATCCCAATAAGGGGCTTGATAATAGGGTGCCAACCAAGAGAGTGAGCCCCATGCAGACAGTACTAACTTTATTATGCAATTAGTCCTATGGAAATTATTACCTTTCATGTGAAATTATTACATTTCGTATGAAATTGTTAACCTTTTACCAAACTCTAGGCAGTTCTGTGCATTCTGGAAGCTGGCTGTGTGCAGGCTTCAGCTTGAGTTTTCACTAGAAACTCAGACAGCCCTCACAATATTTGTGGAAGAGGAACACAGACTTTGCTAACATAGGCTTTCCCTCAGTGTTTAAAGATCACAGTATCACATAGTATCACAGAATCACCAAGGTTGGAAGAGAGCTCAAAGATCATTGAGTCCAACCTGTCACCACAGACCTCAGGACCAAGTGCCATGTCCAATCCCCTCTTGAACACCTCCAGGGATGGTGACTCCACCACCTCCCCAGGCAGCCCATTCCAATGACGAACGACTCTCAGTGAAGAGCTTCCTCCTCACCTGGAGCCTAAATGGGACTAAAGGCCTCTTTAGACAATCTAGCTTTTGACTTTATGCATTTTTAAATGGAAATTCAGATTCAGTAGTTGCTGTATTCTCTTGTTCAGAATCATGTAAATCATGTCTATTACATATCACATAAAAATATGTATTGCTTCCAGCAAGTGGTTAGTTTTCACTGATTGTTGCTACATTTTCATTACTCATAATTGTAAAAATCACGGCTTTATTGCTTTGCAATTGCCTTACTAATTCATGACACTGCTTAATTGTTATTGTACAACTGAAGTAAATATGTAAAATCTGTTAAAATGCATGAAATATCAATATTCTGAAATTCTTACCTAAGAGCAAAACTCAGCTGTTAGTTCAAAACTGAATGTGAATTTCAGTTATTTGGCATCTGTATAGTTTTTTTACTGCCCGAGCATATGGATAAAGTGGTTTTTTTAATACACTCTGTTTCTCATGCAGATTTTTGAAATCAGAAAGCAGCTACAATTAATAAAAACAATTCTGAGTGAAATTACAAGGCTTCCTGAATGTCTTCTTGGGGATGTAGGCAACGGCAGATCAATTTCTGTGCGCTTCATGACAGCTGAAAGTAGCTGTGCAACACTTAATCTGAAGCAGTTTAATTAAACCTTGGCATTTTAACAGAATAAAGGAAAATTAACTATTCTATTTCATTTCCCTGTAGTGTAAACAGAGTGCATGACAGGCGTCTGTGAGATATATAATTAATCCCACTAGTCAGAGAAGACTTTCAAGGATAGTTATAAAGACCTCAGATTATATATATAATGAAGTTTATATCCCAAAGATGCCCATTATGCACTCCTTAAATTACTTAATGAGATGATTTACTGTTGTAAACATTGTGAAAAAGAAACATATGTCTAGATATAAGCAGATGCATTATATGTATTTGTAACTTCAAAGAAAGATAACAAAAATGGAGGTAAGAAAACAAGGCACAACTGCACCTAACAAAAGTCTGAAAAGCATGTTTCACGTTGTCCTGGAAGAGGCATTAACAAGACAGCTAAATCTGTTTTGGGTCACTGCCCTTTTCTCCTCCCTGTCTGTTGCAGGGTCCGGATTGAGGTCAAGGAGCCTAATAGGCAGGTGCCATTAAGGCTGCCTGGAGGGGAGTGGAAGCTGAACCCGATCCCTGAGCCTCATGTTTCAGAGAGGCGACTGCAGTGTCAGACAACATGAGAGAAGGCGTGTGCACTTTAATCACCACATAAGCATTTTGAATTGATTGGCAGGATTTGAATGGCTAATGTGCCATTGGGCCCTTCAGTTTGCAAAAAGGGAATTTATAGAGGAAGACCTCGTATGCTCATTGCTCATCACACTCACTCCTCGCATGCTCGTAATTCTCTTATCTCTCTCCCTCATTTGTTAAGGGGATTCAAGGCAGCAACAAGCACCTTACTTGCTCCTATCTTCAGGACAATTAGCTTCTTTTGTTTCAGCAGCATAGTGCTCTCTCATTTCCTCTAATTTTTGGATGCTGCCCTTTGGACTATTAATTACGAACTCAAAACATCTCTTCATTCAGCAAAGGTTTTGGTAGTTAGCAGCTTGGCAGTTCATGAGTAAATTGTGCTAATTTACCTGATAATTTCTGAGGTTTATAGCTTGTTACCTGTTGGTTAGTTCCGTTGTGAACTCGAGGTGGTCTATCTACGCCACCCGAGGCAGCAATGCTGTTTGGTTTCACGCATATAGGGAGATTGCAGTTTGTTCCTCTGTATTCCAAGATCTGATTGTTCTAGATTGTTATTCTATTCTTTATTAACCTTCTATCATGTGTAAGCAACCTATCATCGACCAGCCAAATGAACCTGAATCAAATTGGCTTGGGAAAACAATTTTTGATGTTTAATAAATCATATTCATATTTTATCATATTTCTGGCCAGTAAATCTGTATACACTAAAACACACATACTACAAAAACTGGGTATAAAGGAGGAGTTGTACTTCTCATTGCAATTTTATAAAATTTATTTTAAAAATATTAATTGATTTGAAACCAGAATAGAATAGAATAGAATAGAATAGACTAGAATAGAATAGACCAGGTTGGATGAGACCTTCAAGATCATCACGTCCAACCCATCATCCAACACCACCTAATCAACTAAACCATGGCACCAAGTGCCCTACCAAGTCTCTTCCTCAACACCTCCAGTGATGGTGACTCCACCACCTCCCCAGGCAGCCCATTCCAAAGGCCAATCACTCTCTCTATGAAGAATTTCTTCCTAACATCCACTCTAAACCCCCTAGCACAGCTTGAGACTGTGTCCCCTTGTTCTGGTGCTGGTTGTCTGGGAGAAGAGACCAGCCCCTGCCTGGCTACAACCTCCCTTCAGGTAGTTGTAGACAGCAATAAGGTCTCCCCAGAGCCTCTTCCTCTTCAGGCTAAGCAATCCCAGCTCCCTCAGCCTCTCCTCATAGGGCTTGGGCTCCAAACCCTTCACAAGCTTTCTTGCCCTTCTCTGGACACGTTCCAGGAACTCAACATCTTTCCTGAGGGGCCCAGAACTGGACACGGGACTCAAGGTGTGGCCTAACCAGTGCTGAGTATAGGGGCAGAATGACCTCCCTGCTCCTGCTGGCCACACTGTTCCTGATACAGGCCAGGATGCCATTTGCCTTCTTGGCTGCCTGGGCACACTGCTGGCTCATGTTCAGCCTACTGTCAACCAGTGAAAACCAGCATCAGTGATGCATGGGAAAACTATAGCCTCTTTGCTAATTACACTGAATGATATCAAAGTATGTTATTGAACTGCAATTTATGCTTAAATTTATTTTAATAAAGCTTGCAATTCCTAATCAAGGCAATTTTCAATTAAGTGATAATTGAATGGTGACAGCAGGCTGACATACTACTGCACAGGGAAGCAGAAGCAGCAGAGAAAAGTTTCTGTGATATATCCTTATGTAAAGAAAGAAAGAAGCACGTAACAAGCTTTGAGCTAGCCAGGAAATGTTTACTACAATCTAAGATCTTGTAGAGTGTTTTAACTGCCCTGCAGCTGTTGCCCCAGGAGGACTGTGGTCTCCCACAAATCCCACCTCACATCTGTGAAATCCTATGTCTGGCTTAGATATGTTAGAGCACACCATGCTCACTTAATTGTGTAAGTAAATCAATGAAGTCCCAGATCCCCACTGATGATAAACTTTCAGTTTACAGTTAGATACATGTGGGCACTTGCGTGAAAGTTTCTTAATGGCATATTGAATCCCACCCTTAGAACGGGAGCAAAACTGAAATAATTGGGTTAAGTATATGTCCATGTACAAATGTCTTACATTATTTCAGATGTCTTAGGTTGTCCAAGAAATTCATATGGGGCTGGCAAAATGAAAAAGGACATAGAGGGAAGCTGCACGCCACTAGAGTAGTAGCTGGATGCCAGGTAAAATACCCTTAGAGCATATCAAAGAGCACTCAATCCCACATATAACCAGCTGATATGACTTTTAAAACAACATTTGCATGGGTATTAGATGCCTAAGACAAAACTGTGGCTAAAAAAAATATTCTCCCTGACACACCAGAGAGAAGGTTACAATGTTCCTCATTTTATGTAAAGCTTTCTAGTCACCAACCATTCTGCATCCACACATACCCAGAACAACTTTGCCTCCACAGCTCAGTGCGAAGATCCTGCCTGAGCTGCAGTGAAACAGATCAAGCAGCCCAAAGGACCCAACATGGAAATGCTGCACAGAGCACTTGGAGTTCTTCGATTAAAAGCACAGAGGAAAATGATGGCTCTGCTTCTCCCAGTATCTTACATAAATAAATGGACAATTGGCTCTCTTATCTTAGAAATACATCCAATTATGTGTTTATGGAAATACAGACAAGATGGAGCTGGACTGTTCTTGGTGCGAGGGGGTCAGATGAGACGAAACAGATGGAACACTGGAAATCCGATTAGATATTAGGGGAAAAAATACTTTGAAGGTTATCTAATCTTGGAAGAGGTTTCTCAGAGAGGTTGTCTACAGACTTGGAGGTGTTCAAGACTAAGCTTGACATGGCCTAGAACAACCTGGAGCTTTCATCAGGGAACAGAGTAAGATGACTTCCAGAAATCCTTTTTGATCTAACTATTCTGTGGTTCGCTGGAGGTGATTTTAAGCATATGGCTTCAGATATACATATAGTTAATTCCTATTCAAATGCATAGGATTTCAATTAATCCTTATTGCTAATGGAGACTCTAGTTCCCAGCATGAGATCTGGGAACCTGCATTACATAGCTAAGTCATATACAATGTAACAATCAAAGGTAAGATTCCCATAATGAAATACAAGCAACACACAGATTAAGAAGAGAGATGAGAAATTGCCCACAGCATATCACAGAATCACAGAATAGGAGGGGATGGAATTGTAAAATCATAGAATTGTTAGGGTTGGAAGGGACCTCAAACATCATCTAGTTCCAATCCCCCTGCTGTGGGGAGGGACTCCTCACACTGCATCAGGATGCTCACAGCCACATCCAGCCTGGCCTTAAAAACCTCCAGGGATGGGGCTTCCACCACCTCCCTGAGCAACCTGTTCAGTGTCTCACCACCCTCACGGTGAAGAACTTCTTCCCAACATCCAATCTATATCTGCCCACTTCTAAGTCTTTTCCATTCCCCCTAGTCCTATCACTACCTGACACCTTTAACAGTCCCTCACCAGCTTTCTTATAGCCCCCTTTAGATACTGGAAGGCCACAAAAAGGTTTCCTCAGAGCCTTCTCTTCTCCAGACTGAATGTTCCCAACTTCCTCAGTCTGTCCTCATAGGAGAGGTGTTCCAGCCTTCTAATCATCATTGTGGCCCATCTCTGGACATGTTCCAGCACCTCCCGATCCTTCCTGTAATAGGGGCTCCAGAACTGGATGCAGTACTCCAGGTGGGGTCTCAGCAGAGCAGAGAAGAATGGAATAGGATAGGATAGAATAGGATAGAATAGGATAGGATAGGATAGGATAGGATAGGATAGGATAGGATAGGATAGGATAGGATAGGATAGGATATAGACCAGACCAGGTTGGAAGAGACCTTCAAGATCATCACATCCAACCCATCATCCAACACCATCTAATCAACTAAACCATGGCACCAAGCACCCCATCCAGTCTCTTCCTAAACACCTGTGAGGATGCCATGACAGACAGTGTGAAAAGCCTTGCTGAAGCTGAGGCAGACCACATCCACTGCCTTCCCCTTGCCTATCCATCTAGTTATGCCATCATAAAAAGCCATTGGATTAGTCAAGCACAACTTCCCCTTGGGGAATCCATGTTGACTACTCATGATAAGCTTCTTTTCCTCAACATGGTTTGAGATGGCACCAAGAACAAGCTGCTCCATCACCTTTCCACCGGCCTACAGTTACCAGTGTCCTCCTTCTTGCCCTTTTTAAGATTGGAGTGACATTGGCTTTATCCAGTCCTCAGGCACTTCTCCAATGCACTCACAAGCTCAACAATGGAAATGCAGATCCTAGAAGCAATAATTTTATCAGGAACAATATTTATGCTGTTAATAATATTGAAGACTGAAAAGCTGAAGCAGAATTAGGACTTGGGGAGGTTTAGAGGAGATTTGGAAACACTTTTCCCAATTTATACCTATATAAGCAACTCCTACATTTTTTATTACATTCATCATAAATGAATTTATCTTTTGCAAAGAAACATTATATCTTGCATTAGTTAGACAGAAGCAAAACTTATTAGGTTGTCATTTTCAATGTCAAAACTGCTATTTGTTTAAGAAAAATATGAATGTTTGATATTAAAGGCTGAGATACCTTCTTTCTTTTAACAGAGAAAATATGCTAAAGAATTCTGAGATTTTATAGTTGCTTTCTTCATGACTATTTCATCTCAGTTACTGTTGCTGAAAATTCTTACACTATCCTGGAACTGGGCTTTAATTTTGCACAGGTAGCTGCAATTCTAAAATAGCTACTTTATTCTGGATGCCATTTGCTACAATTCCTTCTTTTTAGCAGGAAAATGTATCTGTCTGTCTCTCTGCCTGTTGTGTTTCAGAGCAGCAGAAACAAGCTTGTATATTTTCTTACAAGTCGTAAGCGATCCGTCACAATGGAATGTACCCTGACACTCACCTCTCATGGAAGAATACACCTCAAAATAACAGTGTAGCCTTTAGATTAAAAGGTGAAAGTTGCTCTAATTAAGCATAAACAATTCTGAAAACCCACAAATTTTATGAGAATTTCATAACAGTGCAAAGTTTTCTTATTTCAATCAGGACAGAAACAATGGCACAGAGTAGATGGCACATGGTTATTCCATGTTCCACGGTTATTCCCTGGTTATTCTTCTTGTGGCATAAGACTTGATGCACATGTAACAAATCCAATGCAGATTCTCATGAAGTATTTTAAATGGTCAGTTTTATCTTTAGGTACTACCAAGTAGCTTCTTTATGTATTATTGCACATCAACTAACGGTCCAATCTGTAAATTCTTAACCATGTATAAAATGGAATATATTCAGTACAACAGCCGAAGGGAGTTGTATATATTCCTAACAGCCTACAAACAGGGTAGAATTCACAACATGCTGATGCTAGTACCAATATGTATTAATTTGTCCCTGTATTGATTAAGAAAGAATAGTTGGGTTTTATAAAATTTTATTTACTTTCCTTGTGGTCTTTACAGAGATGTATGTCACCTATATTCTTAAAAGTAAAAGGTAACCGAAACGAAGATGAACATAACAATATAATTTAACTTTTATGACATACATATGACAGCAGAAGTAATTTCAGCTCAACTGCTGCACAGTAAAGGAATGGTATAAAGTGACATTTCAATGTAGAAACATAGCTGAAGCACTAGGGTTTTTTTTATTATCATTATTTTACGCATTATTTGGTACATTTAAAAGACATACAGTGGGCATGCATTCATCGGGATGTCACAAGAATCCATGAACTAACAAAATGATTCCTCTTCAGACCTATATAAGGTTCTTGCTAAAGCATGAATAATGGAGCAAAATAAATTTCCAAAGTACTATAAAGACCCCAACAAATTCACATTTCCCTGTATAGCGTCCTGGAAGGACACTATTAGGCTGACAGTGAACACCTGAAAATAAAGTTGTTATGCCATATGCATGTCCACAGCAACCTGACAAGAAACAGGGTACAATTTAGATAGGAAAAAAAAAACCCCACACCAAAAACCAAACAAGCCAACAATGAAAACAATCAAATAAAATTAAAAAAAAAAAAATCCAAAGAAGAAACAAGCTAACAAACTTGTTAACAAAGTTGTAAACCCAAATTTTAGGACATTAGAGAGCTTGTTTACAACCACTGCCAAAATACCTGTAACAGAGATCTTCATATGCCTACAGAAATAAAGATTCTAATAAATTCAGGACATAAACCCATTCTTCACAGAAAGATAAGAAACTCTTAGTACTGTATACTACACTGTTTAACATATATTGTTGTGAAACAATTCCTTTTTCATGCAATTGCTGCCCTGAAATTGCTTTACAGTAACACTTGCATGTTTCTGAATCACTTTTAGCATGACACTACCAAAATACCTCTCTAGCTTTATCGTATCACTGATTTTGTTTCAGCAGAATTAAAAACAAAACACCCACCATAATTAACTTCTGATCAATGTGTGCCCTACTGCAACAAGATGTGTCATAATAAAAGGTTATTTTAATGAATAATTCCTTATTTAGCAGAGCAATATGGCATTTGAAATCTAATTAGTTTATCCCTTTCTCCACAGATAGTGGGGAAAAAATATAAAAGCATTCAAGAAGAAAATAATGCAATATAAACTGGTACAGAACTGGTAGAAATGAGAAATGTGTATGCTCTGCCAACAGTGCATTCACATCAGTCAGACCCAAGAGTGGTAAAAAACCCAAGCAAAATACATAGCCTGTATTAAGTACTGATGCGGAAAATCTTCAAAAGCTTATGTTCGAAAATAAAAGGGGGGAAAAAAAGGCAAGGGGAATGAAGGCAAAAAAAGGGAGCAAGAAAGGCATGCTAAGTCTAATTTGGAAGAGCTGTCCTAGACAGAGGGAATGCAGTTTGGAATCTAACCCACTGTGTCTGTCAAGAATGAGCTTCCTGTCTGAGTTTCCTCTTGGCTGGACCAGGTAGGTTTGCACTGAAAAGAAGCCTAGGACTGAATCAGTAAATACACACTGGGGCTCCTCGGTGGAGAAGGCTCCAGAAAAACCAAAAGGGATAGACAGGAATGTCCAAAAATGTTCACCAGAATGCTCAAGCAATACACTTAGCTTTACGTAGAATACCTAAAAAGCTTAAAGAACTCTGAGCGACAATCACAGATCCCAGCTGCTGCATAAGGAACATAATGGGCAATAGAAAAAAGCAAGGAGTATATCTGAATTTCTACATGCCTCAGGAAGTCAGGGTTACTAGTAAAGCACATAACTAAAGTTTCCCTAAGAGCTTCAGTCTTCTGGAGCTACTACTTAAACTGGGTTCTTCTCATGGACACTGAGTCTGAATGTAGAGAAACCCAGTCTTTCTGTCCTCAGATTTCAAGAGGGGAGGTATTGCTGATACCCAACTATGGAGCTCAGATAAAGCTCTCTTTCATTAAGGGGATAATATGCTGTCAAGAGTTTGATAGAAGGCAGCTGCTTTATATTTTATATAGGTCCTCATGGAAGAAGCAAGATATGACATATAGCCTCCTTTGCATCCTTTTAGTACTCAACAACTGTATTGGATATGTATCACGAGCCAGAGATTTCACAGAAACAACGTATCTATTTCACAGTCCATTATACATATTTACAAAGGGTAGGGCTATGTTGACAGCTTAATGACAGCACAAGTAACAGCACAGTGAGAAGTCATACAATAACCCAAAGCTTGTATCTTTAGAGAACAATGAATAAGCTGCTTTGAACCAGCTGAGTACAGGTGGGTGCATGTTGTCAGTATGAGCTATTCCCATCTCTGACCTTGAGTTTCTTTATTGGGAATGTCATTTAGCTTCTGTTACAGCTGAGTAGGATTCCAAAAAAAGACATATGCAACACAGCCAGTGAGGTGAAATGGGGGATGGGGACAAGTGAGGAAAGAGAAGGTGAACTGTTTACATGATGGTACAGATGCCACAAAACCCAATCAATGTGCTAGCCAGTTCATTACAAAGCCAAATGTCTTTCCACTCATATCTCGCTCACTGTACAAACAACATCTTCAAAAACAAGTGAACACAAAGTCACTCAAAATAAATGAGTTTTCTTCAGGGATGTTATAGTTGCTATCAATAATATGATATTTCATTTTCTGTGGAAGAGATTCTTGTGCATGAGTTATTACTGCCTTTGAGTCTAGGTGATAAACATATCAAATTCTACTGCTGTCCCAGTGATTAAAATGCATTGTGAGCATTTTACTTGCACGGTGATTTTTAAAATCATATTTTGGATGCACAAATCCACTTACAGTATGGTATGTTAGCAAGTAAATAAGAAAATGGCTGAATTTTCCACTGATTTTGCTCTAAATTGCTAACGTATCCAGGAAAATGATTTGAAGTAACTTATCTCAAACTCAGACACCTGACAGCAGCAGCTCCACAGGTAACTCCTATGGACCTTCCAACTCCTATGAACTACCAGCTAAACATTATGATTTTCATTACCACAACCACACCTTGAAGTCCAGACTGTCAGATGTTTTTTATGCAAGAGATGGCTGCTAAGTATCATCCTTTAGATGTCTGGTAACAACTTTTGTAAAAATATCTATACCTACAAAATATTTAAAATTACTTATAGACATTGTTACAGTGGTAGGATTGATAAGCCACAAGATGAAGGAAGATTCTGCACAAGAAGGGGCAGAAATCAAGATGAAAAAGCAAAGGGAAAGATATGGATTACATGGTTCAACATTAAAGCAGACTAGCTTTTAAAATTTATTTATTTAAAGCTATTCTGTGCTTACAAAACTTTTGATTATTGTAAATCACTCATACAACACAAGCTTTGTGTGAGACACAAGTTCAAGACAGTCCACTAGAGTGGTTACAGAATAGCTGAGATAAAAGGGGCTGGGACTGGTATGAGACTGACTGAAAAAGTTGCTGGGAGTCAGTGGGGGAAGGGGTTATTCCACACATAATGATAATCTATATGATAAGATGAACTTCATGTTCAGCATTTCCTCCTCTCATTTCTGCGATAAATACTTCATTGACACACTTCAGTCTAAAACCAGGAACTCCCGATCCAGCTTTATGCATCTCAGTGTGTACATCACGCCAGTTATTTTCCACTTGAGGGGCAGTAGACATTAATGAAGCTGCCATCAGCAGCTCAGTTCAGTAGCATGAACTTCCCTTCGTATCAGCAGACATTAAAAGCAATGAATCTGCATGCCTATATGTACTTCAGATTGGGTTGGCTAGAAGTTGAAACTCAATTCAGTTCTCTGTGGGCTAGGATGACATGCTGCTCCTGGATGTTTAGGATCCATTTTGCTATACCAGTTACAAAGGTGAGCTGGACTCCAACTCTGCTACCCATGTGGGATAGGAGGATTTGCAAGAAAATAGCACAATATGTTGCACAATTCTTGTAAATTTTATAGACAGAGTAATTTCTGTTACACATACAACCAATACTTCCACTTCTTTCAGATGAATACTTCCATATGTTCTGCTTAGATTTGATAGCTCTTTCAATCTGTGACTTGTTCTTTTGATCACCAAGTCCTTTCTTGTCCAACAGTTCCTGCTGTGCTCATTTCCTACTTTTCCAATGTTTCTACTCATGAATATTACTCTTCATTAAAATCCCTTTTAAAACAGAATCCCTTCCTCAGTGGTTCATTTTCTGACCTCTGTGATGAGGCAGCCACATTTTGCCTCCATATCCATAATCTAAGTTTCACATGCATTTCCTCCCAAGACCCGGAATATTTTGGCTTCCCCGTAGCCATTATCCTATGATTCTCTTTATGTATAAATGGTGCCACCTTTGTCCACTTACGTTATACAATTTCTCATTTATTCTCAGACCTTTTCCTGCTCTCTTCTCCTTTCCAGTTACCCCTGGTATTCACTCCTATCTGCCTTCATGAATATTCTTGTTATAAAATTTGTCAGAAAAATATTTATCATAGAATCATAGAATCAATAAGGTTGGAAAAGACCCCAGAGATCATCAAGTCCAAACTGTCACCCAGGACCTCATGACTACTACACCACGGCTTCAAGTGCCATGTCCAATCCCTTTTTGAACACCTCCAGGGACGGTGACTCCACCACCTCCCTGGGCAGCACATTCCAATGGCCAAGAACTCTTTTGGTGAAGAACTTTCTCCTCACCTCAAGCCTAAACTTCCCCTGGTGCACCTTGAGACTGTGTACTCTTGTTCTGGTGCTGGTTGTCTGGGAGAAGAGACCAACCTCCATGTGACTACAACCTCCCTTCTGGTAGTTGTAGACAGCAATAAGGTCTCCCCGAGCAGTCTCTTCTCCAGGCTAAATAATCTCAGCTTCCTCAGCCTCTCCTCATAGGGCTTGTGCTCCAAACCCCTCACCAGCTTTATTGCCCTTCTCTGGACAAGTTCAAGAGTCTCAATGTCCTTCTTAAACTGAGGGGCCCAGAACTGGACACAGGACTCAAGGTGTGGCCTAACTAGCGCTGAGTACAGGGGAACAATGACTTCCCTGCTTCTATGTGCCACACTATTTCCGATGCAGGCCAGGACGCCCTTGGCCTTCTTGGCCACCTGGGCACACTGCTGGCTCATGTTCAGCTGGCTGTCAACCACTAGCCCCAGGTCCCATTCTGTCTGGCTGCTCTCCAGCCACTCCGAGCAGCACTGCATGGGGTTGCTGTGGCCAAAGTGCAGCACGCGGCACCTTGTTGAATGACATCATGTTGGACTCTGCCCATCTGTCCAGCCTGTCTTCTGAATCTGCAAGTCATTCTTGTCTGTCGTAGATAACGTCCTTTTCTTTTTTAATCCCAAATCTAGCAGATACATTTTTCTTCTTCCAAACTTTTCTTCTTCCAAACTTTCAAACCCCATACTCCCTCAACCTCGTCTGGTACGGCACAGACCGACCCTGCATTCATGTCCAGCAGAGGCTCTGCCTGCGGCCACGCCGGCCATCGGCCCCCGCGCATGCGCACTCTGCGGAACGCCAAGCGGGACGGGGACGCCCTCCAGAGGCGCCCGGCTGTTCCCTGATCTTCCTACCCGCGAAAGACGGGGTGACAGGGCTGCAGCTTGGTATCAGAGCGGTGGTACAGCGGCGGTAACAGCAGCGGTCCCCTGTGCCTCGCCGTCCCGGGCCCTGGTTTAGCCACGGCGCTGGCAGCGGTGGGGCCTCGCCGGGTGCCTGTTGCTCCGAGCAGGGTGCAAGCAAGCGGCGCGCGTTGGGGTGGGGCTCCCCCTCCCTCGCGTGGAGGAAGACACGAGAGCGGGGCGGTGGCAGCGGGAGGGAGAGAAAGAAGAGGGAGGCCACGGGTCGCCTCCCGCCCCCGGCTCGGCCTCTTCTCCGCCCTCCCGCCGTTCCTCCTCCTCTCCCCGCCGCGCGGGCGAGGCTGCGAGAGCGGCGCCCGCCCAGCACCCGGACGCCTGGACAAGGGAAGGAGGTGCTGCCTGCGGGAAGGAAGCTGGATGAAGACTTGTGCCTCCGGGCGGGTTCGCCAGCCTCTTGGGCATGAAGGGGATCGCGGGGATTCTGCCCTGCAGCCGAGCGGGGATATCAGGTAGCCGCCCCGCACGCCCTCTCCCGTAGCAGAGCGCGCTTCGCCCCGGGCCCGGCCCGCCTCAAGTGCCGGGAGAGGGCAAGTGTCATCCGAAGACTTAAGCGTACCGCCTGCAGAGAGGCGAAAGGCAGAGGAGGAAGGCGAGGAGGCAGTTCTCGGTGTAGGGTTGCAGATCGGATTATTGACCACGACCCCCTTCGTGCTCTGGAAACTCGCTTCGGGTTCCTGGGGATCAGCTTTGCCCGCTGGGGTCGAGGCGCGGAAGGGCCGAGGAGTGGCTTTTGTGCCGCTAGGATTCCCGTGCCTCGGTGCCTGCGGTCCGGCAGCGGCGGTGCTGCGGACAGCGGAAAGTTTGCAGCGGGGGTAAGGGGCAGAGAGAAGAGGGAGCGGATAGCCACGGGAGGTGAGAACGGGGCGGGCTTTGCGTGGGGAGGGGGCGCAGCTTTTTGTTGGGAAGCACAGGACGCTGTTGCCGGTGGATGGTGGGTGCTGCAGCTTCCCTTCGCCTGGCAGAAGTAATGCTGCCAGCAGTTCAAGCAACTTGTTTCACTCTTGCGTGTTTAGTTGCCATTTGTTACGGAGAGGTAGGATTAAGTATCCGTAGAGGTATAATGTCGGCATCTTTAATAGCCACATTCTAGTCTTCTGTGAAATTTGATTATCTCCTTGTGTCGTGCTAGAGATGTTCAGGAAAAGAAAACAAACATCATAGTCTGAGGAGAAAGAGGTGCATCGCAGTACACCTGAGACTTCAGTCTGTGTTGTATGCACTGCTCTTCTTGTCTCACTTCGCTGGAGCTTTTTAAGTGAACGTTGTGGACTAAGATTTCAATGAAGTGTGTGCATTATCATGAACACTGTTGGAGATTAAATCCCACTTTTTTTTTTTTCCCACAGTCATTTTCTTCTCCCGTTGCTCGTACTTTATGTAAAGGCAAATAAATCAGATATGTACTTTTTGCTTAGTTTTCACAAAATCATTTAAGGAATAAAAAGGGAACAGTGTCCCACAGAAATTCTAAGTATCTTTGCTAAAAAGTGAAAAAACAACATTGAACCACCTTAAAGGAAAGCAAAAAGTATATACCTTCAAAAGCCATCCTCATTACCAGCCCAGACAAGGAACTGTGCATTGCAGACTGCCCTGAGAGTGAAAAGATTTAAGTAATTTCAAATACGGCGAAGTCCACTTAGAGGGAATGTTCTGTACTAACTCCTCTGGTTAATTCAGAGGTAATCTAATTTAGGACTTACCAGCTGCAGTTCTGTTTTACTTCCAAATTTTTCGAGTACCAAGATAATCCCAAAATGTTCTTTGCAAAAGCTAAAGGAAAAAGTTAAATGCAATGAGCTTAATTTTGTTAGCTCAGAAAAATATATCTAGGGTTTTGGTTGGGGGGTTTGTTGTTGGTTGGTTGTGGGTTTTTTAACTATAACAAATTTGCAAGCAAATTTAGGGGAGCATTCAAAAACTGTATTGAGCGACATGCATCTGTTACTGCAGCTGGTGCATGTGATTGTTCGTTGGATGTTGGTAAGGCAGCATACTTAAGGTAATTTTTCAGTTTGGGACTTCTGATAATAAACATTCAGTTATCTGATAATAAACATTCAGTTCTATTCCCTAAGAACATAACAGCTTGTGATCCAACGCAGCTTTCACACTTCTTTATGTATTTTCATTTTTTTTATTAATGGACTTCTGTATTGCATTATGATGAGGGACAGCTGAGGAAAGAGAAATACAGGGGTGTATAAAATCCTTCCCACTTTTGTGTGTTCCATTCTTTGGGGTTGTTTTTTGGTCGTTGTTGGGTTTTATTTCATTGTCAGCTTTAAATGTAACATCTCTCTGGGCTTTCATGCGAGTGGCAGATTTTATTAAGCGTATGAAACAGTTTTCTATTGTAAAATATCCTGTAGTTCTCACTTTAAAAAGTAGATATGACTAGGGAATTACCATTTTTCTTGACAGCATGACAGTTAAAACTTGGTTAGCCTAGGCATGAGCATGTGTAGTGCAGTAAAAGAAAGTGTCATTCTAAACTGTCATTGACTAACTTTTCAAGGTGGGTTTTTTCTTTTTTTGTGAAAGTGAATGCATTGCTTGTAAAATGGCTGCTAGGTTGTAACTAAGAGGGAAGAAAGAAGTAATGTGATGTAGGGTCTAATTTAAGATTTTGAGTACAGGTATAATACTTAGATGCTTATAGACTTGGTGCTCAGTTCTGTAGACAGGTATTTGAGTTAATTTTCTTCATAGCAACCTCTCAGTTAAACTCACAAATGTACTGTTGATACAGTAGTGCTTAAGCTATGCATAGGTGGAGTAAGGAATTTTACCTTTGTAGAATGTACCAAAACAAAAAGGTTTGTTAAAAAGCTTTCTGTTTTGATAACATGTCCAGATTGTATGTAGCTATTGCTATCAAAAGCTGAACTTGTGTTAGAAGTTAGGAGCTTAAATGTAACTGTGTCGAACAAATACTCTTTTACAGCATGTGAAATCTTAACCAGTGAAAATGGCCAGGTGAAGCAAAGGAGACATATCAAATGCCATTAAGGTATGAAAGTGTGGGAAGTTTAGTTACAGAAGAAAAAAAGAGAAGGAATTCAGGAATTGAGGGTGTTTGGAGTATGAATTTTGCCATAAATACTAAGCTACCATCTTTCCCTTGAGGATTTGAGGTAAAAGTATACTTGGAAAATATAGTTACAGTATCACCAAGGTTGGAAGAGACCTTAAAGATCATCAAGTCCAATGAGTTACTTGCTTTCACCTACTATAGTTGCATATACATTTTCCTTGCAGTCCTACTTGCAAAAATTGTAGTGCTGTACTTTTAAAGCCTTTTCTTGAAGACTTCTCTTGAATCATGATACAAAAATTTGTTACTTCAGTGTTGAACCTGTCTGATGTGGTTGGACTAGATAATATTACAGTGAAAGTAGTTAACTTTTTTTTTCTTTGTAGAAGCAAAAGACTCAGAGAATTCCTGCAGGATGGGCAGAGTGAGCTTTCACTTTGCATGATGGTGGTGTGTGTTTTTCCCTGTCTTCTGCTACATCTCCACTCAGTCTTCTCTCAATTCCTAATTATTTTTCCCTTTTATGTTACCTTTTCTAGTTAATATGTGATTAGTTAATATTTTCTGCTGGATCCCTTTCAGTTCTTCTGTATTTCTTAGGTAGTGCATCCTTTACAAAAAAAAAAAAATAGAATAGCTGTAGCTGTTCCAAGAAGCAAACTGTAAACAGCAGTTTACACTTGCAGGTAATATATTGGCTTTTATGCAAGAATATTCTATTGCTAACCCCTTTTAGTTCTTGGTAACCCTAAGCATCAAAATACCATTTTGAAGAATTTCTTACACATAAAATTATTTGCCTGTTTGATTAATAATTATGCTTTAGATAATTTCTAGAAGTCATGCAGGGTTAACATTTGTGTACATTAATGAAAATATTAGAGAAAAACTACAAAGAGTGTTAAATTCTCTGTTCAAGGGTGTGCCTCCCTTAAAATCTTATCAATTTACAGTCTGTTGACAAATTGTCATTATATTAAATTGTTACATTTAGCTACTTTCTGATAATATGTGGAGGTTTAGAGTTAACAGATTGGTACTGAACAGCTAATTATTTTTTTTTCCACTTCAGCAGAGACTCTCACCATGATGTTCCTTAATATCTTGTCAATATCACATAACACCTGTCAGCCTCTGAAACTGAAGACTTTTGGAAACTGCAACATATGTAAACCATACAAAGAGCCCCAAAGAAATTTGTTACTTGTGGTTGTGCATTAAGCATTCACTGCTTCTGAAGATGAACACTTGTTATAAACAATTACGAAAACTTTGTAATCCCATGTCTCTATAAACACGGAGAGAGAACTTATCTTTGTTTTCTGAGAGTTGGTCTATGGAATTTGGATTCTGTATAGTGAACATTGCTCATTGTTGCAATAAAAAAAAAATCATTGGTAAAAACACATTTCTCTGTGTTGTAGAAAAGTAGAAAGCTCCTAGAATGGGATTTGTGTGAAAAAAGTATCAAGATTCCAGAAGTTCTACAATGTGTACAAATTGAAAACACACACCAGATTTTAAGAATTGCAATAGTATCTACATTTGTGCTAAGGCCAGCAATTTATTTGATTTCAGAAACAAATTCTTTACATAAAGGGCTGATAGTTTTCCCAAAATAAAGCTGCCTTTTTTCTTTTTTGTTCTTGTTAATGAGGAGTTATAAACTAATTTGCAACACTATTTCAGAATAATGTAATAAGTGAGAAATTATAGCATAATACTGTGTTCCTGGCTTGATTTCTTTGAACAAAATACTTCTTCAGCTATGAAGTTTTGCATTTTTTGCTAAGAGATTAGAATATGACTGTATTTTTTTATATCTATTTTTCCCAGAGGTGAACTTAAATAAAAAGTACTTAGTCTTTTCATGGTGCTAGTTTCGAAGCCTACAAGTTTTGAATCAAACAACAAGAAGAGAGAATTGAAATTTGAAGATCTGGCTGATGGATGATTTTCTGGAATCTCCCACTCTACTCTCAAAACCAGGCCCCCCTCCCTCAAAATAAATAGAGAAGAAGGTTGCAAACCAGTCTTGTGGAACTCCAAAGATGACCTGCCATTTCCTACTTGTTACTTGAACTGGTAGTGGATTCTGAAGCCTTCTGTTCTGTAGAAAGAAAGTTCATTTTGTAGAAAACCATTTACTGTGTCTTGCCAGTGGCCACACAGGAAAAATGGTTGTCTGTAATCAAAAAAAGCAGGAGACAGTCTTAAAAACCTCTTGAATCTCAGTGAAAGATGAATCTTAGCAGTTCCTACCCACAGTCCAGTGATTGTGAAAAATCAGATCTGGTGTTCTGGAGTTCATGCACTATTTTTCTGCACTGGGGTTTGGAGGATTAGTGCATTCTAGGAAGGCACTATTTGTAGACTCAAATTCCCTACAGAAGCCCTTTGTCATGCTGCCTATTGCTTCCATTTTCTCTAAGCTCCATTCTACAAAGGGTGCTGCTGTTTTCCTCCCTTTCACATATCTACAATGACTGTGCTTTTAAAAAGCTTCTTCAAACTGTGAGGACTGGACTTTCCAAGTTGCTTGTACCAAACCTGATTGGCAATTAAAGGGTGCTGGGCTCTGTATGCAAATTCCTAATCTTCTGCATTCCCACTTTTCCTTGACTTACAATACAACATAAACAGTTCTGGAATAGTTTTGTAGGAGGTAATTGTTTGGGTTTTATCTTCTGACAAAGAGTATAAGCAGAAGTACCAGTGAATTTCTTATACAATATCAAAATTTCTCAGCATGCTTTTTATGAGAAAATGTAATCTCAAAGGTAAATAGCTACTTAAAAAAACTGGCATGAGAAAGTGGGGATAAATGTGGGGGTTTTGTTGTTGTTGGGTTTTTGGGTTTTTCCCCCAGATGGGATGTATTACCATTGAGATGTTGGGATAAGAGATAACTGGAACATGTGCTGTTCAGTGAACTCATAAATTATTTGAAAGAGAAGGCTAGTAAGAAGATGAGAGCTTTACCTGAATAATAGTGAATTAATTAAGATAGTGTTGCCCTAAAACAGCAGCATTAATTACTGGCCATGTAATTCTCATTTTCAGTGGATGCTAAGTAACTTCTAAAAGGGTCTTTACTTTAGCTTTTGCCCTCAGTTGTTGGTTTTTATTGAAAATAAATAATGCTTTCTGAAATTGTCAGTTCATAGCTCAGTGATGATCACAGAAGTGACTGGAATATTACAAATTAGTAGACTAAGAACCAAGAGTAAGTTAAAAATATGTATAATGAAAAACAACCACAGTAGTTTTCTGTTAATTTTAAATACCACAGACAGTTACAGTTATTCTGTCTTAAAAAGAAAAAAGGGTTTCTAAACAATTCAGGAAAAGGCAGGAAACATGTCAAGATGCTGCACCTTCTTCAGCTGATGATCAAACAGATTACAGCTCTTCATCCTGTAAAAGAGGTGCTAAAAGATAATGTGACAGTAGTCAGTGGTATTGAGTGGTATGAAAATAGGTGAAGATGGGCTTGTTATTCACCACATCTTATTGTGTGATAATGGTCAGTAAAATCATCAATAAAACGAATTATTAAGTAATTAAGCTGTCAAACTCATTGCAACAGAATATTATAGCAGATAAATAAAGGACCTCAAAGCAGATGGATTGTGAGTTCATTGCTAGACATCAGGCGGTAATGGTCCAGAGGTGGATTCTGGAGGGGTTTTATTTTCAAGCACAGAGAGTTTGAAAATAATGCCAGTGGTAGAATTGTCAATTGATGTGTCTCTCACTTTATTTTTCTAAGCATTCTTTTTATTGAAAGAAAAGATAGTGAGTTGATACATAAAATTTAGCCACTGTTATGTTTAGCTGTATGCTGTGGATGCTGAGTTCATCTACCGTGGATATCTGTCACAAAGGAGTTTGTTCAGATATCTTCTACTAGACTATTTTAATTCAAGAAAATTCAATACTCTCCTCATGTTCAGTCTGTAGAGAGAAAGTCAGAGCACAAAATTTAGATGGTCTGAATCACTTATTACACCTTTGAATAAAAATTAATTGTCACAATGTTAAGTTGTGGTTCTAGTTGGTTTAAATGCCACTAAAAATGTGCAAAAAATAAGTTGTAGTTGCAGGGGTAAGTAGACTTCCTTGTCGTTGCTTTTTCAAAGATGAAATTACTAGAACATTTCAGTCCAGTTTTGCAAAGAATTCACCCAAGTTATCAATAAGGACTTTCCATGTTCCAAAAGATTAAAGTACTGTAAACGTGCTTCAGTTCTTCATGCAACTGGAAGTTCCTTTGAAATCTGTGACAATAATACGGTATTGCACAGTTCTTTGTTGTAAGAGCATACATTAAGAGAGTGAAAATGCAATTTAAAGGTGCTACATTTTAGGAAGTATAGTTGGTTTTGTGTTAATATTGAGCGTTGCATGTTTAGGATTATAGCAAACTTGAGGCTACTAAAATCTTGAATTTTGACTTCTCAAAAGAAAGGCAAACATTTCATTCAGACCATCAGTGACACTTCTTTCCCCTACCCCTCCATCTAGAATAACAGGGCTTCAAGGAAAATGTATACATTTATGTGAAAACGTCTTTTTTCTCTTCTTTAATAATACCCTTTTCTTAGGATATGATGTCTGCTTAGCAGCAAGTTTGACTGATGGCTCAGAGCAAAACAGCGGTCTCATCAGACCTACCTTTTTAGGGGAAGTCATTATGCTACTTCTGAAGTGTCTGCTGTAACCCATCAACATGGGTTATTGGCTTTTTAATAATGTATAATTATGATATAATACGATTCATTCAGCTTGCACCTTGCCTTTCTTATCACTGCTTAGAGACTTTTCATAAGAATAGGCATAGATTGTATATTTTGAAACACTTTCAGCAGCAGAGAAAGTATGTATAGATAATAAGGAAATATTCAGTCATTGCTTTCTCATTCCCATAAGTAAAGGTTAATCTTAAGTCTGAGGCAAATGAAATATCTACACTGAAAGAAAGCATCCCTCACTCCATCCCTTCCCATAAGCATTGTGCTATTCTAGTTAAATCTAATGACTGCTAAAGTCTTCTTAGATTTGGGATTATCTTGGGGTAATCTATTTAAGACACAGCAGGAATCTTAACACTTTTTCGTAGAATTGCTACTGTCATGTAGCACAACATGTCTCTTACACAATGCTTCCTGCATTCTTGGGAATATTTTGAAAGTAAATTATAAAGTCATAGAATCTTAGAACGGTTTGGGGTGGAAGGAACCATTAATTATGGCGATTTCTATCTAGATCTACTCTTTCCTTTTCTTTCCCTTTCCCTTTCCTTTTTCTTATCCTCTGAATGATAGGTTAACTTGCAGCCACTTAAGTCAGTAACCCAAACCCAGCATGTTTATATTGTTTGCTCAGCTGAGTCCAAAAATACGCTAATTACAAACCTATTCAGTCCCTATTCCAAGAAAAAAATGCCTAAGCATGCCAGTAAATTCTTGTCTCAGGTTGCTTGGTGTCTACACCTATGTCTCTAAGCATGCCAGACTTTTATTTGTGATGAATGCAAAACTGATTCAAGTCCTTATATTGCCAAATAATAACTTTTGGACATACATGCTGATTCATGTGGTTTTCTTCAGTCCTATCATCAAGCTGGTGAACAAGCACAGAAAATTGTTCTCATTTTTTTCCAGCTCATGTTTCCAGCAGACATTTGCTGCATCCGCTCTTGGCTGACAGGCTTACTTCAAGGTCCATGCCTATCCAGAAATCAGCTCTTCATGCAAATATCCAGGAGTTGAGGCCATCTGTGAAATCTGCTTCTCATCTATCCATCATTAGGGTTTATTGATTGTACTGTCATTTTCAGGTATAATCTCAGAGTTGGGGTCAGGCCTTTTTACCATGAGTACTGCAGCTTCCAGCTCAATGTACAAATGATGAGCATGGACTCAGAGTCTCTTTGCACAGTGTGCAGAAAATCCTAATTAACAGCAGAAGTGACTAGACTAAAATAATTTTTATGTCTGCATACAAAATCCTGTTTTCATTTAAATTGCAGCTTCATGAGGTTTTGGAGTACCTAATGGAGCTGTAGGAATGCAGCTTGGGATGAGTTCACTGCAAGCTTACCTCAAACCTATGTCTATGATTCATTAATCTTTCCTGGTAATTACATTTTTACTCACGTAGTAAAAAGTTCTAGAAAGATATTACAGATTTAGTAGTCAGCACAAACCTACTTCTTGGACACTGAACTTATCTTGGTAGAATAGAATTTAGAATAGAATAGAATAGAATAGAATAGAATAGAATAGAATAGAATAGAATAGGAATGGAATGGAATGGAATGGAATGGAATGGAATGGAATGGAATGGAATGGAATGGAATGGAATGGAATGGAATGGAATGGAATGGAATGGAATGGAATGGAATGGAATGGAATAGACCAGGTTGGAAGAGACCTTTGAGATCATCATGTCCAACCTATCATCCAACCCACATAATCAACTAAACCATGCAACAAAGCACCCTATCGAGTCTCCTCCTAAACACCTCCAATGATGGTGACTTAAAAGTTAAGACAATTGAACTAATATTATTTACAGGGGCTGAGGAAGCTACAAATATATTTGACATGTCTCCCGTATGCAGACGGATTTTTGTTCTTTGGAAAGATTCAAAGATTATCACACACAGTCTTTGGGCTTGATCTGCAATAGTGTTATTTCTGACAAATAGTCTTCCTGTCAGCTTTCTTATTTACCAGAGGAACAGCATAATGGTCAGTATGCATATTTGTTAAATACTGTGCTTGTGTTTGTAGGTGATGAAAACTTCAGGAAAACAGTTCCAAGACTAAAAAGCACACAGTTAGGGCACAATTCGGTTGACCAAGGAAGGATGTCTGAGGCCTGTGGTGCGCTGCCTGGTCAGTAGTTGCTGCTGTAGAAGGAGAGGAGTCTCTCATATTTGGTATCTCTTTGTAGATGCCTCACACCTAAAGGCACCTAAACTACATACATTTATTCATTAAGGCAACAAAAATTCCTTTATTGGCACAGTACAGCTTTGCTGACAGGTAGACATGTCCATGCAATTTTTCAAAATTATTTAGTTCCAATCTTGGTGTGAACTGTACTCTGATTTCCCAAAGCCAAAATGATGCTTCTGGAAAATTTTCAACAGCAAAATAAGCACGTGTACATTCATTTGATGATTAAGAAACTGCAGTTACTATCAGTAAGAGCCATGATTTTTTAGGACTTCATTGTAAAATGGTCCTTGGGTGATATTAGTAACAAACTAGCTCTGCAATCAGCTGCAATAGACATCACATCGTTGCCTGATCATGAGAATACTGCAGAGACTGCCGTGCCTTTCTTTGTGTAACTCTGGAAAATGAATTCAATCTTTCTGCCCATCGTTTTGAATGGCTTATTAATGCAGACATTATTCGAAAGAAAGTGCTGTCACGTCTTTTCTCCTGCTAGTTTTAGGTGTAAACTCGTTTAGCATTAAGTGCATGAATTATGCTTTTTCACAATCTAGGCCTTTAATGAGAAAATAAATCTTGAGATAGTATTGAGATCCTCCAGGCTTTTGTCACAAGAAGGCAATTGGTGCTGCATGAGAAATAGGAACAACTGGTGATATCTTCAATGGTCGCAGAAGATTAAGGAAATGGAATGATTTGAATGGAAAGAAAAGATTATCTCTGTCTCTTGTAAAACAGTCTTACGCTGTATCATTATTCTCAAGAATGAGTTGACAGGAACAAATGAGAATCTTGAACTGAGACTATGTGTTGATAATAGGAAACACACAATGCGAGTACGTAAAAATGTCTAGAAGACACTCAAAACAGTTTATCCACACATAATGGATATTAAAAATGTAATACTTTTCTGATCCCAGTTCTGGGAAACGGTATGCTTTTAGGGTATGTGAAATAAATCTCCTTTAACATGTCTTTGTATCATACTAAGTGGGCAGTATTTCCCAATCTTACTGTGGCCTGTGTATTATTGTAATTAATCATATCAGGAGTTCAGGGTATCTATTTGCATAGAGGTAGGTGCAGATACATGCAGGTGTTCTGAGTGTCAGCAGCTGTTGTTACAATTGCTATGACTGTGCTGCCTATGTAAGTTAGACATCACAAGCACAATGTTAAGGGAAGATGCCTGCACTGTCGTTATCATTCTGACTGGCATAGTTTTAATGTGCTGCACCATACTATTAAACATTGCTGTATTTGAAGATGACTCTTGAAACAGTTCACAAAGCTAAATAACTAAAATGCTGTATTTCTGAACATACATATTGGGTAATACACTTTAATGGTGCATATCCTCTGTGCCGGTAACTACTTTTAACTCAGGAACTGCCTTGTACTAAGAAATGCTTGGATTATTATGAAAAATTTAGTAAGAAGTTCTATAAAACTGGATTTGGTAGTAAAGCAGCTGAAAATGGATAAGTTTCAATTTCATTTTTCTTCATTATTTAGGATTTCATTATAAGTAAGGTTTCTAAAAAATCTATGAAGACCAAATGTTTAATTGACTAATCCTGACTGTCTATGAAAATGACATTTATGACACTTGTTAATGTTACAATGAATTCAATTGCTAATGCAGCAGAAAATACTAAAGTGGAAGTAGTTTAAAATGCTTTTGTGTTCAGGGGAAAGCAGAGTTCCATTTCCTGTAGGTAGATGAAGGTAAACTCACCTCTACAAACTGAGCAAAAGAGTAACTACTGTGAAACAGAAGTTGAGTCTTAGCTTATTCACTATTCAGTTAAGAACTGTAATGAAGTGATGCTAGTGATAGTGCAGCTAAACACTATAGTGGTAGTTCTGATGATTTTTAGTTATTCTTTAAGCAAGACAATTTTTGTGTCTTTCCAGTTTCTAAGTAATACTGCTAAATTTTGCCAAGGAGTGTTGAAATTTCAATAATTGCCTCCATTCATTATAAAATCATGTAAATGAACAAGTTTCTGTTCCAAACCCTTTCAGTTCTTAAGGAAAGTGAAAACTTCTTAGCTTCCAATAATTGTTTGTAGCAAGCATTTTCCTTCCACTCTGAAATATGGGACATCTGACTGGTCTGATGGGATACTTCTGTTACTCTCTGTTCAAGGATAAAAGATTTTAATCACTTTTGTGTACATAGTGCTAAGTGGCTTTCAATGCCATTGTTGTTTTTATGCCTTACTTTCTTGATAGTTTAAAAACTCAATTAATAAAAACTGTAAATGTTATAATTGTCTGCTCATGTGAGTTATCATCAGTCATCATCTATACCTATGCAGCACAGCCCTATATCATTTGCAAGATGCTGGTGGCATTATGTTGTCCTCTCATCTGTGTATGTTATTACCAGGCCATTGAAACAGTTTTAAATGGATCTGCTGGAAGTCCATTATTCTACAAAACACAAAAAAAGATTGGAGAATTATGAGTTGAGTTTCAGATTGTGTCAGGGAATGTATCCTTCCACCTAGCTGTTTCATTTTCTTTTTTCCTTTTTTTTTTTTTTTTTTTTTTTTTTTTTTTGTATTTTTGCCTATTTCTCTGTATATTGTCCTGTTTCATTATCTGCAGTTGCTATTTGTCAGCGTGCTTGACTGCAAGAGATTGCTTCCATCTTTGTTACCATTTCTCAGGTCCTTCCTTTTGTTTTCTTCTCTCCTCTCATCCTATTTCTTGGTTTCTCTTTTGCGTGTTGTTTCCTTGTCTTCATGTCTTTTGCTTCTTATAAAGCAATCTTATAGCTTCTCTTTAGTGTAAATATTTTTTTCTTCCTATTCATTGCTGGAACATGAGCCAATTGAATTCTGAAAGGCCATTAAAAAGCTGCCTGGCTGTTCTTTGTAGCAAAATTTCATAGAGAGCTCAAATAACTGGAAAGAGAAAATACAGAGGAAGTTTTGCTTAGCATTTAGGAAGATTTCTTATTAAAAAGTTTCAGGAGGTCATTGTGGATTAATTTTAATATACACAGCTATCATAAGAAACCCTAATCATAGAATTACAGATTTTGTGCTATGCTCTGATGAGAAAGACTATGTATTAATTTCCTATAGTTCACATACTATGCTATTGACTCTTCAGTAAGCCAAAGCTCAAGAAAACTCAGAGAACAAAATGTCTTACCTGAGTTTGATAGTTCTATGTTTTATATCTGTTCTCCTTTTTCACTATTTAATGGTTGTCTATCCCACTAAAGTCTTTGGACTTTCTCCATACAGGCAAGTGGACTTGCTACGCACTAGTACTTCTTCCCAAAGCAAATACAATTAAAGTTGTGGTTCTGGTAACTTAACTGGTCTTGAATAATTCACTTTTGTCTATAGAAGTAAATACTTAGGTAAGACATTACACCATTTCATGCCATTAGGAGTGCCTCGAGTCTGTCAGAATATTTCCCTTACATTTTAATTGCAAAACTAACATAGATTTTATGTAAATACAGAGGGTACGTAGCACTGTGTTACTGAGAAGTTGTGTTCTGATTATGTGTCTAATTTTGTAATAAAATGATACCGTTGTAACTTCTGTAAATAGCAGACTAAATAGGGCCCAGCTTTCCAAGCAGATAAATCTCATACCTTATTTAGTGACAGGAGACACTTAGCATGCCATGTAACCTTTTGTTCACTGGCAGAAGATATAAGCGTTACTTAGAAGTGTCAGACTATATTGCAATCACTGAGAATCCAATTACCTTTTTTTTAACTTATCCCACTATTTTTTTTTCTCCTTTTTTTTTTTCTTCCCTTTTTTTATGACCATCCATGCTGAAATTGTAATTAAAATTAACAGGCTTACTTCATCTGATAGATGGTAGAGTGAACATTTTTATAACTGAAATAAAAGCTTTTGTGTTTTATCACAAGTCCTTCCTATTACCTTGTTTGCCTGTAGCAAGGTAGGGCAGGATGGAATCCTGTAATGTAGTAAATGTTACCTCAGAGGAAGCTTCAAGCAACAACCCCTTTTTCTTATGTGTCTATATAAAAAATCTTGCATATGTGTATATATATATATAAAACCCCACACTTAGACACTTTTAAAATGTTTGATTTACATATTCTCAGGTAGACTGGCTGATACATTTTGGTGTGCAATATTTCCTGGCTGCAGAAATCACTTTTTCACATTTATGTCAAGTTTGAGTTGGCAGTAACATTAACGTCACAGGTTTCTGTAGCTTTAGCATGGAAGCACCTTATCAAAACCGTGTGATGCCAAAGCAGCTCGACCTTGCATATAATTACTCATCAAAAGTAATCCTAGCAGGCTGTTCAAATATTTCAACTGAAAAAAAAAAACCCAACCATATCTTTATTTTCTTTTATAAGTAACAAACGAGGTCACAGTAACTGGCCAAGGGAGAACATTTACCAAGCTTCTCATGCCTAAAATTTTCCCACACATTGCTGCAAAGCAGAAAATAAAATGTTTGTCATTTTAATCTATTTTTTTTCCCTCACCTCAGAAAAATTAGGGCTTACTAGTTCTTGACTGTAGACTTCCATGGGTATGACTGCTCCAAGTAGTTTGGAATGAGGTGCTGTTCATCAAAACAATGCATTTGCCCTTCTTCTATTTTCTTCCCCAAAACCTTTGTGGGATAAAACAGAAAAATCCCTGGGGGTCATTCTGTGATGTCTGTCTACTTCCAGCCACTGTCTTTTTCTTCAGATTTAATGGCCTTTCCTTTGACATGAGGTTGCATTTGGCACTATGACAGGAAGTGGGGTCTTCGGTCTTTTGAAAATCACGCTACCAAAAATGTGCTGCTACCAGAAGGGTTTGTCCAGTGCAGTGCATATTGCTTTGTTTCTGTCCCAGAGATCCTAAGCAGAAGGCACCAGAAGTGGATTGGCCTGGTATCATCATGTAGCCTGACACTGAAAGTTCTCTGGAAAAGATAGTAGCTGAGAGAGGCTAAGTATCAAGTGATTTATACTCATGCACTGGTGATGAGCAAGCACCCTTTACAAGAAACTGTAAAACCAGGTATCTCATGTTGCATAGGTAAAAGGACAAACTTGTGTTGAGATTGCTGAAAGTCACAGTCTTATAACAAGTTGTAATATTTGTAAATACTAGGTTTGAGATGTTGAGATTCCTAAAATCTAGTTTGAGTGTTACAGGAAATAAATGGTACAAGACACATACATAGGTAATAAAGACATAATAAGCATTAACTGATGTCAAGGACAGGTTAAATGCTAGGAAAGTTGTCCTTCTGAGAGGGGAATAGGTGATCTTTGTAAATACATCACATGCCTAAACTGCCATCCTGAAAAATTATAGGTCAGAGCCAAATGAATGTAAATTTCTTCATATTGATGTGTTTTGGAGACTGTTTGCAGGATTTTATGTTAAGAATTTAAGTTGGTTTTATGGGTTATGTTTCTTAAAGTTCTGGAAACACTTAAATATGAGCACCATAAAGAATTACAATTTACATGCTGCAACCTGAGTAAAAACAAGTAGAACGTCATTCATATTAGATTGTAAGAAAGGAATATTGTGGGTAACATTGAACTTTTTGTGTACAAACACAAATACAATCTCATCATGAGGGCTTACCTGTCCACAATGATTAGCAAGTCATCCCTTTTCTCAAGGACATTTCTTACTGAGACTATCTTGGGAGGCATTTTCCTGTGCTAAATATGACCTGCTGTGAACAGTTTAGAAGTCCAAAATTCTTTCTCCAAAACAGAAGCAAAGGAGTTATTTTAAACTGGAGCATACTGAGTTTTCCTTAATATAACTAGAAAGAGGTATGGTTGAACTATGCACCCTTTTGACCACAGGCTACAGAAAGGGACAAGGATGTGGGAAAATAAATTCAGAAAGCTACTAACTATTGGAGTGCACCACTTCATCTGCCCTAACAGCCAGACAGGAGATTAATATTAGATGGGTTCACTCTCAAATCTGCTTGTGCTGGATCATTGTGCAGTAAAGAATAAAAGATTTAGGTACAACAGCGAAGAAGTAACAGGGAATATAGCATTGTAGTATAATCAGAAAAATACTTCAGAGAGAAGCATATCCACTGACTACACCTATGTCTTGAGATAATTAGTGGGGTCTGGCTCATATTCTTTTCAAGCACAAGACTCTGGAGAGATAAATTGCATCCCTGCTGCTTTTAAGTAGGAGTGTACCGTGGTGTAGCAGCTGCTCCAGAACATTTTGGACTTTCATAACATAGGCTTCTTTGGTTTTGAGCTGCCTAACTTTTGAATGCTTCGTGATGTCATCAGCATGTATATGGAAGCCACTAGTTTGCAGTAATTGCCTAGATAGAGGCGATGTTGCTGTGACTGTCACCATTGGTGAAGCAGGCATTGTGCAGTGTGTATTTAGGGTTATCCTGTTTTATGGGATACATCAGCATGAGTGTGCATGAAGTGTTGTAATTTGGCATCTGTGATCATGTTGCACTGCAAAGTACATGTTAGGCAGCTCAAAACCAAAGAATAGAAGGACAGGAAACACAAAGCTTTCAGTTATATTCCCCAGAATATTCTCCTGTGCTCTAGTAACACACATTTCAAGAATTACCAGAAATGGATACAATGATTTTATATGTGAGTTTTAAATGGATTTCTTTTCCAGGAATTTATCTGCCTTCCTGTCTTAATCTGGCTGTCTTCTTACTGTATGCACTGCCTAGAGGCATAATTGCATTTGATGTGCCTGCTCTTTGCTCTGAAATACTTCTGCACTGTGGCATGTTTCTACTGTTTTTATACTCCAGGAAGTCCCTGTGAAAACAGTGAGATAAATCAGATGCAGTTCATCCTTCTTGTCTGGATTCTGGTCAAAGGATCTTCCCTCAGTTAATTTTCTGCCATTCCCTGAAAGTTAAACTGTAATTCAGGAAGATATTTCCCAAATATCTTCCTGGTAGGTGGACTAGCGCATGGAGATTGGATATTGGTGAGCCATGGTCTGATATGTGATCAAAGTAGGTAGAGGCAGTGACATTTCAGTCCTGCATAGCAGGACTCTGCTGCCCAGGCTTGGCATCTTGAAGCACGCACAGTGAAGGAACAAATGATGCAGTTCTCCATGTGGATATCTAGGTTGAAGTCATTTTATTTTAGATAACATATATAAATGAGAGAACTTGGAAACTGCTTTGACTAGGACTGCATGCCAGCTAGTAGTAAATTACTGCCTACGATCCAGAGGCTGATGGCAGAATCAATTTTAGGTGTTGTGGGTTTGGTTTTGGTTTGTTTTTGGTTTGGTTTGGTTTGGTTTGTGGTTGGTTGGTGGTTTGTTTTTTTTCTGAAACTCTGCAGGTGAAAGAAGCAAGAAGAAAAGAACTGGTTTGTGTCTGCTGCCTGGGACTCACTGGTCTAACAGACATTTGTATTTTTGTAGTCTAGCTTGAGTAAATCAAAAAGCTGTGCTGTTTAGATGTCTTCTGTAGAACAGATTAGGCCTTTGAGATCAGCAGTAGAGTGCTATTCCCCTTCACTTAGCAGAAAAGTCCTTCACTCTGTCCTAAAATGCCGGTTGTGCCCAACAGCATGAACTTACCAATACCTGTACCAGATCATGCCTGGAGAGCATACTCACTCTGGGACAGTTACCAGTGCATAGAAATGTGAGCAGATGTTTCTTGAGGTTTTGTGTCTGGCTTTCAGCCAGTTTACATGCCTTTCTCTCTTGACCTTCATCCTTCTCACTTGGATGGTCTTGTATTGTGGAGTTCTGGGCATTGCTACCTCTTTATGTATTTTCATATCAATGGACATTAAATACTGTCTCACTTGCCTGACAGTTCAGAACTAACAACTGTGGCATAGTAGGCAATTAGTGAGGTAAAGATACGGAATATATTCTTGCAGACTGAAGATCAAATACTTAAAATATCGAGAAATATATATGAGTTGTTTTTTTCTTGGTTTGTTTTGGGTTTTGTTTGTTTGCCTGTTATTTTTATTATTTCTGCATAGGTTAAACAGATGGAGGAAGCCATAGAATTATACAACCTGTTACTCATAGAGGACTTAATAACCCCAGTATCTACTGGAAGAGCAATGCTACTAGCCACAAGGCAGAGTGTGTGCAGGACAGAGGGATACTGTTGTGGTGTCTGAGAAGAAAGCCATGTCTCCTTAAATAGTCCAAAGTGGCTATCACATCCAGGAGTTACCGTTTCCCACCATCATGAGTTAGCCCGTGATGCTTTGAAGCAGAAGATACCTGTTTTTTAAAAACCTGAGCTTGATTTGGTGTGAACTGCATAGCTTTGGAATTGTGGTGAATGGGAAATCTACTTCAGTATACTTCTGTAACCCCTACATCTACAGCTCTGTGAATTTAGGACCTCCTTCATGAGCTATGGCAGCCCTGTAAAGTGAAAAAGGAGTGAGCAGAGAAATGCTATAGATAGAGTTGTGTGAAGAATAGCTTATTTCTTTCCACCTGTCAGGGATTCCATGTCCAGCTGGAACTTGGTTAAGAATTCTTCAGATTCATGCTTACTTATTCTACCACTCTGAGAATATGTTGTCCTTATTGTTGTGGCCAAATGGATGTATGTGTGTAATCATGGGTATACAAATGTGTGTGTGTGTGTATATACACACATAGATAAAATCAGGGAATTGCAGACTGTTATAATTGAGAGTTTAGAACGCTGACAAATCAGGGTAGTTGTAATTAAAAAAAACAAACAAACAAACAAAAAAAAACCCAACAACTTTGCCAAATTAATTCATTGTGCTGTTGGTACTTATCACATCGCCATGACATGCACAAAATTATGAGTTTTTAACAGTTGTATTCCAGGTTAACTGTGACTCTCAAAACCACAGGGATTGTGCCGTACAATTAGCAGTGATGACTGTGGTATTTTGCTTGAGTCATTGAATTCAAGGTGGTCAGTTTTGAGAGTCCTTTGAAGAGAGAAGCCAGAATTGAAGCAGGCTTTTCTTCTGTATTTCATCCTCATGTTTTTATTCTATTTGCCTCTCACCCCAAAAGAGGGCACAAAAGGTGTCCTGATGCTGCTTATCTTATTTTCTTTTGTCTTCCCATTTCTCCTTGTGGATTTGATGGGATGTTCTGCCTATTTGCAATCCTTGGTATTGTTAATATCTTGTGCAGTCTTCTTTGCCTCTTTGGAGGCCTACTGCATCTATATATATCTCTTTGTCTATTTGGTGGTCATCTTGCTCACATTTACATAAAAGATGTATGTGTTGTATCTGGCTGCATGTTGACAGTGTTACAAAATACCTGCACATGCGTTTTGATTACAGTGTCTTAGTACACTTTTTGCAGTACAATTACTTTACCTATTTGTTTATAGTAGTTCAGTAGCAATCATTTGAGTTCAAGACAAACTAATAATAATTGTATCCTGATTAAAATTTCTACATACCCTAGACTTCTGGTTTAGCCACAGTTATCTTCTGTGCCAGGGTGGGTTAGAGGTATGTAAGCTCTTTTGTGTCTCATCCTTTGTATTTAGTATTATTTTCTGCCCAGGATTTCTCAGGATCCTTTCAAAGTTCCAAGGCCGCGTTGGAATTGAAATCAAGATGTTAATACATCTGATTCTCTCACCCAAACGTCATGGCTTTGGGGTTTTTGGGGAGTTTATTTGGGATTTTTTAGAGGTGAGGTGAGCATGTGAGGAATTCCTCATTAACAGTGTTTGGGTTTTAAAACACAAAAAGGAGGATATGATTACTTGCTCGTTCTGATGATTTCCCACATGCAGTTTCTGTTACCAAGAGGAAAAAAAAGCATTGCTGTGTCTGTTCGGACGCTGTCCAAATGGTTTAAAGGTTCTCAAGTGATTTTGTCAGTTTGAGTTTATGCTATGCTCAGTGGAATTTTTAAAAAAGATACTAAACCTGTTTATTTTTAGAATGGCTGTTGTTAATTCCATTCACATTTTTAATAAGCAGTGTGTTGTTGCAAAGGCACGCAGGACTGATGCTGCATTTGTTTGGCAGAGTAGATTTCCTCAGAGGGTTTTAAAGTCAACTTCCACTGACTGATTATGGCAGAGCTTTGTGAGCTTTCTTGCATTGTGAATGTACATCTGGAAAGTACAAATAAAGACATTGAGATGTTCCTCTAAATGTATATACTGCTTAAAAGCACATTCACTAGTCTGTTTTTACCTCTCCTTACAAACCCCTCCTACTAGGATAGAATAGAGTAGAATAGAATAGAATTAACCAGGTTGGAAAAGACCTTCAAGATCATCACACCCAACACCATCTAATCAACTAAATCATGGCACCAAGTGCCTCACCCAGTCTCTTCTTAAACACTTCCAGTAATGCTGACTCCACCATCTCCCTGGGCAGCCCATTCCAATGGGCAATCACTTTTTCTGTGAAGAACTTCTTCCTAACATCCAGCCTAAACCTCCCCTGGCACAGCTTGAGACTGTGTCCTCTTGTTCTGGTGCTGGTTGCCTGGGAGAAGAGACCAACCCCTACCTGGCAACAGTCTCCCTTCAGGTAGTTGTAGAGAGCAATAAGGTTTCCTTTGAGCCTCCTCTTCTCCAGGCTAAGCAACCCCAGCTCCCTCAGCCTCTCCTCATAGGGCTTGTGCTCCAAACCCCTTCCCAGCTTTGTTAGAATACAATAGAATACAATAAACCAGGTTGGAAGAGACCTTCAAGATACTCAGAATTAGGAGGAATTGAGAATACAATGACAATCACTGCTGGTTTTTTTTTTTAGTTTGTTTGGGTTGTGTGTTTTTTTTTCCTTTGGTTTGTTTTGTGTGGTTTTTTCCCCCTGTATATTTATTTATTTAATGGTATAAAGTAAGCTTGTGCATAAAGTAAGCTGTACACACCTAATTGTGGCCTTCCAGTATCTGAATGGGGCCTACAAGAAGGCTGGGGAGGGACTTCTCAGGATCTCAGGTAGTGATGGGACTAGGGGGAATGGAATGAAGATGGAGGTGGGGAGATTCAGGCTGGACGTGAGGAAGAAGTTCTTCACCATGAGAGTGGTGAAGCCCTGGAAGGGGTTGTCCAGGGAGGTGGTTGGGGCCCCGTCCCTGGAGGTGTTTAGGGCCAGGCTGGATGAGGCTCTGGCCAGCCTGATCTAGTGTGGGGTGTCCCTGCCCATGGCAGGGGTGGAACTAGATGATCCTTGTGGTCCCTTCCAACCCTGACTGATACTATGATACTATGATATTCCTGCTGCAGATATTTCTGCTGATAAAGGGGTCCACATCTGGATGCAGACGCCAGCACACAAAAAGTTATTTACTCACATTGTGTATGTGAGTAAAGCATCCCATTTCAAAGAAATATAAATGTAAGTAATATTTCTTTCATCATATGTGCAAGCAAATTCTGAACAGTAGGTTAAAAATCTTCATAAGAAAAAAAAATGTACACTGAAAGACAGGAAAAAAATGTTAAAAGGTGTAGCCAATGAATGAAGAGCCTACAGTTTTAACTACCTGATATATTTCCTTCATAAAAATCTGTGATCCCACTTTCAGAAATGTTTAGAGACTGTTTTACACCTTGACAGTCTCCTTCGATTTTTCTGTATCAGGATTTCTAAATCCTTCTAAGAGTACTTTGTTTTCAATGCAACTACCCAGAGCCTTTACGAAGCTGTGTTTTTCTTTCTCTTGTCTTGAAAACAAGTTGTATTACATAATCCAGATGTTTGAATAGTTCACATTTTTTGTCTCCAGAGTCTGAAGCCATCCACATATTCTTTGCTAAAATGAGGAGTGCCTAAATCACCATGCATGGAGTTGACAAAGTAGATTTCAGAACTCCTTCCAGTGGCTCATTAACTCTGTAATTGATTCTACCTGAATATTCCAGTTCTATGGAATTTGGTTTGGTATAATATCTTCCTCTGCCTTTCTTTCAGCTTTGAGGTGCTTCTCTTCAAAATCTTTTCTCTCTATTTTTTAGTGTGCACCTCTTCCGTGTAAAGTGAACATTTAAGTTGTTAATTGGTTCTCACTTGTCTTAGGAAGATCTGACAAATAATCTTTCTATCAAAGCTGACAATTTTAACCATCATTGTAATACTGCTTTCTGCTACTGTTCTTTAAATCTCAGAAAATTCAAAGCTAAAATAAAAGCTTCTTAACATTCTTTCAGCCTGTAGCATTGCCATATGTAATTAATACAGGCTGCGGTCAGAGTGGCTGGAGAGCTCTCAGAGAGGGACCTGGAAGTGCTGGTTGACAGCCACCTAAACATGAGACAGCAGTGTGCCCAGGTGGCCAAGAAGGCCAATGGCATCCTGGCCTGCATTAGGAATAGTGTGGCCAGCAGGAGCAGGGAGGTCATTGTGCCCCTGTACTCTGCATTGCTTAGGCCACACCTTGAGTCCTGTGTCCAGTTCTGGGCCCCTCAGTTTAAGAAGGACATCGAGACACTTGAACGTGTCCAGAGAAGGGCAACAAGGCTGGTGAGAGGCCTTGAGCACAAGCCCTATGAGGAGAGGCTGAGGGAGCTGGGGTTGTTTATCCTGGAGAAGAGGAGGCTCAGGGGTGACCTCATTGCTCTCTACAACTACCTGAAGGGTGGTTGTAGCCAGTAGGGGGTTGGTCTCTTCTCTCTAGCAACCAGCACCAAAACAAGAGGACACAGTCTCAAGCTGCACCAAGGGAAGTTGAGGCTCGAGGTGAGGAGGAAGTTCTTCACTGAGAAAGTCATTCATCATTGGAATGTGCTGCCCAGGGAGGTGGTGGAGTCACCATCCATGAAGGTGTTCAAGAGGGGACTGGACGTGGCACTTGGTGCCATGGTCTAGTCCTGAGGTCTGTGGTGACAGGTTGGACTTGATGATCTTTGAGGTCTCTTCCAACCTTGGCAATACTGTGATAATACTCTTTGATGCATGTGAAAATTTTAGATGCCTTTTTGACATTGGTTTTGTTGTTGTGTTCTGAAAAGTAAAAAATGAGATAAAATCTCCAGTTTCTGAAGTATGTGTCATGAAGGCAAAGTAGTCTTGTAAAAAAACAGGTAAAACAAATGACTGCTTTTGACTTGGAATCTGGCTAAATACTTTTGCTTTCAAACTTTAGATCAGCCTTTTGAGCAATTCCAGTTTAAGATTTATTCTAGATGCATGACATCATGTACGCCTGCACATGGTAAAATACACCAGTAAGAGTGTTCTTGTTGATTATAGATTCCTTGGATCTATAAAAGCTTTCAAGAGTTTTCATAACCAGAAGCTTAAGAAACTAAGCACCCATGGTGCAAGTAGAAGGATATTGAAAGGATGAATAGATCATTAAAACCTTAAAAACACTCAGAAGGCAGGAATATATGCTAAATTTTTGCAGTGAAGAAACATTTCCTTTGGAGATCTGCAACAGTCTGTGCTGAGACCTGTTCATGTAACACAGGTCTTGCACAATGCGCTTGACTGTCATTAAAAAAAAGACCTGGAAAGAGATGAATTGCAGATTTGGCATTTCAAGAGAAGTAAGAATTAGGATCAATTGAATAATTTCAGAAGGACCTTCTGGTGCTGAGTGATGAGATGGTAGAGTGGCAAATGAAATTCAGGTTGGATGAGACCTTCAAAATTCATCTAGTCCAACTTGTCTTTTTGAAAGACAAGTTGTCCCTCAGCATGTTTCCTCAGTGCTTGCTTTCCTGCACCAAAACACATTTATCTAGTAGATTCACTTTGTGGTGCTCTTTCTTGGCCTTATGCTTCTTGAGCTAGCTCTGTATTTTTAAATACACAACATCAAGAAGCTTTTCTTACTTTACCTTTGCATATGTAAGCCTTATAGATCATTTTCCATACTCTTCACTTCTATGGTGGGAAGTGGGTTCTTGTTTCAATAGAGCAATTTGTCTTAACATATGTGTTGTTGTTATTTGGATCTGTTATGATACCAGCTATTTACCAGTACTTGAGTAACCTCTGTAGCTGTATTCTTTAACATCCCACCTCAGACATCTTACCATAAAGTCATATCTCAAACACTGCTCTATTACCCAATTCTAGAGTCACTTTTATAATGGAACTTTTCAAAACACTGTTTAACTGATGGTTAAGTAGTGCATACATCAGCTGGTAGAATACATATTTGAGCCTCTGGAAAGAAGGCTGGAAAGCTTTCCATTCTATCCATGTGTTGGCTAGAAAAGGCAAGTCTTTTCTGCATGAGGCTCTGCATCTGAGAGGGAATGATTGAAAGTGGCAGTGACATAAAAATGGCAGTGTTCTGTCTTATGCAGTATTAGTGGGGCAGAGATTAGAGCATTCCTGCAGTGGACCCTGCAAGGGAAGACTTCAGTCTTTTGTGGCTGGGATAAATACACCCTTTGTAAAAATGTACTTGTGAATTATTGAAGGAAGGCAGACCATTGCTGATAAGAATTTTCCCCCTTGGTTTTGAAAACTACCGTCACAAGAAGGAGCTTAAGAAATGCAACTAAGCAAGAATATCAGGGTGGAAAGGGGACTGGAGATATAACAGCCCTTTGAGTTGAGAAGCTATGGAAGATGTTGGATGAGGGTATGAAACAAAAATTGGAGATAAGCTTTGTTTCTTTGCCTAGCTACAATGTGCTGTGTTTATGAATACTGATAGGAGAATTCCCATATGTAATGCTGAATTAGAGCTTCACAGACGGGAGCTTGATGAAAAGAGAGCTTGTTTTTTGTGTCTTGACTTAAGCCTTGTAGTAAAAAGTTGTAAAAGCATCCACTTTAGCAACAGATGCATGGTAGATAGTGAATATTTGGGAGTTTTGCTACTTTTTTGCACATTTTTTGTAAATTAGTTGAAGCAATTGAAAAGTAAATATGATGTGAACAAATGTTATCACCAATGTAGTTCAATAGCTACTCACCAAATCAGATATTAATGTGGAAAGTAAAATTTCTTTTACAGTCAGGGGAAGATAATACTCTATTTACAATTTAGGAAACTTCAGTTAACTCACTTTTTTTTTCTTTTTTAAAAAGCTTCTCTAAGTACTTAAATACCTTTCTAAGGAGACTTCTTTCTTTTTTAGGGTTTTTTGGTGGTTTTTTTGTTTGTTTGATTGGTTGGTTGGGTGGATTTGGGGTTGTTGTAATACGTAATACAGTAGCTGTGCAGGGTCTTGGTGTGTCTTTAATTGTTCCTATACTGGGACCTAGATTCTAGCCACATGTTATGAAGACACTGAGGTAATTCTGGCAGAGGATTGATGTTGTACACCAGAACTTTTGGGGCTTCTACAGTTACTGCTGTACTCTGGGGGTTCCAGCTACTGCTGCTGCTTCATAGGTTGATTGCAGTTACAAGCAGAACACCTAGCATATCCACAGTTTTCTGTTTGGGCTCTTTCTGCTTCTTTTGGGTTGTTGGTGTTAGATTCAGTTGGTGCTGCAGATCAGGCTATTGGTGCTTCTCAGCCATAGGATTTTTTTCGCTTCCAGCTTTATTTTGCAAGTGTGTGGCAGGGTGAGAAGGTTCCCCACACACACACAAAAGAATCCACAGCTAACTCAGCCGGAGAAGCAGATGAAAGCTATATTTACAAGCAGAAATGGAATGCAATGTATATGTACAAAAGTATATAATATTTACAATATATACAGAAATATACAGCAATGTATGTAATATAGGAGACCTTTTCCCAACCCCCCTGTGGCCAGGGGGGTTCGGCCTGTTTCCCCCCTTCTCCCTCCCTACCTCCCTTTTTTTCACAAAAGGGTTAGAGAGAGAGAGAAAGGTAGTTAAGGAGAAAATAAATTCTGTTAAGCTCAAAGCGAATGCAAGAGTTAGTTTTCTTATCTGGTTAGCAAGGTCATTCCTGCCCAGCAAGCTGTTGCTTCAGAGAGAGAAACAGGCCAGCTCCACAGGACAGAGAGAAGAGCAGACTGAACAGACTAAGCTAAAACTTACAGTTGCATTCTACCAATGAAATCAGTTTAGCATATCTTTGTTTTCATTCAAATATCAAAAACATTCAGCCAGAGTGTTCAGAAAGTGTCCATTTCTTAAAGGCACAGCCTAAACCGGTCACAAAGTGCCATCAAGGAAATGGAACACATGCAGCAACGTCTATAGCAGAAAAATTATTTTCATTGCTATAGTTTGGGTAATTTATGAAAGTTTTTAGGATTAACTGCTTTGAAGTTTGGAAATTTCTCAAAGCATGCTAATTTGCAAAACTTTTTTATGGAGAATTTTTTTTGTGTCAAATTTCAGTGGCTTCATAAGCTTTCTTCCTTATAAAACCAATGTTTTCCTTCTTCTAATTATTATTAAGTGAAACATTGAAACATTGTGGGTTTTATGTAGTGTATGCAAAACACTGTTGTTTCTTATAATTAGCCCAGATTTAACACAAACGTTCTAGGCAGACTTTTGTTATTTTCAGTGACAAAATAATACTTTGCATTTTTATTAGTAGAGTTATTTGTGATGAGATTTAACATTTCTGTAGAAGTCAGGCTTTTGTAATGGCTGCAAACATTCTGCTGTAAAATCCATCCCTGTCCTTTCTCTTAAGATTGAACATTAGTTTCACAGTGGCTGAAAAGAACCAAGAGGAAAAGTTACAGGTATTTCCAAAGGCGGGTCACCAGTTGTGTGGTAACTGAGATGAAACCAACTCACTGAAAAACTTACACTATTCACATTCATTAGGGGAGTTGAATGTTTTTGCAAAATAGTATTATTTATAGATCCTTAACAGAAGCAGGTGAAACCAAAACCTGTAATTAATTGCATGGGATTGGCTTAGGAATGAAATGTGAGATTTGTTATCACTTGATACAGTGGAGGGTGTCCCTGCCCATTGCAGGGGTGTTTGAACTAGATGATCCTTGTGGTCACTTCCAACCCTGACAGTTCTGTGATTTTGTGATTATTAGAGGTACTGCGTTGCAATCTACTGTCCACAGGGAAATGTCCTTCAGAGGTAGCCAGTTATCAATAGTGTTTGTTCTGCACCAAACACATTAAGTATATATCACTAAGTTTTACATGGTTATTTGTTGTAGGGGAGTGACACACAACCTTCAATGCACTGATAATTGAAAATTGCTGTTTCAGTAAGATTGGCTTGGACCACAACACTCTGTGCTGGGTTAGGAGCTGGCTGGAGGGCCGAGCCCAGAGAGTGGTGATGAATGGTGCCACATCCAGCTGGAGGCCAGTCACTAGTGGTGTCCCCCAGGGATCAGTGCTGGGTCCCGTCCTCTTTAATATCTTCATTGATGATCTGGATGAGGGGATTGAGACAGTCATCAGCAAATTTGCAGATGACACCAAGTTGGGAGTGGGTGTTTATCAGTTAGAGGGCAAAAGGGCTCTGCAGAGGGACCTTGATCGACTGGACGGATGGGTGGAGTCCAATGGGATGGCATTCAACAAGTCCAAGTGCCGGGTGCTGCACTTTGGCCACAACAACCCCAGAGCTACAGGCTGGGGTTGGAGTGGCTGGAGAGCTCCCAAACAGAGAGGGACCTTGGGGTGCTGGTTGACAGCTGCCTAAACATAAGCCAGCAGTGTGCCCAGGTGACTAAGAAGGCCAATGGCATCCTGGCCTGAATTAGGAATAGTGTGGCCAGCAGGAGCAGGGAGGTCATTGTGCCCCTGTATTCTGCCTTGGTTAGGCTGCACCTTGAGTACTGTGTCCAGTTCTGGGCCTCTCAGTTTAAGAAGGACATCGAGACACTTGAACGTGTCCAGAGAAGGGCAACAAGGCTGGTGAGAAGCTTTGAGCACAAGCCCTATGAGGAGAGGCTGAGGGAGCTGGGATTGTTTAGCCTGGAGAAGAGGAGGCTCAGGGGTGACCTCATTGCTCTCTACAACTACCTGAAAGGTGGTTGTAGCCAGGAAGGGGTTGGCCTCTTCTCTCTAGCGACCAGCACCAGAACAAGGGGACACAGTCTCAAGCTGCACCAAGGGAAGTTGAGGCTCGAGGTGAGGAGGAGGTTCTTCACAGAGAGAGTCATTCATCATTGGAATGGGCTGCCCAGGGAGGTAGTGGAGTCACCATCCCTGGAGGTGTTCAAGAGGGGATTGGACATGGCACTTGGTGCCATGGTCCAGTCCTGAGGTCTGTGGTGACAGGTTGGACTTAATGATTTTTGAGGTCTCTTCCAACCTTGGTAATACTGTGATAAGAAAAATATTCACAGCTCCTTTATGCTTAGTTATCTTTTGGGAATACAAAATAAGTATAAAGGTGTTGGGGTTTTTTTAACTTCATAAGAAATTGGCACACTAATAGCTGCCACATATGTCCATCTGTTTGTCTTGCCATTTTTTCAGCTCGTCATGCTAATTGGGTTCATTGTCCTCCTCTGGACTTATTGGCCTGGGCATACACAAAACAAGTAGTTGATTTTATGTGGCATATATGGTAAGAGCATTTGGAAAAAACAAAACAACTTATTTTAAGGTAGTTACATCTTTCATAGAGAAATATAAATAAGCATGTTGATTTTACTGTTTGCTATGTGTGGGGTTATGAATCTGTCTTCGCCTGTCCTATTTATTTTCTTAATATAATATTTTAAGAAGTTATGTAGCCCCAAATGATTTCTGTTTATTATGTTGATTTTTATGATTATGATTATGATTATGATTATGATTATAAATGGGGGTGTGACACTCATGCTGTAAATAAATATTAATTTTGCTGACATATTTCCTCCATATTTTTAAGTAAATCATAAAATAATATACAAATGCAAATTACATGCTTTATCTTTACTAGTATAAAAAGAAGATTTAATGTGGGACTATTTGAGTATGTGTAGACCATACCCAAACCATTGTTCCCAATGAAAAGAAAGCAAGCTAGGGTATAAGCTTACTTTAAGAGTACTCCACAAGTAGATATAACGGTACAAAACAAACAAAAGCCAGTGATGTAATCCATAAAAGCATACTAATACAATACAATACAATACAATAAACCAGGTTGGAAGAGACCTTCAAGATCATCGCGTCCAACCCATCAACCAATCCAACCCACCTAAATAAATAAACCATGGCACCAAGCACCCCATCAAGTCTCCTCCTGAACACCTCCAATGAAGGTGACTCCACCACCTCCACAGGCAGCCCATTCCAGTGGGCAATCACTCTCTCTGTATAGAACTTCTTCCTAACATCCAGCCTAAACCTGCCCTGGCACAGCCTGAGACTGTGTCCTCTTGTTCTGGTACTGGCTGCCTGGGAGAAGAGACCAACATCTGCCTGGCTACAACCTCCCTTCAGGTAGTTGTAGACAGCAATAAGGTCACCCCTGAGTCTCCTCTTCTCCAGGCTAAGGAACCCCAGCTCCCTCAGCCTTTCCTCATAGGGCTTATGTTCCAAACCCCTCACCAACTTTGTTGCCATTCTCTGGACACCTTCCAGCAAGTCAACATCCTTCCTAAACTGAGGGGCCCAGAACTGGACACAGGACTCGAGGTGCAGCCTAACCAGTGCAGTGTACAGGGGCAGAATGACCTCCCTGCTCCTGCTGGCCACACTCTTCCTGATACAGGCCAGGATGCCATTGGCCTTCTTGGCTGCCTGGGCACACTGCAGGCTCATGTTCAGCCTACCATCAACCAGTACCCCTGGTTATATATATATTTGGTGTATATTTTTGAAAGCTGTTTTGCCAGTTATGGGCCAAACAGGTAATTAAATGGGCTGCAGTTCTGTGAAACTTTGAATTTATGCATACATTTATGTTGGAGAGTCTGCAGTCTAGGAAGTACATAAAAGATTTAGCCTAATTCACATGCATATCTTTACAAGGCTGTGCCTTGAGAAATCAATTTTATTACTATGAATAATTTGGAGTAATAACTAAAGTTTTCTAATTAGTTTAAAACTTACTTAATGTGTCTGTGAATGTTAAAACTATTTAGAATTTCCAGCATGGGATCTGTGGTGTTCTTTCTGGCCTGGAGTGTGAAGTACCAATGTGCAGTATGGATTGACAGACTGTGTTATTTGGAAAAATCTAACAGAATACTTCACACTTTAAGGGACATTTCTATGAAATAGATACTTTCTTTATTTCACCTTTTCTATTGAAACAAAGGGAATATAACCTAGATAATCAGAAACTGCTTGCTTGTTTCTTTGAAGTCTATACCACAATGCCTACAGGCAATGCTTAGTCCAGACCATTTCATTTATATATCTCTATCTCTTATATTCAAGTAAAATATAGAGTTGTTACAGATCCTTACATGATCTGTCCATTCTAAACCATGGTTTGAAAATTAATCAAGTATCTGCTCAAGACTGCCTACACAGTTAACTCAGCTTATTTGAACGTGAGTGGAAAAAACCCAACATGACCCCTGCCAATTTCATTGAGAAGACAGCTGGTGTTCACCAGAGGACCACTGACTGGCAGTGAGAGTTATACTAATCTGTTCTCTTGCAGTGAAGGGTACAAGAACCTTGCAATATATGAGGATATAAAATGCTACTTTAGCAAAGAGATACAATTAAAATCAGAAGAATCTGCTAGCCTCTCCTGTATATGTTATGTTGTACAATTAAATTAGTTTACTAACTTCATCTCTCATCCTTGGGAGCATGGTAATAGAAAACGTTCAGTATGTACAGATTTATTGCTTACAAAGGTGGTCTTTCAAATCTTAAAGGCCATTCTCCTTAACCTGTAGCTTCCACAATAAGCATCAAGAGCAGGTGTTATGTGCCTGTAGCAGACTGGCTACTAAACCAGCAGTCTTTGAATGTTTCTTTTTTCTTCAGGGTTGTTTTAAGGGGGAGGCAGGGAGGGAGAAGCTTATAGCAGCTCCAGTGGTCTTTGACCAGGGGGTCCTTGTACACTTGTACATATTGTATATTTTGTACATATCCATTGCATTTCATTGTAGATTGTAGTTTTGCTTGTCATGAGAAGTTCTCCTCCCTCTCTACTCTGCCCTAGTGTGGCCTCATCTGGAATATTGTATCCAGTTCTGGGCCCCTCAGTTCAAGAAGTACAGAGAACTGCTTGCAAGAGACCAGCTCAGAGCCACAAAAACTATTAAGGGAGTGGAACATCTTCCTTACAAGGGGAGACTGAGGGAGCTGGGGCTCTTTAGCTTGGAGAAAAGGAGACTGAGAGGTGACCTCATTAATGTTTATAAATGTGTGAAGGGTGAGTGCCAAGAGGATGAAGCCAGGCTCTTCCTGGTGATGCTCAATGACAGGACAATGGACTAAGGGGGAAGCTGAGGCATAAGAAGTTCCATGGAAACAGGAGAAAGAATTATTTCACAGTGTGGGTGATGGAACACTGAAACAGGCTGCCCCAGGGAGTTGTGGAGTCTCCCTCCCTGGAGATATTCAAGACCCACCTGGATGCGTCCCTGTGTGATCTGATATAGATGATCCTGCTCTGGCAGCATAGTTGGACTAGATGATCTTTCAAGGTCCCTTCTGGCCCTTAACATTCTGTGATTCGATGATTCTCTGTGGCCTTCACATGAAACATGGTTACAGACTTCCCCAGGGATTGAACGACTTCCCAGCAGCAGTCCAAATATTTTTTCATTCATCTCCTTCCAAACAGCTTCTGAATATGTAACCTGAAGATGAGTCATTTGTCATTTTTTCACAGTCTCTTGGCTGTCCATGTCACTGCAGGAAGAGTATTCCTATATACTGCTAGTTGCCGAATATCACAAATGCAACACTCAGTTTCTGTCTTCTCTGACTTCCCAGTCTTCACTTAAGGACATACAGTTAAGGACCTCATAATGAAAATTAATATGGCTAGAGACAACTTCTCTTCTAGCCTCAGGTGCCAATCCCAACTTGACTGACTCTTAAAAATTTAAGGAGAGCACAACTATGCCAAAATATTGCTTCTCTTCCTGTACTATTCTCTGGAGCAAATCTGAATATAGTATTGGCCAGTGCTTTTCTTCCTGGACTATTTCAGTAGCCTAAAAACCCACCATCCCTTATGCTTCTTCTGTCTGGTAGCAACTAATGGAAGCTTGTGGGGAAATTTCAGGAGATATCTATAAATGTATTGTCATGTGCATCCAGGTATGTATTGGGCTATATGTCTGCTTTTAAAATGCAACTTTGTTAGTATGCTCGGGGTTTTTTCCTTCTTTTGTGGCTATTATATAGAATGCATCCAAGGAGCATTAAATGAAAACTGCTAACTATTGATCATGAACCAATATGCCCTTGACTTCAGAAAAGGCTAAAAATCCAAGCACATCAAGCACAATTAATCAGCAAAGAAGAGCACATTAAGTATCTACTAGAGCTTGTCTGAGAATATAAAAATTAAGTGGTCTGATATTGATGTTTTTGCCAAGCCCAGTATCAAATTTAGATCCTGTGAGGCAAGTAAAATCAATTAATAAAGTCTTATCAACCACAATTAAAAAGCCCCAAAGATACATGCTTATTCTGATAATCTGAAGAGTTTGACACTGACTACTCAAGTCATCCTTTAAAGCCTCTTCCTATCAATAGTTCAAAAAACTTCAAGGATACTTAGAAAATGCTCCAAACATTACAGATAAATATGTAGTGATTAAGCTGGGCATGTGAATTAAAAGGCTCTGTTCTGTTTCATATGTTAGCTGACCAGGACAACACACTTCTGTACTGATTTTGGTGTTTATCTGCTCTGAAGGATTAGAAAAACATAATAGATGCTGTTTATTTTAGGAAATGGTCAGTAAATATCTTGAAGTTGTTTCCTGCTAGGCTGATCTGTGACAGCTTTGTGTTCAGTACTGCAACTGTTTGCTAACAGCTGATGGACTGGTGTTTGCACAGCTAGAGCAGCCTGCCTAGCTAGTTGTCCAGACATTAAGATGAGATGGTCATATGGAGTAGGATGGAGCTGTTCTCGCTATAGCTGTTGCAAAGACAACTAAATATGAGGAGTAAAGATGTAAAGTAAAATGTATTGACTAAATAACAGGAAGAAGGACTTTCAATGATAATTCCTGTTACTTTGCTAATTCTGAAAGTGCTGCAGATCACAAGTTCACTAAAGGAGAAACTTAGGCATTCGTTGATGATGCTTATTATTAAAATTAAACATACTGTCTCCTGTTTTGCACAATGAAAGCAGTCAAGTAAGAGCCTACCTCATTTTGTTGCCTGTTTCTGTACTTGACTTTTATTTTTCTTTTAAATACCTGTGAGAATGAGATGCCCAATTATAATAAACACTGCTCCAGACAGCACTCCAGAAGAATGTTAGGCATGCTTTTATTTCTGTTTTAAACTAATCCAGCTGTTTTCCAAGTATATTCTAACTTTACTCACATTCTTAAAGGCTGCCAACATTGCTGATTTGTATCTGACAATTTTAAATTAACCATTTTTCTGATGGTTACTCTGCTTGATCTGATTGCCTACAGCTTGGCCTTATGGATAACCCTTCAAAATATTAAATAATTACACTATTCCCATACCTAATTTACACATTTCAGTCAAACAAGAAATAACTTGTGGTCTATTCCCTGGCTGATTATAGCTACTTCTGTATTAAAAACCTATACTTGTAATTTACTTGCCTTTGCCAGATGACAAGTTCCTAATTAAACCTACTTCACATGTGCCTGAGTTTTCTGCTTCATTTTGGCAAAGCTAAAATCTCAGTAAGGTCCACAGATTTTTAAGTCATGTTATCAACACTGATAATTGTTATTTTTACAGTCTTTGCAGTGAATAGTAGCTCAGAAAAGATCTGGTGGATCAAGGGCTGTGACTTAACCTCTGTTACAAAGACTCTACTGTTATACAAGTTCAGAACTTCAAATCGGGTTCTTAGAAGCTATTTAGAATACAATAGAATAGAATACAATAGAATAAACCAGGTTGGAAGAGACCTGCAAGATCATCGCGTCCAACCCATCAACCAATCCAACCCACCTAAACAACTAAACCATGGCACCAAGCACCCCATCAAGTCTCCTCCTGAACGCCTCCAATGATGGTGACTCCACCACCTCCACGGGCAGCTGATTCCAATGGGCAATCACTCTCTCTGTATAGAACTTCTTCCTAACATCCAGCCTAAACCTCTCCTGGCGCAGTACACATTTGCTGTGTACTTCTACGTTTGTTCTCTAAAGGCTGTTTGAATTTCTTCCAGAGAAGGTCAGAGCACAAATTGCTGTTTTATTATGGTGGTTGGCAAGAAAAGTTTTTGTCTTTTTTTCTGCTTCCTTGCTGTTGGCCACTTTTTTTGTCTTCTTAGAACATCAGAAAGGGTCAGCTAAGTGTTGAGCTTTCATTGTCTGCTTGATGAGGACAATTGTCTTGATCTAGAAAAGTGACTCTGGATGAAATACATTAGTTTGGCATTCTTAAATATGATTCAGTACAGAGTCTTCATGAAGTGAACTCTGGAAGTCATCAATTAAATTATATTTTTTTAATGCAGGTGTGTCTTGTTTACCAAAGCTTGCCCAGGCCTTAAAGGTGGCAAATTCTTTCTATGAACAGTTTTCATGAGTTGTCTATTTACCTGTATGGTACAGGTCTAAATTGACCTTAGCAGTTTAGAGGTGAGAGACTCAGAATCAGTTGGAGAGTGAAAAATGGAAACACTAGAAAATTATGTATATTTTATAGTGCTTTTGCCTCCCAGGCCCCCATATTTGGTATTTAAAATGGTGAGGCTTTCTTCCCTGACATTTGTTTAATGAGTCATAGGGCATAGTATGATTTTGAGTGCAACATTAAGAGTAATCTTCTTCAGAACAGTTTTACAATGGCAACTTGTAAAATGGAAAACCATTAATCATTCAGTACTTTATAGCAGAGTTCTAAAGGAAAAGTGAAATGCATTGGAAATGTGGCTTTTTCTTGGCTACCAATAAAACTAGAAGGGATAATTAGTATTGGATCATAGCTTTTTCTACGTGGCCTGCGAGAAAGTATTTCATGCAGTAACAGTGGAATTATCTCTGATTTTAGAGAACAGGTAATATGATTATATGCTGTTGAATAAAGGTATATCCTTTTGTCTAATTCATCCTAGTGCATACAATGCTAATGTAAACGTAGGTGGGTATGGCAGATTGCCTGACTTGGGAGCTTTTTGTTTTTACTGTCTGTGCTCCACTAATAAGAGTGACCAAATCAGGTAAGACCTCACAGAAGCAGAGAAGGTCATTCATTGCTTAAGGACATTGAAAAATACTCTGGAAAACACAAGTTTGCCAAGAAGTAAAAAGGCAGAAAGAAACATAGCAAGGGTCTATGAGTCTGCAGCTCCAGAGGAATAGTCAAGAGGAGAAATTACTGCACAAGCCACAGAGCTGCAAGTCAGATTTCACAGGTGATAAAGTGAAAACCTTCCTGCTTCTGGAGGAAACTTCAGAGTTTTCTGAAACTCATATAATTCCTGAAGGGACAGACAGCAGGTCTGAAAGCAAATATTCTCTTTGAGCAAGGATTCTCTTTGAAGAAAGAGAAATGAGTAGGAATAGCTTGTTTATAAACTGTCTTCTATTTATATTCTGCCTTACCTGGCTGCTTCCAGTCTCTCTATTGAAAACAAACAAACAAGCACAACCCACTACAAACAAAACAAAACAGCGAAAGAAGTTATCTTTGGTAATGTAGTTCAGATTAAAAAACTTCTGGTTTACTTTGAGGAGGGAAAGGAAAACTTTTAAACAGATGCAATTCAAAGTTCTGGTCTCTATGTGTAAATACGAAGACAAATTGGTCAGAAATAGATCATGTAAACTCATGTCACTTTCTTATACAGCTGAAACCATTATTATGTTGACTTTTACACTGACTGCTCATCAGAATGTGTGAAAATTAAAACGTTTAAATCTTTTTGTCTTGATTATAGCTAAATAAAATTAGTATATTGGTTCTGTATATACTTGTTTGGCTCATGTATTGATTTATACTAGCATCTCCATTCCTCTTGGAGCATGATCTGTTTAGATTCGCTAAAACAGACCTTTGGATTAACTCCTCCTTCAATTTTTTTTCCTGCTTTTGCTTTGTTTAGTTCATTATTTTGGAAATGGAACCTGTGCAAAAGACATGAAGAAGGTTCTGTTTCAGATTTATAATTAATTATTAAATGAATGTTAATTGAATTTCTACTAGCTAAACAGCCAGTCTTACTCTTTCTGTCTCTGACCACACATGCTAGTCTTTAGTATGACTATCCCACAATAACTTTCTCCAATTCTTTAACAGGGAAGAAGCACTGTAGTAACAGTATACCTTTTCTCTTAATATTTAACTAGAGCTCCATCTTTCTATCACTGTTACTGATGACTGCAGTTTTGAGGAAATTAGATTACTGTGGGTTCCACCTATGGAAGTAATTTCAGTCAGTTGCTACAGATGTAATATTGCAATCCACTAAAACTTTCTGGGCAGTGAGTCTGTCAGAGAATGAGCTCCGAGACCATGGTTTCTGTTATAGCATCCTGGCCAGAGCACTGACTGTAATTTTAGTAGTTTGGATTTTATTCTAAATCTTTTGGAACATGGAAACTTTTATCTTGTGTGCCTTAACTCTTTTTTTTTTTTTTTGCTCTCAAGATTCTTTGTGGGAAGATGCATGCTCATATCAAATGAAAAAAATGTTCTAACTAATGAAGTAGACACTGAACCAGAGGATTTAAATGAAGTTTTAGATGCTTTTATATGCTTTTCTTTCAAATGCAGATTAGATACACCTTCTTTATTTTGTCAGAATTAAATATGTATTATGTTACTGAAAAAAACCCTCACACTTGATGATTTTAAAAACATGAGACACTGGAATAGGTTGCCCAGAGAAGCTCTGAATTTCCCCCTCAAGTGTTCAAAGACAAGTTGGGTGGGGCTTTGAACAACCTCATCTAGTGGAAGGTGTCTGTATACATGGCAGAAGGGTTCAGAGTAGATTGTCCTAAAGGTCCCTTACAACCCAAACAGGTTTGTGATTTTATATTTCTATAAAAGTGGGAGGAGGGCTTTTATATCTCTTGATGGCTATACTTCTGATACATTTGTGAAGATGGGAAGGATACAAGGGAAAATGAAAGGAGATGAAATAGGAAGATAGAAAAAGAGAGTGGTGAACTCATCGTATCCTTTAGGGTTTGTATCTGTCGAAACCTTTATGCAGTATGAGAATATGGGTGCAGATGCAGAGCTTCCAAGACCTTTAAACCAGTTGTACCACGGAAGGACACTCATTCATCTTTTTTCGTCTTACACTGTCACCTGTACTGAATGACAGCCATGTATTTCACTTGAATTCTTCAGAGTTCGGATGTCCCAGCACAGAAGATAAGACTGCCACACTCTGGACATTTAGTGGGGTTTTGGGTTATGCTTTTGGTTTTTAGTAAAGGATAAGTGATATAAAGGGTAATGTTATGACCAAAGAACATGAAACATGATTCTCTGTTGAATGTCAGTGCTACTGACATCTGTTGTAGAAGTGATTTGACATACTGTATGGATTGCAACCATATTCTGCCTGTCACAGAGTGCTCACAGAGTGCTTGCAGATGGAGCTGTGAGTAGGTACACAGTGAATCATACCCTAAAATAAAAATCCCAATGTGCAAAATTATGAAGCTATTAAAAAGTGCTTTACTCTGCTCTCCTGTACAGAATATTGTAGAGTTTCATATAAACCAAGTACACATTTCTGGTTCTCTTCCTGGGAAAAAAGCTACCAATTAACTTCCTCAAATCAGCAGGAGTTGAATTTCATACTTAGGGGAATGCTTGAATTGCATCAGCCATACAGTAGGACAAAAATCATTCCAAATCTGCATTGATAGTTAATGTTTGGTGTGTTTTTCCTCCCCAGTATTAGGTTAGGCAACAACTTATGCCTTTTAAGAAACTGCTGTATCAGATTCTCTTCATTGTGTCATAGAATCATATAGAGTGATCTGGGTTGGAAGGGACCTCTGAAGGTCATCTAGCCCAACCCCTCTGCAGTAAGGGGGTCCTCAAGTAGACCAGGCTGCCCAGAGCCGTTCAGTCTGCACACAAGTAGCACACTCCAAATTAGTATTTTCCCCTCAGCTTGACTCTTTGTAATGGTCTACAAACCTGAGATTGCTTGTTTGCTCTTAGCAAAACAGTTTGTCCCATCTTAGATCTATTCAAATTCACCTGTTAGACTCATGCTCTCACAGAGTACAGCATTGAGCATAAAGTGCACATGCAGCTTTTCACCCGCTTGCCTCACTGCTTGACCTCTTGTGGTGGGTTGACATTTTCCCCCAGCATTAACTTTGCCAGACCAACTCAGTTAGAAGCAAAAGAAGCTGTATTTACGAGCAAGAACTACACTCTACAATGGAATGCAATGAATCTGTACAAAATATGTCATATTTACAATATTATACAGATATTTACAGTTAGCAAGCAACATGAAAATCCCTCTGGTCAGAGACCAGGGAAGCCATTCCACTGCCTCCCCACCCCCCACCCCCATCCCAAGAAAGAGAAGGAGCAGAGATCAAAAACAGTGGGTTAGACTTGAGAGCTCAGCCAAGGCCAGCCGACAAGCACATTAATCTCTCCCGAGTAAAGTGAAAACAGCAGAGATCAGAAGAGAAGAGGGAGAATTGTTATGGTACAGCTCATCTTATTCTAGATATTTATCCAATGAATTTGTTTAGAATAATCTTTTGTTTTCCTTTTTACACCTAATAGTGATTTATTTATATTTTTCTACTTTTCTGCTTGAAATCTGTAACTGATTTTAAAGGCATAGCCTAAAACCACCACACCTCTTTAAAGGATTAAACCCATAGAATTTGAATACCTTTTAATCAGTGTGTGAAGATGCAGTCCAAGCACAAGATACCTTTTAACACATCCCCCTGCACTTTCACAACTTGACCTCTGTAACAGTTTGAATCTGTTTTATCTAAATCCACTTTGTGCCTACATTAATTTGAAGGGAGGAGAGTGAGCAGAGCAGGTGAATAGGAGGTGAAAACGATTCCCATTCTGGAGCCACTGAACATACTTGGGAAGAGACTTCCAAGCAACAGAATGTGGCAAACAAACAAACAAAAAGTATAGAGGAATGTGGCAGCAAGGAAATTGAGAGATTATGGCTGAAGCTTGAAGATTGAAATACTGCTAAAATGACCAGGCATTAGGCCCACAGCCTGCTGTGCACTGACACATTGGGGAGCTGGATATTTCTAAGTCAATTTTAAAATCTTGTCTTGCATGGTCATCTTCAGATTTTTTTTTTCCTGGTTTAGTTAATCCTTGTTCAGACTTCACTAAAACATAAATATTCTGAGTTTCAAAGCTCTTTTTTAAACCTCCTTGTAGATAGTATTGAAATAGTCTAGGTAGATGTCACACAAAGCATTGTATATTTGAGGATCTTGTGTTTATACTCCAAAAGGTTCCTCCTGGAGTATTTTCCACCTTGTTTAAGTAACTATTTAAAACAATTGCACTTTTATAGCCTTAAAAGGCACAACAGCAACTTTCCAATGTTGCTTTCTATTTATATGTGAAAGATTAGGGCCTTCTTTGGCTCACTGTTTTACTCAGGCTTGGAGGATGACATTGGAGGATGACATCCCTTTTTATATATTCCCCATAGCCCTATTCTTAGGAATTGGTAAGGTCTCAATCTATCAATAAATGCCCTGCTGTCCTATCCCTTACAAATTTAAAAAGCACATCATACATAGACAATCCAAAATGCTTTGGAGGGAAACATCAAAAAATTGCCTACAACAAATTCTTGTTTCAAATTGTATTACAGCCTTTAACAGCAGTAGGAAGGCAGGAGAACTGGAAAAAAAACCCACTTCCTTGTAAAGCTGATTTTTCTGTTGCATTATTATTCAAGCTCAGAAGTGACTAACAGTAATAAGAATCAAGATGACTTGAACATCTCCCTTTAGTTCTTGGCAGTCCAGAGTTGTCTAGTAACTAATTACTTTATATGCTTTCTGATCGTTAATAAAATTACTCTCCACTTTAATTGCTTGAAAATTCTGTTAGCTTTGCTTTTTGCATTCAGTGATTCTAATAGCTAATATTTGTATGTGTGGGTATGGGGTTTCTCGCATTTGGTTATTCTATTAGTTATGTATTTTCATGTGAATTGCAATTTTTTCCAAAGTGTGTGCCATTTTGTCATCAATGTGAATTGCTTTTGCTGTTCTGCTTGACCTGTCTGACTTCTATTCTTAGATCACTTCAATATTCACTGTCTCTTGCAATGCAATTACGGGGATACAAGGGACTTGGGATATCTTCTTCTGAGGAGGGAGTGTGACTGACAAACTTGCTTTAGGCCACAAAGAGAAAAATGCTGCAAATGAAGAGTGTGATTCCAGTACTAGTCCGATACTCTTCTGACTGCACGTATCATCTAAGAATCTGTTTCCTGACTACAGTGTATAAGCATCTAAAAACACATACTGCTTTTTAACAAATAATCAGAGAAAATGTAACATAGAAAATTAAAGAGCTGCATCAGGGAAGCTTTAAACCCAACAGTAGAAAGCATTTCTTTAGAATCATGGAATCATAAAATGGTCTGGGTTGGAAGGGACCTCTGAAGGCCGTATAGTCCAACCCCTGCTGCAGCAAGCAGGGGCATCCTCAACTAGATCAGGTTGCCCAGAGCCCTGTCAAGCCTCACCTTGAATGTGTCCAGGGATGGGGCCCCAACCACCTTTCCGGGCAACCTGTTCCAGTGTTCCACTACCCTCATGGTAAAGAACATGTTCCTAACATCCAATCTAAATCTGCTCTTCTCTAGTTTGAAGCCATTGCCCCTTGTCCTATCACTACAGGTGTTTGTAAACAGTCTCTCTCCATCCTTCTTGTAGGCCTCCTTCAGGTTCTGGAAGCCTGCTATTAGGTCTCCCCAGAGCCTCCTCTCTCCAGGCTCCCTCAGCCTGTCCTCACAGCAGAGGTGCTCCAACTCCCTGATCATTTTCATAGCCCTTTTCTGGACCTGCTCCATCAAGTCCGTGTCCTTCCTGTATTGAGGACTCCAAAGCTGGATGTGGTACTCCAGGTGAGGTCTCACCAGAGCAGAGAAAAGTGGCAGAATCACCTCCCTGGATCTGCTGACCACACATCTTTTGATGCAGCCTGGGATGCGATTTGCCTTCTGGGCTGCAAGCACACACTCTCTGCTCATATCCAGCTTTGTGTTCATCAGCACCCCCAAGTCCTTTTCCTCAGGGCTGCTTTCTACAAAGAACATTAAAACACGATTCCAAGACAAGGGGTCGAAGCATCATGCCTGTCAGTGTTTTAGGGGCAATGCCCTTAATAACATGCTTTAACTTTTGGCCAGCCCTGAATTGATCAAGTAGTTGGACTAGATGGTTATTGAAGGTCCCTTTCATCTGAAATCTTTTCTCTTCCTCTTCCCTTCTCTTTTCTTTTTTCTCTTCTACTCTCTTGTTCTCTTTTCTGCTCTCTTCTCTCAATTGTAAAATTCTTGTGTAGTACTTTATATCTAAGATAAGCTCTGTTTCCTACAGTGGCTAGAATGTTTTTCCTTAAATGCCCCTTTGCTCACAAATTCTTATCCACAACATGTAAACCACAATAACCACAATGTACCTATCTTTTTCTTTGTTTGTAGTAATTCTAGTCAGTCAAGTGCTGGTATGAGTGGACTCTGATAATGTCTAAGATAAACGTGTTTGCTTAGTTACCTTTCCAGGACTAAGTCATCAGTCATTAACTTTCAAAGTTCAGCTGAAAAGGAGGTTGGCAGTTTTTGGTGAAGAAAGGGACATCAGCATTCTCAAACTGTCAAGATAATTGCTTAACTAAAAGACTTAGTTTTTGTACAAATGCAATGAAACACTATAATTGTTCATTACACTAACACATTTTAATATTAAGTGGATTTCAAACACTGCAACAGAAACAGATGTTACTATTTTTCACCACAAATACTTATTTCTCACTTTCTGTAAACTGTTCTGTCATGAACATTTGCAGTGTAAACAGGCATTGGGTGTCCAGTGTTACTTTTGTGTTCCACAGTTTTAATCTCAGTGGATGTTGGTCTGTTGCTTTGAAGAGGTTGTCAGTAAAAGTAGTAAGGTAATTCACAAATATATGTTGCTCTTATGACAATTTTTCTTTTTCTCTTTCCATTATCTGTATTCAAATAGGAAGACAGCTGCCTTCAGATGATACAGAACTCACTGACAGTTGCTCTTGCTTCAGTCCTACTTCATGAGAATTTCAGAAAATACTGAGGTATTTATTTGTTATTTTCGTTTTTTGAATTCCTACTTTGCAGATATCAGAGAGGTAGAAGAGCAAATAAAAAGACAATAAAGCTAGGCCAGAAAAATACTATCTAGAAATTAATACAAAAGTTCTGTCCATAAAGCTGGGCACTCTGTTAATCAATCTGGGTTTGTAAATTGGTAAATTGCCATTATGGCAAAAGCAAATAATTACAGTTATGGCAAAAGGAAAAAGGGAATTGAAATTCCGTTAAAATATGTTTATTTGGGGGTCATCAATCCAGTTTTAGCTGATGCTCTGTTTTTCTCCAAGAACAGAGAAAAGATCTTGCAGGAAATCCCTGGACATGAATACCTAGTCACCTGAATAAGGGCTGAATAATGAATCCTTCAAAACTATTCTTCCTTTAATACTGACAGGGAATTTCAATTAAAGAAAAGCTTCGGTGTTAACAGAATGTAGAAATGCTTTCAGCTCAGCTTAGCTTTCATAAATCCATGAGATTAAATATAAAAACTGTTTAAAGGAGACTGATAAATATTTCATTATGACAAATATTTGCCATTTTTGTCAGATACCAGTTCATTAATTCATTTATAGAGTGAGAATATTTATAGAAGATAACTACTCCATTTGTATGTGTAAACAAAGCCTAATAAAGGATTAATGGCCACAGAATTCATAAAGAGAAAAAAGTAGCTTGTGAGCCTGTGATCAGTTTGGTTTGTGTCAGGCCTAAATTTATGATCTGCAGCTGTTAAATGTCTGATAGGACCATCATCTTCTAAAGCATAACAGTGTGAGTGCATGGCCAAAAAGAAATCAGAAGGGAACATTCTGCTTTGAGAAATGAAATTGTCCAAATACGTGGATGATGATCGCAATGCTTCGCATAGCACAAGACTATTATTCTGTAAATCACAACAATGTATGTTTTAATGCTTCTGGAACTGCAGAGAGCTAGCAGCACAGATTCTGAAATGTCATCAGTTGAACAGAAATTCTGTTGGTTAGTGTTTGTATAGTCAGTCTAATGCCAGCAGTGCTAGGCTGGAATTCTTGTTTCTGCACTTGGGAACTCGAGGCTTAAATGGCAATTAAAATAGATATCTCATACTATCTGTAATGTCATAATAAATTATGTAATATATGTACAACTTTTTAATCTATAAAGCTCTTTCTATTTATTGACATCTTTCCTGAGTATCAAGAATGGCTGAAGTTTTTGGAAAGGTTGATACTTGTTAGTGTCTTTTTGGTATAAACCTCCTATGTGGTACTGTAGATATATTATACTATATGCATTTCCCTTTTATAGAGACCATATAGACTGTAGTTAGAATAATGCTAGCATTGAAATTAAAAGTTTTCAGGGAAACAACTACTATAATTCAGTTGGATGTTACACATGGATTCAGAAAAGTAAGCAGAAGTCTTCTTTGTTTCTAACATTCCATTGTGTGCTGTTAGCAGCTAAATTAATAGTTTTCATGTACAGATTCTATCTATGAAGTGCTGCATGTTCTCAGATTTTAATAAAGCAGTTGGTGTTATGTGACAGGTTGGGCTAATTTAGAATGCATTATGGATTGGTTATGCCTTACAGTGGGGCAGTTCATTTCTGGAGTCAGTACACAACTGTTTTAGCAGTAGAACTGGCCGCTTATGTCACAGATTATAATTAGCTGCGTCTGTATGCCAAGGCAACAGGATGGAATGCAAAACACAGCCAAACATGTGAACGAATTTTCTTCCAGTGATATTTGGCCAGGCCTAAAATATCTTCCACTCCAGATTTGAAAGTAGTGGAAAAGTTAGACAATTCTCTCTTGAGAAGAGACTGTAGTTTATTCAGAAGTTGACATTGTTTCAGATCTCTAAGGTAAGTAACAATTCTTTTAAACTTCTTTTTACATCTCTATTAAAATATTAGCATGTTAACAGTCGAGTGGGGGTTTGTTAGTTCTTTATTCGTTACATGACTGTGTTGAGCTTCTTCCCCATCTGATTTTCTGTGTAGTATTTCATGCTGATTCTGTCCTCATTTTAGGATAATGCCTATGTGATTTATGTTAGGACCTCAATTTAAGTGTCCAGTTTTGCACACAATTATTATTTTAGATTCTTACAGTTTAATTGTAATTGTTTTGCAGTTAAGTGCAGTATTAAGTTGCATAATTTAAACTTTAACTTGTGTAATTTTAAGCTAACTTTTTAGTAGTTTTAAAATACATTACTGTACTTAATGAAATATCTGATTTGCAGTAGTAAACCTCTGATGTTTGTAGGTCTAAACTTTTCTCGGTTTATCTATCGCATACTGAAAGTTAAATTTAGTCAAGAATGAATCCATGCTTCTGCTGAACGTTTCTTTTTGGCTTGACGGTGTGATGATAACCTTCCATCTGAGGAGCTGTTAGAAAATCAGTTCTAACTTCTGCTGTTACAAAATCAGTTCTAACTTCTGTGAAGCGTACTTGAATTAATATGGAGCATCCAACTATGTGTCCGCAGAACTCCTTTTAGAAGTTTGTAATCTTGAATTCAAATGTGTTTGCTCTTGAGTAGTTTCACTGACAAAATTGCTAACTAGGTATCTGTGGGCTTCTTACTCATTATCATATACTATTGGGTGATACTTGGTGTCTCTCCACCAACAGGTGCTCTCACTGCATATTTAACCATGCACTAGAATGAGCACATAAGCTCTTAAAACAGGATGTTGCAAAAGTGTAGGAATGTGATTTGGCTGCATCAACCCCAGTCAATTAATCTCCTTTTATAGAAACAGGGTTGGTTTCACCATATTCCTCTTAAAACTCCTCCTACTTCAGGAGGATACAAATCACATCCCTGAAGCATCTGCATCTCTCCATTGTCTGGAGGCCCAGCTAAGTACGTGTTATGACTTTGATTCAGCCAGCAGCTCAGTTCCAAAACAGCTGCTCTCACAAGCTCACACACACATCATGCTCACAGTGGGATGGTAAGGAGGATAGGGAGCAAAAGGAAAAACAGACAGACAAACAAGCAAAAGCCCTGGGGGTTGAGTTAAGGAGAGTTGAATGGAATAATACAAAAACTACCAGATTTTCTGGAGAGCAGGAGAGCAAGCCAGCCAGTCAGCAAGAAGAAAAGCAAGCACAAAAGCCCATAAGTGGAAGATGAGTGAGAAAACACCAGGAACAGGAAGTGTCACAGGTCACAGTCTGAACTCCAAGTCCCGTCATCCTTTGCCACAGCCAGCCCTTCCTTTATACAGCAGGCATGACATCATCATGTTATTGAATACCCATTAGCTGGTTCAGCTGGCTTCTTGATTGGTGTTCCATTTCAGCTGGAACTTGGACAGTATGGGTCATGTTATCTGTGTTTAATCTACATGAGTGAACTACAGTAGCTTTGTGCCATGGAGTTCTGAAAGTTTACAGTAAGCTAGGATTTGGAAGTTTTGGTTGTGATGCATAGGTGCAACTGGTGACACTTTGGCTGAGATGAATATCCATCTATTTTATGAAAAAATGTGGTATTCACATATTAGACACAGATCTCCTTTCCATTACATGAAGAAGACCAAATGATCCTACTATCACACCAAAGGGTAAGGACCACTGGATAGAGTTCAGTTAAAAATAAGAGTATCTAAATTAAGCCTAGAATTAGAGGTAACCTTTAAAATCTCTTTTCTAAATCTTTACAATTTTACTAACAACATGCAACTTTTTCCTGGCTGAAAACTCAGTGATTAAAAGCAGGTTATACATTAATTTTTATTTGTACATATGAAGATGCAATATTTATCCTTACTGTAATAGTTTTGCACTTATAAAAATAAGTGTGGCTATACTTAGTGCTGAGAATAGTCATGCAAGAATGTATGTTTTAAGCTGAAGTGAAGAGAATTTTGGAAGAACAGTTAATGAAATTAATGTAGTGTATCCTCCAAACCCAACCCTCAGTAAAAAGGTACAGAAAAGTTGAATTTACAAAGGTTCTCTTCATTGAACAGCATCGTGAGATTTATACCTTCCTGTGAAAAGTAACGCTGTTTACACGAGGCACAGATCCCAAGTCTTGACCTCTTACAGTTTTTAATTATTTTCATGACTTGGAATTAAGTAAGGTAGATTTCCCATGGGCTTATTTCTAAAAGTTGACTGTCTTAGATTCTTAATGAGTAGTGACTGAACTGAAGGGTTTCATTAACAAAGATATTTACAAAATCTTCCTCTCGTACAAGTTTTCTGATATTTAATAAAGTCTTCTTGCCCATTGCAGTCTCTCACTGAAGATATCAACAGGGTTTCTTCTCTCTTCTGTCTCATTTCCTGAAAGTGTGTAGGAATACAGTATTTCTGAGACCTCTACTTGTCTGTTGAATTTGGTTTACATTGGTCAGGAAACTCGAAAGATGTTGTTGGACAGAGGGAAACAAGTGGGAGATAGATTGTTTAGACAGCAACATAGAGTGTGGTTGGTTTTTCATTCATTAGACTCAGCTAAAAGCATCGTGGCAGTTGGGATAATGGGTTAACTCAATACCCTGATCAAATTTTCAGCTTGGGTAGCAATATTCTCACTATTTAAATCATCTGTGACTTTGGCTACCTGGGCCTGTCTTATTAAACCTTTTCATATATCTGCCAAAAGCTGTTAAACAGCTGATGAACTTCATTCTATGGTTGGTTATGTTTCTGTGGTGGATGATGTACTACTTTTGCATAGGGATGTGAGGAGGAATATAAAGTACAGTGCTATTTTTTAAAATGGAGTATTATACACACTGTGTTAGGTATTGCTGCTATGAGCCATAAACCATGTTTTTCAATAAGGCATACAATAAGGGTGTTTTTGTTTGTGTGTCTGCATTTGTATATCCCGAAGACTGTATGTAAGAATCATGTATGTATGTATTTTCAGTAACAGGATGTATTAATGCCTGTTAAAACTCTTTAGTTCCTTCTAGTTTATTTACTGACCACCCCACGACCACAATAAAGGATAAGAGAGGGACAGGAAAGAAAGAAAGGGTAAGATTTCCAGGGAAAATAGGAAAAACGGGTTTACACAATTTTCACAATAGATTTTGGTTGCCTAATGGCACAAATCTGTTTTACACCATCATTAGTTACAAATTGCATGTTAGACACTACATGTTGAATCAAATGTCTAAAACAGGGAATAATACAGGGTAAAAGGAGTAACAAGGCCAAAACACATAACAAATAATACAAAAATTGTTTCATCCACGGTCCTCCTGGGAGCCAGGAGAGGCAGCTCATATCCCATCCCCCCAGATTTGGACAGGGACATGTGTTAGCTTCCTATGATATTTTGTGATATATGTGTTAACTTCCAGATGATATTTTCTTTACTACTTTCCCATTGTCATCAATTTGTAAACAAGAGTTAGAATCATTTAATTTCCCACAAACCCCTCCAGTGTGGCCAGCAGGAGCAGGGAGGTCATTCTGCCCCTGTACACTGCACTGGTTAGGCCACACCTTGAGTCCTGTGTCCAGTTCTGGGCCCCTCAGTTTAGGAGGGATGTTGTCTTGCTGGAATGTGTCCAGAGAAGGGCAACAAAGTTGGTGAGGGGTTTGGAACACAAGCCCTATGAGGAAAGGCTGAGGGAGCTGGGGTTGCTTAGCCTGGAGAAGAGGAGACTCAAGAGTGACCTTATTGCTCTCTACAACTACCTGAAGGGAGGTTGTAGACAGGAAGAAGTTGGTCTCTTCTCCCAGGCAGCCAGTACCAGAACAAGAGGACACAGTCTCAGGCTGTGCCAGGGCAGCTTTAGGCTGGATGTTAGGAAGAAGTTCTATACAGAGAGAGTGGTTGCCCATTGGAATGGGCTACCCATGGAGGCACTGGAGTCACCTTCATTGGAGGTGTTCAGGAGGAGATTTGATGGGGTGCTTGGTGCCATGGTTTAGTTGTTTAGGTGGGTTGGATTGGTTGATAGGTTGGACGCAATGATCTTGAAGGTCTCTTTCAACCTGGTGTATTGTATTGTACTGTGTGGTCAGTTCTCTGTGGAGCAAAAGAAGTCTTCAACCTAGCTTTTTCCAGTACTGTGGGAAGAAGATACTAAAATGTATACTGATTTTTTGCATTGCTGGCTTATTAGCTGTGGATACGAGTGGCTTTTGGAAAAGGCTGGCTGTGTGGTGAACATCAGCCTCTGTTTCAAGTTAAAAGTTTGACAGAGGTCCTACTTTTAATTTCAAAGCTTTTAAACTTGGCTATAGCTGCTGATAGGAGATGTACCTGTGAAGTTCCACTGCACCAAATTTTCTCAGTTTTGAGGAAAAGGAGATTGAAATGAGAGGCAGTAATAAGTAAATATAAAATGTGTTCTGGTGAGTCTGAAGTGCTGCAAGCAGACTAAAATGGTAGTGGTTCTTAAAAAATAAATGCTCTGGAATGAAGATGAGTCATCAGAGCTGACAGCTGTGGCTATGGATCCTGACCACAGACTGGGCTGCATAACTGAGGCTGTAGTTAGCAAACTGCATCCAAAAGTCTGTTCCAGTCCGTCTTTGAACTCGAATAGATGATCTGCAGAGACTCTCTGATCCTGCAGCAATTCTCAGAATTTGTTCAGAAAGACTGTCCTGAATAATCCTTTTATTATTATTTACCTGCTGGTCTTGATTATACTCCTGGTTGTCTTACTGGCTGATCCAGTTGGCAATGTTTCAGACTTGATGTCTACTTTCAGTATAGTCATCATTTTTCACCAGATAAGATATGTCCTGGGACATTGGTATCTAGTAGTATTCTCAAGTCTCTGTTATAGGAACATATAAAGTTCCTATAAATCAGTAACAATTGACTGTAATATTGGGCTGGAATTTTACTTGGAAATGCAAGGAAAGAGATTAATGGGTTCAGAGTTCTGAGCCAAAAAATTAGCAGTGAGTGTTTCTTTAATATCAGCATTCTCTATAAGTTGAAAAGTCACAGGAGGATATTAATGAGACTGGCAGAAAAGGTTGTAATTATTGTTTGCCTGAGTGAAAAGGTTTCATAGAATGAATAAGAAAATTTTAAGATAGATTTCAGTATGTGGAGAAGGTTTGGACTCAGTGCCAAATAAGAAAGAGAGCATGGTGAATACTCCTGAAAGTCAACATGGATGAGGCAGACAAGGCTGCATCAGGTGTGGTTCCCACCATGTACCTGTAATAGTATCCTAATAAGCTTTGTACCTTCATATTACACCCCAAGGCTCCTAGCTTATATTCCTTTTCTACAGAAGGACAGTCACATTTGAGGGCTAAAGAAGTGAAAGTTTACCCAGAGGACATGCAGACCCAAATTTTATGCAGTATGGATGGATTTGGTATAGACCTTTATGCAGGCGGAGACAAACTTTCTGTAGGATGGGCAGCAAGACAAGGAATATATATTATGTCCAATGAAAGATGTTGCTCCCAGCTGATTTTGAAATGCATACATATTTACCACGTGCTTCTGGATTTTATGCTTCATTTGCTTTTACAACTAATTCAAAGATCAACTATGTCTTTCTTGTTGACTTTAATCCAAGAAGTAGCATACTGATCAAAACCTGTATTTATACATTTTGTGATGTTCTTCATCTTTTTGTTGCTTGCATTGCATTACTACTTTGTCACAGCTGCTAAAGAGACTTAGAGTCTGTTGCTGCCTAAACAGCTGATGTGAACATCACCAAAAAAGGTTTCTGTTCTACATGCCTTTGGATTATTTCCCTGTGTGTCTAATACACATGTAGATTAATCTGATTTTTCCCTGTGTAAATGAAAATGAGTAATGAAGCTGCAATGACCAGGACTGCAGTGCAACAGAAGCATATCAGTCAGTGTTCAGTGACATTTAAAATTTTCCAGAAAAGGGCAGAGATTTAAAGTATATGATGAGACACGGTATACATAGGAAAGAATTTTGCTTCTCTTGCTACTGAAAAGCAAATTGAAGTTTGCATTTTTAGTTTAGTTTCATATGACTTCAAAAAATGTCAGTTGTGACTTTCTAGATGAATGGTCAAATTATTCCTATTTCATATTTTTTTTAGCGTATCTGTAGCCATTCACTTGAATAAGGGAGGGAAGATGTGAAGATTAAAATTAATCTCTAGCCTCTGCATCCAGTTCTTTATTTCTTTGGAGTGTTTTCACTTCACTATTCAAGAAAAAAGCTCTGCAGATATCAACATAACTCCATTTATTATGTGAAATCACTTAGAAAAGCTTTTCCAGGTCCTCAACAAACCTGTGAAACATCTCAGAAAGGTGTTACCTGTTTTGTGATTGTGCTGGAGTCTACTGTATGAACTGGAAATTTGTCTCTAAAGAGATAACAAGATGCTCTCTGGAAGTAGCACTTTCCTAAAAGCAACACCAAGTACAGGGAAAAGATAAAAGAGAATGCCATTGCATATGTCTTTATGTATTTTAAAAGAGCTGTTTCTTTTTCCTCTCACAGACAGTAACTCTTCCAAGCACTGAGAACATGAAATACTCTTCCTGAAAACAACATTGAGCATATGTTAAAGGACTTTTGCTAAAAGCTCTCTCCAAGCAGGAAGCAATCATAAAAAGCACGACAAATGAGAAAACAGTTTTCAGAAAATTCGTGCCTACCAGTGTTTTGAGATTCCTGGTGGTGTCTGCTGTGAATAAAATTTGATGGCCACAAAACCAGTTCTTATTTGAGTTCAATGATCCTTGAGAAATGAAATCTTGCACACAGAAACCTAATCGGCAGTGTAACTCAAAGCGACAAATTACCAGATCCTGTCTGCAAAGTTTAGCTTTAATATGTGTTAAAGTAAAGCTTTGTGGTGTTGATTTTTTTCCCTCAAGATACTTTAAAGTGATGTCAAAAGAAGAATTGAAAATAACTGAGGACATCCAAGCAATATAGTATTAAAAAAAAAAAAAGGAATTGAGAGAAGAAATTTAAATGGCAATACAAAGAGGATGTGATATATCCATTTGATCAAGCACTCAAATCAACTTCTTCTCTTAGTGTCCATGGTACCCAGAGACATGCAAACCACTCTGAAATAGCCAGGGTTCTATTTAATCACACAGATTAGGAGTATTACTGATGACCTAATATAATAGAAGTTTGAATGTGATGACTTACAAGGAGCTCTTAGATGTTCCTTTCAAATAAGCAGTATGCTATACAGATACTCTTGAAATAAATTAGAAACCATATACTTGTGGTGGGTTGAGCCTTAACTGGGGCTTAAAAGCCCAGATGGGGGCAAGGCTGAGAATCCTTAGCCCATTTCCACTCCCCCACCCCCTCTTCCCCAGTAGAGAGAGAAAAAAAAAAAAGGGGAGCAAATCCACCAGGAAATAATTTGGGTTCAGCTTGGAAGTAGAGAAGCAAAGAATTTTTCTTTGAACAGTATATATATATATATATATATATATATATATATATAAAAAACAATGACAGGCAGGGTTCACAAGGGTAAGGAACAAGGATGGATGGGAAAAGAAAAAGAAAAATATGAGATACAGAACCAGTCCTTTGCAAAGTGTGGAAGCAGCAGGGAGGACCACGTGGCAGGGGAGCAGCAAGCCAGAAGCAACTCTTGTCCCTGTGGAGAAGGAAGACAGCAAGCAATGGCTGCAATGTCCTCCCTCTTATACCCCTGCTGGACAAGGATGGGGGGAGGTGGAACAGACCAAGTCAGTTTCCCAGGGAGAAAACACCCTCCAGGGAGGGCAAAAAAATTCTCACAAGCCCTCCCCCCTTTTTTTCCAGGATGGGCATAGCCCACCACAATACTTTGTAATGCAAAAGAGGTGTATTAGGATTATCCTTTGAACTATTAATCCAAATTTCCTATTTGTCAAAATTTTAGTTTCTTTTTTTTAATTATTTCTCTTTTTGTGAAGGAGTATAATTTAAATTCAAATTAGTATGACTTCACTATATCTAGAAAAGACAGAGGTTGTTTACTGCTCTCAGAAATAATTGGTACAATGGTACATGCTCGAAACAGATCAGCTCCATTGAAACACTTTAAATTGCAGTCAAAACCACATAGCAAATTCTGTTTGTCTTTTGGACAAAGAAATCAACTCTAAAGTTTATAGGCAAAATAATAATTATCAAACATAATAGAGATTACCTATTTATTAAATGTATGGAAAGATATTATTGCAATATAAAATTATCAATATTTTATATTGGCAAAACTTAATCTAAGATTTCACCTTTGATTTACCCTCTTTCCAGTGTAGACTAAGATATTTCATGAAGCATATCAAACATGGAAAATGTACTCAGTGTGTACCTTTTGAGACAGAAATTCACACCTGACTTGTGCTCAGCTGCAAAAATAACTGCATAAGAATGAAGGTTCTTGACAAAAAGTAAGCTTAAAGTATCCCAGAAAATATTTAAGAACATTATATTGGAATGACAGGTTGGATATATGCAAGGACTTAACTCAGCATAGTCAATCAGCTGCTTAAGGGAAATATTTAGAAGCAAAAAGTAGTGTTTCACAAATCTGAAGTTGTGTGCAAATGAACAAAATAGAAAAGATCACACACTCTTAATGGGTTAAATCTTAACGGGTTAAATCTAAGAACAATAGAGCTGGGCAAAAATGTTTCAGAAACAATGAGCATCATAAGTGATGATAAATCTTTCTTCAAACACAAGATCCACTGAAACTTACTGGGTAGTTTGTATGGTAAATGGATGATCAAACTAAAAAAAAAATTACCAAAGTGAAGGATATAAGAAGTGTGCAAAATTAATTATTTGTGTTTCTATTAATTGTTGAAACTGGAACACTTTCTTGCTAGAACCCCATTCTCATCAAAGGATCTGTTTCAGAATGAAAGGACTATGGAAAAAGCTTATCTTTAGGGGACATGTAGATTAAAAATATCCAAAATCAGAAGATACTCACCAAAGACCTCTGAAAGAACTCAAGAATGAAAAAAAACCAACAAAATAATGTTGATAAAAGGTCAGGTCTAAAGACTGCAGAATCCTAGATTTATTTATATTGGCAGGGCCCTCTGGAATTCGTTTAGTCAATTCTCCTGCTTGTAATTGATCTGTAACAGACTCCTAGCAGAACACCACTTGTCCTTTAATCTCTCCTTTGACCTTTCTCATAACCTCCTCAATGTCTCCCATTCTATTTCAAAGCAAAATGGTATGGATTTGATTCAGCCCTTTGCACACAATGCACCCCTCTCCTCTTTTGCTTTCCTAGCCTTTATTTCCTGGGTGCTTGTATCCATTTCTATAACTCCAGTAGGATCATAGCTGTGCAGTGGTGCATGAACTTCTAATTGCTCGTTTATTTCCCATGTTGCGTTCATTCTGTCTCTCTGTCATCAGGACCAGGTGGAATTCATTCAGGTTCAGAAAGAAGAAAGTTTTTGTGTGCAATATAAACCAGTTTTACTTCAGGAACAAAGGCAGTATCTCAAGAGTACTGTAGTTTTCTGGACCTGCCAATGATACTGTAAATCCAAATGAAAGAGATTTTCTCTGGAGGACAGTAGAGATTTTAATGTATACTTGAGACTGCAGGAAGAGATGTGTAGACCTATTCTGGAAATGAATGACAGGCTCACATGTCAATTTCTGTCTGCCACTTTCTTCCAGGTTTGAATGTATTGCTTTTGCAGGTACAACAGCTCGTGGTATAAAAATACAGCATTGAGAGTAAGAATTTGAATTTCCTCAAATGTCTGAAACTTCAAATTGTTTGCCAGACTTCCAATTTTTAATACAAACCAGAAATATACCTTTAAAGAGCATGGTTATGTTCTCCATTTGGTAGCATTTTCAACTAATTTACAATTTGGAGTAGTCATTCAAAAGACAGTAGCAGGGAAGAAAGGAAAATGAACCTTTAAACATCAGAGCATGCTCCAGAATTTTTGTCAGTTAGAATGACATCTTTGGGGCCTAAATGCCAATTTAAGGAAAAAAAACCCCAAATTATAGCTATATTATATGGCCTGGTGGAGCTACCACATGATGCAAAACAGTTCACTTCTCCTAAACTGTAACAAGTTGATAAAACTTTTTCTGCTTCAAATGAGGAATTACTCCCTTTTATAAAAGCAAGAACATTTTTCTGAGAAGTAGGCTTGAAACTGGGTAACAGAGGGCATTCTTGTTCACCATATGGGAATTTTATAGTTTTGGTAATCTCTTCAATGTAAAGTAGTGAAATGTCCATTAAATTTAATCTGTATAAGAAAACTTTTGTTACTTACTATTTTAGAACTCATTCCTATTCCAATATACTAAAGTGAGATCACTTAAGTAGTATCACAAAATCTTGTTACCACAAAACAATGAGGGATAAATTGCTTTGTTTAATTAAGTGGAAAATGGGTGTTGATGTTCATTTGGACAGAATTTTTTTCTTGGGATTATTTTTGAATGAGTTCTGTATGTGCTGAAAAGGGCTAATCCTCAGTAAGTGGCATGGCATGGCTTGCATCCTGTATAAATAATTCTCATCCCCAGCAAAATAGAGTACTCTTTTGGGAGCCCTCCTATATGCTATCCCCATGAATTGGCCATGGCCATGTCTGGCAGAGTGCCAGGTGGTATAGGCCAAGCTATCCCAGGATGCATTCTATCAGAGTAAGAGAATGGATGTTCACAGTGCAAGCCTTGATCTTCCAGTTTATGGTTGTAGATGTAAAGAAGGAAAATTCTTCATGTGAGTAATGGCCAAGGTCAGCAAATGAAGAAAGTGCTGGACAAACTATGTGGCTTATGACTGTAATGAAGAGGCTATTAATTTATGATTTATGAGCACATGAAACATGAAAGATACTTTTTATTAATATTAAAACATTGTTAATAACTGTTAATCAATATTTATATGCAGATTCAAGTGAAAAATATCTCATAAACTGCTACAATAACAATTTTGAACCCAATTAGAAAATTACAAAATAATTGTTCAATTAAGAACCGAGGTTGCAATTCTGCCACTTCTCCACCAGATGGCGACCCGACAAGATGCTTGGCAGCTTCTGACACAGCTAGGGAAACAGTGTCAGGGCATGCAATCAAAGGAACCTTTCAAGAGACTTAAATCAAGTTTGATCACAAATTATAACTCCGGACACTGCTAGGGAGGCTGCTCATAAGGCGTAAGTTACAATACCGCGCAGGCTAAGCACAGGGATTTAAACAGATCCATATCTGGTGCTAAACACATGAACACTGAAAAGAGAGTTTCACTTGCTAAGCTAGTTGCTAAGCTACTGCTATGCAGGCTGCCTGCTGATGCCAGGGGACCATCTGGGGCCCATCTGGGGCCATGGCTGCTATGGCTGGCTCCAGTGGTGCTCCGTTTCCAGATGCGGCAGTGGGGGCAGCTTTCACCTCCCATGCCTGCAGGGGTTGGATGAGGCATAGACTTCTGCCAATCGGGCAGGTTCCCTGGATGGGCCGCTCCCTGAGGGCAGTGGTTCCCTCCTGGAGCTGCTAGTGAGCATGGGGAGGGCGGCACAGCTTTTCCCCTTGTTCAGCTCAAAATAAGCAAGTGGCCAATTCCTCTGGGCAATGACTGCATTGCCATTTCTAAGGTCAGGGGACCTTTCTTAAACTGTATGGGATGCTTACAGGTAGTCCCAGCTCCAAATCGCCCTGGGTCAGCTTTTGACATAGAGGGCCATGGAGCAGCATGGGCAGCGGCTCCCTTTCCCCACAACCGCGGGGTCACACAGGATGCAGCTGAGCACAATTCCTGCTGTGCAAGCTGGCACACAAAAGGCTTTGGCTCAACGGTCTGTGGCTCGTAGCTGTAGCAGACACTTGGAACTGCTGAGGTTCAGGCTAGTTTCCTCCCCATAATGGCAAATCTTACTGATAGGGTCTAAATCCCTTTAAGGCATGTTGGCAGCTTTTCCTACCAGCAGGACTGGGAGATACGATGCTAAGCTGTGGTAAAGTGAAGCAAAGGACTCTTTGCAGGCTTCCATGCAAACTGAGGCTTGATAGCTCTTCCCAGGTTGCTGGCTTCTCTCTGGACTGCAGAGGCTGGCAGTATGCATGCAAGAGAACAGAGCTTAAGAACTAGCAAGGAGCTTAGTAGCAAGAGCCTAAGCAATGAGGGACTTGTTTACCACTTGGAGAATATTTGTGCATTACTCGACCCTTGAATTGGGTCAATGGTCAATCTTTTAGCCTACGACCAAACATGTGGCTAGAATTATGCCCAAACTTGGAAGGAGCACAAGGGGGCCTACAAGAAGGCTGGGGAGAGACTTCTCAGGATCTCAGGTAGTGATAGGACTAGGGGGAATGGAATGAAGCTGGAGGTGGGGAGATTCAGGCTGGACGTGAGGAGGAGGTTCTTCACCATGAGAGTAGTGAAGCCCTGGAATGGGCTGTCCAGGGAGGTGGTTGGGGCCCCATCCCTGGAGGTGTTTAAGCCCAGGCTGGATGAGGCTCTGGCCAGCCTGATCTAGTGTGGGGTGTCCCTGCCCATGGCAGGGGGTTTGGAACTAGATGATCCTTGTGGTGCCTTCCAACCCTGACTGATACTATGATACTATGATAATAGGAGCATCCCATCAGGTGGGTGCGTGATGTTGATTACCCCAAAGAAGGCAGGTTGGGTTGTTTACTGTGGCTGGCTGGCTGGTGCCTGGCCTTTTGTTTCCTCAGCTCTAGGCTGAACACCCACTCCAGAAAGGAGGAGGAGGCAGGAATGTGGCCTAAACATGTTGGGACAAGTTCTGCAATATCTGGGGCATAATTCTGGGCATAGGATGCCCATCACCACAATGACTCTACAAAAATCTGTTCAAACATTGCTCAATTTTTTAACCCAAAAATGACCGTTAGTTTATCATCTCTGAGAGAAATACTTCGCCCAGCCTTTTAAGTTTCTGTTCATACGTTAGTTTCTTGCAACTTTTCTCCAGACCAGATGAATGTGTCATCACCACAGAATGACTAGTTATAATTCTGTTGGTAGTTTGATATTCTACTCAGAATTTTGTTCATCAACTTACTTGCAAACAACCTTAAGAATTCAATGTCGAACTTTTTCGATAAATTATTACGATAAAGCCTGAATAGAGAGGCCTTATCTGCATGCAATGTAATGTGCATGTCTGTTCTGAATAAAAAAACATTTAGCTGTCACTGAATAAAAGAACTAAAAACCTGGTGAATAAAAAGTACCTCTAGTTGATCATTGTAAAAGTCCTGTAAATTTATCATCTATCTCCTCTGCCTTTCTCCGAGTGTCAGACGATACCCAGATTGCATTGTAAAGCTTTATTACTTGCAAAGACTGACAACCTGAAGGGAAACCCTCCGCTTTTGCCTGAAGAGAAGCTCTTTGACACTTGGAAGGATCAAATAATCAGAAGAGAGGATGCAGTATTCAGCTTTCAGTGTAATTCCTAATCCTGAAAAGATTACATTTTATAATTTATACATGGGAAACTTGTTAGAACCTCAAGTAATTTCTGTGTGTTTAATTTTGTATTGCCCTTTTTAGTGCCACAGTAGACTAAATGCACAGTGTTCTTCTTTTCCATGAAGACTGGATTTTTATTAAATTTTACAGACAGTTCTGCTACCTTTTCCATAAGAACAAGATAGCTTTCAGCACTCTGTGCCTTAAGTTACTCCTTTCTTCCACCTAGCTCAAGAGAGGTGCTGCAAAGCTTAAGCTGATAATTTAAAGTCTTGTCCATATAAACACAGGCAATTAAACTGTTCTTCACAATAGGGTTGGATTTAACTATGCTGTTGCTCACTTATTCATCCAGCCCATTTAGTTTGCTTTCATTGCTTTTATTTTGTAACTCCTGTGTCAAAACACATTGTTTATTGATTAAGAATACTATTGTTGTGGGATTTTTTTTTTAAAGAGTCTATGATGTATTATTTTTTTGTTCAGGAATACATTTGAGATGTTAAAATACAGAAAACAGGCTTATTAGAACTACCAAGAAAGATTCTTTTAAACACTGGCATTTCCTATATTCATGCTTCATTCTTATTTTCCCTCATCTGTATTTCCAGTCATACATGAGAAAAGGAAATGAAACAGGAATGGATAATCATCTTAAGATTCATTCTAGTATTTGGAAGGCACTTCTTAGGTGCAGAACTCTGCAATTCTTAGCAGCTAAAATATTAAATGTATGTGGACTATCTTTAACTTTCCAGTTTTGGAGCAGGTATTTAGAAGCATAGAATAGTTGGAAGGGATGTCCAAAGGTCATCTAGTCCAGCCCCACCTGCAGTCAGCAGAGACATCCTCAACTAGACCAGGTAGCCCGGAGCCCTGAGGCAGCAATTAAGGGAATATTGTCACTGTGCTTCATGCATCAATTCCCAGCATGAGCAATGGGAGATGGCTTTCCCACTTACCCTGCAGTCTGTGTCACACCATCCTTTCACCATCCTTCCTTCCTTCAGCAGAAATCTTAATTCTTAATCTTAATTTCATGATTATGAGTGGGGGACAAAATGCACCAAATCAAAGACTGAAGGGTGAATGTTATGGCAGTGAACTTGACAGTCTTTATGAGCCCACCACTGTCAGCATTCACATGACTTCTGAACCCGTTGTCTGTAAGCATATCAGAAAATATGAAAGCAGTTTCCAGCTTGAGAATTCGTTTGAACTCACACTTTCAGCTGAACTGTTATTAAGATTTTTAGATTCTGGGCTTGACTGTTATCCTGAATATGACTCCTGTTGTCTCAATGGACTACACTAGGGTCCTTTGAGTTTCTGAGCAGATACTTTAAGAGTTCTTAATTTCAGTTTTATGACATTTGCTCCAATGATGCAGCAAGTGACATTGCAGTGGGTGAACTGTAAGCAGTACTTTCCCAAAATATTATTAAAAGGTATCATGGGGTAGCAGGCAGTTTGCAAAAGATCAGAAATCTCTGGAAGCTACACAAGCAGAGAACTGCTGACCGGGAGGCAGTGACAATGTATAGCGTGTTCTGTAGTTGGGAAGTGGAAATGTGTAGATCCCTGGTTTCCTTCTTCTCCATTTAAGATGAAGTGAAAGTTATACTAAGGAGTCTTACACGGCTTAACACTTATTACTGATACCAAAGTCCCCACTGTAATGTTAGTGCATGCTTAACTGTTACTGAGATTTAATCTCATCCCTGCTCAATTTCCAAGAAAATTAGGAGGGGAGGTGAAAAGAGGAGGGTGTCAGGGAAGTTCTACATGTGTTATTTTGACTGTTTCATTCTTTGTTTTAACCTTATTGTTTCCTAGACAGACAGCTACTAGGGGTGGCCCACAAAAAGGCCACTCTGGGAAGAATATGATCATATATGGTTATTAAACTAAGTGATGTCATGGGATAGAGAGCAAACTTCATTAACAGAGTCCTGGAGTTGGGCTGGGGGAGGGAAGGAGGGGAAGGAAAGCATGTGAAGGTCATGCTGAAGAACATTTAATTTGGTATATTTCTCATCTGTATATATGGAACCAACATTTAAATAGAATGAAATTTTCTGTAGTGTCTTTTTATGCTAGAAGCAGAAGTTCTCATTAAGCTTAGAATCTTAGTCAAGTGAATGGGAATAAAATAGCCCTCTATGGCTGCAACAGAATCACATTTTAAACTCTGCTTCACACATAGCTTTCTAATTTGTCCTTTTTCACACAAGACAAATCTGACTACTCCAGGTGGATTTCTGATCTAGAATTATAACAAAGATGGAAGATAGCAGGATAGTTTGTGATTCTGCAGTTATAGCACCGGTAATTCCAGCGCTGCATGCAAGGCAGGGTTAGATGTATCAGAAGTAGCTACACCTGGTGTTCAGCAGGTTACTTGGCTTTAACTTGGGTAGTTTAGGAAACCTTTTATGTCTGGCTGATAGGTAAGGGAAGGCAGCAAGATTTTGTGGAAAACTGCCTGTTCAATTAGACCCAGAAGTGGGTGGAAGTCTGCAACCATGGAATTAAGGGAAGTGCTAAAGTTACTGAGAGTCTAGAAAGCTACCAAAGAAGTGTCAGTTAAAGCTTAAGCTGAAATATGGGTAACTGAAGGGCAGGACATCTATGGTAGCAATCTTTAAAATAATTTTACTACCACATGCAAGATCATATAGAAAGAACATGAGTAAGAAAAGAGGCTCAAATTCATTAGGAACTGGGGATATTTGTGAACTATTTAACAGAAGTGGAACTAGGCACCTGGCACTGTAAAAAGATTAAAGCTTTTTAAACTTCATGTTGCAGAAGAGCACATTTGGAACTATATGAAGAGGGAAATAATAAAAAACATACATCTCCAGCTGCAGGATTAAAAAAGAACCTGCCAGCATGATATGGTGAACAAACAATCTCACCTGAATTGGAGATAGAAGACTGGGAAATAAAGGGAAGTTATACATAATTCTAGAGCCTCAAAACAAGATAGGAAACTTAAAATGCTTTGCTTTAAGGGAGCTAAGAAACTAAATGAACCTGAATGGCCACATTGAGAATGTAACAGAAAGAAAATAGTTTTGAGTAACACCAAGTTAAAAACGTATGGGAAAGACAAAATAGGATGTGCAAACAGTGCTGTGTTAGCAGAAGTCTACCGCAAAGACAGATTGATAAAGCAGTTGTGTCATCAACTCAGCAGTTATATTAACATAATCATGGACTTAAATATGCAGTCAAAACAGACATAATAATAGTAACAACAACAACAACAGTATAAATATGATTGATAATAGCAAGGACTATATTGCAAATGACCTGACCAAGGTGATTACAATGACTGTGGCTTGCTGTAGTGCTCAATGTAGACTTCAGAGGAAACTGTATTTTTCCTTTTACCTTTGTAGCAGAAATGTCATAATTAAGCCTAACATTCAGGACACATTTTTAGATCTCCTAAATGACTAGTTTTGGGAGCAGTTTCTCAGGAAACAATAGTCATTTTCTGACTTAATTCTGAGCAATGCACAAAATCTCTTTCGTGTTGTTGTCAGGGTCTGTATTGTAACATCAGCCATATTGATGTTAGATGGAGTAACAAGAACCAAAGAATCCTAGTCATTGCTCTTAATTTAAAAAAAGTCACTATGTAAAAAGAAAGCAGCCTGTGGAAAGGAAACAAATTTTTGCATGTGGCTATTTCAAAATATCATATCAGATTCCCAGGTGTAAAATCATGCTTAAAAGACATGGCTGAACCAGTACAGCTAAAGAGCAGGACAAAAGAGGTTGTTAGAAGCAGGAAGGTATTCATAAAAACATGTTAGTTGTATCAAATGGGGTAAAAATGATCAAAACTCTAGTAGGCTAAATGTAACAACACAACAGAGGAGTCCAAGCAGTATTTAAGAACTTGGGAAGAATAATTTTCACATTATATATAAGGTTCCCACAGAGACTCTAGACAAGCAAAGTTTAGCAGCACTGTTTAGAAACTCAAAAGCTATTGAAGAAAATTAATTCCTGATAATGTATGGTTGTACATATTTTTTCCAAGAAGTAAACTATTCTAAAGTCAAAGTTAATCCAGCTTTGAGCAAGAAATAGAACTAGATGATCTCCAGATGTTCCTGCCAACTTCTGTGTTTTGCGGTTCTGTGATTCTCTTGTGGGAAAACTGTTGCATGATAAATCAAAGACTACCTGTCATCATCTCATGAACAATTGAACTCAGTAACACAGGTATGCACCATTGTTCCATACAAAACTTCTGTCTTTTGTCATACTGTAGAGGACAAAAAAGGTCAAGCAATCTCCTTCTATTTTGTCCATTTAAGAGAAATAAACCTCACAATGAGAAGAGCCTGCAATAATTGCTGTTCTGATACTGACTGCACTACATTATTGTTCTCCTGGTGGACTTCCTGTCCTTTGTGTAAACACTTAAATGACCTTGACTCCATTACTGGAACTCAGTCTTTCATTGTTAGGTGAAAACTGCCATTTTCTCTCTAAAGATATATTTCTAAAATCTGTAATAGTAGTGAGAGCTCCATGAGTTCTAGAGAGTAACCTTGTGGATGAGACACTCATCTGGACGTTGGTGTCCCACCCATATCTTCATACAATCACTTCTAAGTTATTGTCATTCTAAATTCTTTGTGTTCTTGAAAAGATTTTTGTTGTCTACCGAGACAGAGTAACAACTACATTGCAAGTCTCAGGGATGTAATAACTCTGAGATTTTAGTGTTTTATTCCATGTTACAGTACTCAAGATCAAAGAAATTTAGTTGTAATGGTGACTGAATTTCAGAGAGGGAAAGTTCACATTTGTGTTTTTTTAATGCAAGCATTTCACATGAAAGACATGGGGTTTCCATACCAGAAACTAACTCCTTCAAAAATTAAAAATAGTTTATAAACATCTTTTTTTTTTCCCCTTGGCCTTTTGATTCTGAAGGAAATATCATGAAAATTACCTCTTTTCTGATCTGATGAATAGGATAGGATAGGGTAGGATAGGGTAGGATAGGATAGGATAGGATAGGATAGGATAGGATAGGATAGGATAGGATAGGATAGACCAGACCATGTTGGAAAAGACCTTCAAGATCATCAAGTCCAACCCATCATCCGACACCGCCTAATCAACTAAACCATGCAGCCAAGCACCCCATCAAGTCTCCTCCTAAACACCTCCAATGATGGCAACTCCACCACTTCCCCGGGCAGCCCATTCCCATGGGCAATCACTCTCTCTATGAAGAATTTCTTCCTAACATTGTGTCTAAACCTCCCCCTGTGCAGCTTGAGACTGTGTCCTCTTGTTCTGGTGCTGGTTGCCTGGGAGAAGAGACCAGCCCCCACCTGGCTACAACCTCCTTTAAGGTACTTATAGACAGCAATAAGGTCTGCCCTGAGCCTCCTCTTCTCCAGGCTAAGCAACCCCAGCTCCCTCAGCCTCTCCTCACAGGGCTTGTGTTCCAAACCCCTCACCAACTTTGTTGCCCTTCTATGGACATGTTCCAGCAAGTCAACATCCTTCCTAAACTGAGGGGCCCAGTGTTTTAGGAATTGGGGGTAGGGAGAACAAAGTAAGTTGAAGGATTGAATACTGTGAGATTCAAAAGTACACAAATATTAGACAAATAATAATTTTCAATACAGCCCTTTATCCTCTGGTGTCAATGGCTACCTTTCAGCTATTGCAGTGATACTTAAACTGTGCAAAGCTGTTAATTGTGACCGTGTCAGAGTTATTATGGAAATTTGCACTGCGGGGTATGCAAACAGTTAACTAGGCCATATTAATATCTTTGCTGGTTTCCACAAATTACACTGCAGGGATCCATCTCTTTTTAGCTGATGACACTAGTTTGCAATTCAAACAGTAATATATTACATAATACACAAATCTCAACAAAGAACAAGGTTAGGCAAGATTGAATACAGTATGTTGGAATGAGGGAGGGTGGAAAGGAATTGTAAAATTTTCCTTCAGTCATGAGAGTTTGAGTTTTTCCTGCCTTTCTGATTTTTGTCTAGAAAGCTTTTCCATATGGATTCTAAAATTTTCCTATTTTCCCTATTACTTTTTTACTTTGAGCAACAGGTTTGTTTCAATGTTTTTCCTCTGTTGGGAAAATCCTCCAACTGCACCTATTTCTCGTTAATCAATGGGGTTCTTCCATCCCCACAAAGACAAAAGTATACATGCCTAAATGCTACCAAAGTGTGAAATCTTAATGTACTTCTGATGGTCATACTACATAACAATACCCATCTAGCCCCATGCATTATATGAAAACACTGACAAACATAGGGTTCCGTGAGGATACTCTATGTGGATCATGAAAGTAGTTCTGCCTTACCTGAGTTGACAGGTGGTTTTATTTCAGTTTACATTTTGTTTATAATAGTACAAGAATTTAGTTTAAATGGTTACAATGATCTTTCTACTGAACTGTTTTAATGTAACACGAGAATGGCAACAAGGTTGGTGAGGGTTTGGAACACAAGCCCTATGAAGAGAGGCTGAGGGAGCTGGGGTTGCTTAGCCTGGAGAAGAGGAGACGCAGGGGTGACCTTATTGCTCTCTACAACTACCTGAAGGGAGGTTGTAGACAGGCAGAGGTTGGTCTCTTCTCCCAGGCAGCCAGCACCAGAACAAGAGGACACAGTCTCAAGCTGCACCAGGGGAGGTTAGGAAGATGTTAGGAAGAAGTTCTATACAGAGAGAGTGATTGCCCATTGGAATGGGCTGCCCAGGGAGGTGGTGGAGTCACCATCATTGGAGGTGTTCAGGAGAAGACTTGACGTGGTGCTTGGTGCCATGATCTAGTTGTTTGGGTGGGTTGGATTGGTTGATAGGTTGGACGCGATGATCTTGAAGGTCTCTTCCAACCTGGTGTATTGTATTGTATTGTATTCCTACACATACTGTGAATTTTCTTGCATGTGAATGAACATACTTCCATGTAAAGAGAGGAGTAGAAGCACTGATGACTGATGTTCCTTTTCAAAACAACCTGTATAGTACAACCATCACTAGTGCAAATTTCTTTATGAAACCTCTGCAGTTCTTAACTCTGATTTAAAAAGTTCTCTTGAGTGCTAAAATTTTTGTCTCTTTGCTGAAAATCTCAGCAGAGTTGGGAACAGTCAAAAAATATAAGATGCTAATAATTATAGTTGTTAGTATTAGTCACCTAAGTAGTACTATATTTAAATTGTGCTAATATTTCATTCTTATTATTAGTTGCTTTATTACAATATGACAAAGCTTACCCAAGTAATAAAGTTCTGAACTGTGCATTAAGGAGAATTTTATTTGCATTCAAGAAAATAACAGCCATTTATAAACAAAACCTGTGAAAACACGTTTTTGCAATTGAAATAAACTGAGATTGTTTATTTTAATTGAAATAGTGTCCTATCATTTATCTTACAGATAAATAATTCCTGAAAATAATATGATTAACAGGCTTCTATTCAGGCTTGCTTTTCCAAGCAGGCTTACTGATGAGTTTGCAAATTCCTCCTTCGAAACACAACTGTCTTAACTGAATATTACAGAGCAATCAGAACAGGTTTTCGAACTCAATGCCCAAACTAACCTAAATCAAACAGTACCATTATTTATGGACAGTTTTTCAATATCTAGATACTATATAAAAATCTTCTGGACCTCTGAATCATGCAAGTCACAGAGGCCAGTCTCTCAAGTCTTGCATGGAAAAGACAAAATAGATCTAAAGAAATGCTCTGTCTTGGGTACATATTTTTAGTGGGCAGCATAGGTAACACCACATAAAGAACATACATACTAAAGAACATACATACAGCCCTTTTATCAGCAGCTCATATGTATATTCCTGCAGGCATGAATTTCAGGCATTGTGTGCAACCCTTACAAGTAACACCTGAACACATGAGAATCTCACGTGATATCTCTCATTTGAAGTCCATGACAAATCTTTTGGCAGCTCATTAGCATTCACTATGTGTTTTAAATCAGTAATTGTTCAAAAAAATATTCCAGTAAAACAGAAGCTAACAACTGGAAAATACTTTCATATAGCAGACTATCATGACAGAACTCCGTCTCATCAATTATGGCCATTGTATACAAAAATTTGTATACGGAATATAGGATAGGATAGGATAGGATAGGATAGGATAGGATAGGATAGGATAGGATAGGATAGGATAGGATAGGATAGGACCAGACCAGGTTGGAAGAGACCTTCAAGATCATCACGTCCAACCTATCAACCAATCCAACCCACCTAAACAACTAAACCATGGCACCAAGCACCCCATCAAGTCTCCTCCTGAACACCTCCAATGATGGTGACTCCACCACCTCCCCAGGCAGTCCATTCCAATGGGCAATCACACTCTCTGTATAGAGCTTCCTCCTAACCTCCAGCCTAAACCTCCCCTGGTGCAGCCTGAGACTGTGTCCTCTTGTTCTGGTGCTGGCTGCCTGGGAGAAGAGACCAACCTCTGCCTGTCTACAACCTCCCTTCAGGTAGTTGTAGAGAGCAATAAGGTCACCCCTGAGTCTCCTTTTCTCCAGGCTAAGCAGTCCCAGCTCCCTCAGTCTCTCCTCACAGGACTTGTGTTCCAAACCCCTCACCAACTTCGTTGCCCTTCCCTGGACACATTCCAGCAAGTCAACATCCTTGTGAGTAGTTGAGCTTAATCTTAACTGACATCTGATTGCATGAAGCCTTGAGTAGGAACATCAAGGAATTCCACTTTTATTAGGTCACTGATGGCATGATCCAAATCATACATATTTTCATAGCCCATTTGAATGATGTTAGAAATTTCATTCTGAAACTAAATTGCCATTTTACCCCCACTATAGGTTGCTAGGAGTGTTCTTACTCTCTGTAGTTTGTCACTGTGTGCTGCCTCCTTGCAAAAGAACATAAGGATAACAGTTTCCAAAGTCATTGTCCATTCTGCAAATTCATTGCTTCTCCAACTCATGTATACTGTGGTGCTAAGTAATTATTTCCTTTCAGTGCTCCTACACAACCAGCTTACAGTTTCATTGCTATTCCATTTAGCACATTTTTTCATCTTAGTACTAAACGCCTGTTGTTTTCCAAGTGTCTCTTGAATCCTGGCAGGTTTCACCAGTTAACTATGAGATCTGCCTGTCCAAGGCTTTCCTTTCTGTCCAGCTTCCTAAAACAGCCCAAAACTACAAAAGAATTTCTTTCTGACATCTTCAGAAGTCTGATCTATTGTTATTTTTCTTTGTTTTCTGTGTTATTTGTTCTATTATTCTTCTGTGTTCTATGTTATTTCAGCTCATGAGCTTATAAATAGTACAGAAAGTTGATTATCCCAGAAGAAACAGTCCAATATTATTAATTCTTAAAGGATTTCCCCTGTAATTACTTGGTATTGGGCCACTAATTGTCTTCATGAAATATTGTCTTAAGTAGAAAAATCTAATCCTTTTCAAAGCAGTTGGTTGTCTAAGCCAGCATTACACATTTGCTGGGACCAAAGCAATTTTTAACAGTATTAGTAATACTCAAGAACAACAGTACTGTTTTCTATCAGATAATAATAATGTCCTGTGCTGGGACATGACTCCTGTGAAATTTCAGAAGCAATCACAAAATTCACAGGCTTTTTGGTGAAATGCAAAATGGATTTTGACCTTGCCTCATTAAACAGCAGTACATAATACATTGTGTGCAAATCCCTCAACTCACACAATAAACACAAGATAAAAATGGAACAGAGGAGAAAAGGAATCAAAGTAATCCTATCTTGTTAAATTACATGCTTCTGGAAATCATTCTGGTTAGGATTAATTTGACCAAATGTTTATGTGTAAAACATGTGGTTCTGTACATGTGAAAAAAATCATGCCAGGCTTGCTTTATTTCTCTTTTTATGGTGAGAATTTAAGCACATCTAAGGTGCAGCTCGTTGGATGTCTAAAATAGACACCTAAAATAAGTTGCATAGATATTTCCCAGCAGAGGCAGGTTTATTTCCGTTGATGATAAAAAGAGTCCAGACTGACTGGCTCAGATACTGATGGCTATATTTTTGGTATCTAACAATGTGAAATGAATCCTGACCTCAGAGACCACTGCAAGATTGAGACTAGCATAAAACCTTGGGAGATCTGAGAATCTGTTTACTCTTTATCAAGGGGTGTTTACCTTGAAGCTGTAGCTGTCAGCAACACAAGAAACAGGCAAAGCTTAGATATCATAGCTAGAGGTCTGTTGCCAAAGGGTCAGCTAACAACGTGATAGTGGGCAGTTTCTGACAGATGGTCCATTTTCCCACAACCTGTTGAAATGACCATTCAACTGGGACTTCTGTTACTATGGCAATTATTTCTGTATCTGGTTTCTTAGTATACTGAAAGTGTGTGAAATGAAGGTAACTGTAAGAAACTCGGAGGACACTCTATGTTAGGGTATTAGAAAGTTGTACTGCACCTGAGCAAGGACTGCATGGGTTATTTCTCAGAATGTATCTCTTGGTGTCACCAGATACAGGTACTGCATTCTAACCTGTGAGTTACAGTGTTCAGGAGTAATCTGTGTCTAAGTAAGTGTGAAGGTTTTTCAAAGCATTTTATGAAACCCACTGCATGTATGTTCCAGTTTGTCTTGCTTGGCAGAGCATGGTAAAGTAGGTTTAAGATGGGCTACTTGGGTATGAGTGATATGGTTTGTTACACAATGATTATTGGAAATTATGAGCAATTGTGCAATGATGGTGGGGAAAAGCAAAATGATAGCAGCAACTCATGTATAAACAGTGTCCTATAATCATTACTAGGTGCTTGATTAATACATGCAACTGAAAAATATCATGTGATAGCCTAAAAAAAAAATATTTTAGTTCATGTGGTCAATGTGGAGCAACACCTTGTATGTCTCCAATGTTTTGCAGTACTGTTGAGTTATTTCACAACATATGATTCTTCACTAATAAATCATTATACTATTTTCAGTACTTTCAGCAGATTGACAGATTTATGCACACTGTATCATGAGCAACTGAGACTGAAAGCAGCAAAAAATTAGGTAGAATATTGTCCCACAATAGCTGTAGCACAATTACATTATGAACTGCCACTGATCAAGTCTCATTTGTTAGTGAAAATAAACAGCAAATTAAAAGTTTATTTAATGGAAGTGCAAAAATAAAGTGAATAGTGTATGTATGCAAAAAGATAATGCATGAACTGGTGTTCAGATGTAAACTTATATTGCCTTCCTTGTGTTGTAGCTCAACAGGAAGTGATAGGAACAAATGCTGGCATCTTTCTGAAGACAAGGGTTAGAACTGAGAGCCACAATCTTGTTACAGACAAAGGATGACTCTGAAGGAGACCTGAGCTTCTTTAAGGACTTACAGTAATTCAGCAGTTGGGCAAGGATGTAATTTAATCCTGTGTTTGCAAGTTGTGTGAGCAGAGCATGGTGATCTCATTCCCAGGGGTAAACTGAGAATTGAGAGGAGAGCTCGTGTGAAACCTGACTGAAGGTATTCTCATTTGGGAACATTATACTGTAGGAAAGTTGTCCACTTCTTGGATCTAAGATACTTGTGAAATATACCTGGCTTGTGAGACATGTGAGAACTTTTTTCTTTGTGACAGCTGTGGTTGGGCTTTTCCCCCCCCCCCATTTTATATTGGTGGAAGTGAGACCAATGTTGCCCGCTGTTGCTCCAGATAAGCTGCTTCTACTGCTGGTATTTATTCCTGCAGCTGAAATTGCAAGGTTTAATGAATGGTTTGAATTGCTGATGATCTCCATGTGGTAAAGGTAGAAGTTAGTGAACATCCTCGTGGTTTAAGGAAGTGCAGACTGGTGAGATTTCTTTAAATTCAAAGAGTGCTTCATAAGAACAACAATAACAAGTGAGGGAGTTGGGTTTTTTATACCCAGTGAGCCCATTTAGAGCTTAGACTGGCCACCTCTGTGAAGGGAAACAGAAAATGCTTTTATAAATACATTAATAGCAAAAGAAGGGGCAAGGACAGCCTCCACTCCTCAGTGGACATGGAGGGGGATATTTAACAAAAGATGAGGAAAAGGCAGGGGTACTTAATGCCTTCTTTGCCTCAGTTTTCAATAGCAGGACAGGGTGTCTTCCAGACAACTGTCCTCCTAAGCTGACAGATGGAGTCAGAGAGCAATATAGTTCCCCTGTAATCCAGGAGAAAGTAGTTAGAGATCTCCTTAGCTGCTTGAATCCCCACAAGTCCATGGGACCAGATGGGATCCATCCTAGGGTGCTGACAGAGCTGGCAGATAAGCTGGCCAAGCCACTCTCCATCATTTTTCAACAGTCCTAGCTCACTGGAGAGGTCCCAGATGACTGGAAGCTGGCCAACATGATGCACATCCACAAGAGGGGCCAGAAGGAAGAGCCAGGGAATTATAGACCTGTCAGCCTGACCTCAGTGCCAGGCAAGATTATGGAACAGGTCATCTTGAGTACAATCACACAGCACTTACAGGATGCCCATGGGATCAGACCCAGCCAGCATGGATTCCAGAAGGGCAGGAGAAGAGGAGGCTCAGTGGAGACCTTATTGCCATCTACAACAAGCTGAAGGGTGGTTGTATCCAGGTGGGAACTGGTCTTTTATCCCAGGCAATCTGTGACAGAACAAGAGGACACAGTCTCAAGCTGCACAAGGGAAGGTTTAGGGTAGATGTTAGGAAGAAATTCTTAAAGAGGGAGAGCGATTGACCATTGGAATGGGCTGCCCAGGGAAGTGGTAGAGTCACTGTCCCTGGAAATGTTTAAAATAAGACTGGATGAGGCACTTAGTGCCATGGTTTAGTTACTTAGATGGTGTTGGGTAATAGATTGGACTCTATTTCAAAGGTCTTTTCCAACCTGGTTAATGCTGTATTTCTGTATGAAGGATGGGTATTCTCTTGTCACAATGTCCTTTTCTCAGTGATTCTTTCTGTTGAGAAGGGGGACTGATTTCCAAGCCAGCTTGAACTTTTTCCTCTGCATTTACCACCATGAAACATAACCACAATGGAGAAGATGCAGTCTTTTTCTGTCTGTTCTTTTTGAAGTTTGTCTTGTGACTCATAAGGCTTCCTGTTCAGAATTGATTGATAAGTGAATGCATTTTCCAGATAGGCTTTATTGCTTTTTTCCCCCTCCTTTCCTTCCTTATTTCTGAAAAGGAGCAGTGAGGGGAAAGAAATGGTCTTTAAATGAGACACAAAAGCAGAGATTTATTGAATGATAAGAGCAGACTCAAGGGGCCTCCAGGTAAAAATAGTATGATTAGCATAATATCATCTGACTAAATAGATCCTGCTCCACCCCCACCAATTTTGGACCCATCCCAGAGCTGGGGGGGGGGGGGGGGGAGACCCTCACCAGCCAAGGTACCACACAGAGGAGCTCAGCCCCAGTAAGCACCCGTGGAAGATATTGGAATGGTCATCAAGTTTTTTTTCCTACCTAACCGGGGGCCACCAGGCCCCCCGGCCTTTGTTGTCACCACCACCATCACCCAGTGCACACCATGGGCACTTACCAGTGATGAGAGGAGGATCCCTCAAGCCCAGATGGGCTCAGCTTGGGGCTTCTGCCCTACCTAGGGGGCAATAAAAAGGGGAGTGGGTGGGGAGGGCCAAGTGGCCACACCTGGGGTGGGAGGAGGCTCCAAGACAGCCCAGGTGCTCTGGGGTTTGAGGGGAAAAAGGGGGAATGTGGACCAGGTGAGGGAGTTTTAGGGTGTCAGGTAATGATAGGACTAGGGGGAATGGAAAAAAAAAAAATAAATGGGTAGATTCAAATTGGATGTTAGGAAGAAGTTCTTCCCCATGGGGTTGCTGAGACACTGGAATGAGTTGCCCAGGGAGGTGGTGGAAGCCCCATCGCTGGGAGTTTTTAAGGCCAGGCTGGATGTGGCTCTGAGCAACCTGATCTAGTGTGAGGTGTCCCTGCCCATATCAGTGGGGTTGGAACTGGATGATCCCTGAAGTCCCTTTCAACGCCAACAATTCTATGATTCTAAAACAATTTTGTAGTTTAGGCTGGATGTTAGAAAGAAATTCTTCACAGAAAGTGTGATTGGCCATTGGAATGGGCTGCCCAGGGAGGTGGTGGAGTCAATGTCCCTGGAAGTGTTTAAAGTAAGAATGGATGAGGTACTTAGTACTATGGTTTAGTTGATTAGATGGTGTTGGGTGATAGGTTGGACTTGATTAGCTTGAAGGTCATTTCAGTTCTGTGATTCTGTAATTCTGTACTGGGTTTATTGCTAATACCTTTAAGTATGAATGTCTGATAAACTGAGGAATCATTATTTCCCTTACATGTTCAGAAGTAATTTCTTTTTTTTTTTTTTTTTTTTTTTTTTTTTTATGTAGAGATTCTGAAGCTTAACATATTTTGGCATTTCAGTGATACAGAGTTAAGTTTTGCCACACAAAGAACACATTTTTATTGCTGAATTGAGGAAAGGATATTCAGAATTGTTTTAAAACCTGTTCTTACCAGATACCATTAACACTTGCAACTATTTTTCCAGTAAAATAATTCTGTTCTGTAAGCCACAGATTATGATATGAACCTATGAAATACTTTTTTATGAGAGAATTAGGTTATTATGAAAAATGGAAGGAAAGTGTTGCTGTCTTATGTAGAGTAAAATACATTTTAGCCTCCTGAAAATGGCAGTTAATGCAGTTCATGTATTAAAACATCACATTGTGTGTACCAGAAAGTAAGACACAAGTGCAAATGTGAATGCAAAATGATGAAAATGCTTTTCAGGTAAAACTTCTTACGAGTTTCTAGCTTATAGTAATTTGCTATTACAACTGTATCTTCATTTTCCTTAGAGGTTTAGATAGATATTTTTAATTTAACTCAACTAATCAGTCCCTTTTCTTCTTTACATAGCAGATGGTACGTGAACAATACACTACAACAACACCAGGCACTAGCCTAGAGAGGCCGAAGAATGAATATGTCTACAAAATTGGAATTTATGGCTGGAGGAAGCGTTGCCTCTACCTGTTTGTTCTCCTCCTGCTTATCATCCTAGTTGTGAATTTTTCTTTGACAATTTGGATTCTTAAAGTGATGTGGTTTTCCCCAGTAAGTGTCCTCTTTAATTCTCCATTCTTTTCATATTCTCTTCTCTTCCCTGCCTCACTGCTTCACTTATGTATGAACATCAGCTTTCCTGTAATAGATGGTTCATTTTTCTTCTCAACAATTTATTTGTACTTTGGTTGAAAGTATATAAGGTGGATCTATCTCTGAACATAAATCCTGGTCTGTAATTTATGTATTGGAAACAATCTCTAAAAAACTGAGGTTGCTGATACCTTATATTGAGGTGTATTCTAGCCATTCCAAGAGAATGTATTTTACTGTTCTAGAATAGAAAAAAAAATAGAATAGAATAAACCAGGTTGGAAGAGAGCTTCAAGATCTTCGTGTCCCTCCAACACCACCTAATCAACTAAACCATGCAAGCAACACCCTATCAAGTCTCCTCCTAAACATCTCCAGTGATGGTGACTCTACCACCTCCTCAGGCAGTCCATTCCAATGGGCAATCACTCTCTCTGTGCAGAACTTCCTCCTAACCTCCAGCCTAAACCTCCCCTGGTGCAGCCTGAGACTGTGTCCTCTTGTTCTGGTGCTGGCTGCCTGGGAGAAGAGACCAACCTCTGCCTGTCTACAACCTCCCTTCAGGTAGTTGCAGAGAGCAATAAGGTCACCCCTGAGTCTCCTTTTCTCCAGGCTAAGCAGGGCTAAGCTCCCTCAGTCTCTCTTCATAGGGCTTGTGTTTAAAACTCCTCACCAACTTTGTTGCCCTTCTCTGGACACATTCCAGCAAGTCAACATCCTTCCTAAACTGAAGGGCCCAGAACTGGACACAGTACTCGAGGTGTGGCCTAACCAGTGCAGTGTACAGGGGGAGAATGACCTCCCTGCTCCTGCTGGCCACACTGTTCCTGATGCAGGCCAGGATGCCATTGGCCCTCTTGTCTGCCTGGGCACACTGCAGGCTCATGTTCAGCCTACAATCGACCAGTACCCCCAGGTCCCTCCCTGCCTGGCCGCTCTCTCTCTCATAGTTCTCTGTTTGATTTCTGTTTTATAAATGTGTTTGCTGTGATTTTATCTCACATGGAATTCCATGGTGTTAAAATATTGCTGATAGTTGCTGCTTTTTCTCAGCTTCCTTCTCCTATTTATCAGCATCTAAAGTTTAGCAATTTATTTGCCCAATTAATTAGAGCTCAGAGGTAATTATTACTACTTCCTGCTTGAAGCTAAGCAGCTATATTATTCAGCAATAAATTTAATGACTTTCCACTGTCATGTGTATTTTAATATTTATAATGTAATTTTATGTGTAGTAGATGAAAGGGTAACTTTCAGAAGTCTGCAAGATGTAGCTTTAGTCAGAATGCAATAAAATGCATCAGTGACTAAAGAAGCTAAGCTAATTTGTTCCTAACATGCAGTCATGATACACAGATGAATTGAATAGATTTGTTACAAGGAAAACAAGAACAGTAAATTGCTACAGCTCTGCCCCTGCTACTGAAGGTGTTGTATTAAAGTTCCCATTATCTATCATTATTACACCTCTGTCGCTAAATGAAGGCTGTTACATCTCTGCAGAAGCATTTCTATACTCCTTCTCTACAAAGAAAGTAGGTTCATTTTAACACCTACTTGCTAATATAGTTATTGGTGCTTGAATTCCCATCAAGTTCTTTCCCCACATAGATTCTGTTATACAGATTGCAATGCAGAACATCTTAGATTGCATAGAATTTTTCTGTTAGCTTACAACAGAAGATGTGCACTTACTGACTGCACATCTTGAACCACAGAGGACATGAATAATTTATTGTTTTTTCCTATGTAGCTCAGGTTTATATTTTTAAGGAGGTTTCCAAATTATTTCCTATTGATTTGGTTTCTTTTTATGAAACTGGGTGTTTCTTCTCTAAATCAGTACTTCGGTCAGGAATGTTAGGAAGAAATTCTTCCTAAATGTTAGGAACAAATGTTAGGAAGAAATTCTTCATAGAAAGAGTGATTGGCCATTGGAATGGGCTGCCCAGGGAGCTGGTGGAGTCGCCATCGCTGCAGGTGTTTAGGAGGAGACTTGGTGGGGTGCTTGGTGCCATGGTTTAGTTGATTAGAGAGTGTTGGATTATAAGTTGGACACAATGATCTCAAAGGTGTCTTCCAACCTGGTTTATTCTATTCGATTCTAAAAGAAAAGTAACATTAGAAATCCACTTCTAAGAATTCCTATTTCCCACAGTTATCTATAAGGAAACCACCAAATGCCTTGATCTGATGATGGACAGTGTCCTTCTGCCTTGGCAACAAGTTCAAGTACTGCAGATTTACATTCTTTCACAGGTTGGACTATGAATGCCATGGTTCATAAGGTGTTTTTGAGTACTATGTTAAAGAATCTATATTCCTACTAGATTAAGTAGGGACTTAACAGTAATGCCTTCATTCAGTTTGGATAGTTTTAGAGAGATATCTGTATTTCAGCTAAATATCAATTACAGGGACATTTATGCAAAGTACACACATATGTGTTTGTGGTCATTCAGAATAGAGTTGGGGGTTTTTTGAGCATTTTTTGATAGAGTATATCTGTCAAGATGAGAAGCAACTTTGAAGATACCAGAAATGCCACCCAGAGAAGCACTGTTAGCCTCTAAGAAAAATTTTGGAAACAGTATAGATTCTAATTGCATGTGATGCATTGAAGCAACTCAGTCTTCACTTGTGTCTATGGAAATACTCTTTTATAAAGAACGAGTCATTGAAATTGCCAGCAATATCATCAACCCCTTTTCCTGATGGAATTAAGCATTTATGCCTCCAAGGTTTTGGTTATCATTTGAAAATAGTTTTTTATAGTTCTTGACTTCCAAGCTTGACAAGTATTTGCTATTTGGGAAATCAGTTTATATCCAATTAAGTATTTTCATTATTAGGAAGAGTTTAAAAGTACTTGTTTAAAAGTACTTGTGTGATATTATCCTATGCAGTCCTCTGTTATTTGGCAAATATTAGTCTGTCAACTGTGATAACACTGTCTATATTTATTAATTATGTGTTCTGGGTGTATATGTAGAGATTATACTACATATTATGAGTAATAACAGATATTGTATATTTGGAAATTAGAATAGAATAGAATAGAATAGAATAGAATAGAATAGAATAGAATAGAATAGAATAGAGCATGTTGGAAAAGACCTTTGAGATCATCAAGTCCAACCTGTCACCTAACACTATGTAATCAACTAAACTATGGCACCAAGTGTCCCATCCAGCCCATTGGAATGGGCTGCCCAGGGAGGTTGTGGAGTCACAGTCACTGGAGGTGTTTAAGAAGAGACTCGATGGGGCACTTGGTGCCATGGGTTAGTTGATTAGATAGTGTTGGGTGATAGGTTGGACTTCATGATCTCAAAGGTCTTTTCCAACCTGGTTAATTCTGATTAATTTAGGTAATACTTTAAAAGTATCCAGCCCTAGTTTTGGTGTTTGTTTTTTTTTAATACAGTAAAATGTAATCCTTCTTAACTATTAATAGCTAGTAAAATATTAACTGTGTCTGTGTAAAACAACACGTTGTATATTTTGCTAAGGCTGATAAATATATTTAGAAATAAACCTGATAATCTTTAAAAATGTATTCTCCCAGAAGACAGCTTATGCCCAAAGGAAACTCTAAATGTGACATGGTTATATCATGTAGTTTTACTAGGCAAACAGTTCTGCAGTACAGTGCATAGCAATGTTGGTGCTTTGGTGTTTGATTGGCATAGTTCTATAGCACAGCCCTTTCATGAACCTGCTCAAAGCTGGCCAATTTTTTAATTAGGCATCAAAGTTTCTTTTCTAGTATAAAAATTATTTTCTCTTTCTGTAAAGTATCCTCAAATCTTTCATTAAGTTATAACTTGCAGTATACAGAAATTGTCCAACTTTTTCAGTTACTTAGAAAGGTGGAAGAACGCTTGCTCTGTAAATTTGCAGATTATACCAATTTGAGCATGCTATTCAATACTTTGAGGCTCAGGCTGGCATTCAGAAGAGGCTGGAGGTCTCTTATGAAATTCAAGAACAAATGCAAAGTTCTGTTTCTGGAAAGCAAAAGCCCCTGATACCAGTGCAGGCTGATAGTGCCTGGCTGGAGGCAGCTCTGTGGGAATGAATGTGGGAATTGGTGGGCAGCAAGCTAAACCTGAGCTAACAGTGGCCCTGGCAGCAATGAAGACCAAGATCTTCGTGGGTGATGAGAACAGGAGCAGAGGCAGAGAGAATGGGGAGCAATTATCTCTCTTTAAGCAGCACTCATTAGACACATACATAACATAGCCTCCAGCTCTCACCCTCCCAACAGGAGAGAAATATTGACAAACTTAGTAAAATTTTTGGGATTGAGAAGTTTTGTCTTGTGATTAACCATAGCATGTTGCCAAGGCAGAGTAACTTTTTTTCTATGAATATATGAATTGTATTCAAAAAGAGAAGCCAAAGGGGCAGTCTGGTGAATACATTAGTGAATTCCTCTGAACTCTTCTATCTTGTTGTCTTAATTGATTAAAATGACTGCATAACTTTAAAATCATCCACTGACTCTTAGATTATAACATTTTAACTTGAAGGCTATCAGGTAGACTGGACTAGATGTTACCATATGAGATGAAAAATCAGATCCTAAAATATTCAACTAGAGAAGTACTGAATTTATTTAATTCAAGTCTCATTGTTCTTTTCCAAATTCATATTGTGGCACTGACTATAGAATTGGACATTTTTCAGCCTTTCTGATTGAAATTGTCTTGATTTATATGGAAAAGATGGATTTTTATTGTGCTGGAGATAACACATCAGATGTTTACAGCACCAACCTTGGAGACAGAAGCTGTTGTAGCTTCTGTTGCAATTAGTATTTAAGGAATTTCATAGAATCACAGTATCACAGTATCCTTAAAGTTGGAAGAGACCTCGAAGATCATCGAGTCCAACCTGTCATCCAAGACTTCATGACTACTAAACCATGGCACCAGGTGCCATGTCCAATCTCCTCTTCAACACCTCCAGGGATGGTGACTCAACCACCTCCTGGGCAGCACATTCCAACAGCAACAACAACTCTCTGTGTGTTCTATGAAGTAGAACAAAGTAGAAAAAGAGGGAGTAAAAAACTCACAGCATCAACTGTACTATCATCTGTTGGTTAGAGCATGGATCTCTGAGAGAAGATACACTGTTTTCCTGGGAAATGGAATTATTTTAATCTGGGAGTGCAACAAACAAGTCCCGAAGGCATTTATTCTTACTAAAGTGGACATCAGTACCTCTTCACATTGCCCCTCTTTATATCTGTAGACTCCATTATTAAGATGGTCACTTAGGAGATTTTGCCTGTGTTTGTGTCCAATGACAATCAGATAATCATAGAATCGTAGAATCATAGAATCAGTCAGGGTTGGAAGGGACCACAAGGATCATCTAGTTCCAACCCCTGCCATGGGCAGGGACACCCTACACTAGATCACGCTGGCCAGAGCCTCGTCCAGCCTGGTCTTAAACACCTCCAGGGACGGGGCCTCAACCACCTCCCTGGACAACCCATTCCAGGGCTTCACCACTCTCATGGTGAAGAACTTCTTCCTCACATCTAGCCTGAATCTCCCCATTTCCAGCTTCATTCCATTCCCCCTAGTCCTATCACTACCTGAGATCCTGAGAAGTCCCTCCCCAGCCTTCCTGTAGGCCCCCTTCAGATACTGGAAAGCCACGATTAGGTCACCTCGGAGCCTTCTCTTCTCCAGACTGAACAGCCCCAACTCCTTCAGTCTGTCCTCATAGGAGAGGTGCTCCAGCCCTCTGATCATCCTCGTGGCCCTTCTCTGGACACGCTCCAGCACGTCCACATCACTCCTGTAATAGGGGCTCCAGAACTGGACACAGTACTCCAGGTGGGGTCTCACCAGAGCTGAGTAGAGGGGGAGAAGCACCTCCCTTGACCTGATGGTCACACACTTCTCCTGATGCAGCCCAGGATCTGATTGGCTTTCCGGGCTGCAAGCGCACATTGAGAGCTCATGTCGAGCTTCTCGTCCACCAGCACCCCCAAGTCTCTCTCCTCAGGGCTGCTCTCCAGCCAGTCACTGCCCAGCCTGTATTTGTGCCTGGGATTGCCTCGACCCAGATGCAGGACCCTGCACTTGGTCTTGTTGAAGCTCATGAGGTTGGTTTGTGCCCACCTCTCCAGCCTGTCCAGGTCCCTCTGGATGGCATCCCTTCCCTCCAGCATGTCCACTGCACCACACAGCTTGGTGTCATCAGCAAACTTGCTGAGGGTGCACTCGATGCCACTGTCCATGTCACCCACAAAGATGTTGAACAAGACAGGTCCCAGGACTGATCCCTGAGGGACTCCGCTTGTCACTGGCCTCCACTGGGACATGGACCCGTTGGACAGCCACTCTTTGGGTGCGGCCATCAAGCCAATTCTTTATCCATCTAGTGGTCCATCCATCAAACCCATGTGTCGCCAGCTTGGAGACCAGGAGGTGGTGTGGGACAGTGTCAAAGGCTTTGCTCAAGTCCAGGTAAACGACATCAGTTGCTCGCCCCTCATCTATTAATGCTGTCACCTGCTCATAGAAGGCCACCAGGTTTGTCAGGCAGGATTTGCCCTTGGCAAAGCCATGCTGACTATTCCCAATCACCTCTTCACTGTTCTTCTGAGTCATTAGTGCCTCCAGGAGGATCTGCTCCACGATCTTTCCGGGCACAGAGGTGAGACTGACTGGCCTGTAGTTCCCCGGTTCCTCCTTCTTGCCCTTTTTGAAAATGGGAGTAATGTTTCTAACTGCAAGAATCATAGAAGGGTCTGGGTTGGAAGGGGTATCCAAAGACCTTCTAGTCCAACCCCCTCTGCAGTAAGCAGGGGCATCCTCAACTAGATCAGGTTGCCCAGACCCCTGTTGAGACCACCTTGAATATCTCCAGAGATGGACCCCCAACCACCTGTCTGGGCAACCTGTTTTGATATGCCTAGATCTGTTGGACAAGTGACCAGGACTTTCAAGGATCTATATTTTGGAATTTGATTGCTAAATTATTTAAGTATCTCCTGTACAAATTCCCTGACATATAAATGCCATATTGACAAGACTCTAAAAAGATGGGAAGTAATTTTTTAAAATTTTGGACAGTGTTTAGCTAATTTGCATAACATTGTTTTATACAACACTGAGCATCTGAAAGCTGTGTAGAGATTAGTTGCTCAGTTGGAGGCATTAACAAGAGCTATTTGGCTTCTCAGTTTGGTACACAACTGATACGATTTCACAACAATAATCTTTTGCTGCCTCAGTGATTTGAGTTGCTGTTTGATTTTGGTATTGGTTTGTTTGTTTGTTTTTCTTTTTGCATTTTTACTTTTCTATTATCTTTATATTCCTTAGAGAAAACTAAGTTCATCACAGTATCACTGTATCACCAAGGCTGGAAGAGACCTCAAAGATCATCGAGTCTAACCTGTCACCACAGACCTCATGACTAGACCATGGCACCAAGTGCCACGTCCAATCCCCTCTTGAACACCTCCAGGGACGGTGACTCCACCACCTCCCTGGGCAATATAACAGTCTTCAGCTGTCTTACCCTACTATCACATAGAGAATGCGTATTCACATCCTCAGAATTTCACCAACAATACCGATCTGTTGTGTCAACACTGTAACCAGTGAAAACTTGGACCAAAAGTTTTAGGTCACTATTGAATTTCATAGATTGTTATCCTAGTAGTTCAAAGCTGAGGAGTGAAAAATGCACCTGAGCAGATGATTACCATTTCCAATGAACAAGCAAAATTTGTTAGGTCTGGAAAATGCACTTGAGAAGATTATTACCATTTCCAATGCACGAACAAAGTTTGTTCAGAAACCCTGCATTAATTCAGTTATGATATCATTTAGGTGCTAAATTGTTGTAATGTCAGGAACAGTAGTGCCCCAAAGATTATTCCCAACTTTTCGTAGGCTTTGTTGAAGAGACTCTTGAACGTGTCCAGAGAAGGGCAATGAGGCTGGTGAGAGGCCTCGAGCACAAGCCCTATGAGGAGAGGCTGAGGGAGCTGGGTTGTTTAGCCTGGAGAAGAGGAGGCTCAGGGGAGACCTTATTGCTCTCTACAACTACCTGAAGGGAAATTGTAGCCGGGTGGGGGCTGGTCGTTGGGTGGGTTGGATTGTTTGATGGGTTGGACGCGATGATCTTGAAGGTCTCTTCCAACCTGGTGTATTGTATTGTATTGTATTGTATTGTATTGTCTCTTCTCCCAGGCAATAAGCACCTGAACAAGAGGACACAGTCTCAAGCTGCACCAGGGGAAGTTTAGGCTCAAGGTGAGGAGAAAGTTCATCACAGAGAGAGCTGTTAGCCATTGGAATGTGCTGCCCAGGGAGGTGGTGGAGTCACCATCCCTGGAGGTGTTCAAGAGGGGATTGGACGTGGCACTTGGTGCCATGGTTTAGTAGTCATGAGGTGTTGGGTGACAGGTTGGACTTGATGATCTTTGAGGTCTTTTCTAACCTTATTGATTCTATGATTCTATGAAATGCATTCCTGAAATGCAACCTGATCTAGGTGAATCTGCTTTAGCAAGGGGTTTGTACTAGATGATCTCCAGAGGTCCCTTCCAACCCCTACCATTCTGTGACTCTGTGAAACCCGTGTTTCCATGTGTTTTAGTGGATATCACAGCTATCATATCCTCCTGGAATAAGAAATGCCAAGGCAATTGTGTTGTATTTCACACTGATAGGAACAGATGGTCATGAAACAGGAGTGTTCCCCAAGATAATTTGCTTTCCTTTTCCACTGTGAGGAATTTGGCATGAAGTACAAGTTTTTCTCTGAATAAGATTTTAAGCACAGTGTCAGTAAGAAAGGCAGACAGTCTTTATAGTTTTAGATATTCTGCCCATCAAACATGATTCAAATGTGCACTCAGTCCCCTGTTCTCCTGCCATCCATGTTAAAACTTACTTGGGTGTGAGTCAGTAACAAAAGGAAATCTGTGGATCCTTATCATGACAGGAATGAACTAGATTATCCTACTGTATATACATGTTAGTCAGTTGATAATGATACTGCTCTAGATTTATAAATGTTACATGTATTTTGACAGAAATTAACTGACCATGTAATCAAATACTGCTGTAAACAGCTATTTATCCACTTGGCAAATTCAGGCACCGAAGGTGGAAGGAAATACTTAAGGAAATGTGAAAAATATGAAATCAGGAATGTGATGGATTAAGAAAGCAAAATTATAACTGAAAATCAAGCAACACTTTCTGACAGTGAAATTTACCAGACTGTGTAATAACATGACTTATGAAATTGAAGATGCTCAGTCATTTGGAACATTTAAAATCAGACTAGACAGCAATAAAAATGTAGGGCAGAGAACACTCATTCACAGCAAGAGTTCTCCTTCACTGCAAAGACATACACTAATGAACCTGTACAGCCTTTTCATGAGTTTTGTGAGTAATAATGTGTGCTCCTTGGAATTAGCTGGCATTTTAGTAATGTTACCATTTTTCTTAATACAGAAATGAAATGTTTGATTATTCACAAATTCTCATCCTAATTTTCACTAAAATATTTTCATGTCAGAACATCAATATTCCCTAGTTTGAATAGTCTTCAACAGCTGTATTTTGTTATTTTAGCTTTAAATTAAATATAACTCTCCCCTAACCAGGCCACAGACATTCTCATTGTCTCTATCAGATGATAAATGTTTACATATTCTATGCAAAGAGGAACAGCTGATAAGAAAGATATTGAGATACTGCAGAAAATCTGTTATCAAAGAAAGTAAGACTAGAAAGTAAGGCTTCTCAGTAGTGTGATATATACTTACACATGTTATGTATGGAACACTTGTTTTAATGAAAGTATCTGAGTTTACTGTTGGAACAATTTGTAGTTGTGGTGGTTTAAGCCTTAACTGGGAGTTAAGAGCTCAGATGGGGGGCAAGGCTGAGAATCTCTCCCCGGCTCCCTCCTCCTCCCTCCTAACAGAGAGGGGAAAAGAAAGGAGCAAATCCACCAAACAATAATTTGGAGTCAGCTTGGAAGTAGAGAGGTAAAGAGTTTTCTTTAAAATATATATATATATATATATATAAATAAAATATATATATATATAAATAAAACAATAGCAGGTAAGGTTCACCAGGGCAAGGAACACGGATGGATGGGAGGGGGACAAAGAAGAAGAATACAAAACCAGCCTCTCGCTGAAGAGGCATGGAGGCAGCAGGGAGAAGGATCAGGCCTGACCACGTGGCAGAGGAGCAGGAAGGCAGCTGCAGTAGCTCTCATCCATGAGAGGCAGGAGCCAAAAACAGCTAATGACTCCAATGCCTTTCCTTTTATACCCTAGCTGGGCAGAGAGGAGGGAGTGGAACAGACTCAGTTTCCCATGGGGAAAATGCCCTGCAGGGAGGGCAAAGCCCTGGCAAGCTCTCCCCCCTTTGTTTTCAGAATGGGTGTTAACCCACCACAATAGTATTGATAAAGAGTTTCTGAAAATCTGAGTACAGTGAGATTCTAATGTATGCTCAAGTTTAAGAACTGTGGACACAGGAGATCATAGGGTTTGACTACAGATCCTGATTCTGCTTTGCTAGTTTTAAGTTGTGTGGGGAACCCTAAATGAAGCTTCCCTTGGCAAAATCTATGGCAAAGGAAACCCAAATGTTCTGATGTCACGGTCTGATGTACCACCTTCTTTACTGAGCCCAGACACAAGCAGTAACTGCATGGAGTTCCTGAATTACTGTTTTCTCTGGGTGGACTTGTTAGAACATGTCCTGAGCTGATATTGGCAGGGGATGCAAAGAATAACATGAAGGGTTTCTACAAGTATGTCAACTGAAAAAGGAGGGTTAAAGAAAGTATAACTCCCATGATGAGAAGGAATGTTGACCTAGTAGCAATGCACAAGAAGAAGGCTGAGGTACTCAACATATTTTTCACCTGAGCATCCATTAGCAGCCTCTCTCCTCACACCTCCTGACTTGATGGACCACAAGACAAGGACCAGGAGGGCAAAAAATCCTTCCCAAGGGAACTGGCTGACATAGTTCCCAAGCCAAAGTCCATGATATTTGAAAAATCATGCAAGTTAAGTCCCTGGTGACTGGGAAAAAAGAAACATTATATCTTCATTAAGTTTCCAGATGACACCAGCCCCAGTGGTGCAGTTTACAGGCCAAGGGAATGTGATGTCATCCAGAGTGACCTGGACAAGCTAGAGAATTGAATTTATCTAAGGCATTTAGCAAAGGTAACCAAACCTCTGCCCTTAAATTTTATTTAATCAGTAATACTATGATGAGTGGAAGGCTGGGTAATTCAAAATGAGGGGGGCTTGTTATTGGAGATGATCTGTTTTTAACTGCAATATACTGAAGTGGCTGCTATTAAATATGATAGTTTTGTTTGAAAATCAATCTCCATGATAGCTTCAAGACAAAACATAAGGTAAAATGTTTAATTAGTGCCTTTCACACAGAGCTGGAGACATGTTCAGGAGCGCATTGTGAGGGATACAACATCCCTCTCTTTTTTTTCATGTCACATGTTTTTATTTTTGACTGTTCTGTCAGGGTAGAGATGCTTGTGCTTACACAAGGTGTGTGCTTACACAAATGTAGAGAATTGAGACCATAGGATGAAACATCCCCTGGTACAAATGAAAGGATTTACAATACTGAATCCATACATAGCCTGTGTAATCATATACACCATGGAAGTATCCCTGATTCCTTAGAGGAATTAAAATAAAATAAATATCATGAGCTGTTGCTCTGAAGAAAATCCTTTCTCCAGCCTTCACATATCAGAGGAAAATACTTCATTCCATTTATTTAGCTAAGTTGCATAATTACAGATGTTAATATAATAAAATGAATTAGCCAACTTAGAAAAACTCAGTTCCCAAATAAATATATGTAGCAGTGGGAGCAGCAGTCTTGTTTTTCTAATGTTGAGTAAATCAGTTGTAATGCCAGATGTAATGGCATTTTTATTAACCAAATATTATTCAGCTTTGAATAACTATACTGTACTGAACCAGAGACAGAATTTGGTCCTTGCCCAACAAGGAAAGGAAACCATAACTGAATCTGTTTTGAGAAGTTATTTTTTTCCTCTTGATTAATACCTGTTGCAATTGATACTTTACTTAAGAAAGCCTGTTCTTCTATTTATAAGGACAAAAAGGACCTTGAAAAATATCTTGAAAGCATGCATCTTAAATATCAATCCTATTTTATGAAAGAAATCATATCAAAACTAAGAAAATAGGATAGGATAGGATAGGATAGGATAGGATAGGATAGGATAGGATAGAATAGGATAGGATAGAATAGGATAGAATAGGATAGAATAGAATAGAATAGAATAGAATAGAATAGAATAGGAATTAACCACGTTGGAAAAGACCTTCGAGATCATCAAGTCCAACCCATCACCCAACACTATCTTATCAACTAAACCATGGCACCAAGCACCCCATCCAGTCTCTTCCTAAACACCTCCAGTGATGGCGACTCCACCACCTCCCTGGGCAGCCCATTCCAATGGCAAATCACTCTTTCTGTGAAGAGCAACTTCCTAACATCCACCCTAAACCTCCCCTGGTGCAGCTTGAGACTGTGTCCTCTTGTTCTGGTGCTGGTTGCCTGGGACAAGAGACCAACCCCCCAGATGTCAACATTATGTCAATGGTATCATAGATTTACATCATTTGTAGCCATTGCCTTACATTGTTGAGTTCAAAGTGGCCATTTACTTTTTTAGATCATGGAATGTTACATACTCACCTTCCTGCTGGATCTGCAAGGGGTGTTTTAGTCTGTGTCCAGCCTTAAGCCAGGTGAGACTAACTTCGCTACCAGGAATGCTTGCTGCTGCTAAGGGCTGTGATTTGACCAGTGTCTGTGACAGAAAGGCTCCACTGTCACCTAAGAAGACAAGTTGGATAACCTTCTCTGTCTGAGCCTAAGAAATAGAGCCCTTGCAAGAGAAAATGAGATGAGGCATCAATAACATTATTATACCAAGCACGTACTTAGCTCCAAAATAGATATTGTAAGTCAAACAGAGAGTTTCATCAGATTCATTACCAATCCTGTTTTGCTGATTGCTCTTTAACAATCTCTGTCCACAGCCTTATTATCTCAATGAAACAGTACACTCTTGTTTGCAAAGCAAGTTCTCTAAATAGTAATTGCTGCAAGAAGTACTGCAGTGAAAGCTGAATCTATAAAGCCATTAATTGAACTAGCTTTGGGGCACAACAAGTGATATCTTGGTCTGAACTTGCCAAGGTCTTTCCCTGTACTGGCCTAGAAGTAGGATGTAAGTATCCTATAAGTAAAAAAAGGTGTTATCTGAATGGAAATTCTTCATGCACGTTACTCTGGTGTTGATATCATTATCAGTTCAAATCAGCTTGGAGATAAATCAGATCCAATATTGGCTTGGGAGATAAATCCCATATATGTCATCTGATGGCCTTTTGGCTCTGTAAGCCAGCATAAGTCTTGGCTACCTGACAGCAAGTCACTGGGAGTGCAGGAGCCCTAGAGCTGCATCTGCAAGTTTCAAACCCTTGTAATCCCATAGCAATGTGCAATGTACATCTTTCCATGTGACTTTCTTGGTCATGAATGAGAAGAGCTATAACAATCGGTACAAGAGGAAAAGTCCTTGCATTCTGTATAAAGACAGGCCTTTAGCTCTAGCCATGGCAGTGTTGTCAAATTTTATTTGTTTGGTTGTTTCTCCATGCTCCTCAGAACAGATATTCATAGTCAGGAGGAGGTGGCCATTCAACCACAGCCCCCAGCCCAGCTTTTGTAACTTTTTGATCCTAATGAAGGACTCAGTCCTCCTACATCTGTTGTGTCTAGAATCCAAGAGAATGATAACCCAGCCAAGATGGTCCTCTCATCCAGATGGTCCATAGTATAATGAGTTCTACCTATGATTCTAGCAGTGCTGATTACACATTTTGTGTGGTTTACAGTATCCCTATGTAGCAAATTCACTGAATAGATGTCAAAGATCAATTAGACCATGATTTCTGAATTGAAAAAGCCTTTTGTTGATCTTTTTCAAAGCTTGAACCTATTCAGAGCATGATTTGGGTTTTTTTTAGAAGGCTTTGTTTCTGTTTCTGCAAGCACTTAACCTCCCCTGGAGCATTTTTAAATTAAGAAAAATGTTTCTACTGTGTTTGAAGATGTCTGGTTACTCCAATTAGAATATGCCTAGCAGTTTTGAAATGCAAACTGGTCACACCTTTGTGAACACTAACACTAAATTGCATCTTTAGTGCACAAGGCTTTGGCAGTTACCAGCAACTTCCAAGCTAGTCAACTCCTTGCAGCAACAATTAGCTTAGTGTTTACATTTACATACAGCTCAGCCCTTGCCTTGCTGAGGGCTTTGAAGAAGTAGGAAATAAAAGTCTTAGAGCTATATGTTCAACAATGTTTTACAGCTCAGGACCAGGACATGCAAGCAGTGACAGTCATGAGCATCAGGACAAGGACCTAGACTTGCCACACATTTCCTGTGTATAATGGAACACTTTTTGGTTTTGTTTCCTAACCAATCACTTATTGTAAAGCTGCATGAAAGTCTGTGTCTAACTGATATTTGGAGCCTTTCCTCAAGGTGATAGGAACAAATTATTCAATAATTTGAATAGGAATAAGTGAGAGTGATTGCCCACTGGAATGGGCTGCCTGGGGAGGTGGTGGAGTCTCCATCACTGGAGGTGTTTAGGAGGAGGCTTGATGGGGCGCTTGGTGCCATGGTTTAGTTGATTAGATGGTGTTGGATGACAGGTTGAACACTATTATCTCGAAGGTCTCTTCCAACCTGTTTTATTCTATTTTATTCTAAATCCTTGAAGCCAAAAGGACCAAGGTTGTTCATCACTGAGGAAGTCACAATACTCAGTAAATAATAATTGGCTTCACCTAAAGTGGTAATGTAAGAAGCTGAGTCGTTGTTGAGAGAACATTATGTGTAACCATACTCTTGCTTTTTATAATACTTATCGTTGGATCTCAGAACATTAGGGTGATTGTTTATCCTAAATCCACCTGTTTTATATTCCATGTAAGTTCAATTTGCCAATTATAAAAGAGGGTTAATAGAATTTCTCCATCTCACAGTACTGCATATCTCAGTGCTTTTACAATCTTGGAAGCTCAAATATCATGGTACTAAGGAAACAATAAGTGTTTACAGTCACAACGATAATAGAAGTGAAGATCATTATATGAGATCCACATTTTTGTTTCCTTGTGTATGTTGCACTGTTTATCTGCTAGTCATCACAGATGGTCACTTTTGCAGGTAACCCAAGTCTACATTTCAGTATGTTTTTGCACTTCCCAGGAGTCAGTGAGAATGGATAATGAGGCTCTTACTGAAATATGTTAGGATATGAGCTTTGTGTCAATGCTTAGATGAAATAGCTGATGAAGAAAATAGGACATACCTGAGGACATACTTATATAAAGTAATCCTGAGTGGATTTACTGAATTTACTGAAAAATAAGAATTCATAGATAAATTAATGTGCTCAGGTCTTTACATGGCACATTATTCTTGATGTCAAAGACATTCCTTTGTTTATGTACTTTTTTTCAGAATAATCACTGCTGAAAATCTGAATGATTAGAAAGACTGTGTTGAGTAAACTGCACAATCTTTTATTTCAACATTAGTTACAGTATTTTTGTCTCTATGAAAAATTCCTTCCTGGGAAAGCCAAAGGCAGGATAGAGATTACCACCCAGGAGTTTGGTAATTTTCCCTGATCTCCTTCAGAGCAAGAAATGATTGCTGCTTCTTTCCCTGCCTTCTTAAATTTCACGTTGTCACTATCATTTTTATATGCACTCTATAACACACAGCTTTTTTAGTTCTTTATTTTCATGAAAAGTGTACAAACTGTGTTTAAAACTGATGGTTAATATAACCTACTTTAACCCGATGGGCAGAAGTGTGAGATCAGAGCAAACAATGACACCCTTGATTTGATAGGGGGCTGAATTAACAAGGTGGTAATTATAAAAATATAGTTATCTTAATTTTTTTTTTTTTCTGAAAACCCCACTCCCAAATTAGGTATAAAAGCTTATTAAATTATTTACAGGTTCTGTTTGGTCACGAATTCTACCAGGATGCTTATGGGCAACTTTGGTACAATTTAGACAATTCAGAAAATGGAAAAGGCTAAGCCACAAAATAGCTTCACCCCACTTATAATCAGAGGCAAGCCAGGAACCTTAGGGAAAGCTGACAAGAACGCCAGGTTGTACTCATGAGGAGGAATTTGACGACAATCCCTAGGTATCTCATCGGTGGCAGGCTCCAGGAACTGCAGGTATTATAATGCAATTTGTGGATAATGCAGCACAATCCAAAGGAAAAGGACCTTCCAGAATCAAAGTGTCCGTAGACAGGGCTGCTACGAGGCAAACTCGTGAGCAGCAGCACTGCAAGAAAGCCGAAGGTTTCACGGCAAGCAGGGTCGCTCCATCGCAGGCAGGGAGCAGGACCTCAGGTAGACAAGGTCCAGGGAGAAGCCAAGTCCTAGTGGGGTGAGCAAGATGAAGGCAGGAGCCAGAGCAGGAGAGAGAGAGCACGGGCAGGTGCAGGATGACAGCAAGAGCCCAAATGGCTTTCTGGCCCCTGTTTAAGGTGTTTCTAGACAAAGTGTGCAAGGCCAATGTATAATGGACGCAAAGCACCCTGCTAATCATAGCTCCCAAACCCAGCGGACTTTCCCCATGGGAAGGGCTCTCCCTGGTGGGAAGAATGGGCGCTAATTACCTGTCCCCAGGCGAAGGAGAAGGCAATTTCGCACCTTGGAAGGCAATTTCATGCCTTTGTCTTTCCCCATTCAAACCTCCGCTGATGGAGATGGGGGAAGGGGGGTTTGGAGCACACCGTAACAACCCTAAATTCAGTTAATTAAACGAGAGCAAACCGTTATTGTTATTTCTCGATAATATTTCACGTCATATTTTTCAAAAGCGTTTGTTTTAAACCCTGTGTGGTTTTATGACGTTGGATTGATCTCTGTTGTGTGTAACAACTTAGGAAAAACCGACCACAGTCTTCACTAGAAAAACCTATTTCTAAATCACACTGTGCTGGCTAGGAATTCTGATTATGAAAGGTATAGGTGGCTCATCATAGGTACTATTTTAGTTTTGCCTCAGCATATGCCAGCTATGTTTTAAAAGCTTTGCAATGGTCTAGAATTTAGAAATTGTATTGAATTCCACTGACAAAAGTCCACACATTATATATTTTTAAGCAGTAAAACATTTGACCCCAAATAACAGATTCCACAAATAGCCATACCAAAAGCCTCTTTCCTGAAATAAATTCTTGCTCAGGAGGAATCACAGTTGTACCCTTCAGTGACATGAACTGCTGACAGGATGATTTCTTACCTTATGGAATTTAAGCAAAACATATTTCTCTCCTTGTCTTTCTTCAAGCTTGTTGAAGGAAAATAGCTACAGATTATCACTGAAAGCTAGTTAGACACATTATTCTGCATTTGATATATATATACATACATACATACATACATATTGTGCCCCTTTACTCAGCACTGGTTAGGCCACACCTTGAGTCCTGTGTCCAGTTCTGGGCCCCTCAGTTTAGGAAAGATGTTGAGTTGCTGGAATGTGTCCAGAGAAGGACAACAAATCTGGGGAGGGGTTTGGAGCACAAGCCCAATGAGGAGAGGCTGAGGGAGCTGGGGTTGCTTAGCCTGGAGAAGAGGACACTCAGGGGAGACCTTATTGATGTCTACAGCTACCTGAAGGGAGGTTGTAGGCAGGAGGGGGTCTGTCTCTCCTCCCAGGCAGCCAGCACCAGAACAAGAGGACACAGTCCCAAGCTGCACCAGGGGAAGTTTAGGCTTGAGGTGAGGAGAAAGTTCTTCAAAGAAAGAGTTGCTGGCCATTGGAATGGGCTGCCCAGAGAGGTGGTGGAGTCAGCATCCCTGAAGGTGTTCAAAAAGGGATTGGATGTGGCATTTGAAGCCATGGTTTAGTAGTCATGATGTCTTGGGTAACAGGTTGGACTTGATGATCTTTGAGGTCTTTTCAACCTTATTCATTCTATGATTCTATGATATATATATATGTAATCTCACAGGTCAGAGCATAGCCTATTTGAAGACAATTACAGTGGTAACTATAATTCATTAAAGGAACAGGTTAGTGATGTGTCTTCAGTGGCCTATGATATATCTCTTTTTCTCTGATGATAACAATCTGAAAAAGATTTGGAATGAATATACTTGGATTTTTATTTTTTTTATATTTACCCCTCCCACCTACTCCTTGTAGTTTGAGCCAGCTTACTTGCAACTTTTCCACATGTGGCCAAACTGTAAGGCTGCAACTTTTTTTGCTAACTTTGCCTCACTTTTTATGGCAGGGGGAGGAGTAAATCTTGGCTAAATACCTGTGAAATACCTTGCAGCTGAATCCTGCAAGACCTCACATGTACTTACTGAAGTAATTTTGCACTCATTTTTCACATTACCAGTTTTATGATAATGATGAAAGAAAGTTAAAAGTGAAATAAGATCTGGGATGAAAAGCACAACTGGACTAAAATCAGGAGACAGAGAGAATGAAGGTACAAAAACTGAGGAGCAGGTGACAGAGAGAGAAAGGAAGATGGCAGTGTGAGAGATGTAACCTTGCCCTACAATTAGAGAATCACCAAGGTTGGAAGAGACCTCAAAGATCATCAAGTCCAACCTGTCACCACAGACCTCATGACTACTAAACCATGGCATCAAGTGCCACGTCCAATCCCCTCTTGAACACCTCCAGGCATGGTGACTCCACCACCTCCTTGGGCAGCCCATTCCAATGGCTAACAACTCTCTCAGTGAAGAACTTTCTCCTCACATTGAAGACCACACAAAAAAAAAAAAAAAAACAAGGAATGAAAAATCAATTTTAAAGAAGTATTTCCTGAAAGCAGGAGCAAATAAAGTTCCCTCTCTGTCTGTTCAATGGGTATAGAAATGTTCTATTCCTTGCAAAATACATTATGGTTAAAATAAACCTTGAGATGTTAACATAAGGTTTGTTCTAGGTGAGTACTCTTGTAAAAGTTTATTGTTCTTGACATTTTTAGAAGGCAAGCACAAAGGCTATTGAGCACAACCAATACAAATGCACTTCTTTTCAAGTTAAAAACTGCAATATCACCTTTTTTCCCCCTCAAAAACAAAACAAAACAAATCAACCCCCCCAACTTTAATAACTTTTCTTGAAAGCTATAGTTTCTTACAGGGAAAAAAAAAAAAAAGAAACAAGGAATACTCAAGATTTTAAATGCATTAGTATGGGTATCCTAATCAATAGACTGGGGGCGGGTCATCTTGAGTGCAATCACACAGCACTTACAGGATGGCCAGGGGCTCAGGCCTAGCCAGCATGGATTTAGGAAGGGCAGGTCCTGCCTGACCAACCTGATCTCCTTCTATGATCAGGTGACCCGCCTGGTGGATGTGGGGAGGCCTGTGGATGTGGTCTGTCTGGACCTCAGCAAGGCATTTGACACAGTCCCCCACAGCAAACTCCTGGCCAAGCTGGCAGCCCATGGCTTGGACAGGATCACACTGCATTGGGTTAGGAACTGGCTGGAGGGACGAGCCCAGAGAGTGGTGGTGAATGGTGCCACATCCAGCTGGCGGCCTGTCACTAGTGGTGTGCCCCAAGGATCAGTGCTGGGCCCCATGCTCTTCAACATCTTTATTGATGGATGAGGATGGATGAGGGCATTGAGTCCATCATCAGTAAATTTGCGGACGACACCAAGCTGGGGGCAGGAGTTGATCTGCTGGAGGGCAGAGAGGCTTTGCAGAGGGACCTCGACAGGCTGGACAGATGGGCAGAGTCCAATGGCATGAGACTGAACACATCCAAGTGCCGGGTTCTGCACATTGGCCACAACAACCCCATGCAGTGCTACAGGCTGGGGTCAGAGTGGCTGGAGAGCGGCCAGGCAGAGAGGGACCTGGGGGTGCTGGTTGATGGGAGGCTGAACATGAGCCTGCAGTGTGCCCAGACAGCCAAGAGGGCCAACCACATCCTGGCCTGCATTAGGAATAGTGTGGCCAGCAGGAGCAGGGAGGTCATTGTGCCCCTGTACTCTGCATTGGTTAGGCCACACCTTGAGTACTGTGTCCAGTTCTGGGCTCCTCAGTTTAAGAAGGACATTGAGACATTTGAACGTGTCCAGAGAAGGGCAACAAGGCTGGTGAGAGATCTGGAGCACAGCCCTGTGAGGAGAGGCTGAGGGAGCTGGGGTTGTTTAGCCTGGAGAGGAGGAGACTGAGGGGTGACCTCATTGCTCTCTACAACTACCTGAAGGGTGGTTGTAGCCAGGAAGGGGTTGGCCTCTTCTCCCTTGCAGCCAGCACCAGAACAAGGGGACATAATCTCAAGCTGCAACAGGGGAAGTTTAGGCTCGAGGTGAGGAGAAAGTTCTTCACCGAGAGAGTGATTCGCCATTGGAATGCGCTGCCCGGGGAGGTGGTTGAGTCTCCGTCCCTGGAGGCGTTCAAGAGGGGACTGGATGTGGCACTTGGTGCCATGGTCTAGTTGTGAGGTTTGTGGTGATAGGTTGGACTCGATGATCTTCGAGGTCTCTTCCAACCTTGGTAATACTGTAATACTGTAATAGCTCTGGGAAATTTCTGTTGATAAGAAGAACAAAATACAAATAGAGCAACAATAACAAAGTGTGGGAAATTCTTGCATCTTTTCCTCAGACTGGAATGGGACACCTGCGTGTTACGAAAGAAGGCCTGCGTCTGGAAGGGGAATCAGAATTCCTATTCCCTCTTTATGCCAAAGAAATCCATTCTCGAGTGGTAAGCAGATAATTTTTCAATAATGCTAAAATAAAATCCATGCAGTTATGAACAGCTGAATTCATGCCAAGTCCAGGCATCTGTCATGGAACTATATATATATATGTGTGTGTGTGTACATGTATACACAGATATTTTTGCCTACTTTACAAGGATCACAGGATTGTCATTAGGTCAATGTTCTGATGCTATGGTAGAATTAACATTTTTGCTTTTAGGCATGAGATAAGTAGCTCAAGAAGAAATTACAAATGTCACTGTGTATAAGTAATGCTAACTTTTTAAGAGTGTGTAGAAAGTTTTTCATTAGTTTTACAGAGATTAATATAGGCTTCTCTTTGAAAGCGCTCATTTTGTTTGTTCATCCATTACAACATAGTTTCGGTATCTCTTTAGTAGGTCTGGGTTTTGTCATTTCTAGGACAATGATATTGAGTGTATGATGTCTTTATATACTGATGTTTTTAAAATCTACAGGACTAAATCAGAGTTGTTCTTGTCCCCTAAACATATTTGTAGCTCTCCACTGGACTCTCTCCAGTATGTCCTTGTCTCTAGGACTGGACATAGTGCACCATATGTGGCTTCACAGGGCAGTGTAGAGGGAGAGGAGAACCTCCCTCGACCTGCTGCTCACATTGTTCTTAATGCATCCCAGGGTACCACTGGCCTTCATGACCACAAATCCACACTGCTGACTCATGGTGAACTTTTTGTCCAGCAGGACTCCAATGTCCTTCTCTGCTGGGCTGCTTTCCAGCAGGTCAACCCCTAAACTGTACTGGGGCATGGAGCTCTTTCTTCCTGTGTGCAGGACCTTATACTTGGCCATGCTGAACTTCATGTGGCTCCTCTCTGCAACAAGTATTTCCAGTAGAATAGCATCTCTTACTTAGATGGTGAAAATCCATTATTAAATCTGTGTTTCCATTTTGTTTCTTAGGCTGTATTTTCTGCCTCATAGACAGTGGGGAAAACTATTTATGCTCTTAAGTGAATTTCCCTTGTGGTAGTTTATCCAACAAAATATGTTATTTAAGATCAGCATAGCTAATACTTAAGAACTCACTCAGCCCCAAAAAATTGTTATGCAATGTTGAGCTATTGTTTGTGCTCTTCTAATGTTCCCTCCAGCTTTCAACACATCTAGAACAATACAGGAAGAAAGAGGTGTGGCAGTATCTCGTATAAGCTTAGCTGTTTCATGACCAATCATGATCATTAGTAGCATGGATTAATTAGAGTCTTGAGGCTATTGCATGTCTCTGCCCCCTATGAACTAATAACTCATCAGAGGTTTTTTTTTTTTTATTATTTGATTGCTTTTTAAAAATATTGGAACTCTATAAGGGCTTAATTGCCTGCATCTCTATCTCCTGAGTGCCATCCATATATTAAGTCTTAGTGAAGTTATGATTTCTTTTCCTAAGTTTGTCTTAGAAATTTGGGGCACTCACAGCCATAACAGCAGCTTTCTGCCTTGCCTTAATAGTTTTCTTCCTGCAGTCTCCTAACAGCTTTTCTCACCTAATGAGGTCTCCAATATGCTAAGAAAATATGTAGCGGAAGATGTGCTTGCTGTGCATGATCTCCAGAGGCTGTTACAAGTTTATTCCTTCATTATGAGTCCAACACAGAGTTGTGGGCAACACCATTGCATCTTAGCTGATACATATTCATAGACAGCTACAAGAGGAGAATTTGTAAATACGATACTAGATTTTAATTAGCTTAACAACACATGTGTAGACAATGCCCAGATTTGTGGGTCATTTAGCACATGCACTAAAATGTTACCTATTTGTCTGATCTTTGCTGAACTTCCTTTTCCACTTCATACTAACTTCTTACCATAAATGTGAACTTACTTTTTTTCTTCAGACTTTTTGTTATTTGTGTTGATTCTGATAGCTTTCTCTTATCCTGATATAATTTACAAGATGAGATTCATTTATTTTGCCAACTTAATGACTTCCTTAATGACAACCTATCTTCCTACTTGTAAGATAAGGGTTTTTTTAAAAAAGAAATAAAAGTTGGACTCCAAACTCCATGCTGCTTGACCACTGTTATTAGGTGTATGTAGGAAAATTCATCACATAATATATGTTCAAAATTCTTAGGTTACCTCATACTGTAAGCATTAAATTACAATGAATTGAATTGAATTGAATTGAATTGAATTGAATTGAATTGAATTGAATTGAATTGAATTGAATTGAATTGAATTGAATTGACCAGGTTGGAAAAGACCTTAGAGATCAACGAGTCCTATCATTACCTGACACCCTAAAACTCCCTCACCTGCTCCATGTTCTCCCTTTTCCCCTCAAACCCCAGAGCACCTGGGCTCTCTTGAGTCTCCTCCCACACCAGGTGTGGCCACTTGGCCCTCCCTACCCACTCCCCTTTATATTCCCCACCAGGAAAGGCAGAAATCCCTAGCTGAGCCCATCTGGGCTTGAGGGATCCTCCTCTCATCACTGGTGAGTGCTTATGGTGCACACTGGGTGATGGTGGTGGTGACAACAAAGGCCGGGGGCCTGGTGGCCCCCGGTTAGGTAGGGAAAAACTTGATGACCATCCTTATATTATCCACGGGTGCTGGCTGGGGCCGAGCTCCTCTGTGTAGTGTCTTGGCTGGTGAAGGTCTTGCCCCCAGCTCTGGGATGGGTCCAAAATTGGTGGGGGTGGAGCAGGAGCTGTTTAGTCAGATGATATTATGCTAATCATACTATTTTTACCTGGAGGCCCCTTGAGTCTGCTCTTATCATTCAATAAATCTCCGCTTTTGTGTCTCATTTAAAGACCATTTCTTCCCCCTCACTGCTCCTTTTCAGAAATAAGGAAGGAAAGGAGGGGAAAAAGCAATAAAGCCTATCTGGAAAATGCATTCACTTATCAATCAATTCTGAACAGGAAGCCTTCAGGAAGAGGGGCAGGTTGGAAAGTGAGAATCACTTCTTATGAGTCACAAGACAAACTTCAAAAAGAACAGACAGAAAAAGACTGCATCTTCTCCATTGTGGTTATGTTTCATGGTGGTAAATGCAGAGGAAAAAGTTCAAGCTGGCTTGGAGATCAGTCCCACTTCTCAACAGAAAGAATCACTGAGAAAAGGACATTGTGACAAGAGAATACCCATCCTTCATACAGAAATACAGCATTAACCAGGTTGGAAAAGACCTTTGAAATAGAATCCAACCTTTCACCTTATAGTCTATAAAAAGAATATATTTAGTATTTGATAAATGGAGCGATTAATAAAAATATGAATAATTATATTAATCGCATAAATCCCACAAGAAATATTAAATAAAACCTATTTACAGGTTCAAGATGTTTGGTCGTGGAACAGATCCCTCACCAGCAGGAACAAGTAACAATTTAAACAATATGAACAAAAATCCAGAAACAGCAAACAGCACTTTAAACTGCAAAGAAAAGGAACCTTGGCAATGAAGCCGTCAACAACAGGGGTTGGGGGGACCTCCAGAATTCCCTAGGGCAACAGACCTTCAATAGATGCTTATAAAAATCAGGTAGTGTAGTTAATCACTGATCCTGATACCTTGTGGCACACGTTAAGATCTAGACACATCAAAATGGCGTCTTCCATGTGGGAGCTGCAGGAGCACCGTTTCACTTTCTGTTGGTGTCTGCAGCTTATTGCTGAGGCAGGATTTGCTCCTGAATGATTTGTAGCTGAAAGCTTTGTAGAGAGGAGATTCCTCAGCTGTAATCCTTTCTGCAGCAGCACTTGCTCCTTGTTCCAGTCAAATGAAACTGTCCTGGGGACTTGGCTCCTCTGAGGTTTCACCTGTCGGCCCAGCAAGACGCATGTCTGTCCTCTGGGTTTTACAACGGTGAGAATAGTGAGGGGTCTTTGCTGCCTTGTCTGGGTAAACTGAAACACAGTTCCTTCCAGAGTGTGGACAATGGCAAGACAATGCTCTGGCTCTTTGGGCTGGTACTTATAGATTTCCCGAGACAGTAATGGCCAGTAGCAACACAGATCTAGGGATAAAACCCTGGTATTGCAACCTATAGAAAGTCTTCTTTCCAGCTGTGGCCAAAAGCATGCCCACCTGGCTCATTCTGGCTCTGAAACATGTTCAGGCAAGCCTAAAGAACCAGATCTACTAGTTTCTGCCTCATTGTCTGGCTCAAAGCAATTTTGAGGCTTTTTTGTCCATTCAGGACACACCCAACACCATCTAAGCAACTAAACCATGGCACTAAGTGCCTCATCCAGTCTTATTTTAAACATTTCCAGGGACAGTGACTCTACAACCTCCGTGGGCAGCCTGTTCCAATGGTCAATCGCTTTCCCTGTAAAGAATTTCTTCTTAACATCTACCCTAAACCTTCCCTTGTGCAGCTTGAGACTGTGTCCTCTTGTTCTGTCATAGATTGCCTGGGAGAAGACACCAACCCCCACCTAGTTACAACCTCCCTTCTGCTAGTTGTAAACAGTAGTAAGGTCTCCTCAGAGCCTCCTCTTCTCCAGGATAAAATGGGAACTTACTTGGGAGTGATTTTTCAGGGGTTAGCCCTTTGAGGTGCTGCAGAGTCTCTCTTGTGTCCAGAAAAAGTACCAGAAGCCATGGGTGTGAAAGAGACTGATCTTTAACAACATTCCAGTAGTTAGAAATTCATTTATCTAGGAATGAGTGTCCCCTCTGAGGTCACAACAAGGCAACTTACTAATACCCTCTTTGTATCATGTATTCCCTGACTCTAGGTTCTTGTCCATTAGATACATCGTATGCTTTAGTGTGAATGCACCTGTGCTGCAAACAACTTTGTCACCTCTTTTTAACTCTATCAGTTAGCTAAAATTTACTGATCCGAATGAGTGTGATCAGACTCAGATGATTTTCTAATACCTAATATTAGGTAATGACAGTGGTCAGTATGATCTCCCTGAAAATCACTTCCATTTAAAGACAATTCAGGTGGTAAACTGAAGAAAAATATAAGAACCCACTGAATGCCATTTTACAAACATTTTGGGACACTTCAAATGACCTCTGCTAGGTCTCTTGCCAGGAACCAGTTTCATTACTGCCTGTATATCTAATCTGATGGGTCACAGTGGTCAGCTAGGTCTGTCAAAGCAGTTACTCACCTGTTCTTCAAGACAAGGAGAAGCTTCAGAAGGTTCCAAAAGTACTGTAGTACAGAAAGTTTAAGTGGAATATATGGGTGTCACAACCCAGTTATCCTGTACCAACCCTGGTCATCTGCAGGGGTCAAGTTAAGATTCAAACAATTCACTTGGAGTAAATAAAGGTGAACTGATGCCAAAGAGCTGATAAATTTGGTTTATTAGATTGGACCAGAGCAGGAAAAAAAATGGGAAGGAAGAGGAGAGGGAAAAGTAGAGAGAGAAAGAGAGGATGAGAGAGAGAGAGAGAGAATTGAAGCACAAAGGAAGGAATATCACCATTCTCTGGATTTAGATTGTGGAATTATCACAGCAACAGTCCCAACTTCTTGGTGGCTGGTACACACTTTGAAAAGGGGGGGGAAGGGAAGGGGAGTGCCTCCGCTGCAGTGGTGGAAACAGAGCAGAGGGAGCAGTGCAACACAGCTGGCTGTGCGGCCTGGGCAGAGCGAAGCTTTTGAGCATGCTCTTCACACCTGTCCCCCTGGAAGTTACTGTTCCCCCATCACCCCCTGTGGGGCAAGGGTGGTGCCTCCAGAGCTGTACTGAGTGCAATGTGTACCTTTGCCTTTCGGTGGCGCTGTTGCATTGGTTTTAAGCCATGCCGTCAGGCCATGTCACACCCTGTTTGAGAAACTAAAGCAATTGGGATCCCACAATGGGAATAAGTAATGGAAATGGTAGGTGTTCAACAAGCACAACACCAAGACATGAGTTAACACAAGGGGATGCCTTTATTTTGTGAAGTACTTCCATGCTGACTGCAGTCTAAGAATAACATAACATTTTGAATTGCCTTCCATAGTGTCATAGACTGAACTGAACCTGCTGCTGTTATTCACACCATGCTGCAGTCATGCCAGCTTCAAAAATGAAAGTGCTAATTGGAGCAAAGTATTACGGGGCTTGAAGTTCAGATTGCAAAATGGGAGGATCCCTGTTCAGGTTGTTTTGGGTTCCAGCTTTTTCGATGTGGTCTTTGCTTTTCTACAGGCATGCCAGCAGGAAGAGTGGGACTCAGGTAGCTGCTGGTTTTAGCTTTCTGTTTTGTGCTGGGTTTTCTTTGTAGTTCTCTGCTTCCTCTGCAAATAGTCTAAGATAAGGTAATCATGTATTGTATTATTAGATTCTGTGAGTATTAGACATGCATTGTATTATAGGTTATTAGATTAATTAGATTATTGGCTGAGGTAATTATGCATTGTCCTCATGATATCCCCTGTTATATTCAACCCATTATCTCAACCCTGAGTTTTGTGTGTCACTTTTGTGTTGGGGGAGCAGGCAATTGTACTAAGTCATTAGATTGTGGTGAGGTGTGATAGGGATGAATGAAGACATCAATTACATCTTCTCAGCAAGTTCTGGCTTCCATAAGCAGCACAGAATGATGGGTAGGCATGAGGCTGTGACTGCTCTGCAAATGTCCCAGCTGTGATGCAGCCTATGGAAATAGTTAAGCCAAATATGAGTGCCATTGCTTTGTGACCTTCAGATGTGGTTTTTCTATACTGGGACACCAGATGTGGAACAGCACAGGGTGTATTAAGCTCAAATTGTGGTGCAGGTATGTGGACAAGCAGGTAATGCTGATCAGCCTGATGACAAACTTCTGTCATCCTTCCAAGGGACAAACAGGGAGACGATTTAATTTCAACTGACACACTTATCTGTACTGTCATCTATTAAAGTCAGCTTTGAGCTAGTCAGCCTGACACTTTCTCCATCACCCACTGAATTGCCTTGCTAGGAAAGTCAGGGCCAGGTGCCAGAATCAAGCCAAAGCATTCAGGCTTCGTGGACCATTGAGGAAGCAGAATGCAGATGCACATTTCTCACCATGTTGATATGACAGCATAAGTTTTCAAAATGGGGGACTCACACTTCAGTGAAGTGGCAGTCCTCTAGGACACTCAATTTTCTATTGAAATGAGTAAATCTAGTACTTAACCTTTTTTTTTTTTCCCCAAAGGATAAAATATTAGCAATGATATTCATTAAGATAGTAATACAGATTTTGTTCACCTGAAGTTTCTGTGTTTTTTTCCTTATATTAAATCTGATAAGGTTGAAATAATCAAAAATATCTGCCCAGATTATTTGATAACATCCACAGATGGTTTTGTAGCTACAAAGCTCTTCCAGTGACTGACCTGATTTAAACAGTAGACTAAATGTTTTAAATTGTTAAAAGTTCTAACTATTCTACTGAATCTACTCTTTTGCTCCATACTTCAGGACTCATCACTGCTTCTCCAGTCTACACACAATGTGACTGTGAATGCTCGCAATTCAAATGGGGAAGTCACAGGCAGATTAAATGTGGGTAAGTCTAGATGATTAGTTCTCTGTTTTGGAAATACTGTATTGAATATTTTCAAAGAGCTTCCAGGATATAAAGCACTAAACTCATTATTATATTTTACTCTTATGGCCATATTTTAATAACTCAACTGCCACTCAATAAGTACCCAGAGGATATTTTCAGTTTCTCAGTCAAGTATTAGTTCTGTAAATATTCTAGGCACTTCTTCATTGCAGAGTTATGCAAGTAAGGTCACTGCAGAAGTTACTCTTTTTCTTATGTAAATATATCTATTGATAACTGCAAATAATTTTCTAACAACATCATAGAATTGTTAGGGTTGGAAGGGATCTCAAGAATCATCTAATTCCATCCCTCCTGTTATGGGCAGGGACACCACACTATATCAAGTTGCTCAGAGCCACATCCAGCCTGGCCGTAAAAAACTCTAGAGATGGGGCTTCAACTAGCTCCCTGGGCAACCTGTTCCAGTGTCTCACATGGTGAAGAGCTTCTTCCTAGCATACAATCTGAATCTACCCATTTCTACTTGTGTTTCATTCCCCCCAGTGCTATCATTACCTGACACCTTAAAAGTCCCTCAGCAGCTTTCTTGTAGGCTCCCTTAAGATACTGGAAGGCCACAACAAGGTCTCCTTGGAGCCTTCTCTTCTCCAGAATGAATAACCCCAACTCTCAGTCTGTCCTCATAGGAGAACTACTCCAGCCTTCTAATCATCCTCATGGTCCTTCTCTGGACATGTTCCAGCATGTCCAGATCCTTCCTGTAATAGGGGCTCCAGAACTGGATGCAGTACTCCAGGTGGAGTCTCACCAGTGCAGAGTAGAAGGGGAGAATCACCTCTCTCGACCTGCTGCCCAAAATGTGACAGGAGAACACAGCTAGAGAGGTCTGCACATCTTTCTTCATTTCCTGGTATTCCAGAAACCAATACATTTAAGAGGATGCAAAAAAATGTACATGTTTTACCATATTTGGTAGCAGTAAGATTCATTGATTTACTGAGTGAAATCAATAGATCTAGGCAGACACAGGTGATACATCTTGGCAGCAGGAATAAGCAGGCTAAGACTCTTTAATAAAAACACATTTTTAAAGCAAGAATGGCAACGATACGTGTCAGGTTTACTAAGGTTTGTTAATTTTTTCAACCTTCATTTGACATTAGAGAAAAAAGTATCAGTTTATTAATTAGGTTCTTCTGAAACCTTTGTGCAGCAAACCATGATTTCTTACTTGTTTAACTGTGAGGCTCAGCCAATATGCTGAAGTTGTTTACCAGATTTGGGGCTCAGATAAGCATCAATGAGCAACTTTTCTGTGCTGATAAGACTGTGTAACGTCCATGAAAACTCCTGTTTGAAGAATTGCCGTATCATAGTAGTATCATAGTATCAGTCAGGGTTGGAAGGGACCACAAGGATCATCTAGTTCCAACCCCTCTGCCATGGGCAGGGACACCCCACACTAGATCAGGCTGGCCAGAGCCTCATCCACCCTGGGCTTAAACACCTCCAGGGACGGGGCCTCAACCACCTCCCTGGACAACCCATTCCAGGGCTTCACCACTCTCACAGTGGTGAACTTCCTCCTCATCAATTCATCGGACACTGTGCAAAGACTCCCTGTTTTCAAACAAATTTAAAATAAAAAAAAAAAAAGCATTTTAAACTTATAAAGGAGCCTTCTATTCCCATTAAGAGTGTATAATTATACAGTTTGGCCATTCAATGTCTTTGAATATCTTTTTTTTTTGTTTTAATTCCAGCTATTCATGAAGATCGGAATTATTCCACTTCAGAAAATGCTGCTAAATAGCCATCAAAACTTGACAGCAGCATTCAAATCTCATTTTGATAATAATTAAGGGTGTGAATCGTGCAGTTTCATATTATTTGCAAAATCACTAAATTAGTTTGCAAATATTTTGTGATATGGCACATATGCTGCTGATTCTGTCTGCTCTGTCATGGGATCAGTTGTGTATCTGCCCTGTGGTCATGTGCTAATCCTGCCTGAGAAGAAGCTCATAGGAGATCCTCTGGGAAGGGCAGAATGCACAGCCGATCATCTAATTTGTGCAACCTGATCCTTGCCAATGTCTGAGAAATTTACAGGTAAAATCATATCAGACAGGAGCCCAAAAGCCTGATGTCTCACAGGCCTATAACTGCTAATAGGAAAGGTGTGCTATAAAGGTGTTCATGACTACTTGGTCCTGTATTGAACTGAGGCACTTGTCAGAAGAGTGATGTTATTGTTAATAAGTGGTTTTGCATGACAGTGAAAAGAGCTGCTCTGATTGCTGCTGAACCCAATTCTGTCATCTTATTTTAATATACACATAACATACTTTAGGAACTATGGAAATAAGTAAGGAGTTCGACTATTTCAAGATGGAAACTTGACATAGCTTTGACAGATGAAGGTGCATTACTTCTCAGACGATGTTTCTGCATGAACAATCAAGAAACTTTGTTAGGATAAAAATGTCAGCATAGAATTGTGTGTTCAGCTCCTTTAATGTGACTGAGATTCACAAGTGAACAGGCTGAGATGTTCAACCCTGATGTATCTTTCCTGTTAACTTCAGTGCTTGGAAGCAGTGTAAAAAGTATATTTTACTGAAAGAAAAAATACTTTAGTTGCTTTGCCAGCCAATGGGTTTAAGTCATACCTTAGGAAAATGAAGCCTGGCAAAAATAACAAATGTGAGACAATGTTTTATTTTTTCCCCCATTCACAGTCACCACTAAGTCATCTTCTGAGAGCATTAATAAAGAGCAGTACAGAAAGTGAGGTACAATGTGCTACTTTAAGTAAATATAAAGTTTAAAATGTCGGCTCTGTAGGGTTATAGACATCTAGATTGAATAAAAGTTATAAAGTGATGACCCAACAGATGGAGAAAGGGTCACAAGATTGAGAGTCAGAGGGGATTAAGAAAGCCATGGAGAGAGATGCTTATAGACAAGGCAAGGATGTCTACAGAACACATGGCAACTATTTTCATTAGAATAGCCCCTGTCTTTAAAATCAGAATTAAGTTTCATATGTCATTATCACAGCTTGCTGATCAACATTCAAAACTAAAATATTTATAACTTTAACTGATAATCCGATTAAGCTGCTAACCAACATCTCCAGGATTCCTGTTCTTACCACTTCAAAGCCTTATTCAAGCCTAGATTAAAAAAGAAATGTGGCACCTTTGATTTACACCCTGAGACATAGTAAAGCAACTTATTGTAAGGAATTATTGAGCTTTTTCAATACTGAATGATAGCAAATATATATGATATAGTAAAGAAATGCATAGACTATACAGTCAGTTATCACAGTATCACCAAGGTTGGAAGAGACCTCAAAGATCGAGTCCAACCTGTCACCACAGACCTCATGACTAGACCATGGCACCAAGTGCTACGTCCAATCCCTTCTTGAATCTCTCCAGGGATGGTGACTCCACCACCTCCCTGGGCAGCACATCCCAATGGCGAACGACTCTCTCTGTGAAGAACTTTCTCCTCACCTCAAGCCTAAACCTTCCCTGGCACAGCTTGAGACTGTTATGAAGTATTTGGTATCAAACAGTAAACGATGCTTCACCTAAGTAAACTTATGCCTACATATACAGCCTGCTAACAGATTAATATAATGCAGTCAGATTTTGCAGTGGTGTTCCAATGCCAAATATTAAGACAGTGGATGAACAGCAGCTAGTTTCTAACTATCTTTGCTGAAAAGCAGAGGGCTGTGTTTTTAAAATATCTTTTTGAATTTCAAGGATCATTTAAGAAGGCTTTAATGTACAGAAGACCCTAAGTTCTGCTTGTAACACATCTTTATCAGGAGGGGAAAAAAAACAAACAACAAAACAGAAAGGAAAGAGGCTTCCAAAGTCAAGCAAGGTCTGTGAGAACAAATTCTGGTACACTGAGCTTCTAGTTCTCCTCCAAGTTCAATCTTTTACACCAAGGAACAGTAACATCAGTAGCTTTAGGTCAGGGGTTAGGTTTCAAGCATTAAAAGCTAGAGGGAATTTAGATAGCTGTATAATGAAGCTGTTCTATACTTTGACACATTAAATCAGCACCACTCAGAAAGCATGGGAATACAGCAGAAGTCAAAAATGGCTTATGCAATCTGAAAACAGAATTACAGTTAAAATTCTGCCTCAAGACTCTTTTCATGTCCATCACATTAATCTGAACAATGAGAGCATTAGTGCTATCCCAGCCCTCTTTTTACAAACAGGAACAACAGTCTAAGGAAACAGATAAGTGTCAGTACCTAATATATTGCTTCATTAGCATTAATTGCCATCTTTAAACGACTGCTTTCCGATGTATAATCATTTCTGGTGTTCTTATCAGCTTCTTGATATTTAATTTTGGTATTTTTTCATCAGAGCCATAAGAGGAAGAAAACAGTGTTAATGAAGCATGATGTATGGAAGAAGAGTTTGATAATGTTTTCACAGGGAAAACCCTGAAGCTGGTTTCATAAACTTGACTTAATTAATGACATTGTAAAATCATTTAGCTTTTCCTTCCTTGTTTTTCCCAGAAGGCTTTCATTAAAAAAACTTCATTTTTGTCCACATAAGTTCTTTCTTATCTTTAAGATAAAAGCCAGAACGTATTTCTTGAAGATCTTTGTACTGCAGGAAGATGATTATTTGCACAACTTTAATTGCTGTCCAGCTGGGTTATAAGACGGAAAGACACGACATAGGAATAACTAATAGAAAGATAAACTGGAAACTTCTAAGTCTTCCTATGGTTGAGAACTTATAATATTTGTTCCAAGGGGATTAAAGTAGGGACCTTAACTTCTGGGAGCATAAATAATTTAGCTCCCCATGAGTCCAATCGTATCAAGACATACATGCTAGCTTTATTTAAAAGTAAAATTTATTTGACTCAGGTCAGGCAAAATTTAGGGAATAGCAGGTGGCTGCTAAAACATCCTGCAAACTTGTCAACCAACCCTCTTTTCTAATTTCCTTTTTTAATCCATGACAGATGTGTTTCTGTCCTACATTAAATGCATATACTGATCATCTTTTGTGAGACTATTGTGTATTTAAATGGATATAATTTTGAAAATGCTTAAAACAAATAGCATAGAAAAGTAGAATGGTGATCCATAGAAATTTAAATTAAAGCTAGCTAACTAGTAATTTAGTCCTCATATCTACAGTTTAATATTTAGACTCAAATGAAAGCTACCCTCTTCTGCAAGAGTCCATCATCAGTAAATTTGTGGAAGACACCAAGCTGGGGGCAGGAGTTGATTTGCTGGAGGGCAGAGAGGCTTTGCAGAGGGACCTCAACAGGCTGGACAGATGGGCAGAGTCCAATGGCATGAGATTGAACACATCCAAGTGCCGGGTTCTGCACATTGGCCACAACAACCCCACGCAGTGCTACAGGCTGGGGTCAGAGTGGCTGGAGAGCAGCCAGGAAGAGAGGGACCTGGGGATACTGGTCAATGGTAGGCTGAACATGAGCCTGCAGTGTGCCCAGGCAGCCAAGAGGGCCAATGGCATCCTGGCCTGCATCAGGAAGAGTGTGGCCAGCAGGAGCAGGGAGGTGATTCTGCCCCTGTACGCTGCACTGGTTAGGCCACCCCTTGAGTGCTGTGTCCAGTTCTGGGCCCCTCAGTTTAGGAAGGATGCTGAGTTGCTGGAACGTGTCCAGAGAAGGGCAACGAAGTTGGTGAGGGGTTTGGAACACAAGCCTTATGAGGAGAGACTGAGGGAGCTGGGGTTGCTTAGCCTGGAGAGGAGGAGACTGAGGGGTGACCTTATTGCTCTCTACAACTACCTGAAGGGAGGTTGTAGACAGGTGGAGGTTGGTCTTTTCTCCCAGGCAACCAGAATGTGCTGCCCAGGCAGGTGGTGGAGTCACCGTCATTGGAGGTGTTCAGGAGAGGACTTGATGGGGTGCTTGGTGCCATGGTTTAGTTGATTAGGTGGGTTGGAGTGGTTGATAGGTTGGACGCGATGATCTGGAAGGTCTCTTCCAACCTGGTTTATTCTATTCTAATGTAGCAATCTTAGGTGCTGTATGTTATTTAAAATGAGCTACATGGCACAAAGCAGCTATGTTGGTGACTTGAGTCATGCCCCAACTGTTCAATTGGTCCTCTCATATTGTCCTCTGACCAGATCCAGTAGTTGTGACTAGAATACTCCTGGAAAACAGTTCTGGCATTGACCTCATGAAAATACACTCATGGATAGCGTGGTTAATGTATTTGCTCAGGCATGAGAGGCTCAGATCACTTGTCCCCTCTGCATACAGGATTTCAAAATTATGATACCTTAGCTCTTTTAGTCCTTCTCACCTTACATGTCTGGGGACTGAGTTGCTTGAAGCTGTAAGTCACCTTTAGGTGAGCCTTTTTGTCAAGTCACTGTTGAGAAACATGATCTTCTATTCCTGCCATGACTTCTATATGCAATAGTTCATTTTACAGCATTCTCCTTCAGAAACTCATGGCACAAGGCTTGCATTCCATTGTAGAGTGTAGGTTTTACTTGTAAATACAGCTTTCATTTGCTTCTAACTGAGTAGGTCTGGCAAAGTTAATGCTGGGTGGGAAATTTCAACCCACCACACAAGTGCACTCTGCACTGGATGCAAAACTGTCTGGATGGCTGAGTCCAAAGAGTTGTAGTGAATAGAGTTAAGTCTGGATGGTGCCCAGTTACTAGTGGCATTCCCCAGGGTTCACTACTGGGGCCTGTCCTCTTCCATATCTTTATCAGTGATCTGAATGAGGGAATTGAGTTCATCCTTAGTACATTTGCAGCTGACACCAGGCTGGGTGGCTGTGTCGATCTGCTAGAGGGTAGGGAGGCTTTGCAGCAGGGCCTGGACTGGTTAGACCAATGGGCCAAGGCTAATTTTATGATGTTTAATAAGGAGAAGTGCCAGGTCCTCTACTTGGGTCACAACAACCCCACAGTTAACTACAGGCTTAGGGATATTTTGTCCAGCAGGTCCGCGGGCAGGGCACCATGGTGGTGACGCGCCGCAATCGCTCCTTCAGAACATCAGTCTTGACTCAGACTGAGGGGGAATACAAGCAGGTAGGCAAGTGTCACAAGCAAGAGGTGGGTGTCCAGGCTTATGGCTGCAGAGAGTGCTGGAGCCTGGCAGTTGAGATGCACGGTAGTGGGGACAATTCCTGCATCAGATGCGAGCAGATTGACTATCTGCTTAACCTGGTGGCCAGATTGAAAGATGAGGTGACTAGACTTAGAGATGTCAGGGATTATAGAAGAGTGACCAACTTGAGTAACCAGGCTCTGCAGGCTCCCCCAGCAGAGGCTGATTATCCAAAAAGCAGAGGGGAATGGACGAAGATTCCTCTCAAAAGACACAAATTAAAACCTCCCTGTCTCCCTTCACCTCCCCCACTGCCCTTGGAGAACAGGTATGGGGCACTGGAGGTCGAGGGGGAGGTGATTCTGATGCTGGAGGACACACCATCTGGGGTTTTCCATGAGGCAAAACAGCCCGGGGTGGGTCGGCCCGGGGTGGGTCGGCCCGGGGTCAGGCAGCCTGGGGTGAGTCATCCCAGGGTGGGTAAGCCTGGGGTTAAACATCCTTCCCCTGGCATCAAGACTTGCTCCCTTAAAAAAAGAGGAGGGTGATTGTTATTGGTGATTCCCTACTGAGGGGAACAGAGGGCCCCATATGTCGGCCAGACCCTGCTCACAGGGAACTTTGTTGTCTCCCAGGAGCTCAAGTTGCTGATGTTACCAGAAGGCTGCCTAGTCTGGTGCAGCCCTCTGACTACTATCCATTAATAATTATGCAGTTAGGGAATGACGATGTTGCAACTAGAACTCCCAGGGCTATCAAGAATGACCTCAAGGTCCTGGGGGATCTAGTGGAGGACTCAGGTGCACAAATAATTTTTTTGTCTATACCCTTAGTTGCAGGAGGGAATACGAGAAGGAACAGGTCAGCAGCTGTAGTCAACAAGTGGCTTAGAGGTTGGTGCAGTCAGAAGAATTTTGGGTTTTTTGATCTTGAAAAACTTTCTACTGCACCAGGTCAGCTGGTAACAGATGGAGTACATCTGTCCCAGAGGAGGGGAAAGGTCACAGTACATGAGAATGGCCTGTCCCCCAAAGGTAAAAGATTCTGGGAAGGGAATTAGCAAGTCTCATTGACAGGGCTTTAAACTAGCTTCGAAGGGGGAAGGGGCTGAAACCAGTCCCCCCAGACAGGAGTCTGAGGGTGGTAAGCTGGAGTCAGGGGCAAAACCAGCAGCCCAGCTGAAGTGCATGTACACTAATGCACGAAGTATGGGCAACAAACATGAGGAGCTGGAAGCCTTGTTGCAGCAGGAAAGATATGATGTAGTTGCCATCACGGAGACGTGGTGGGATGACTTGCATGACTGGAGCGCTGCAATTGACGGCTACAGGCTATTCAGGAGAGACAGGCAGGGAAGAAGGGGTGGAGGGGTGGCCCTGTACATCAGGGAGGCTCTTGATGCCATTGAGCTAGAGATCAGGGATGATCGGGTTGAGTGCGTGTGGGTAAGAATTAGAGGGAAGACCAGCAGGGCAGACATCCTGGTTGGAGTCTGTTATAGACCACCCAACCAGGAGGATGATCTTGATGAAGCATTCTATAGGCAGCTTAAGGCTGTCTCAAGATCGCCTAACCTTGTTCTCGTGGGTGACTTCAACCTGCCTGATATCTGCTGGGATCACAACATAGCAGAGAGGAGGCAATCTAAGAGGTTCTTAGAGTGCATGGAGGACAGCTTCTTATCCCAGGTGCTGCGCGAGCCTACCAGGGGTAAGGCTATGCTTGACCTCCTCTTCACCAACAGGGAAGGGCTGGTGGGTGATGTGGTGGTCGGAGGGTGTTTAGGCACCAGTGACCACAAGATAATTGAGTTTTCAGTATTCAGCCAAGCCAAGAGGGGGAGCAAGAAGACCTCCACTCTGGACTTCCGGAGGGCGGACTTCAGGCTACTCAAGGAACTAACTCAGAAGGTTCCTTGGGAAACAGCCCTTAAAAACAAAGGGGTCCAGGAGAGCTGGACCTACTTCAAGGAAGAACTCTTGAAGGCGCAGGAACAGGCTGTGCCGGTGTGCCGGAAGATGAGCTGCCGGGGCAGACGGCCAGCCTGGTTGAGTAATGAACTTCTAAAGGAACTAAGGGAAAAAAAGAGGGTGTATTATCTTTGGAAAAAAGGGTAGGCAACCCATGGAATGTTTAGGGATGTTGCTAGGTCTTGTAGGAAGAAAATTAGGGAGGCAAAAGCACATTTGGAGCTCAGACTGGCCTCTGCTGTGAAGGACAACAAAAAGTCCTTCTATAAATATATTAATAGCAAGAGGAAGGGCAAGGAGAAGCTCCACTCCTTGGTGGGCATGGAGGGGAATATTGTAACAAAGGATGAGGAAAAGGCAGAGGTGCTTAACACCTTCTTTGCCTCAATTTTTACTAGCAGGACAGAACGGCTTCCAGACAGCTGGCCTGCAGAGCTGGCAGAAGGAGCCAGGGAGCAGCATAGTTTTCCCCTGTTCCAGGATGGGATAGTTAGAGATCTTCTCAGCCTCTTGGACCCCCACAAGTCCATGGGACCAGATGGGATCCATCCTAGGGTGCTGAGGGAGCTGGCGGATGAGCTGTCCAGGCCATTCTCCATCATTTTTCAGCAGTCCTGGCTCACTGGAGAGGTCCCAGAAGACTGGAAGCTGGCCAACGTGGTGCCCATCCATAAGAAGGGCCAGTTGGAAGAGCCGGGGAATTATAGGCCTGTCAGCCTGACCTCAGTGCCAGGCAAGATTATGGAATGGGTCATCTCAAGTGCGATTACACAGCACTTACAGGATGGCCAGGGGCTCAGGCCTAGCCAGCATGGATTTAGGAGGGGCAGGTCCTGCCTGACCAACCTGATCTCCTTCTATGATCAGGTGACCCGCCTGGTGGATGTGGGGAGGCCTGTGGATGTGGTCTACCTGGACCTCAGCAAGGCCTTTGACACCATCCCCCACAGCAAACTCCTGGCCAAGCTGGCAGCCCATGGCTTGGACAGGAGCACACTGCGTTGGGTTAGGAACTGGCTGGAGGGCCGAGCCCAGAGAGTGGTGGTGAATGGTGCCACATCCAGCTGGCGGCCTGTCACTAGTGGTGTGCCCCAAGGATCAGTTCTGGGCCCCATGCTCTTCAACATCTTTATTGATGATCTGGATGAGGGCATTGAGTCCATCATCAGTAAATTTGCAGATGACACCAAGCTGGGGGCAGGAGTTGATCTGCTGGAGGGCAGAGAGCCTTTGCAGAGGGACCTCGACAGGCTGGACAGATGGGCAGAGTCCAATGGCATGAGATTGAACACATCCAAGTGCCGGGTTCTGCACATTGGCCACAACAACCCCAGGCAGCGCTACAGGCTGGGGTCAGAGTGGCTGGAGAGCAGCCAGGAAGAGAGGGACCTGGGGGTGCTGGTTGATGGGATGCTGAACATGAGCCAGCAGTGTGCCCAGACAGCCAAGAGGGCCAACGGCATCCTGGCCTGCATTAGGAATAGTATGGCCAGCAGGAGCAGGGAGGTCATTGTGCCCCTGTACTCTGCTTTGGTTAGGCCGCACCTTGAGTACTGTGTCCAGTTCTGGGCCCCTCAGTTTAAGAAGGACATTGAGACACTTGAACGTGTCCAGTGAAGGGCAACGAAGCTGGTGAGAGACCTTGAGCACAAGCCCTATGAGGAGAGGCTGAGGGAGCTGGGGCTGTTTAGCCTGGAGAAGAGGAGGCTCAGGGGAGACCTCATTGCTCTCTACAACTACCTGAAGGGTGGTTGTAGCCAGGAGAGGGTTGGCCTCTTGTCCCTAGCAACCAGCACCAGAACAAGGGGACACAGTCTCAAGCTGCACCAGGGGAAGTTTAGGCTCAAGGTGAGGAGAAAGTTCTTCACCGAGAGAGTGATTCGTCATTGGAATGTGCTGCCTGGGGAGGTGGTTGAGTCTCCGTCCCTGGAGGCGTTCAGGAGGGGACTGGATGTGGCACTTGGTGCCATGGTCTGGTTGTGAGGTTGTGGTTACAAGTTGGACTCGATGATCTTCAAGGTCTCTTCCAACCTTGGTAATTCTATTCTATTCTATTCTATATGGGATTGGAAAGCTGCAACTCTGAGAGGGACCTGGGGGTACTGGTTGACAGTTGTTTAATTATGAGTCAGCAGTGTGCCCAGGTGGCCAAGAAAGCCAATGGCATCCTGGCTTGTATTAGAAACATGGTGGCCAGAGGGAACAGGGAGGTGATCACTTCTCTGTACTCAGCACTGTTGAGGCCTGGAACAGATGAACTAAGAGGAGCATCTGAGGGCACTGGAGTTGTTCAATATGGAGAGGAGGAGGCTGAGGGGAGATCTCATTGCTCTCTACAACTACCTGATGGTAGTGAGGAAATGACCAGCTTCTTTTCTTTGGTGGCAAAAAACAGGCCTAGAGGAAATGGTTTCAAGCAGTGCCAGGGGAGGTTCAGGCTGGATGCTAGGAAATAATTCTTCACAGAGAGGGTTATCAAACATTGGAATGGTCTGCCCAGGACAGTGGTGGAGTCACCATCCCTGGAGGTGATTAAGTAGTGTGTGGACCTGGCACTTAGGGACATGGTTTAGCTCTGACCCTTCAGTTCTGGGTCGAAAGTTGGATGTGGTGATCCTTGGGGTCTCTTCCAACTGGATGTTTTCTGTGATTCTGTGAAGTGTTTAATGAAGGCTTTTTAATATTTAAATAGAGGATTTCATAAGGATAATGCCTAGATGGAGAAAAACATTTAGTTAGCTAAATCACTCTGAAAGGGGCAAGGACTACCATCTAAATACCTAACACTAGGTTGAATTGCCAGGTCTGTAAGATCAGTGTCTGCAATGATCATTCAGATCCAATTTTTAAAAGAGCTCTAGACTTGTGTTCAACCATAAAGAACAGTAAAGTATAAGAACTGCTGACAGTCAGGCATCCTTACTTTGATCTGAGAGAGCATAATTGTTGCATACATTGCATAAAAGGAGAACTGAGAGAAAAGGAGGAAACAAGAGAAGCAAGTATTCTGTTGATAGCATGCATTTCTTTATTGAATGTACTTTTCAAGGTGATGAGAGAAGTTTGATATGCATATATATATATGCAATATGCTGCATATTCTCTGTGATAATGCATTTGTTCTAATAAAAAAACCCAGCAAGTAATTCCATACCACTCCATATGAAAATCTGACTGATTTCATGCTTCTAAAGTAATGACTTTATATTCATTGGTATTGTATTTCTAGAAGTAGAGCTGAATCTGTCAGAGTATTACATCTTTAATACACTTTTAACAAGATCTTATTTTAAGTGAGATGCTTTAATATCATAAAAAATAACTAAAACGTGGAATTGCATAGCAATACCCCAAAGCACTGAGGATTTTGGCTTGTATTCCCCTTTCAATGATTCTCAGTGATACAAAAAAAGTTAAGCATACAGAGTAGGTGACAGCCATCAGTTATCAGAAATGATGAAGAGCAGAAGAGAGTAAGAAAAGATCTGAAATTAAGTAAGTAATTCCTTGTTGGAAGGCCTTTTCTTCTGAAAGATCTAAAGATGCTGAAAGTGCTTAGTAATTGGCAGAACTAATTGGATTTGAAGAGTCTGCCTACTTGTTACCAATTTCACTGACTTTATGCCTTTGTGGATATGTATTTTATGGCAGGCCCTATTTTTGATAGAAGATTCTTTACTGTCTCACCCTTCAACATTTGTATTAGCCTGGAATTCAAAGGTTGGGTAGCAGTAGAAAGGACTTTATTTAAATGCTTTTTAACTGAAGTGGACAACTACTTGAAGGGAGGTTGTAGCTAGGTGGGGGCTGGTCGCTTCTCCCAGGCAACCAGCACCAGAACAAGAGGACACAGTCTCAAGCTGCACCAGGGGAGGTTTAGGCTGGATGTTAGGAAGAAGTTCTTCACACAAAGAGTGATTGGCCATTGGAATGGGCTGCCTGGGGAGGTGGTGGAGTCACCATCACTGGAGGTGTTTAGGAAGAGACTGGATGGGGCATTTGGTGCCATGCTTTAGTTGATTAGATGGTGTTGGATGATAGGTTGGACTTGATCTCAAAGGTCTCTTCCAACCTGGTCTGGTCTATTCTATTCTATTCTATTCTATTCTATTCTATTCTATTCTATTGACTTTCCTTCATTGGAAAACCTCCTAGGAGAGTCAACAGTGAGGAAAAGAAACAAAAAGAAAGACTGTTTAGCAGTGTGCTCCTTTGCAATTAATATATCTTCTGTTTCTGGAACAATTTTTCATCATTTAAAGGTGTATCCTCAATGTCAAGAAACAGGTGATATGATGATCACATACAGGTTCTATATCAGGACTGCAGGAGGACATGTGAAGAAACAAGGATAACCTCCACTCAAGGACAACCTCCACTCCTTGGTTGACATGGAGGGGAACGTTGTAACAAAGAATGAGGAAAAGGCAGAGGTACTTAACACCTTCTTTGCCTCAGTCTTCACTAGCAGGGCAGAACGTCTTCCAGACAGCTGGCCTGCAGAGCTGGCAGAAGGAGCCAGAGAGCTGCATAGTTTCCCACTGCTCCAAGAGGAAGTTAGAGATCTACTGAGCCGCTTGGACCCCCACAAGGCCATGGGACCGGATGGGATCCATCCTAGGGTGCTGAGATTGCTGACAGATGAGCTGTCCAAGCCACTTTCCATCATTTTTCAGCAGTCCTGGCTCACTGGAGAGGTCCCAGAAGACTGGAAGCTGGCTAACGTGGTGCCCATCCACAAGAAGGGCCGGTTGGATGAGCCAGGGAATTATAGGCCTGTCAGCCTGACCTCAGTGCCAGGCAAGATTATGGAACGGGTCATCTCGAGTGCGATCACACAGCACTTACAGGATGACCAGGGGCTCAGGCCTAGCCAGCATGGATTTAGGAGGGGCAGGTCCTGCCTGACCAACCTGATCTCCTTCTATGATCAGGTGACCCGCCTGGTGGATGTGGGGAGGCCTGTGGATGTGGTCTACCTGGACCTCAGCAAGGCCTTTGACACCGTTCCCCACAGCAAACTCCTGGCCAAGCTGGCAGCCTGTGGCTTGGACAGGAGCACACTGCGTTGGGTTAGGAACTGGCTGGAGGGCCGAGCCCAGAGAGTAATGGTGAATGGCACCACATCCAGCTGGCGGCCTGTCACTAGTGGTGTGCCCCAGGGATCAGTACTGGGCCCCATGCTCTTCAACATCTTTATTGATGATCTGGATGAGGGCATTGAGTCCATCATCAGTAAATTTGCAGATGACACCAAGCTGGGGGCAGCAGTTGATTTGCTGGAGGGTAGAGAGGCTTTGCAGAGGGACCTCCACAGGCTGGACAGATGGGCAGAGTCCAATGGCATGAGATTTAACACATCCAAGTGCCAGATTCTGCACATTGGCCACAACAACCCCAGGCAGTGCTACAGGCTGGGGTCAGAGTGGCTGGAGAGTGGCCAGGCAGAGAGGGACCTGGGGGTACTGGTTGATTGTAGGCTGAACATGAGCCTGCAGTGTGCCCAGGCAGCCAAGAAGGCCAATGGCATCCTGGCTTGCATCAGGAACAGTGTGGCCAGCAGGAGCAGGGAGGTCATTGTGCCCCTGTACACTGCACTGGTTAGGCCACACCTTGAGTACTGTGTCCAGTTCTGGGCCCCTCAGTTTAGGAAGGATGTTGACTTGCTGGAACATGTCCAGAGAAGGGCAACAAAGCTGGTGAGGGTTTGGAACACAAGCCCTATGAGGAGAGGCTGAGGGAGCTGGGGTTGCTTAGCCTGGAGAAGAGGAGACTCAGGGGTGACCTTATTGCTCTCTACAACTACCTGAAGGGAGGTTGTAGCCAGGCAGAGGTTGGCCTCTTCTCCCAGGCATCCAGCACCAGAACAAGAGGACACAGTCTCAGGCTGCGCCAGGGCAGGTTTAGGCTGGATGTTAGGAAGAAGTTCTACACGGAGAGAGTGATTGCCCATTGGAATCGGCTACCCGTGGAGGTGGTGGAGTCACCTTCACAGGAGGTGTTCAGGAGAAGACTTGATGGGGTGCTTGGCTGTATGGTCTAGTTGTTGGGTGGGTTGGATTGTTTGATGGGTTGGACGCGATGATCTTGAAGGTCTCTTCCAACCTGGTGTATTGTATTGTATTATTATTGTAATGGGCAATAATTGGTCTGCCTGATTAGCAAGGATAACCAATTGACCTGGGAATTCCTATGACACTTCTGGCAGCAACGGGAAAACAGTTTAAATGCTCTCTATAAACCTTCATTCAATTGTGTTGTTTTTAATTGAAGGATTTTATCAACAAGTATGATTATATATTATTAGTTGACTTACATGTAGTTAATGTACTGGAGTTGTAAACAAAATGCATTTAGGAATTAGGAGATTAAAGTTTCAGATATTGAATTTGGCTGCTGTCTCTGAACTGAAAATTAATCTGATGGGGATCACAACACAATTAGCATTCATAGCTAGTGCATGTGTATTGTGGCATACAACTAAGAGAAATTAATGACCGCTTTTGGTTACATAATTTATCACAGAATCATAGAATACCAGGGGCCAGAAGGGAGCTCAAAAGATCTTCTAGTCCATCCCCCTGCCAGAGCAGGACCACCTATACCAGATCCCAAAGGAACACATCCAGGCAGGTCTTGAATATCTCCAGGGAGGGAGACTCCACTACCCCCCTGGGCAGCCTGTTCCAGTGTTCTGTCACCCTCACAGTGAAAAAAAAAAAACCAAAAACCTCTTGTTTACATTTCTTTAAAAGTCTCTCATTGCTTTTTGAAATTTGTTCCACATGTACTGAGATGTCTCATCTCTAGCATGAATAAAACAAATGCTTGAATCTGGTTAACCCACCATTCCCTCTAAAGATTCAAAGCCCATCAGTTATTATCCATACTATTCTTTGATAATGAGGATTATCTTTAGGACAATCCTTGTCCCACTTTAGTGGGGCATTTGTGTTGAACTCTCCAGAGCTGGAGACTGTCAATTGATCCCATCTGTAAGAAACAGTCCGTAGTCAGGGACATTGGGAGGCCTCTGTGTGGCACACATCAAGACAGTGCCAAGGAGCATGCTGCCGGATTAGCAGAAATTGGCAGTGCTTGTGTCTCATCTGGCATGGCTTTCTCCAATTTATTGGTAGAGATGTATTCATTAGCTTCTTAAAATTTCCTCCTCAGACAGGATGAGCACTTCTCTACAAATCCTGTTCTGCCTCTTGTTTCTCATCTATCTAAGGAGAATTTTCTCCCATTTTCCCCTATCTCATTATTTTAAGGTAGAACTCAGTTTCTCACGTTAAAGGCATTCTGCCTTGTCTGGAATAATCTGATATTAAATGGGTAGAAGAAAAGAGTGTGCTTAAGTGGTCTAACATTAAAAACAATTAATTGAGAGTAAAAAGACTGAATCCCAGCCATGTTCCAGTCACTGTTAGGGTGGGGTTAATGCATACATGTAGTAGTTTAATTTAACTGATACATGTCACATCTCCAGTTGCATCAGTATGATATTTGTATGGACACCATGCCTCAAATTTTCCTTATAGAGGACAGATAAGGAAATCAGTCTGCACAATAGATATTTGTATCTGTTTACTTTTTTTAGGTAGAAGAAATAGGATTTGACCCAAGGTATGTAAATATCACATAAGAAATACATATTCATCCTAATTTCAAGCTGTGGAAGCAGCTGCTGTATCTTATCATTAATTTGTGATGTCACATCTCTCTGTGAGTTAATCTACATTCCATACAAATCAAATGATCAAATAAACTGTCAATATTCTGGCAATATGCAGATGTACAAATGAATTACATTAACCAATCTATGCTGTTTGAGTTAAGTCTTTCCTGTCGGTACTATGAGAAACGTGAAAAATCTTTCTTCGGCAAAATTACTTGTGAAGTAGATTCAGCAAATCATTGAATCAAGAAGATAAATGTACTCCTAGAAGAGATCAATATAGGCCCTTATCACATCATGCTTCTCTGGTACTTTCACATCCTCTCCCCACCCAGTGCTTTATTACCAATGGAGCCTTCTGTGTCTAACAAGGTGCTGAAAAGGAAAAGCAGAGGTGCCAGTATTGAGGCTTGCCAATTTATTTTCGAAGATGACATGCCTTTGTACCAAGGAAATCAGTAGATAACTTTCCTTCTAAGCAGACAGTATCTTCATCACATTAAGGTGTGTTTCTGTGATCATGTGTAAATCATTAACAATAATATATATAAACTGCAGCATATAGTTCTGAATCTAACAAAGATATTGCTAGATAGTGTTTGCAGGCTTGCACAATAGTTCAAATATACTGAGAGCACTTCCTAATTCATATTTTAAAGATTACCCACACTATAAAACATCACAACCTAGAATTGAATCTGTGGGAGGTCTTGAGGCATCTACTTTACCTTAAAGTGTATGTATCTAAAATGTAAGTCTTCAGGATCTTCACTCTGTTGTTAAATTATTTTAATCAATAAATATTCTATAGCTATATAAAAATACCTGCTTCCAGCATGCCAGGCCTACTGAAATATTGACAGCACTGAAAAGTGCTTACTTTTGTCAGAGCCCACAGGGCTTCACCATTTCTGTTTCATCTATTGAACCTAATCCAATAGATATTTTAATTGCATGAATGTGGTCTGACAAACAGAATCGGGAGAAGAAAAAGTGTAGTACAACTTTCCTCCAGCAGTCCTGCATCTGCCTTGTTGACCCTGAAAGCTGGAGACATAGGTTCCTTTTCTCTAGAGGAAGTTAAGACTCCAATCAGTACCTTCCATTTTTATGCAGTGTAAAAGTCTTCAACAAAGGGGACCAAGAATCACTCCAATATCTCTTACAGCAAAAAAATCTTCAGCGTGCCTGAATCACCCAACCTGTTTCATGTCAGACAGCAGAGGTTTTGATTTGTGTTTCCCTCATTTAGTGCTGAGCAGTGCACTCATGGTGTTCGGATGAATGGAAAGGATGAGGATCTGGCCCCTGCAGTACCGATAAAGCTGATAACATATAGTTCATTTAGGCTTTTGATTTGTTTGAATAAACAAGAATCTACATACACTAAAGAAATGGGCCATTTTCATACTTAACCATATGATACCTTAACCAAGATTTTCTAGGAAAGTATTGATAGGGATCTCTCTGCTTCCTTGACTCACTTACTCAGAACTGTTACTTTTACTGTTAAAAACAAAACAAAATAAAACCTCCATTTCTTTTCACAATACCCTTCTCAGAAGTATTGTCATGTGCTTCAGAAGAGTTTCAGAGAAGAGCCACATTGAAGGCTCTCCTCAAAGTATTGTGAACTGTAGAATTTAGCTCTCATTTTCAAGCAGAATCAATATTGGGGTTGTTGCCCTAGTTTAGGGTATTATGGGTTCTATAACACTTCCTGTGCTTGCCCTAGAACTGTTGGCTTAGTTTTGGGCATTATGGCTTCTATAACCCCTTCCTGTGCTTGATGGGCATTTAAAAGTAGGATTTTCTAAGTGAAGCAATAAGCAATTTGGGATTCACTGTGGTATGCATTCCTCACATGAGCTATCATGCAGATTTATTTCTTAGCAGTGTCAATCATGTGCCACCTCATGCCATCCAACAAAAGCAAAACAAAAATCCTGTTTCTTATGAGAAATACTGCCTGGAATATATTTAACATGTATGGAAGTAGACATGGTAAGACAGACTCTTACTATGGAAAACAGCTCAGTGCCTCATAGTGCCATGGGTAGTCTATGAATTACCTTTATTAAAGGAGTGTTCACTTTGGCCATTTCCTATCATTTTAATTCTGAGCATAGACTCAGATGATGACTTTATCAAATAGATATTCAAACATACATGATGTGAATTTTTAATTGATTGGGTTGCTAGGGGAATACTAAGGGTTTTATTTATATGCCCTTCACAAAGCCATTACTGTAGAAAAGGATGTTCTACTAAATTTAGGATCTGGTACTATGTGAAGACACTCTTACACACAATGATTTTAATGTTTGGAGTACCAGATTTAATTGCAAATACTCTTATAGCTATTTGAAACTCTTCTAAGAACATGATCAGTAACATGTGGCAGGACAAGGGAGGTGCTTCTTCCCCTCTACTCAGCCCTGGTGAGACCCCACCTGGAGTACTGCATCCAGTTCTGTAGCCCCTATTACAAGAGGGATATGGAGGTGCTGGAATGTGTCCAGAGAAGGGCCACGAGGATGATCAGAGGGCTGGAGCACCTCTCCTATGAGGACAGACTGAAGGAGTTGGGGCTGTTCAGTCTGGAGATGAGAAGGCTCAGAGGTGACTCAGACTGATCAAAGAATCTTAGCACTTTAAACACCAAGAACATGAATGTTTGTCTTGATCAATTCTTGAGGGATTGCTTCAATTTCCTGGAAATACAACTCAAAAGCATGACTCCAGACATAGGTTTGAACAAAAAATTAGACTTAACAAATTTCAGTATTTATAGGGTTGCTATCTTTAGAATATCTGGGTGCTTCATGGTCCTTAAGGTACTTAAATGAGTCACTAAATGGCTATTGGAATGGGCTGCCCAGGGAGGTGGTGGAGTTGCCATCACTGGAGGTGTTTAGGAGGAGACTTGATTGGGTCCTTGGTGCCATGGTTTAGTTGATTAGATAGTGTTGGATGATAGGTTGGACTCGATCACAAAGGTCTCTTCCAACCTGATCTGGTCTATTCTATTCTAAATTATTTAGACCACAACTCAATTTATATTGAGCAATTTATATTGAAAACTGAATAAAGCTGATGTGATTATTCCATTATTCTCTTTGTGTTTCACAGGTCCTAAAATGGTAGAATTCCATGGCCAGCAGTTTCAGATCAACTCAAAGGATGGCAAACCACTTTTTACAGTCGACGAAAATGAGGTTGTAATTGGCACAGATAAACTTCGAGTCACAGGTCTGTAACAATTTAAGTAACACCCAAAAAATAGCCACAAGCAATGCACAATAAAAATGTCATTTAAAAATATATCACTGTGTATGAATGTGAGTTCTGGTTTTACCTCATGAGGAAATAGAAATATGAAGATATTCTGACTAATAATCTTAACTTTTTACAGCAAAATAATAATATGTATATATAAATATATATCTATATTTATGTGTGTGTGCTTTATTTTAAAGTGATTGGAACTTTACTACTGCATTTTTTTTCTGACTAATTTCATGTTCCCCCTGCACACTCTTAACTGAGGCTGAAAAAATGCTAGATATTACAGTTGGAGTTGAGTTGAGCTTTATATGTGAAAAGTCTTTAGTCTGTCTCTGGTATTTTTCTCTGATTTTATCTTGCAAAGTGAAAACCAGGGTATTTCTGCTTTGCGTCTAACACATATGTCACAAGATGGTATTTGTATTAGATTTAAAATGCCTGCTGTCAAAAGACAAGTTTGTCTTAGGCTATTTCTGCAAATCACCAAAGTGACACCTTGCTTTGAAAATGAGTACAAAGTAATCACATGAAAAGCTGTTTCCTTACATATGACCTGATAAAGTCGACCTTAATTTTCCAGGTGTAAGGTTGCATTAAAACAGATACATCAAGGTGTAATTTCCATTTTTAAGCAGAAAGAGCCACGAAAGTCAAAAAATTAAATTATCCTGTCCCTTGTTTTCCATTCAATCTTTAATATTTTTAACCTGGTTGCCACTATTATGTTGAACTTCTGCTAATTGTTGGTCCTCCAAAACCTTGAGGTCTTATTTTGAATGGATATATTTGGCTTTTTTCACTGTGAAAAACTACAAATGTGGTGATAACTATACAATTAGTGCTTCAAAGCCAAAGTTATGTTATAATAAACGTGTTAATAAATTTTGTTTACGCCTGAGGATCTTATCTTCAGTTTTCTACTTTTTAACCTAATTGAAATTACAACTTTGTTTAACCAGAAAACCATATCAAATAATTATTGTTTGCCCAAGGGATGCTAAACTTTAATAGAAAAGCATGTTTAACCAAGATATGGAAAACCCCATAATTGTTAACTGAGTTGGGAAAGGTCTATCTCTGCTCAAAGTAAGTACAAATTACTCATACAAGGCTTGAAATCGTTATGCTAAAATATGTGTTCTGACTCACCCAATATTAATCTTTACACTGCAAGGATAATTGTTTACTTTAGCAGATACTGTAGAAAGACACAGTGACTGTTCCTCTTTTACACTGCTGTTCAGTACAAAAGCAAATCCATTAAAGTCAGTGAGGTTATTTCGGTGTAAAATTAATATAAGTGAGAGGAGAGTCATGCCTACTTTGCTTCAAATTTGTGGCTTAAATTGCACCATTACCATGAAGGATAAATTATTAATACTTTGCTTACTGAGATTTTAAACATTTTAGATAGAGAACAAGATCAATGTGAAATGCATTTTGAAAAGTTCATGCCATGAGAAACAGAATACCTCAGGCTTAAAATGCACAAAGAACATCTTATAGCTTTTTATTTATAATATAGTGAACTATTTGATTTTACTTCTTATGTGAGCCATGAACAGCTCAGTAACCATTTGTAAGAAAACTTGGCAGTTTTCAAGTAAAATACAGAACAGCAGAGAGCAAATGTCTGTGACTCATGGTATGTCCGGAATAATGAAAAAGTCTAACAACAAGGGAGTCACTCTCTTCTCTCAAGAAGGAAGTGACAGGATGAGAAGGCAGGATGAGAAGAATGCCTTCAAGTTGCATGAGGGGAGGTTTAGATTGGATATTAGGAAAAATTTCTATACTGAAGGAGTGGTCAAACATTGACCACTGCTGCCCAGAGAGGTGGTGGAGTCACCATCCCTGGAGATGTTCAAAAATATGTAGATATGGTTCTTGAGGACATGTGGGCTTGGTGATGTTGGGTTGATGGTTGAATTTGATGATCTTAAAGGTCTTCTCTAACCTTAGTGCTTCTATGATTCTAATCTTCCTACACAGGTAGCTTAGAGTGCATGACCGCAGAAGTCCCATTTTTCACTCCTTTGCCTGCCCTGCAAACCTGACAACTAGAAGAGTATCCACAGACTGGAGGACAGTGCAGGGTTTAGCGGGAGGCCTATGGCTAGTGATGTTCCCCAGGGGTCAGTACAGGGTCCAGTCTTGTTCAATATATTCTCAGCAATATCAATCAAGGAAGAGAGTGTATTCTTTGGTGATCATACAAAGTCTGGTGATTATACAAAACTGGGAGGAGTGGCTGAATAGAAGGGCACCTGAAGTGGAATAACACCATGCATCAGTACAGGGGTTAGGGGCTGATCTTCTGGAATGCAGTTGGAAGGCAGCTCAGCAGAGAAGGACCTGAGAGTGCTGCTGGACAAGTTCACCCTGAACCAGCAATGTGCCTTATGGCCAAGAAGGCAAATGGTATTCCGGGATGCATTAAGATTAGTGTGGCCAGAAGAGTTTCTCCTTCCCTCTACTCTTCCCTAGTGTGGTTCCCCATTTCAAGAAAGACAGGCAAATATTGGAGGGTCCAGTGAAGAGCCTCAAAGATAGTTAGGGGAGTGGAGCATCTCTCTTATGAGAAGCAAAGACCTGGGACTGTTTCACCTGCAGAAGACTGAGAGGTGATTTGATCAGCGCATATAAATATCTAAAGGGGGGCAGTTATGGGAATGGGCTCTTCTCAGTGGTGGCCAGTGGTAGGACAAGGGGCAATGGGTACAAACTAGAACACAGGAATTTCCACTTGAGCTTAAGAAAATTCTTTACTTTGAAGTGGAACAGGCTGTCCAGACAGGATGTGGAGTCTCCTCTGGGGACTTTCAAAAAGCCACCTGAGTGCATTCCTGTGCAACCTGATCCAGACATCCCTGAACTAAGCAGTTGGGTTGAACTAGATGATCTCCAGGGGTCCTTTTCAATCCCTACCATTCTATACTTCTGATATTTTAAAATAGGTTAAAGGAAATAAAATTATACACAATAGAAAAATAATTAGCATTCAGTAAATATAAAGTGGTCTCAACTACTGCACAAAAAATTACTTTTCAACAGATACAAGTTATAATTTATATATCACAACTGTTGTGTTGGGTGATATGTTGGTGATGAGTAGGTAAGAAAGTAATAAAATGCAGTTGCTTATCCTCCACTCTTCTTGAAGAAAAGGGCAGAAGGAATCAGTGCCTTTATGGAAAGCCACATGGTATCACCTTTTTTTTCAGTTTACTACTTATCCTTCTGCTTGCTTGTCTTTCATAATCTCTTGAAGTGTTTGCTTAATATTGTTGGTGATTTTCTAGTGCTCTGTTCTGTTAAAAGCTTTTCAGTTTGAGGGGGTAATGCTGAAGTTCAATGTTTATTGTTTCATTTAAATGCTTTTGTTCAGAAGCTAAGTTGAGACCATGTGAGGGTATGAATAAACATTCTGTTAGATTTTGAAGAGGCAGACAGTACTTGCAAGACAGAGTAGGTGGGTGTTAATGAACCTTGCAGACTTCAATCCTCTCATTAAGAATATTAACAACATAATTTTGTGTATTTTAGGATTAAAGTATTTGATATTCATAAACAGTCTATAAAATAGTAAATATAGCAATATTCATCTAATTAATGTCATTGCTTTACACTTTAAAAAGCATAGTAAGTAATGAAGACAAGAAATTAATAGAGGGCCATTAAAAAAATATGCCCTGAGATTATTTTATATTTATTGTAGTGTCATGCTGTTCAAACTTAATGCTGCTGATGAAGAGTTTTTTTCACAGGAAGGCAAATTGCTGAGATGTCAGCTCTAGAATATTCAGATAAGCCTTTCTGTTCCCTCTTACACCATCTCTCCCTGCTCAGTCTAGAGCATTCATACTGATGTATGAATGCCTTTCTTTCAGTAGCCACTATTTCCACGCAAGTGATATGGTCTGCTACCACTTACCTGTTTGTATATAATCTTAGATTTATGAAATCATTTAGGTTTGAGAGGACCTCTTCAAGACATTAACCTAGCATGACCAAGTGCCCCACAAAAGCATGTTCCTAAGCACCCCTCCTACACATCTTTTAAAAGTCTTTGGGGACAGGGTCTCCATCACTTCCCTGGGCAGCCTGTTCCCATGCTTAACATCCCTTTTATGAATAAATATTTCTTAATATCCAATCTAAACTTTCTCTGGCTACTTGAGGCCATTTCTTCTAATCCTGTCACTTGGTACTTGGGAGAACAGACTGACACCTCACTTTCAGAGCAGGGTGTCCATTCTGGGAAGTGGGAAACCTGGGCTGAACTCTCCGCTTGGCCCACAGGACTTCAATTCTGCAGTGTCACCTCCCAGACCAGTGCTCTGTAGTACCATATAAAATGTTAGGTGCCTCGAGTGAGGGGACAGCTGGGAGCAAGCACTTTTGATGTCTGTCAGCAAAGTGAAGCTCTGCCTCTGGCAACCTGCTTTCATTCTCTTTCATGGTTCACCTTCAAAAAGAATGAGTGTGACATCCCCAGAGTTGTTCACTGCTATGCATGGGCTTCAATCTCCTCCGGTGAGGAGGGAATGCCCCAATGACAATGCAGCTTTTATAAAGGCATTCAGAAAGATTATTTTTAATTAGAATTATGTAATTGCTGGGGTTTAGTGCTGACTCAAAGACTCCTGGTTTGTTCAGGCTGACAACTAGCAATACACTTGGGCTTCTCAGGGGTGTTTGAGTCTTTCTTACTCTCTCTGCCTTGTTTTAGAGCCACAGTGGTGCTTAGACCAAGAGACCTGCCATCCTGACCAAGAGACAGGAGCAGATCTCTAAAACAGGGATCAGCTTTATTTCAAACAAGGCTTCAGCAGCCAAGATTACACTCAGGCCTCACAAATCTTTCTGTATAGGTTTCACTTCCCTCCTCCCATATGTTTTGTCACAGTCCTCTTTCTGATGCCTCACTGTGTATACCTGGTCATCTTTAATACAACTAGTCCAATCCTTGATAAAATCATAAAAGTTGGACTAGAAGAGGCATCTAATTTACCAGTTCACATCTCTTTCATAGACATATAAGTATCACAGTATCACCAAGGTTGGAAGAGACCCCAAAGATCATCAAGTCCAACCTGTCACCCAAGACCTCATGACTAGACCATGGCACCGAGTGCCACATCCAGTCCCCTCTTGACCACATCCAGGGACGGTGACTCCACCACCTCCTCCACCACCTTGGGCAGCCCATTCCAATGGTGAATGACTCTCTTGGTGAAGAACTTTCTCCTCACCTCGAGCCTAAACATCCCCTGGCACAGCTTGAGACTGTGTCCTCTCATTCTGGTGCTGGTTGCCTGGGAGAAGAGACCAACACCCTCCTGGCTACCCTTCAGGTAGTTGTAGAGAGCAGTGAGGTCATATAATTTCTTTTATAAACTTACAAAGCTCTTTCTCAAACACTCTTCATTTTTATATCACCAGAAGTTTCTAAAAGCTGGCATAGTGATTGTATGGATTTCTATAGATGACAGAGGAATTGCATAAAAATCAGGCAGAGCACATAATAGAGCTTTTCAGAGTCTGCCCATTCTGATGATGCCTAATGTGGAGACAAACCTCACTAGCTGAGTTTGAAAGACATATTTTCCTTTTAAAGTCTATTTGTTATTTTGTCAGCAATAGCAGATAATAGACTGTATTCGTGATAATTAAATTATGAGGCTTCTTTTTTTCACTCCAATTATTACTCTTAAGACAGGGTATGCCATTTCTTCATCCTGTAAGTAGCCACTCATGATACTTTAGTAAAATATTAACAAAAGTGATTATTTTATTCCCTAATCTTTCTGGTAATTGAAACTTTGTGGTTTATGGCAAGTGGACTAAATCAAAAGTAGGGGTGTTAGACACAGACAGAACAGGAACCTTTACTGGAGTTGCTCCAGTATGCACTGGCTGTTTCAGTGCTTTAAATTCAAGGACTGTATCTACAATGATGCCACACCGTAACATGCAAATGGTGCAGGTGGTTTGCAAACATGAGGCTCAAAATACTTCACTGGATGAGAGGTTCTTCAAGAAAGACAGGTTAAGGTTTGTAGTGATAGGGCAAGAGGGAATGGATTTAAGCTTGAGAAAGAGTTTCAAGTTTCATACAACTGGCACTCTCAAGTTTCATACAACTGGCACTATAAGAAACTATGCAGCTTACCTATTCTTAAAAGGAAATCTAAAAAGTCTGAGGACAAAGAAATTTTAAACGACTTGGGACAACAAAATAAGTAAATAAGATTTTTACAACGTTAATTTCCACCAGAGTTAATATGGAGAATTAAAATCCCACAAAATCTTTGCAAATACCACAGACCTAAATAATAATTATTTGTTTTTCAGACTATACTACACATAGCACAAATTATGGCATGTAGTTTCATCAAAGATTTTTCAGCAATTCTCAGGGCTAGCTTAGAATCATAGAATCAACAAGGCTAGAAAAGATCTCAAAGATCATCAAGTCCAACCTGTCACCCAACACCTCATGACTAGTAGACCATGGTGCCAAGTGCCACGTCCAATTCTCTCTCAAACACCTCCAGGGATGGTGACTCCACCACCTCCCTGGGCAGCCCATTCCAATGGCTAACAACTCTCTCTGTGAAGAACTTTCTTCTCACCTCGAGCCTAAACTTCCCCTGGTGCACCTTAGCTGCATTGTGTCATAAGATAAGGTACTATGAAGATAAGACACAAGTGAATTCCCATTGTTAGGTAAGCTGCATAGTTTCTTATAGTGCCAGTTGTATGAAACTGCATCGTTTGAATTTTCACGCCTTGCTACTACGCTGCCTGTAGTTAGATACAACGGCCACGGGGTAGAATCAGACCTTGTGCCAATTTCTTGTTATTGAAATAATAGTGTCACACACTGAGGATCTCGGAGCACTTATGGGGTACAAGATACGTTTCCACCTTATTTTAAGGTCTACAGGAAAAGTTGTGCATTTGATAACACTGCTGTTCTGGAGAGAAAGACGTAGAAATTATCACCTGGCTTCTTCCAGTTGTCTGAAAGAAGGCCTCACTGCTTCTTCCCCATCAGGTGGTCTGCAGTACACAACCCTCTCGACTACCTATGTTGACAGTCAAAAAGAAAAAAAGCCAGCACCAGAACAAGAGGACACAGTCTCAAGCTGCACCAGGGCAGGTTTAGACTGGATGTTAGGAAGAAGTTCTATACAGAGAGAGTGATTGCCCATTGGAATGGACTGCCCAAGGAGGTGGTGGAGTCACCATCATTGGAGGTGTTCAGGAGGAGACTTGATGGGGTGCTTGGTGCCATGGTCTAGTTGTTGAGGTGGGTTGGATTGGTTGATAGGTTGGACGTGATGATCTTGAAGGTCTCTTCCAACCTGGTGTGGTGTAATGTATTGTATTGTATTGACACCTGTACTATTAGTACTTCACCTGTGTATTGTGGTGCTTCAATCAATACTGTAATAACAGAACCATAGCTATATTTTTTTTTTGCATTAAGCTTTTACAATGTAGTGTTTTTCTTTTTTTCTCCAGGGCCTGAAGGAGCACTTTTTGAACACTCTGTAGAAACACCGCTTGTGAAAGCAGAAGCTTTTAAACAGCTTAGGTAAGAGTTTAGACGTGGAAACATAAATTTCGTAACTAAACATTGTTTGCTCCAGATAGTCACATTTTTATGAACACAGGATTTTTCAACAGCATATATAGAACTACTACTAACTTTTTTTTTTTTTCTGGTTTATGTGACAAATTGTTGTTCTGAAGGAAAACTTGTACATCGTTCTGCAATTTTGAAACACATTATGAGTGATTTATTGCTGATGGCCACGTAATGTACAGCTGAAAGTTCATCTGTAAAATTCTACTTTTAGGATTTGAAACACCAAAGTCTGCAGCATGTCATTGACCTATAATTAGCCAAGATTTTTTGAAATTAGTATCAGTCTGAGGAAGGAGGCCAATAAGAAAGAATTGGAAATGTGCAAAGCTCTGTATGACTAAATAGCACTATATTGGGTTTCCAAGGTTCTTAATTCTTGGACAGCATTTCTTTGTGCTTTATTCTATGCAATTTTGGGTATGCAAGATTAGTTTATAATATGTTGGTTATGATGAGGTAATAAACTCCTGTTATGTTTTATGTTATAAGCCAGTTTAAAGAAAGATTTGAAATGAAAGAGGATTTCTTTAAAAATTATACTTTCCTTTCATACCTTTCCTTTCATACCAGTTTGCTCATTTTCTGTCATAATTTGTCTTCTAAGTTTTAATTCTTCATTAGGGATAACTATTAGAGAGTAGTGGGAGATGACTAAAGCTTTCAAGAACACTGTGTATCTTGATGAATTTTCGGATTGGGAATGGCAAACGAGAGGGAGACTATAAAGAGTCTTTGAATTTTGTCCTTGATGCTGAAGATTTAGCTATAGTAAGATACCTTGTGCTTGCATTTGAAGGCCAAACAATGGCAAGGCATTAGTTTTCACATGTTTTCAAAAATGTGTTTTTACTGTGTTGGAATTTGCATGTGACAGACTTTGACCAATACGTAGGATCCTGCATGGTAGGTTTTTTTAAGGAGTAGATTCATTTTGTTGCAAATTTGTCATTTCCTGCAATTATCTCAATTTTGATAAATTTTGTAGTTGCAAAGTCAAGAAGCTCTCTGTAAATTTTAACTGGATTCATATCAATTATTTTATGTGGTTGTCGCTTTGCCTAAGTGCATCATTGTTATGAATGGGCTGCACAAGAAAATGTCTAAGTCTCTTGTGAGAGTTGTTTTATTAAAAGAAGGAGAAGCAAGGGAAAGAAGCAACGTGCCAGGCTGCAGAAACTGCCCTCCAGCACACCACCAGTCTCTGCCAAAAAGCACCTTACAAGTACCATCTTTTCTTTATATAGCTACATCATCTGCATATGCATGCTTATGCTTAATAGAAGGCAGGGAAATTAGAATAGAATAGAATAGAATAGAATAGAATAGAATAGAATAGAATAGAATAGAATAGAATAGACCGGACCGGACCGGACCGGACCAGGTTGGAAGAGACCTTCAAGATCATCGCGTCCAACCTATCATCCAACACCACCTAATCAACTAAACCATGCAACCAAGCACCCCATCCAGTCTCCTCCTAAACACCTCCAATGATGGTGACTCTACCACCTCCCGGGCAGCCCATTCCAATGGGCAATCACTCTCTCTGTGTAGAATTTCCTTCTAACATCCAGTCTGAACATCTCCTGGTGCAGCTTGAGACTGTGTTCTCTTGTTCTGGTGCTGGTTGCCTGGGAGAAGAGACCAACCCCCGCCTGTCTACAACCTCCCTTCAGGTAGTTGCAGAGAGCAATAAGGTCACCCGTGAGTCTCCTCTTCTCCAGGCTAATCAACCCCAGCTCCCTCAGCCTCTCCTCATAGGGCTTGTGTTCCAAACCCCTCACCAACTTTGTTGCCCTTCTCTGGACATGTTCCAGCAAGTCAACATCCTTCCTGAACTGAGGGGCCCAGAACTGGACACAGTACTCAAAGTGTGGCTACAAATTCCTGGGCTTCTTGAGCATGCGTCTTCCTTGTGGTAAGGGTCTTTTGGGGGGTGCAGATGAATCAGGGGAGGTCTTTCTCCTGTATCATTTGAAGAACCACATCTTCTCACACAGGCACAGCTGTTTAGCACTTATCTAGGGTAAACATTCTGCAGTCCTGAGAAAGTTGGCATTTATTTATCATCTCAGACTCTCTTTCAAACCAAAACAGTCTGAACATTTACCCTCTGTTCTCAAAACAAGCCAACCATCCTTCCACCCTGAATATTGTATTTTGTAACACAAATCACAAACCACTCTTGCATTTATAACAATCATCAATTAACAACAGGCTTAAAGCAACGAGTTCTATCATATATGCATTATGCTGTGTTACATTATAAGTTCTTATTACACTTCATTTAGAAACAATCACACTGCTTCAGACTGTATACATCTACTGTTATTACAATTTTTTCATCTGTTTTTTAAATGGGATATCATTTAGAGCAAACCAGTTAGATTAATTCAGTGTGGTCATAAAGTTCTTATACATGGATGATTTTACCTCATGGGTTTTCTCTTCAGTGCTTTTTACCATGTCAGCTATAAACATGTTTTGATCTAGAATGTCACTGTGTGTTAGCAGAGCTCAAGTGTTATAGTTAAAATCCCCTTCAGTTCTGCCTTCAATTAACTTATAGTAGCAAGGAGCACAAATTCTTCCAGAATTTAAATATTTGCTAATAATTATTAATGTTAAGGGAGTACCCACATGGCCAAATCAACACTGACTCTTGTGAGCGACAGTATTTGTCATAAATCCAGATCTCCTGAACTCCTAACTGAGTTAGCTTAACCCCAAGTAGAAAAGCTGGATATCATGGCATGAAGCTGTGCAATGTGTACACCACTCACTCATGTCCTGGCAAGCCCTTACTCAGGGCAGTTCAAAGTGCCTTATTCCTTTAATTTTTATTACATTGCTTTCTGTCTTTACCACCCCTAAACAGTATCAAGTCTGAAAGCAGACAGCAATGATTCCAAGGAGGGGTTTAGGGGAGATTCTGCATTTGTCTGCAGTGCAGATGCTAAGTTAAGATGTAGGCAGAGAAGACCAATTTACAAAGCTCATGCTGGAAAAAGGTTACTTTCAAGGGTAATCTTAAACGTCAGTGTGAAAAAAAAGCCATGCATTCTGTTATAAAGGAGCTCAGACAACTTCACCAATGAACAGCTATTTTGTAATGCATTATAAATACCCTATTTCATTCCACACTGTTAAATACAAGAATCTAGCTACTGATAAGCACTTCAATATGAAAATTTAAAATGCAATTTTAAGTATTACTTTTCTATTTTAAATATGAAGGTGCTTCCTTTTCAGATTAAGGTAGTGAGTACCAAGTCATAGGTAATATAACCTATTTGCTCTCCTCAAGCCTTATTTCCACACTTTCACCATGCATTATTCTTCAGCTATTTTTTCCTGTGTTTTTCCTTCTGTGGTTGTGCTGAGCCATATAAATATGATATCAAGTGCCATGGTATGCAGCATTAAATGTAGAGAATACTGCTTCAGGAAAATCCATCCACATCAAAAGAAGTTGCGTGTTGCAAGGAGCTGACTGGAAAGCTGTTAATGCTCATAACTTTTCAGCTTGTGTCTTATGAACGGAGGCCACATTCATTCTCTGGCATTCAGATTTAGGGCAGGATTGTAAACAAAGCTGACACAAATGGCCTTCTGAATTACACATTCTGCTGGCTTTCCTGTCTAACTGCTGAGTTTCAAGATAGACTGCTTTACTGGAAACAAAGAGATAAGTGCGTTAGAACATATCTTTTTATAGCTAAGTAATAGAGACAGAGAAATGCAATTATGCTGTGGTCAGTCACTGTCTTTTCATTCCAGAATCTGAAGGAAACATATAGAGTCCTTTTCAGTCTAATAAATTGAATTCATGACTCACTCCTAAAGAAAAAGAGATGTTCTGGCACTTACTTCCAGCTGGAAGGATGAATTGAAACAACAAAACATACATTTCAAAATTGAAGGTTTCCTAGATTTAAAATAACACTGCCTACTTCTAAAATCCTTTCCTGGAGTTCTTACACATAAATAAGACACATAGTTTCCCTTTACAGCATTTGTTGAGATTTTAGGACCTAGTGGAGACCTGAAAACAGGTAAAAAATGTCTGACACAAACATCTCAATGGCATATTTGCAATCAACAGGAAGATTTAGCTGTATCTAGGAAATATCCTCCCCAGACAAACCAGTTGTAAAATTAACCAGTTGTAGTGAGAAGAGAAATATGTCTGAACTCTACTTTCTGCAATTCAGTTTCCTGATACAGTCAAGTACCCACACAGCTTGCAGGTGCAGGAGTACTTTAGCAGCAAATGTCATATCTTCTCATATTCTTTGTTTGTTTGTTTGTTTGTTTTTTGGTTGGTTGGTTGTTTGGCTTGTGGTGGTGGTTTTTGCCTAAATCTTTTCTGTAGGGTTGTGAGACCCCAGAGAGTTATTCTTGTGTTTAGGGAGTTCAGCCAAGACTAGGAGGTGACCAGAGGTTTGCAGTTTTGATTTTAAAAGTATTCCTGGAAAAAAAAAACACAGATCGACTTCTTGACCACTAGTTCATTTCCTCTTTACTTACTGTTTCTGGCTGGATTACTTGGTTGTGCAAAGACTGATATTCAACAGAAAGACTGGGACAATCCATCTCTTTACTCCTGCCAAGCTATTTTGTAATTTAGTACATAGCCATAGTAGATAGAGGCTTCATTGTCCTCAAGATGAATTGAACTGATTCTTTGTAATTCCTTGCTGAATAACAAAATCATTAGGATTGTGCTATATGCAATATAGAATTATATATATTATTATACACATTTTATATATTATTTTGAAATTGTAGAAAGTGTTCCTTCTTCCATGGTACTCCATGAAAGTGATCTTGTACTTTCGTGTGTATTTGGCATGTTGAGAATTTACCTCAATCAAGTTCTCCTGGGGTTCCATAGAATTAGCTAAAGGGATCACAGCAAAGTTTTAATTGGAGGAAAAAAAGATAAGTACCTTGCTTCCCAAAAGAAACAAATTTAAACAGAATTATAGAAGCTCATGTTCTGACACATATCTTATGACCCAAAAATGTAGGTGGGAAACCTATAACAACAACTAATAAAACTAGCTTCTGTAGATAGGCATCTATAGCAATTGCCTGAAAGCTAACTTCTCCACAGGTTCTGTGTCGAGTACTGGAAGTAGCCTCTTCCTTTTATATCCCCAGTTACCAAATAGCAATCTCTGTGTGAAAACTAATGTCTCTCTTTAGACACTTTTCCAGTCATATTTTTCTGATAACTTACAGCCCATTAGAGTATTATTTAGCATATTATTCTATTCCTTCTATATTTTTATATCCTTGAATACCACGTAACTCATACGTAGCTTTGTCATTTTGATGCTGTTTACTTCTTGTGATCTCTGTGGCTTGGGGTTTTTAAGGGAAAGCAATAGAAGAACAAAACTCTTCTAAGTCTCAAAACAATGTTTCTGCACTAAGCATTCACATCTCCCAAACTTAATGGAAATGTGCTTACAGAATACAGAATTAACCAGGTCTCCTAGTGAGCCTGTTTCCACATGGATGTGTTGGCAGTTAGAGATGCATTCCTGAGCAGCTACAACAAGTTTCTTGTTTAGGATTGCTAGCCTCTGAAACAGGTGAGTGAAAGGTACCTCAGTAACAGGAGAGGAAATCCATGCACTGATACTAGTGGCCTTTTTGCAGATGTCTGCCTCAGAACACGTCTGGTTTCTGTCCACTGTTGTAACTGACTATCGCTTAAGCCAGTCAGGTGGCTAAAGCTGTTCCTAAAGCTTTGGGTTTTTAGAGACGCCGCTTAACACATTAGAATCAGTAGGTGGTGTGTCTGCTGCTGGTATGGAACAGTCATTCACGTATTTTCCATGGCTGTTTATGTTAGTAGTGCAAAAACCAAAGGTGTAATGATTTTTACACCTACGCTGTTGACCTAGGTACTTGAAAATGTCAGGCTGCTCAGTGAGGTTGCTAAAGTGAACTTGTCATCAGCGATTACTGCATACTCCACCAGAACTCAAGCTACCATGAAAATGTCATTAGTGATTGTCCCAGTTACAGACACCTTGGAGATGACCACCTGGAACTCTATTTGTAAGTCTGATTCTGCTATCACTAGTGTAGGATGTAATGTTGAGGAGGGTAGAGCATCCATTACATTAGCTTTCACTTACATATCTGTCTGCATGTATATCAAGGAAGCTGGGAGGCTAGGCATGAAAAAGGAATCATCTACCGTAAAGATCTTCATATGGCAAACAACAGAAGAAGAAAGGGAATCAAGCCTGGTAACAATAATTCTTGCAAGAGATGATGTATATGTGAAACACTCTTTTCCCTCTCCCTCAGCCTGGGCATGCAGTCAAGATACTTCAGTGGTGAGGAATCTGATGAGAGCATGGCATGTTCAGCCACTGTAATGATGAATCACAAGAGGGGAAGAGTATGACCTGCTTGTCAGCAAAGCCCTCTTCACCTGAATATTTCTTTTCATACTGAACATGACTAGACATCATGTACAACACATACCAAAGACTTGCAGTTACTTTAAGTCTTTCTGTGCTTCTGCATATTAGAGAAAAATTTGCTTGAGTTATGTAGAAGAAAGGCATAGCAATTCTCAGCCTGAAAGATAATTTTATGAAGATACTTATAATGAAAATAATAATCAGGTTTTTTACAACAGTGCTGCAAATAGTGTTATTATATGAGAGTAAAATTTTACAGCACCATAAGTTATTTTATAATATCATTAAAGTAATTTGAAAAAGAAAGCCCTGCTGGAAACATCTGTGATGTGCCAGATTCAATCACATTCAATGGGGCCGTAGACATTTTTAATTACCTGGAGAGTCAGCACATCATAAAATTGAGGTCATCGGGAAGACCTCTTCTGAATTAGCTCTGCTTACCACTCTTTATCACAACTGTCAGTCTTGAGAGAAGCTTCTATTTTAATCATATCTCAGTTCTTGTCTCTAGTCTTCATTCTTTCAATAGCTCTGCATTGAGTGACAGTCGACAAACAGGAAAAACACTTCAGTATTTAAGATGGACGGGGAACTAGTAAACAAATCATCATACCATAATAATCATATCTGCTATTTTTTTAATAGGTTATAAATGGTGCTTCTATAGTATTTTCAAAACTGTTTTATTCTCTTTTTTAAGAGAACATGCAAGTGCATTTGCCCTAGAACTTTGAACATTTCTTTTACGTTTCTTACATAAAATAATTACAGTAAACCTAAACCTTGGGAACTGGGAACACGTCATTCAAATCTGGCTTCATAATTGCGCTTGTACACAGAGATCACCCCTCTGCCATAAGCAGTGTTAGTGCCTGCTGTGCTTATGCTGAACAATTGGGGACAATGAACAATGAACAATGGGGAGGCCTGTGGATGTGGTCTACCTGGACCTCAGCAAGGCCTTTGACACCGTCCCCCACAGTAAACTCCTGGCCAAGCTGGCAGCCCATGGCTTGGACAGGAGCACACTGCGTTGGGTTAGGAACTGGCTGGAGGGCCGAGCCCAGAGAGTAATGGTGAATGGCACCACATCCAGCTGGCGGCCTGTCACTAGTGGTGTGCCCCAGGGATCAGTACTGGGCCCCATGCTCTTCAACATCTTTATTGATGATCTGGATGAGGGCATTGAGTCCATCATCAGTAAATTTGCGCAGATGACACCAAACTGGGGGCAGGAGTTGATCTGCTGGAGGGCAGAGAGGCTTTGCAGAGGGACCTCCACAGGCTGGACAGATGGGCAGAGTCCAATGGCATGAGATTGAACACATCCAAGTGCCGGATTCTGCACATTGGCCACAACAACCCCAGGCAGTGCTACAGGCTGGGGTCAGAGTGGCTGGAGAGTGGCCAGGCAGAGAGGGACCTGGGGGTACTGGTTGATTGTAGGCTGAACATGAGCCTGCAGTGTGCCCAGGCAGCCAAGAAGGCCAATGGCATCCTGGCTTGCATCAGGAACAGTGTGGCCAGCAGGAGCAGGGAGGTCATTCTCCCCCTGTACACTGCACTGGTTAGGCCGCACCTTGAGTACTGTGTCCAGTTCTGGGCCCCTCAGTTTAGGAAGGATGTTGACTTGCTGGAACGTGTCCAGAGAAGGGCAACAAAGCTGGTGAGGGGTTTGGAACACAAGCCCTATGAGGAAAGGCTGAGGGAGCTGGGGTTGCTTAGCCTGGAGAAGAGGAGACTGAGGGGTGACCTTATTGCTCTCTACAACTACCTGAAGGGAGGTTGTAGCCAGGCAGAGGTTGGCCTCTTCTCCCAGGCAGCCAGCACCAGAACAAGAGGACACAGTCTCAGGCTGCGCCAGGGCAGGTTTAAGCTGGATGTTAGGAAGAAGTTCTACACGGAGAGAGTGATTGGCCATTGGAATCGGCTGCCCGTGGAGGTGGTGGAGTCACCTTCACTGGAGGTGTTCAGGAGAAGACTTGATGGGGTGCTTGGCTGTATGGTCTAGTTATTGGGTGGGTTGGATTGTTTGATGGGTTGGACGCGATGATCTTGAAGGTCTCTTCCAACCTGGTGTATTGTATTGTATTGTATTGTATTGTATTGTATTGTATTGTATTGTATTAATTCCCTTGAATCCAGAATCTTGTATCTCTGAGCTTTACTGGATTCATCTCTTGCACTCATTTCAGATTCAGAACATAAATACAGAACAAATTTGGAGCATAGACTATTTCAATAAATAGAAGTATGATAAGAAAATAGATTACTTAAATTGAAGTATGATGAAGAACATGCCAGCTCACATCTTCAAGAGCAGCAAATACTCACAAGGTTTAAGAATGCCACTTGAAAGGAAAGGTGTGCCTCTTTATTCTTGATCATTTTTAGCATAAGATAAGATAAAAAAATAAATCCACATTCCATTGACATTTATTTAAAAATCAACCATAATTCCTATACATGCACAGTAGGGTTAAAAACCAACTACAACCAAAACCAAACTCCCTCATCTGTACCTGCCTAACACTTTGGATTATTTTAAATTATTTCTTCATTGTTTATGCATGTGACTCAGTTAGTAATTCAGTACACACTAACCATTCCATTCTTACATAGTCAGTCTACAGTCATATAATAGTGTCCAAACCTCCATGTGCCCAGAATAAGCAGATGCACCTCAGATGCTCATCCAGATTTAGAAAATCCCTTTCTGCAAGCAGAGACATTGATTGATTGATTGATTCATTGATTCATTCATTCATTCATTCAACTGAAATGAGAAGGGATCCTCCCATAAGCCCCCCACACAAATGCATTTTCAGAGAGACAAACATACTTTGAGCATGGTCTCAGGGGTTTGCTACTGCTCAGGCCAAGAGTTCAGGTGAAATTGACTCAACTTGTTTAGATATCTAGGGTGTAGCTTTCCACATCAGATCTCACCACCTCTTGCTGGAAGGCAACAGGTACTGTTTGGACATGTTACATTTTATGCTAACAAAGACATCTAAACCAGATCATATTAATAATGGCATAGCAGTGCCTATTTCTATTTATACATTTACACATAGGCGACTACATCCTTTTAGAGGAATTGTTATCAACTATGCCATGTTTGGTTAAGCACTAGAGAAATGAAAATTCATCATAAGAATTAAGGACACATACTGTGCTGGGAAACAAATCTCAGAGCAAAGCTTTTCCACTTGTAGCCCTATATTCCATAAATTCATCTAAATTGTTAATCATAGTTTATATAACCTTTTAACTAAGATTAGCAAATGCTGCCAATTACTGGCCCTTGTTTGATATCAGGCACAAGGAAATGAGTCCTTCCAAGCTAATAATTAGCTTGGAGGCCTTGGCTGTGCTAGAAGTTTATCTTTTTGGGGAAGTCATGACACCATCATATTTACCTAAAAGAAATGTCTTTTCTTTCTAAATTGGAGAAAATCCATAGCTGTCTTATATTCATGAAAGACTGTATTTTGAAATTCTCATTTTCATCACTATCAATTTACTGAATCTCTCTTCAAAACCTTCAGCATATCTTCTGCATCACATTCAGATGACTTCTTAATACTAATTTTAATAACTGTCAGACTTCTATGCCTGCATTTAGATTTATATTTATAATCTTCTCCAGCTGTTCCACTGACACCAGAAATTCTTGTTCTGAGGGGTTTTCTGACTTTCTGTACTGCTCTGCACCACTCATTTCTGATGTCTTCTTGTAATTTGCTTTCTGAGAGCTTAAAAGTCTGCAGATTTGTATCAAGAAAGCAACACAATTGTTCCTTTCTTCTAATCTTGGATTATCAGAGTGCTACAGCCTGAAGCACAGGAGAGGATGAAAACTTTATATTGTTTGTGCTTTGCTTTCATGGAGTTCTTAACAGAGAAGTCATTAGAGGAAAGCAGCCCAGTTTGCATTCTTGGGTCCTTCAGCTCTGATGTTTCAGTACTTAAAATTTACACACTGATTCAGCAGTAGAGCAAGTAAAAGACTTGACTCCATATCCAAGCTGTCTGAGTCATAAGACTGTAATATGTCCATGTGAGCATTTGTGAGCCGGCTTCTTGGTTTCTCCATTCCCCACCAAGTGCATCTTCATTGAATATTGACTCCATTGGTATTAGTGGGATTTTATAATTTCACTGTGGCTCCCCTTCATTCCAGCCAAGCACAATAAACCAAGCTGTGCCATGTGTGACTGCTTCTTCCTAAGATTTGGCAGGAAGGGAAACTGGAAAGTGGTTCAGGGGTCTTTTTTTTTTTTTTTTTTTTTTTTCCCCTCCAGAGTTGAGAACTCAACCTGGAAGTGGTTGAGTAATGAAGTACTCCTAGCCCTTACCAACACAGACATCTGGGAACAGAATCTAACAAACTCTGTGCCCTCCAGAAAATCCAGCTATAGAGGCTGTTTAAAATATATCCTGGAATGGAATGGAATGGAATGGAATGGAATGGAATGGAATGGAATGGAATGGAATGGAATGGAATGGAATGGAATGGAATGGAATGGAATGGAATAGACACAGTTGGAAGAGACCTTTGAGATCATCAAGTCCAACCTATCACCCAACACCATCTAATCAACTAAACCATGGCACTGAGCATGCCATCCAGTCTCTTTCTAAACACCTCCAATGATGGTGACTCCACCAGCTCCCTGGACAGCCCATTCCAATGGCCAATCACTCTTTCTGTGAAGAACTTCTTCCTAACATCCAGCCTAAACCTCCCCTGGTGCAGCTTGAGACTGTGTCCTCTTGTTCTGTTGCCTGGGAGAAGAGACCAAGATTTATTTTTTTATTTTTAAAGCCCAGTAATGATACATAATTAACAATTTACACCTTGTAGATATCAGATCAAAGTTATTGACCTAACCTTAATTTTATTTTCAGAAAGGACTTCTTTTTTAAAGAATCCTGCAGCAATGCTATACACACAACACAGAAGTCCTGTATTGCTATTAGCAACCCTTTTGTAACACCTGCTAATGATTCACACATTAGAACTGTCAGTGTGTGTATGTAAATGTGAAGAATATTATGGTCCCATGAAAGATGGCTGCCAGAAAAATCACAAACAGCCTACTACATAGTTTTGTAATTATTTTATAGTTATTCTGCTCTTACTTTGACATTTTTCAGGGCATTATAAATTCAGAGATCAGAAATGTTAAAAGCTGCCAGTAAAGCCCAAGTGATTGGAGGAAAAATGATAGACCAAGGCGATGTTTTTATTAATGCATTTAAGCAATAAAGTGTTAAGGGGGAAAAAATAAAAGGTGATTTTTAAAATCAAATTGCAACAAATTGCTCCATTGTTTTATAGTCTTTAAATTGCAACAGTGCCACCAAAGATTATGTTTTTAAACCTTCAGGATTATTTTTGTATGCTTTATGTACATCTGCTTCCTTCCAGCCAAATAATTTTTCTTTAAAGCAGACCCTGTGTATGTTCACTCGCCTCTAATCAGACACCCTCAAAGTTCATGTCTCTGAATTAATTTGTCCTTTATTTGTTTTTTTTTTTTTTCTGATGTTATCAGAGAACTTTTCTGTATTTTCACAAGATACTGGTTATCTTCTTTTCTATTATTAGCACAAACAACTTTATTTTGGAAAATTATTAGCTTTGGCAGACTTAGGTTGAAAGTACGGTTCTAATAGAATGGAATAAACCAGGTTGGAAGAGACCTCCAAGATCCAACCCATCATCCAACACCATCTAATCAATTAAACCATGCAACCAAGGACCCCATCAAGTCTCCTCCTAAATACCCCCAGTGATGGCGACTCCACCACCACCACGGGGAGCCCATTCCAATGGGCAATCACTCTCTGTGAAGAACTTCATTCTAACATCCAGGCTAAACCTCCCCTGGCACAGCTTGAGATTGTGTCCTCTTGTTCTGGTGCTGGTTGCCTGGGAGAAGAGACCAGCCCCTGCCTGTCTACAGCCCCCTCAGGTAGTTGTGGAGAATAATAAGGTCTCCCCTGAGCCTCCTCATCTCCAGGCTAAGCAACCCCAGTTCCCTCAGCCTGTCCTCATATGGCTTGTGCTCCAATATTAAGCTGTATCTTGTGCTGCTATTCCTGTAAGCCTGTCTGCATGAAGCAGCCAGATGCAATTGTAAGAAGCTGCAAAGAAGTTCTTTTTCATTTTAAATAATTGTTACCTAATTCTGAGTCATGAAAAACACCCTGGTCTGCATATTACATGTTATTGTGGCATCAGTAATAGACTAACTTGGGATTCAATGTAAAGGAGCTGTAGATATTGACGTTTGTTCTTACTGAAATAGAATGTGTCCTAATGCAGACAGCCTCCAGGAGCAATAACCCTTTGAAAATGGGTTCTTTGAACTAAGCTACAAAAATTCAGATGACATAATGTAACCCGATGCAGAGCTACAGGCTGGGGTCGGAGTGGCTGGAGAGCTCCCAGACAGAGAGGGACCTGGGGGTGCTGATCGACAGCCGCCTGAACATGAGCTAGCACTGTGCCCAGGTGGCCAAGAATGCCAATGGTATCCTGGCCTGAATTAGGAATAGTGTGGCCAGCAGGAGCAGGGAGGTCATTGTGCCCCTGTATTCTGCCTTGGTTAGGCTGCACCTTGAGTACTGTGTCCAGTTCTGGGCCCCACAGTTCAGGAAGGACATTGAGACACTTGAACGTGTCCAGAGAAGGGCAACGAGGCTGGGGAGAGGCCTTGAGCACAAGCCCTATGAGGAGAGGCTGAGGGAGCTGGGATTGTTTAGCCTGGAGAAGAGGAGGCTCAGGGGAGACCTCATTGCTCTCTACAACTACCTGAAGGGTGGTTGTAGCCAGGAAGGGATTGGTCTCTTCTCTCTAGCAACCAGCACCAGAACAAGGGGACACAGTCTCAAGCTGCACCAGGGGAAGTTTAGGCTTGAGGTGAGGAGGAAGTTCTTCACCGAGAGAGTCGTTCGCCATTGGAATGTGCTGCCCAGGGAGGTGGTTGAGTCACCATCCCTGGAGGTGTTCAAGAGGGAATTGGACATGGCACTTGGTGCCATGGTCTAGTCATGAGGTCTGTGGTGATAGGTTGGACTCGATGATCTTCGAGGTCTCTTCCAACCTTAGCGATACTGTGATACTGTGACACTAACCAATGAATGGACTTGACGGGGAATGGGATGCTGGTTCTCTGTCAAACTTTTTTTCATTATAGTTGATTTAGTTTAACTCAGTGCAGCTCAGACTTAAGAGTATGAAAGTAAAAGGAAGAAATATGGAGGACAGCATCATCCAGGCAGGAAGCAATTACTCCAACTTTAAATGAAGGAGTTCAATATGTGTGGTGCAAAATGGGACATTTTAAAAAGAAAAATCAGTCAACATGTGAAAGATTTACAGTAGTTATGTCAACACAGAATTTTGTGCCAAGGCTTGACTAAGTAACTGCTATATTTTTCATTACTGTGCAGAAACTGAACAAAGGAAGAAACTTTAATGAGTTTGTATTTTGCGTGTTTTGACATCCAATAAGGGCTATCAGGGGTTACTGTCGAATACTAATCCTCCTGTGTCCTTAGATATATACATGGTCATTGGAACATGCTGTGAAACTCATGCTTCCTGTTTGCAAGATGATGTAATTTTTGAAGCCATCCCAAAGAAAATAATTTTGCAAAGCAAAACAGAACTGTGGCATATACTATAACTGTGGTCTCAGCCTTATTGTTTTGTTCTTCTTTGCCTTTGGGCTTGCTGCTGCTGGCAAACAACCTAAAGCCACAAGGCAGAACATAAAGATCCGCAGCTGTGGGCAATCATACTCATCTTGCTACATTCACACTTGCCTGACATCACAACATCAGGCTGCTGGGAGATAACTGAATATAGGTGCAAATGGCTGGCATCAGTGTATGGCTGCTGTTCACTATCCACCTCTGCAACTGCAGCTTAGTTTTGCTCAGCACATATTGACAGGAATCCACTTCCTCATAAAGAGAGAATATAGTTTGAAATTTTGTAGACTGTCCTATAAATAAATGCTGACAGTCTCTTTTTTTTTTTTGTAACTAGGGAAGGCACTGTCTATGGTTACTCTCTTACACTGTCTACCTGCATTGCCAGTGAATTAGACTGCTTACAGACTAATCAAAAAGGCAGTATACTACTATTGCCTTTTAAAGATTAACATGCATTCAAAAAGCAGGGCTGAAAGCACACACCTACAGAGGACCAGGGCCAATTAAGCCCACAGAATCCTCATTTTGTACTTTCAGGACATTAATTCCTTGACAGGTTAAAGATTCTCCTTTCTCCCCTTTCTTCCTTATGATTTTTTTTCGCCCTTCATTTCTTATCTTTTGCATTCTTCTTCTGCTCCACAACCTGTAGAAGTGTAAAACAAGGAACAGATTTCCCAGAGAGGTGGTAGAATCCCCTGGAAATGTTCAGGGTCAGATTGGAGAGGACTCTGTGTAACCTGATCTATCTGAAGCTGTCCCTGCTCACTGCAGGGTGGCTGGACTAGATGACCTTTAAAGGTACCTTTCAACCTGAACTTATCTGTGATTTACTAATTCCATGAGAAGAAGGTTAAGAATGAAAAGATATATGTATTCATAATTTCAGAGAAAAAATGAGCCAATGAGCCTATTCTTGGAAGTACACATGCATGCACAGGCAGAGCTGCATAGCGCTTGCAGGAATGGAGGCTTGCAGGATCAGATACAATGGGTCATCAGTGGCAAACCTGTTGAAATCACTATACTGGTTTTATTTGGCCTTGGAACAGTTTAGTTAGAGCAGTTCATTTATTTAAAATGCTTTCTAATTCTGAGAAGTGCAGAGATGTGGGTCAAACAACTGCATTCAGGAAGGAAGCGTAAGAGACATCCTTACGAGGTCATCAGGTTTGATTTTAGCATCGTCATGAACATTCAAGGGAAATGAGAACAATATTAAAAGACACATCTGTGGAGCAAGTACCATTATTCCACCACCTCTGAGTTGCAATTTTTTTGTCTTCTCTTTTTTTCTCTTCATATTCTTAAATATTTTCTCTAATACTGTATTTCCATACCAATGCCTGGGAACAAGTGTGAAGCAGCATCTTCAGTCCTTCAAAGACTAAATGACGGGAAGAAAGGAGCATGGAATCTTTCACTGTCCTTTGCCCCCTCAAATGATTTTCCTCTTAATTATATATATTTATTTGACCCTTTTGCGTGGATCCTTTTATTTTTATTATAGTAAAGCACTATGGGAAGAAGGCTAAGCATATTAGAGAAGTGGAAGTGATGGATTAGTATGTTTTATGAATTCTCATAAAAATCAACACCAGAAGGCTTTGTGGAAATCATTTAATGAAAAGGCATTGTGAACTAGCCAGCATTTCAATTCTGCCTGGACCTAGCTCATCTTCTTTCAGCATTTAAAAGAACTTCACAAACAAAAACATACCATATAGGCAAACATCAGACCAGTATCTTGGTAAGGATCTAAACAAACATACTTCTGTGCAATAATCTCATATAATGTAAAATAAATCAAGTTCAGTGTATTTCCCTTTTCCTTTCTCCTCTGTGCAAGGGCTACTCTTTTAAAATCAGAGCTGAGTCAATTGTGGTTTAGTGATACAAGAACATATTTAACTCAATACTGAATACACTGTACACTGCTATGTTTTTTTACCATATCTTTGCAACCTTAGTGCTAGGTTTATATTTCATAAAATCTTCTCTGTATAATAAAATTGAACAGGCTGTTTTAACCAAAAAGGAAAATGAGAAGAGAAAAAAAAAACAAAAAAAAGAAGAAGAAGGAAAGTTAGCTATATGTGTGTATGGGCATAGCAGTTGTTGGGTGCACCACACTTTTGGAGGCAGCATCCATCTACCTGTGCAGTCCACTTAAAGTAACCCTTGTCTTGTTCAGGTTGGTGCTGAAAGGAATGAAACTTTTATCTGAAGTCACACTGAGGAATTATGTGAGGAATTATGTCCCTATTAAATTCAGGAGAGATGCTGTCTCGTAAGATGATTGGAACACAAGCCCTATGAGGAAAGGCTGAGGGAGCTGGGGTTGCTTAACCTGGAGAAGAGGAGACTCAGGGGTGACCTTATTGCTCTCTACAACTACCTGAAGGGACGTTGTAGCCAGGCAGAGGTTGGTCTCTTCTCCCAGGCAGCCAGCACCAGAACAAGAGGACACAGTCTCAGGCTGCACCAGGGGAGGTTTAGGCTGGATGTTAGGAAGAAGTTCTATACAGAGAGTGTGATTGCCCATTGGAATGGGCTACCCGTGGAGGTGGTGGAGTCACCTTCATTGGAGGTGTTCAGGAGGAGACTTGATGGGGTGCTTGGCTGCATGGTTTAGTTGTTGGGTGGGTTGGATTGGTTGATGGGTTGGACGCAATGATCTTGAAGTTCTCTTCCAACCTGGTGTATTGTATTATTGTAAAGGACAAAAAGTGACCAGAAGGAAGAAATAAACTATTCCCCAGAATCACAACAGCAAGCTAGTTCCACTGTCCTGCTCTAAGGGCTGAGCTGCCCCATGTTACAGTAAGAAACCTGAGCTCCAGAAGGCTATGGTACTCTTTCTGCAGTACTAGACAGCTTTCTAATGTATTGTGGTGCTTAAAAATCAGCATCATTCTGTCTCCTGCCAGAATACGATGAAAGAAGAGATCAATATTCCTGCAGCATGCAAAGGCAGTATCAGCTGCTTCTTTACCAGAACTGCAGCAGACTCTCACTCCCTAAACAGCCAGCTGAGCAATTTCTGGTGATCTGGTATCTTGTAAGAAAAGGTGAGAATCTCCAAGCCTTTACATTATTGGGATGGTTTCAGACCCAGAGCCTGAATGCTGTACAGGTTCCCTCAGGAGACTTTCACACAGTCCTTCATGAATTATTCTGCACATCTCCGCACACAATTTCCTTGCCAGTCACTCAAGGCAGCATAGTTGACTTCCAGAACTATCTTCCCAACAAGTAAGAAGATAGCGATAAAAAGATTATCTTCCTCATAATCAGTTGCTTCAGTTGCAATAGACTACTGCAGAACCAATATCCAGCAGATGACAGAGCTATGAAATATTAGAAAGCACCACCTACTCATCCACCCTTCGCTGCCTTTCATTAACTGACTGAAGTTTCCTTGTGCTTTGCCAGCAAACCTACGGGCTGCAGGATTGGGGTGAAGGAGATCAAGTCAAAAAACTTATGTTGCATGCGTGGTTTCACTGCTTCATATTCTGTGGATGTGTCTAAATGAACATCTGTACTGTGCTGTGTCCAGTTCTGGGCCCCTCAGTTCAGGAAGGACATCGAGACACTTGAACATGTCCAGAGAAGGGCAACAAGGCTGGTGAGGGGTTTGGAACACAAGCCCCATGAGGAGAGGCTGAGGGAGCTGGGGTTGTTTAGCCTGGAGAAGAGGAGGCTCAGGGGCGACCTCATTGTTCTCTACAACTACCTGAAGGGTGGTTGCAGCCAGGAAGGGGTTGGCCTCTTCTCCCTAGCAACCAGCACCAGAACAAGGGGACACAGTCTCAAGCTGCACCAGGGGAAGTTTAGGCTCGAGGTGAGGAGGAAGTTCTTCACCGAGAGAGTCATTCGCCATTGGAATGGGCTGCCCGGGAGGTGGTGGAGTCGCCGTCCCTGGAGGTGTTCAAGCGGGGACTGGATGTGGCACTTGTTGCCATGGTCTAGTCGTGAGGTTTGTGGTTACAGGTTGGACTCGATGATCTTTGAGCTCTCTTCCAACCTTAGTGATACTGTGATACTGTGATCTTAATTCAAATTAGGAGCATGCTTTTGAGGCAAATCTCCCAACTGCCTGAGCTCCCCAGAACGTGGTTCTCATTGTGGAACTGCCTGGGCTACATGAACATGCACACACACGCGCATATATATATATATATATATATATATATATATATATATATATATACATTTGGATTACATTAACCTGAAAGCTACGCTTTCCTGGAGAATACCTTTCCAAGCAGCCAATCTTCAGGGTCAGGCAACAGCTAGTCCAGAGTACACCTCAGGACATTTATAGTTGGGCTGTCAACTCTTTGACACTAAATGTTGTGCCACCTAGATCAATTTCTCTTGCACCCACCACTCACTAATGGACTCCTGGAAGCTACCACAGTGCCTAGAAGGTACTCATAAGTATAGAATCCATCTTCCAAAAGGCGATACAGGCTCATTTATGTCTCATTTATGACAGCACATTACATAGATTAATTCCTCTAGAGGATAAAGATCCTCACTCTGTTCTGTTAAATGTGATTTATATGCCTGTAATTAAAAAAAAAAAAAAAAAAAAAAAAAAAAAAAAAAGAAGTGATTGTAATCGGTATATTCATATAATCACCATTCTACTACCTGAATTCAAACACACACTATAAAACTACCAAGAACTCCAAGACAATCAATTTCTGCCCTCTCAGTCTCCAAGAGCCTTCCAGCATTCACAATCAAACTGAATTTGATTTTGCCAACACTTTGGAGGGATGCACATCAATGTTTGCCTCAGCTCAGCCCGACCCTACTTATCCCTCCTTTTTTTTTGTCCAGGGAACAGATTCTGAAACATCCTTATCAGCCATTATCTTCTGACTGACTGTCCTAAGCCATTCGCCATTCACAGTGTAGAGCAACTTCCTCTATCATCTGGTTTAAGTAGATCCACTAGTCAAAGAGAAGAGAAGAGAAGAGAAGAGAAGAGAAGAGAAGAGAAGAAGAGAAGAGAAGAGAAGAGAAGAGAAGAGAAGAGAAGAGAAGAGAAGAGAAAGAGAAGAGAAGAGAAGAGAAGAGAAGAGAAGAGAAGAGAAGAGAAGAGAAGAGAAGAGAAGAGAAGAGAAGAGAAGAGAAGAGAAGAGAAGCTTGTTTTGCTCTATGGATACCAGCAGTGTTAATAATTGCAGTGTTCTATTCATATCTTTCTAAGACACCTTGAGTTCATACAAAGAAAGTTGTGCTAAGGTGGGAATTGGTCTCTTCCACCATGTAACTAGTGATAGGATGAGAGGAAATGGCCTCAAGTTGCACCATGGAAGGTTTAGGTTGGATATTAGGAAAAATTCCTTTACTGAGAGTGGTCAGGCACTGGAAAAGACTGCCCAGGGCAGTGGTGAAGTTGCCATTCCTGGAGGTGTTTAAAAACTATATAAGCATGGCACTTCAGGACATGGTTTAGTGGGCATGGTGGTGTTGGCTTGACAGTTGGACTTGATAATCTTAAAGGTCCTTTCCAACTTTAATGATTCTATGAATCTATAATTCTAAGTATCTCCATCACTCAGCATTTCAGCTAGGGCGATTCTGTGATCCCCAGATCCTTTTGCATACAGAAGTCCAGACCTGCCCACCAGTGACAAACTGGAATTGCCTCAGGAATGGGGCCACTGAAGAATTTTTAGGTGACTGTAGGTGACTTATGGTGCCAAATCAGGACAAAGTGAGCACTGAGAAGGGACATTTAGAGAGTCAGGGTTCAAGAATTATTTCACTGGGAGGGTGACAGAACACAGGAACAGGCTGCCCAGGGGTGTTGTGGAGTCTCCTCTGGAGGTATTCAAGACCCATCTGGATGAGTTCCTATGTGACCTGGTATAAGTGATCCTGCTCTGACAGGGGGGTTAGACTAGATGATCTTTCGAGGTCCCTTCCAGCCCCTAACATTCTGTGGTTCTGTGAACTCAGCCACATCATTTCTACACTAGGTGCTTGTTTTAGTACATCTTGACTTGACACAATGAACCTTTGCGTGTTGTATGAAGGAATATATCATTGGTGTTTCTGAATGTTGCCTTTGCTAAAATCTCACGGTTCCAGGAGGCTTTAAAAATCACTGCTTAAGCTTCACTGCAGTTTCCATTGCCAGGAAGCTCCAGGGACTTAATCAGTTAATCTAGAAATAGGACCTGGATAAGCAACAGATGTTTAGGATTGTGATTAGTACAGCAAATGTAATTCTGCCATGTAATTCAAATTGTAAGTCACATCATAAATCTGTAAACTCTCTCCAAGTCTGTAGGCCAGCACTAATTTTGGTAAAAAGCAAGAAATCTCTCTCTGGTGTTTGATTGTTTTTCATACTCCAGGTCTGGCATGCTCTTCCAAAATCTACTCTAGTCTGCCTTCTTGTAATATTCAATAGAGCTTAAAAAGAAAACATGTATGTCACTTACACAGGTTAAATCCTTTAAAAAAATAGGCAAAAAAAAAGAAGCTATATTTCAATGCTTACAGCCTTTTGCTAAAACAAACTACAGCAACAGCTATATTCCACTACCTTGACACTAATGTATGAAAATATATTCAATTTTAAGTATTGAAAATACAGACTTTGATTAATTTTCCATCGTATATGCATACAAAGAAGCATCAACAAATATCCTCATGAAGCATACCTTCCCTGTAAATCACTCAGGGAAAAACTGATTTCCCTTGCATAAAACTGTAAATCCAAGAATCTAAAGTAAAAAGTAATAGAAAAGTCATTATATCACAAATACTGCTTAATAAAGATTGCTAAGAGTATATTAAATGTCTGAGGCAGCACAGACTCTTTCTTGTGCACATGTACTCAGCATAATCATTACTGAAGTTTATGATGTAGGACTTACGGGAGGAAATCCAAGTATCGCATATTCTGGTACACCTCCTGGACACTCTGTACTTTCTGCAGGACTGCAACTTTGTGACTTTCTTAAGGCACCCAGCTCAAACTGGGACACTGGGTCATAAGATAAGGCAGCAAACTATTTTATGGATATGGTCCCATTGTGGAACCATACAATACAATACAATACAATACAATACAATACAATACAATACAATACAATACAATAAACCAGGTTGGAAGAGACCTTCAAGATCATCGCATCCAACCTATCAACCAATCTAACCCACCTCAACAACTAAACCATGGCACCAAGCAACCCCATCAAGTCTCCTCCTGAACACCTCCAATAAAGGTGACTCCACCACCTCCACGGGCAGCCCATTCCAATGGGCAATCACTCTCTCTGTATAGAACTTCTTCCTAACATTCAGTCTAAACCTCCCCTGGTGCAGCCTGAGACTGTGTCCTCTTGTTCTGGTACTGGCTGCCTAGGAGAAGAGACCAACCTCCACCTGTCTACAACGTCCCTTCAGGTAGTTGTAGACAGCAATAAGGTCACCCCTGAGTCTCCTCCCGACTAAGCAACCCCAGCTCCCTCAGCCTCTCCTCATGGGGCTTGTGTTCCAAACCCCTCACCAACCTTGTTGCCCTTCTCTGGACACGTTCCAGCAAGTCAACATCCTTCCTAAACTGAGGGGCCCAGAACTGGACACAGTACTCAAGGTATGGCCTAACCAGTGCAGTGTACAGGGACAGAATCACCTCCCTGCTCCTGCTCGCCACACTATTCCTGATGCAGGCCAGGATGCCATTGACCCTCTTGGCTGCCTGGGCACACTGCAGGCTCATGTTCAGCCTAGCATCGACCAGTACCCCCAGGTCCCTCTCTGCCTGGCCGCTCTCCAGCCACTCAGACCCCAGCCTGTAGCACTGCATGGAGTTGTTGTGGCCAATGTGCAGAACCCGGCACTTGGATGTGTTCAATCTCATGCCGTTGGACTCTGCCCATCTGTCCAGCCTGTCAAGGTCCCTCTGCAAAGCCTCTCTACCCTCCAGCAGATCAACTCCTGCCCCCAGCTTGGTGTCATCCGCAAATTTACTGATGATGGACTCAATGCCCTCATCCAGATCATCAATAAAGATGTTGAAGAGCATGGGGCCCAGAACTGATCCTTGGGGCACACCACTAGTGACAGGCCGCCAGCTGGATGTGGCGCCATTCACCACCACTCTCTGGGCTCGGCCCTCCAGCCAGTTCCTAACCCAACGCAGTGTGCTCCCTTCCATGATGCAGTTATCTATTGTTAGGAATTTAAATTATCAGTCTGGAGTTTAAACAAATTGAAAGTAACTAACCCAGGAGCTGTTGGAGAGAGACAGATCATAGAAACATAGAGTTATGGAATGGTTTGGAAAGGACCTTTGAAGATCAAAGACGATAGAATCTTCGGCTACCTCTGGCCAGTAGTGATAAGCCAATATTTTCTGAGATACTTTCTGATTTGGGGATAAAAAATGAAGCTCCAGTGACTGTGCTTGACTGCTCAGTCATGGGTTTAGGTTGTAAGATATCAGCTGGATTTAGCTTCTTTAGAATTCTGGTACAATTGATGTTTCTCACAAGCATGAACTGACTTCTTTTAAATTCTAGTTTTAATGAAGTAACTGAAAAAAAAAAAAAAAAAAGGAAGTGAAGCAGGCTGAGTAAATGAAACCCATCAGACAGCTACATCAAGATTGTGTGTAAAATTGTTTCATCCCTTTAGCAAGTGATTGGCACTCAGTGTGTAGACTCACTACCTGATGGATACCTCGTAAAGCACCTGCTAGGCCCAGTCCTTCAGATCACAGTATCACAGTATTACCAAGGTTGGAAGAGACCTCAAAGATCATCGAGTCCAACCTGTAACCACAAACCTCACGACTAGACCATGGCACCAAGTGCCACATCCAGTCCCCTCTTGAATACCTCCAGGGACGGCGACTCAACCACCTCCCTGGGCAGCCCATTCCAATGGCGAATGACTCTCTCGGTGAAGAACTTTGTCCTCACCTCGAGCCTAAACTTCCCCTGGTGCAGCTTGAGACTGTGTCCCCATAGATCTGCAGCTGCTGAGCAACACAGCAGCACAGGGAGTGTGTGCTGATACACCCACCTCCACCCCTCCCACTTCCATTCCCAGAAGACATGGTGGGTGAACAATGCTGACCCAGGAATGGGGATACATGTCCAAGTCCTGCCTTGTGGATGAAGCCCACGTTATTTAATATGAGTCCAGTGAACCTACAGAATAGAAAAGGGTAACATGGTTGTAAAGTAAACTGAGACAAGCCATTGATTCATTTCCTCTAGCCTTGATATCCACCTGTTTAATCACAGAATCACAGAATATCAGGGGATGGAAGGGACCTCAAAAGATCATCTAGTCCAACCCCTGCCAGAGCAGGATCACCTAGACAAGGTCACACAGGAACTCATTCAGGGAGGTCTTGAATATCTCCAGAGTGGGAGACTCCACAATCCACCCTGGGCAGCCTGTTCCAGTGTTCCAGGGAGCCATCTCCCTCACAGTGAAATAATTCTTCCTTATGTTTCCATGGAACTTGCTATGCCTCAGCTTCCACCCATTGCCCCTTGTCCTGTCATTGGGAATCATCGAGAAGAGCCTGGCTCCATCCTCTTGGAACTCACCCTTTATGTGTTTATAAACATTAATGGGGTGACCCCTTAGTGTCTTCTTAACTAAAGAGTAACAGCTCCCTCAGTCTCTCCTTGTAAGGAAGACGTTCCACTCCCTTAATAATTTTCGTGGCTCTGAGCTGGACTCTCTGAGGCAGTTCCCTGTCCTTTCTGAACTGAGGGGTCCAGAACAGGACATGATATTCCAGGTGCAGCGTCACCAGGGCAGAGTAGAGGGAACAGTGTTGGCAGACAGTGGAAAATTCAAGCTGGTGTCATTAGGAAGGGTGAGACAATATTCAGGGACAAAACTCAGTAGGTATCAATTCTGATCCTGCGGTGCTCCCAGTTGCCCCAGACAAAGCAGTTCTAGATAATGACCAAAAGAAGCAATATAATCACTAGTTTGTTGCTGAGCTTGGGCTTTTTCTTTCCTTCTCACGATTTTTAATTAGTACTTCTATCTCTGCTACTTATCGTGAAGCTGATGCCAAAATACGGAAGAAACAAAGCGTTATCTCTTTAGGAAACAAAGCCGGTTGCTCCTTCTCAGCGGCTCCGTACTCAGCTCACACAGTACGATCCTGCCATCTGGTGGCACCGTAGGGTTTGCAGCATTCCCTTACATTGCGTAGTTAGGGCTTCAAGCGAAAGCCCTAAACGGGGGTTGGACTTTCCCGTGCCATCTGGTTAAGCACCGCATATATACACTGAGTGAAATCTTAGTCTGACTGATAGCCGTGTCGAAGCTTCAGACTGCTCTAATTGCATTGATTTCAGAGTTTGGGTTTTAGGGGGTAAGTTGTCATGACACTTGAAATAACCTGAGGTTGTCTTTTAAATTATATCTTTCATTTGTATTAAGTTCTTTATTATGAGGGTGGTGCAACACTGGAACAGGTGGCCCAGGGAGGTGATGGAGGCCCCATCCCTGGAGACATTCAAGGTCAGGCTTAATGGGGCTCTGAGCAACCTGGTCTAAGAGGAGATGTCCCTGCTTATCCAAGCAGGGGGGTTGGACTGGATGACCTTTAAAGGGTCCTTCCAACCCCCATGCAATCTATGATTTTGTTATGAGTTCATCTATATTTTTTATTTGGGGTACGGGGGTGCTACCTCCTTTTTCAAGTCTGCCTGGAGGAAAAAAGAAAAAAGAAAAAGAAAAAAAAAAAGCTGCATCTTTTATATTACTTTAGCCAAGGTCCTTCAAGTGTGTGTCTCTGTGCTGAAAGTTTACATATTTTTTCAAAACTAAAGGAGCAGAGGAGAATGTGCAAATGTCAGATTTCCTGATGCTGCTTGCAGGTTGGAATCTCCGACTCGATCTTTGAGCATGGATGCACCACGAGGAATTAATATCAAAGCACAGGCTGGCAATATTGAAGCTCTGTCCCAGATGGATATCAAACTACACAGCAGTGATGGTGTGGTGAGTACAAGCCCTTCTGTTTCCATAACGATGGTTGAGCTTGCTGCCCAAGTATAGCTAATAACTTCAAGGTTGTTTTTAATTTTTGTTAATTTAACTCCTCTGATTCTAGGAGACAGGATATTAAAATTAATGGTGTCAATAATAAGATTTTTATTTGTGGGTCAGATTAACTAATACTACCAACTGATACAATGTTAGCCTAGGGAAATACTTTCTAATAAAACTTTGATGGCATAGAGTTCTTCACTAGCACAGTGATCCCCAGGTACCCCAGCATGGTCCTTGGCCCAGAGGCAGACGCTTGAGCCCCAGAGTTGCTGTACTGAGTACAGCACTGCAGACCTTAAGAGTTGCCCTGTCAGCAAGAGCATGCACAATGCAGCAGCCTATTTACCCTATTTGCAAGGCTGTACAGTGCTAGGTCTTCTACAAAGGAACCAGACCAACCTGTGCCTGCATCCTTAACCAGCTGGCATGGCTGTGGGGCTTCAGCACTCAGGGCAGTGTTATCACCACCCTCTCAGTGAAGAACTTCTTCTTTACACCTAATATAAGCCTACTGTCCTCTGGTTTAAAACAGTTACCCCTTGCTCTACCACTATGCTCCCTGATAATGAATCTCTCCCTTTCTTTCCTGTAGACTCCCTCTAAGTCCTGCAAGGGTAGTATAATGTCTTCCTACAGCCTTCTCTTCTCTGGGCTGAACTGCAATGCTCTCAGCCTGTCCTCATAGAGAAGGTGCTCCAGGCCCTAGTCATCTTTATGGCCTTTCTCTGTCTTATGCTCTCTCCCTTATGCCTTTTTTATGCTGGTGCCCCAACACTGAACACAGTACTACAGTTGGTGTCTCATGAGAGCGGAGTGGTAGAATCGCCTCCCTTAAGCTGCTGGCCACATTTCTTTTGGTGCAGCCCAGAATAGAATTGCCTCTGCACATTGCCAGTTCATATTTTTATTCACCAACACTCAAGTCCTCCTGAGATCTGATCTCAACCCACTTATCACCCAGCCTGTGTCCATGTTTGGTATTGCCCCAACCCAGGTGCAGGACCTTGTACGTGGCCTCATTGAACTTTATGAGATTTTTGCTAAGGAAGAGATTGGGCACCGCCTTATCCCTTTCCCATGTTCCAGTGTCTGCCAAGAGACTAAGTCTCAGGGCAGCTTTGCATATACCTGTAATGGTTTAGAATCTACCACCACATTAACAAGAAGCTTGGGTCACTCAGTTGGGAAAGCAAAAGGAAGTTATATTTACAAGCAAAACTACACTCTACAATGGAATGCAATGAATATGTACAAATACACAGTATTTACAATATTATACAGGTATTTACAGGCAGAAAACAGCAAGGAAACCCCCGTGAACCTTCTGGGACCCCAAAAGGAGTGGGGGAATTGCTCCACTTCTCCCCTAACCTCCCCCCACCTTTCTTCTGTTTAATTAGAAGAAGAGAGAAAGAAAAGTTAGGAGAGTACTGTTAGTCTTATCTGCAAGGTCAGCTAGTAGTGATAAGATCCTCCCAGACGAGCAGAGCAGAAAGCATCAGCCAGTGAAGGAAGAAAGGAATGAAGTAGGATGTGAGATATTGCTAGGGGTACATCTCACACCTGGCCAATGAAATTCATTTAGAAGAATCGTTTGTTTTCCTTTGTACACCCAGCTGTGAATTGTTTATACTTCTTCACTGTTCTGCTCAAAAATCTGCAGCTAACCTTTAAAGGCATAGCATAAAACTACCACAATACCATGTCCGGGTGGAAGGCTACTCTCAAATCACTGCTGAGACAACATCCAGTTGGTTCATGGTACTCTCTTGCATTATTCTCTGTAATGAGCCCATTTGTCCTGCTTTCTCTCATGCAGCTTTTGCTCGATGCTGAAACTGTGCGACTGCCCAAATTGCCCGAAGGTACCAGGGGTGGATCCAGTATTTCTCAGGGGCTCTACGAAATCTGCGTGTGTCCAGATGGAAAGCTCTACTTGTCGGTGGCTGGCATGGGCTCCACTTGCCAAGAATACAGCCGTGTCTGCCAGTGAGGCACCAGAAAAGGCCACACACTCCCTTGCTGGTCTGAGTTTTGCATTGTTGCTAAAGAGCACTATCGAAAGCAGAATTTTCAGAATTTCCACAACAAAGCACTTCAGTTTAGAAAAAATCTGTAGCTGCAGTTCTGGACTACAGGGTGAAAGGGGAAGAAGAGCACAAATGACATTTCAACTTCAGAAGAATGACTTGAATCAAATTACATGTTCTGTCAGTAACATTTTGAAAACAGCCTTACAGAAAGCATAAAAAAACCAATAAAAGGAATGTGTTTCCTTGCTGGACTTATTATTCAGTCAAATGATTGTGTCATTTTTAATATTTTTGAGCTCTGTGGGTTTTTTCTCTTACACCATGTAAACACTGCATTAGTGAGTGAAATTAAATGGAGGGAACTACTTGAACTCTTTGCTAAGACAAAGCATTATTTAAGGAATTCAGAAAGTGCCAGCAAATGGTCTATGCAATTTTGTTCTTGCAATAACACAAGATATGAGATATGTGGCATTTGTATAAGTTCTGTCTAAAAGGGTGAATTTGCTAATAGCTTTCTGATTTAATTTGGCAACATATATGCTGATTTGCTTATTACTGAGAGTCACATAAAAATGACTAACACAAAAAGCTCCAGAAGTCATTTACACCCCAAATCTGCTCACTGTACAAGAGAAATATGTTAGCATATTTTATAATAGCAATAGTTTATTGTACTGCCTGTACCTTCATACTCATTTAAACCCTTTTATATTTTAGGACATGCTAATTCAACAAGGCAATTTGCTATGCCAGCTGTACTAGTAAAACAAACAAAAAAATATGTGGCTCCAGATTGTCTGACACAAGGAACTGTTTGGGCAGTAGAAAAAAAACACCACCTTTTTTTGCAGCCCACATGATTCTGTTGAGATGACTGTTCCATTTCCATCTGCAGCTGTTGACTGGTATTTCTGATCCTGTCAGAATGGGATTCCATCACAAGCAGAGAGAGTAAAACTACTCTTTATTGGGTTTTACATGATGACTTCGGATACAAAATAAATGCTCACCAGAGTTGACAAACCATTTATTTACCTTGTAGCGAAACACAACTGCAGACTCATTTCCCTGTACAGTGTTGCACTGAATACAAATAGTTTGCACACCGCTGGGTAGCAGGATTTGTATTTAACAGCTTGTTGTTTAAAGGTCTTGGGGTTTTTTTATCCTTTTAATGATATTTTGTATATAGTTGATAGTATTACCCAGGTAGGGGCTGCTATCACATAGTGCCTTGGTGTCAGCCACTATCTAGTTTCAAAGGCACTTGAATTGTCATCGTACCTATGTTTCTGACATCAAGGAATATATGCCCACTTCTATGCGGTATCAAAATACTCATTTGATCTAATCTTATCTAATCTAATCCCTCAATGTTAGCTAGACACTGTAAATAAGTGCATTAGTTGCAATCTGCTGGCAATGGAAACATAGCATTTTAATGTATACATTTCAAGGCTTTGTTTTGGAAGTACATTTTCAAATGTGATTTGCTAGTTAATGCCGGGCAAGGGATTGAATATAGACTTTCCATGTATCACGAGAGTAACCAAGCCCCTAAACTACTGCCACTGAAGTTGGTCTGGTTCAGTTACCATTTTCACAAAGCCATAGCATACACCTAGGGAAATCAGGATGCTGTTCCCTGGCTAGTAACCTTACTAAGCATTATGGAACCTCGGTTACACATTGCAGTAACTGCTCCTTTTCTTATGGAGATAAGCCTTTTGGACTTGCCTCAGTTCACAAATGGATTCAGAGTACTACAGAAACTGAACAGGTCTGCTGCGTCCTCAAGCTCTGCCGTCATCCAAATGACCAACTTCTCCCTCTTAGTTTTTTTTTAATATCATTCTTCTTTTCATCATGCTACAAAACCGACAGTGAAATAAGAGTTGCAGTATATAAATTGTGTAGCTTTTCTAAAGCATGGATGGCGACTGCTTGTCACTGAAGAACATTTTTAGGATTGTTTTTCTTTTAGGTGTAGTTAGTGGAAAAGCAAAGTTTATGCTAAAATTACTACAGTGTAGTCATCTGATGCTATAATCTCAATTGTTATCAATATAGTTCATATATCACTAAATTATAAGTTTTGATATCTCCATATACATGTCTTTCCATCTGTCTTTGATACTTCAAATTTATTGTTTCTACCTGCATCAAACTTCAGTAACTAACTACAGAGTAATAGAAAATTAGGGCACAGGAGAGTATGCAATTCTCTGGTTTATTTTCAGAAGCATTATTCAAATGGCGAAGGAAAAATCCCAGTGCTACCCAACTATAGCAGCAAACTCGATTGTTTGCTTATTTTTTCCCCCCACAAAAAAATAATTATTTAAAGCAGTTCTTCTAACTGGTTAGGATTTACAGTGGAAAAGTGAAAAAAAATATCAAAATGGTAGTATAATTTTATTGGTGACTGCCCAGACACAACCCTCTTTGTTTCCATCTCACAGTCCTTCAGTACTGACATTTGTCTATCTTTATATATGTTTATGCAAATAGAAATTGCAAGAATTATCTGAAAACTGAGTTCTGGAATAAACTTTATACATTTTGAAAAGTCTGCTTCTCCTTTTGTGTTCAATCCCCCCACAAAGTGAAACACAGCTTAAATGAGTGTTTTCATTTTTAGGACAAAATTATCTTCCCAAGACTCTGAGAATGTGAAATGTACATTGTTTTTAAAACATGAATAAAAGTCCTAGCCCAAACTAAAACTTTACTTTCCAGAATTAGAAAATGCTTGACAGTGTCATTGGATTGGATGTGTAGAATTCCTTTATCCCACCTATAGTAGGTGACAGTAAGCAAAAAAAAAAATCATGCCAATGCTACTGAAATAATTATCCAGAAAGCAAACCAAAGAAAATACAAAGCTATGATAAAAAACTCCTTGACAAACACCTCCATGTGACTAAACTAAGTGTGTCTTCTTCAAATGAAACCATCTACTTTGGCTGTCAAATTAGTTAACTATTATTTCTGCTCGTTTCACAATACCAATCCAGTCATCCTCACAGTGTTCAGAGCCATGGTTTAGTCATGAGGTCTGCGGTGACAGGTTGCACTTGATGATCTTTGAGGTCTCTTCCAACCTTGGTGATTCTTTGATTCTGTGAAATCTCAAAGCAGGTACTACCCTCCTTTGATTGGAGCAATTACAATAGATTTTACTGAAACCTCACTTAAAGCAACCCAAGTATCAAATGGATGCAATGCCTATACTAGTAGTTCTTATTTTTCAAATCACCATAGTATCTTTATGGTGATTTGAGTACAAATATTGCAAACCTGCACTTTTTTATGCAACACACCATTGCTTTTTCTTTCAGTAGCTGGCTACACAAAAGCTGTTTCTTAATAAAAAGGTGGTTTTGCTGTTGATCATCACAGAGGCAATTATTTCTTTTTAGAACAGGTGCTAATGTCATTGTTTGAGAAAAAAACTCCTAAAGCTTCAACAAGATTAACAAACCTGCCAGAGCTTGTTACAACCATAGTTCCTTAGATTTAAGCTACAAATGCACAACTGAATCCATTTCCTGTATCACTCATGTCTGATCAACCTCACAACTATAACCCTGGGAGGCACTACTGAAGCTGCTCATATGAGGCACAATATTGGTACCTGTGAAAAATAATTATGCTGAAAAAAACATTTTCACCCGTGTGAATTTGTGTTATGTGGAGAATTACTTGTAAAATGGATTTTAGTGGAACCTACATGCCAACACTTACTTCTACAGATCCCGAATACCTGTGCTGAGCTTCCATGCCCAACTTAGGAACAAATACAGTATTCTGGAGTTCCCAAGTCTTCCAGGTAAACCAAAAGGCAGCACTGATTAAGCATTTTATTTTAAACAGGGATTAAAATGGCAACTATGAAATCAGTTTCTATCACAATAGGGTTTCCTGGTCTCATTTGGCCTCTTCATTTAAGCTACCTGTTACAGCTAGTTAAGGAAATAGAAAACCCCAACAAACAATTAGAAAGACTTCCAACTGAGACACCACTCTTGCCTGTCTCTCTACATCCATGTGTAAATTTTATAGCAACTGATCAATAGTATCAACCCAGGAATGACGGAATTTTTATGTCTTGCTCAGATTTTCTTGTTCACCTTGGTTCAATATGTAAAACTGCTTCAGACCATTACCTCCCAAAGAACTAAAAACATTTTCTTTCTCACAGTGTCAGCACTCCAGAATAGAATAGAAAATAGAATGGACTAGACTAGACTAGACTAGACTTAACCAGGTTGGAAGAGATCTTCGAGATCATCGAGTCCAACCTATCACCCAACACCATCTAATCAACTAAACCATGGCACCAAGTGCCCCATCCAGTCTCTTCTTAAACACCTCCAGTGATGGTGACTCCACCACCTCCAAATAAAATAAAAATACAGCAAAATAATTTAGTAGTTCTGCATACCTAGTGCAGATGATTCATAATACTATTGATAAGGCAACATAAGTTGCTTAAAAAATAGCTATGGGCTTAGATTTCTATCCTCAAGATCTCACCTAAAACTGGGAAAGTGATGCTCCTGTTTGTGTGTTTCCATACCACCTTGTTTTAGCTCTATTTAAACTGAAAAACATGAGGCCTGTTTCCTTTTTTCAGTTCTGCTTAACCTGGCCCCTACTTTAGGAAAGACGTTGAGCTGCTGGAATGTGTCCAGAGACAGGCAACAAAGCTAGCAAAGGATTTGGAGCATAAGCCCTATGAGGAGAGGCTGAGGGAGCTGGGGTTGCTTAGCCTGGAGGAGGCTCAGAGGAGACCTTATTGCTCTCTATAAATACCTGAAGGGAGGTTGTAGCCAGGTGGGGATTGGTCTCTTTTCCCAGGCAACCACCAACAGAACAAGAGGACACAGTCTCAAGCTGCACCAGGGGAGGTTTAGGCTGGATATTAGGAAGAAATTCTTCATAGAAAGAGTGATTTGCCATTGGAATGGGCTGCCCAGGGAAGTGGTGGAGTCACCATGGCTGGAGGTGTTTAGGAAGAGACTGGATGAGGTGCTTGGTGCCATGGTTTAGTTGATTAGATAGTGCTGGATGATAGGTTGGACTCGATCTCAAAGGTCTTTTCCAACCTGGTCTATTCTATTCTATTCTATTCTATTCTATTCTATTCTATTCTATTCATCTGACTTAATGAACAAAGTAAGACTCACAAAGGAATCTATTTTAAAAAGCATAGAGAATTAACTGAACTGATTTATTTCATGGCACACCAGGATTTGTGTTTTACTTACATGCTATTTATTGCAAAACAAACAAAAAAGCAAAATGTACAATTTCTTTGAGAAAATTGCAAACATTTGTCATTGCAAGAAAAAAAAAAACAAGAACATTGTTCCTTGATAATATTTGTACAATTATTTAGAATAAATTGAAAAGAGGTTGTGTGTTCATCTATATAAAAGAAAGCCTGAAAGAACAGGTAAATTTAGTTACTTTACAAAACCAAAACATACCAAACTGAAATATGTTTGCATTTTCCTTTATTAAAATTATGGCACTCACTAGCAGAAATAATAACAGGGCTTCACAATGAGAAGCAGTATCATTTTCCAAACATCACATTTTTTCCCCCACTACCATTTGGAAAAGAACAAGCCCTTTATAACTTGCATAAAACTGAAGAAGCCTTCATCATGATTTATTTTCATTTTAATAACACCATTGCACCTGCATCAGCCCTGCACTGTTGTCTGTTTTCCTTTGTATTCTGTAAGTCAAGTTACAGTTTCGCTGTGCTGTCAAGTAAACAACTGTAATAGCGTATAATGGAAAATTATGCTAAATGTGGCTGATCCAGCCAAGAAAAATCATTCAATTTAGTATTATTCTTCCATTTTATTTTTTTTTTTTTAAATTTTTTTTTTTTACAAATAGCTAATGTTGAACATATTGCATGGCATTACCAAAAGTATTACAAACTATAAAAGAAAGAGCGTGAACTAAGAAATCGGACTGCTCTAGGGCTGTAGTAGTGAACAACAAAATAAAAAGAGCATTACATTGCAGCACCTTTGAATGTGTAACAGAAAAAAAAACCCCAACCAGAGCTCAGTGTACACCACTGGGATGGGATACTGAATGGTACTATTTTCAATGTTTGTGGGGAAAAAAAAACCCATATATATAGATGTGTACACACACAAACACACAGGTAAAAAACCAAACTCCTCAAGCATTTAGACATCCAAAAACTGAGTTTTTCAAGGGGAGGAAAAAACAAAAAAGGAAATCATAAAACACCAAAAAATGATGCTCACCAATTTTATAGCATTGACATGCATTTTTCATTAAACAAAAGATGACAGGCTCTAGAAAAAGAATTAAATTATTGTATAATACAGTAAATGCAATCAATGCATAACATGAAGTTGCATGTTAAATCAAGTATCGTTATTATTCAGTATTAAAATTAATGTAACAGGTTGCAGGTACTAAACTACCCTTTACATATTCACAATGGGACGCTGCAGCAAATTTATAATCAGATCCAGCTGATAAGAGTATTACTGTGAGTGACACAAAGGTCCATGGAATACATGAGAATACAGAAAAGCTTTGGAGCAATACCTCCAAAATGATTTGAAATTCCATCCCATCTCCCATTTCATTGTATGTCCAGTCTTAAGATTAGCACAGTGAAAACTGCCATTACAGTTTTGGAAACGTTATACTAAATGAAATAAAGTCTAATATAATACAGGCTTCATCTAACAGAAAGCTAAGCTTTGGTTATATAAAGTGCAGTTCAACAATATGCCAATTAATCACAACGGTGTACACACAGCTAACTTTTGCAGCTCAGTTTCCTTGCAAATTTTAAAAAGTATTCATGTTTTACAGTTTGCTTGGACAGCAGGCTCAGTTTAAGAAAAAAGGTAAATCTACCTCAGCTCTAAGTACTTCAGTACCATCCACCTTTGTGCTCTACGCCTCTAAACTGCTCGGTATTGTGTAACCTCTTGGATGTTCAGTAATCCGCACAATTGCATTTGTATCCCATCACACGAAATCCCTAAGCTCTTGGCAAAAGTGTTCCCTAACCTCTTCAACTCACAGTTTTTGTTGTATGAAGTTTTCAAGTTTTATGATGATACAAGCAGTACATTCCATCACTCTCATAGCAACTTCTGAAGTAAATCTATCATTGGGAATCTGTGGGAAAGGAAGTAAGTCAGGGTACCTAGTTTTTAAGCTATCTACTCCATACGCTTCCAATGTCTGAACATCATTTGTAAGTCCCTCCAGTTGCTGACTATATTCCTCTATTTTTTGTGCAAGGGCTGCTGGTTTCACATCTTTGTCTGATTTGCCCTTCACAGCGTAGTCAGCGGCAATCAAGGCTAGTTTAGTAGATAGGTAGCACTTGAAGCACACCCACTCATTGGCATTTTTATGAAGGTCATTTCTTGCAGCTGAAAAGTTAGCTCGGGCCTGCCTAAGCCATCGCCGTGCCTCTACAGGATTGCCAACAGACCTGAATGTAGGCGGGACAAAAAAGCGCTGTGAGTGAGATGGCCCAGTGGAAGACGGACCCTTTTCTTTATACTGTTGCCTTTCACATTTGTGGCTTGTTGCTTCTTGATTCCATGAAGTGTAAAATCTTTGAAATGAAAACTTATCTGACTGGAATCGAGAAGCAGAGGATGAAAATGGCCTTCTTGAGGCTCTGTCCATATTTTGATCCATAAAGGCCTGTTTTTCTAGCCTGTTAATCTCATTCTGCAAGTGTTTGAAAACTTCATTAGCTACCTCAAGATTCTCTGCATTTTTATCTGGATGCCATTTAAGATACAGCCTCCTAATTATCTTTTTTTCTTTCAGATTCTGGAAGCTTCCAAGCTTGCTCAATCACAGATGTCACTTCTCTTAATATTTCTGGCAATGAGGTCGATTTTATCTTTTTTGGAGAGTGATGTTTTGAGGATGTTGTCTTGTGGCTCTCTCTGCCAATGAAGAGAGGTGGAATTGTCCTTGGTCCATGTGCTGGAAATTCTGTAGGACTGGTTGGGGTAGAAGGTGCGCTATCCCTGCTTTGAGAACTTTCCTCTGGTCTGGAAAATTTGTACAAGTCAAGAGAGCTCACTATTTTGTATTCACTATATCCAATATCAATCTGGTAAATCTTCCCTAGAAAACTGGGACTTTCATCATCTTCTCTTTCTACTTCTTGTACAATGATTGCATAGGTGTAAGTTGGTTGATATGATCCATATATATCACCACCTTCAGCATCAACAAGGTAGCCAACATATTCACCAGGATAAAATACATTCATTGGATCCATAAGGAGTGTATAGTGAATTTCAGCAGGTATAGGAGTGCCGGGTGTTGGTAGTTCAAGTTTTGATGGCTCAGAAGAGTCATACTTCACTCCTAAACTGTCAAGCTTCTCACCAATCCGGTAAATATCATTACAACCCAGCATGGCAATTAAATATGAGGTATCAGAAATCAGGTTGTCAGTTGCAGATTTTAAGGTCATTGCTAAAGCTAACAGGAAATTTATGTCTTTGCTGTCAGAATGCTGTATGTAAAGCAGTATTACTGCATTTCCATATCTCTTCAGGAAAGCAAATGTTTCGCTTTTGCTGTGAGGAATAGGAGCAAACCCTTTAACTCTTAATGTCGTTTGCAGCTTCTCGAAACAGGAAACTTTCAAGCCTTCTCGCAAAGCTTTGCAAAGCCTTACTGCTTTTTCTTCGTTAGCTAAAAAAGCATTGTCATTTTCATGCTTCATAATCCTAATAAGTCCTGTGATGAATTGTTCTGAGGACAACAGTAACTGTAACCTTCCCTGCAAAGAACATAATGCTCCAAACTGGCAGACTTTGGGGGACTCTTCATCCAGCTGTTCTTCAAGGATACTGCTAAGTAAGCGAGGTCTCAGTTTCTGAGGGAACAGCATTATCAATTTAGTGTGAAAACCATGATCCTTGCCTAAGTAACACTGGCTAAGATCAACAAGCATTTGCACACCAATGTGACCTTGGATTCTGCTTTTGTAGTGGGGTGCATCATCAAAAACCAAGATACTAGACTTTACTAACCTACCATCTTGACTGGGAAGGTAAAGGGCAAAGTCCCTCATATTCTCCAGGTCATTCCTAACCTTGACAGAATCATTCTGAAGACTTTTGAACAGGCCAGACACTACTCTTTTAACTGTGCGCATTTCATTAGGATCCAATTGCTTTCCTTCTGAGCTCTTGAATATGCGACTCAGAACTTCAACATACTGCTTTGTTGAAATAACATCTTCAGTACCCAAATGTTTAAACAACTGGTGGAAAGTACCAAGTTCTAAAGGAAGTTTGTAAAGATAAGGTTTAAAATCAGATTCATACTCAAGGTTTATTACCACTTCTTCAGGCCTAAGAAGCTTCCAACCTTCTTCCACCATTATGAAAGAAACTCCTCGAAGCTGAAAACGGAATTCCCTTTTCTCTGTACTAAGAAATTCATAAATGCTTCTTAGGACCTTGGCCCTAGTTTTCACCATGTCATCATCCAAAGTTGTTATATTGCATATGTTTCTGCAGTTATTGATCACTTTGTCCAGGGGAGGGTCCAAATTAACATTCAGCATAGTTAAAACCTGCTCAAGTTGTTCTTGCGCACCAAGACTACTTCCCTCTTGCTCTTTGATGCTTAAAGGTGTTGCTTTCTCAGGAAGAATGGGACATGAGGTCCACAGCAACTGCAACACATCAGTCTGTTTGAATTTAGGATTCACCTGTGCCCCATTGAATCGTATAAGAGGAAGGGTCCCATTAACTTCTTGATACTGAGGATGAAATCTCACAAATTCCGCTGGAGCTCGCTCGGGGGCAGAGAAAAGGAATTAACGATAATTCTTTCAGAAAATTTCCTGATAAAAGGTCAGTTCTTTCTTGAAATATGTGATGGAGGAGGACATCAACGGTATTTTGGAGCGTTTCTTTAGACCAGCTCTCTGTATTTGCTCGCATGCTGATCTCCTTAGCAAACTGTAGTAACTGCTGCTGTGAAATGATGAATTTCAATCCGATATGTCGTAGAAAAGTTACCCATGACGGAAGGAATGCAGATTGATTTTTAGGTTTTGTAAGTTGCTCTAGTTTCTTAAAAAAATCTTGAGGTATAAAGAATTTTTCATGAAGCATAACTTCAAAGACTTTCACAGTCCTGTCATAGAAATATTTGGCAGGTTTTAATCTATTGCTTGCATCATGAATGATCAAAATGCTCTCAAGCTTTTCAAACAGCTGTTCTTTGATTTCTGAAGTTTCCTCAATGCCAGTTAGCCTATTCTTTAAGTAGATCAAGTGTTCCAATTTTGCATCGTAAGACAAACTTTTCAATTTTTGGCAAAAGATGTTTCAAGTACACTTCGAGATCATCCACAGAGACACAGCCAAGCACAGTATACAAATCTTTCAAATGAACCTTCTCTTCAAGAAAAGCCGATGAGGTTGACTGTGTCCATCTCTCTACTTCTACCGATGGGATGCTTTTTGTGAGGACGTAACACGTCCCGTATTTTGAAATGCTGATGTATCGGCCACTGATTGATTTGTAACATGGAAGAGACTTCAAAATTTTAATATCATCCTGAGATGTCAAATGACATAAATTGCAATTGAAGTACATTAAGAGAGCCTCAAAGTCAGTTTCTGCTAACTTCTCAGTCCTAAAAGTTGATGTCTGTACCATATATTGTATGGCTTTCAGAATGCTTGAAGGATTATCTATATTTGCTGTACAGGCCGACAACAAAGGCACTAAAGCACTGTCTTTGGAACAAATTTTGTTCAAGGCCAGCTGAATACAGCCAGTTTTCATCAGAGCATGAAAAACCTTATCACTTTGAGCATTTGGAAAAACAGCTATGTGCATAATGCTGAGGGGCAGCAAAACATCACACTCTGGCACAACAAGCTGATTAGCTGAGACAGTAAACCTTACACCTGGGAGCAAGGTCCAGTCCTTCAAAGTTTCAACAACATCGTCAAATTTGGCTTGTGTATCTTCTTGCTCTTCCTTAACATTTATAGACTCGCTAATAAAATGCCAGGTGTTTTTAAGCCAAGATTCACTTGCAAAGTTTTCCTTCCATTTCATGCAGTTTCTAGTTTTGTATTCTCTAGGCAACACAGATGACAACAATTCAGCGAAACTTCTGATATCAAAGACTTTAGCTACTTCACTGCTAAATAAAATATTGTTGTACCTCAAATACAATGTGTTCATGAAGAGATCCTTGCGAGATGGAATTAGTTCATGGTATGTTGTTAAGAACTTGGGTCGCTTTGAATCAAAAATTTGCAAAACATTGTCAAGAGTAATGAGGAGTGGCAAGCCTTCAATTTGGATTTCGTTTTCTTCTGCATCTTTGAAACAGTAGTCAACCAGAAGTTTGAGACTATGGAAGAGCTTCAAATTTGTCTGCTGAAGACGACAGGGCAACTTCCCAATGTGGCAATTGGAGTCTGGAAAGGAAAATGTCATCAAAAATGATCGGACATCAGCAGGTGTCACATAGGTGACAGGAATATCTGCGTCTACCAAACAGTGGTAAAGATTTGCAGTTTCATCACAGTTATAAACCAAATTGAATCCAATTTCTAAGAGTAAATGCTTGAGTCTGTAAACATTTTCGGCGACTGTCTTCCGCGTTGTGATGTTGTATTCTGTATTTTTGAGATGCTGCAATTCATCTTGTAGTAAATTGTCAAAGAATGGCCTGCCTTTGTTCACAGTAGACATGTTAACCCATGTGATGATAACAGCAGAATGCAAATCAGAACCATCAATATTTGGAGCTCGCATAACAGGTAAAAGACGCTTCAAATCTTCATAAATGCAAGTGTAAACAGCTTTCACTAAACAATACCAATCTGGCTGAATGTCAAGTCTATTAACTGGAAAAAAAGATAAAAACTTTTTTAAAGTGTCCTTCACAACATGAATAGGTGTGTTTTGCAGCACTGATACTGTAGGATCAGTGCCTGGAAAATACCGTTTCTTCAGCTGAATCAGCAGTTCAACATAGGCCGGTGCTATCAGCGCCGTCATTAGGCTACTGTTCCAGTCGCTTCTTACTCCAACACCATTATCATCACGCCACAGATTTCTTCTTGCAGAATCCAGAGCAAAGTGTCCATTCACATGAAAAGGTAATCCAGTTTCTAATGACAATGGTAGGAAACAGAACGCTCTGTGGGGTTTTTTGTAATTATGAGTAATGCAAGCTGCTACCCCACCACGTGGGAAAAGAGTAATGTCCTCATTCTTGTGGGCTGAAACCACACTTTTGGAGACCTTTTCCATGGCAGAAAAACCTGATCTGTTACAAATTAACCAAGTTGTAAGATTTCCCTCAGAGTCCTCAGTATCCATTGTGTAGGTAATCTGTTGCACAGGTATTTCACCTAGCTGCTTTTTTTTAGTTACGCTGTCAATGACAGATGCATGGAATTGTTTTCGTTTCAGTCTGTCTCCATCAGTGATTTTGCCTTGTACAGAATACAACACATTCAGTGCTCCTGTTGTTTTTTCTATCTCACAAATAGAAATTTTTTCCATATGGTTCAAAAACATTAAGAGTTCTGCTCCATCTGTACGCAGCTTATCTAAAAGATTTTGGACCATTCTATCTGAGCATGGAACTGTGGAGATTTCTGATACTTTTGCCATTTCTCCATTTCGAAGAGGAAACCTGAACATTGTGCAATTATCCAGCTTGAAGTGATCTCCTAAGTAGAGGTCCAGTACATCTGAGAACTGCGTTCTGAAATCTGCATCTAAATCTCTAAACATGCGGCCAGGACTCGTCGATGTTGCACCTGGTGCATATCTAGCATGAGGATCAAAAATACAAAGTATATCATTGCCGGATATGAAAGAAGGGCAATCAGTAATGTGATAAACAGAATTGAAACCTATACCATATTGCCCAGTTTTACAGGGATTTCCTACTTTTGTACCTTTTCCAAGGTTCTGAATTCCTCGTATATCATCTTCTGTAAAAGGCTGATTGTTGTAAACACAAAGTGCGGGTCCTTGAAGTGGTGCCCATTTTTCATCAAATATTCTATCGGCTGGATGCTGTCTAGGATCAAACACAAAACAGACCTCTGTAGCTTTTGCATCATCTGCATTCTGAAGGAGCTCTTTCAGCATTTCTTTTTCTGAAGGGTAGGCATTAAGAATGCTTTTAATTCTGCTTGTCAGTTTTTCTTTCTGGCCAAATTCTGTTCCAAGAGTAGTAAAACAGATATTGGATGCGTATCTTTCTAAAGCTTTATGACGCTTCGGTATTGCTCCAAGCTTTACTGCAACTTCTCTTGGAATGTCACCATGACAGTATTTAACAGTTGTGTCTTTGACTTTAATCCACGGACAGTCATTGTAACACAGAGATTTTGCAGGCAGAAGTGCAAGACGAGTGTCAGGTAACAAAATCTCGCCATACTTTTTCTCACAAAATTCCTGCTTCTTCTCTCTAATGAGGCCCCATATTCCTTCACTAATTATTCTCCTGCAAAGCTGAAAGTTGTCTTCTGTTAGCTGTTTGTTCCCTCTTTCCTGATTTATTAGTTCCAGAACTATAGCAAAATCCTGAACTGTAAAAGCCTGTCTTACACCCACGCTTTCAAACAGTTCACGAAAACTGTTTTTATATTTATTGGGCAACTGATATAGATAGGGTGCTGCTTCAAAATTCAAGTGAAAAGAGACTTTTGTTGGATCAACATACACATTCTCAACCAGAATAAAACTAGAGTTTGTCAGCTGCTCAATTATCATAGCCTTTGTCGCCTCATTCTGTAACATTGCCTCATGCAGATATTTGTAACAAGCATTAGTGATATTTTCTTGATATAACGTGATTCCATCAAATGACTTTGCAACTTCTTCCAACTGATTTATGACCAAATTAACATCTGGTTTCTTCAGTAACCCCAAGAACTCTTTGACAGCTAATGACAAAGAACCACAACCTTTAAACGAGTGGGAATTTTCATTAAGAATTGGTTGTATTAGGCAAACTATATCTTGATGATCAGCAGTAAAAAGATCAGCTGCTGAAAACAATGCTTCAGGCTGAAAATCACTGCCTTTCCAGTGCAGTGAGAAGCCTGCTGGCTTGCTAAGGAAAGGAAGGAAAGGGATGGTTTGACATTTTGCTGCAAATTCTTTAGCTCTAGGGTCCCTAGATTTTAGTTTTTCATCAATAAGGCTCAATATAATACTGCTTCTGAGACAAGCTGCGGCATGATCAACCTTGTTAATTTCGGCTACAGACTCTGCACGTTCTATCAGATCCTCCCACAAAATGTCATCTTTAGCCATTCCCAGCTGAACAAGTTTAACCAAAATAACTGGGTTAAGATAATCCTGAGTGGTGCCGTAAGGAAATCGTCCATCTTCGGGATCATACAACTTTGCAACTCTTCCTTCAGGATGGATCAGTCTTGATGGTGTAACTAGTGGGTGTCCATCCAATGAACAGGGAATACATGGAGTAACACGAAGAATTCCTGAGAACTCCTCAACCTTTTCATTGAGAACGTAACGCATCAAAGGATCACGCAGCTCTGCGTCAATCTCCTGAACATTAGGGAAAAATACTTCAGAAAAGAACTGTTTCTCAGAGAAAGTGTTCTCCATTAAGATGTATTTGCATCCTGCGTCTTCAAATCCTGTCTTTACCCAGGATGGGAGATCTACAGCACAGAGATTTTTGGAACCAGTTTTTTTAAGGTACTTCAGAAAGATCTTAAAGGCTGCTGGCCCAACATCTGGTCTTTTCAGTATAGAGTCATCTAAAAACCTTACATTCTTCATGGAAACCCAAGAGAAACCATCAGAAAACACTTTGATCCCTTCTTTGCCTTTCATATGAGCTATGTCTTCATAAAACCCTTGACAAATAACAGAAAAATCATCATGAACGGAATCAGGATCTGGCCACACTGCACAGTAACTGTAGTCAACTAGCTCGCCGTTGATTGCCATGTCACGCAGAACACAAAGTGCTTCTATGTAGGCTTTTACAATGACATTCCTCATGAATACTGTATTCCATCTTCCTTTTGTGTCTGTTTTCCAGATCTCTTTTCGATTTGAAGTAACTGCAAAGCAGCCATTTATATGAAGAGGTAAGCCTGTTTTTATTCGTAGAGGTAAATAGCAGAATACTTCACCTATGGTGTTGCAATTTGGTTTCACAATCCATTTCTGATCCTGGGTTTCAGACAGCAACACTCCCACTCCACCACAGGGAACAAGACCTAGCCTTCGTCCACTTTCATGTAATGAAAATTTTAAAGCATCTCCAATGTCCATGCAAGAACATATGAGCCATGTTGTTGAATCTACTGTTTTCTGTGGCAATTCATCACCGGATCTTTTTGTCTGACCTGATTTGGCCATTTCAAAGAAAGAAGCCGGATCATCTTCTGTACCTCTAAAAAGTGGAGACTGTAAATCAGCAATCCGTCTAAATACATGGTGAAATTCTTCTACTACTATCTGTAAGATACATGAAGACTTCGGTGTTTCAGTGGGAAACTTTTTATTACTGCTACTACAGACCTTCATGAGTTTAGCTGCTTCCTTTAATACACTTGCATTCGGTGCAGTCAAGGCTTTGGAAGAACACAGATTTTTTTTGATAGTGACAACATCTTGTGCCACCCCAGGATCATCTGCCTCAATTTTCAAGTATTTCAAAACCATTGAATTTACACTCTGAGCAAATATTATCAGTCTGTGACCACAAATGCTGAATTCATCCACAAGAGAGTAAATGTCTGCTGTATTGTAAGAAGCACTGCTGACTTCACTCACTTTAGCTTCCTGCTGAGTTCTAAACGACAGTCGGAAAAGTGTTCCTTTGTAGCTGTAAGGAGATTCTACAGTCAGCGGTAGCTGGCAACCAAAAACTCCTATGAATGGCTTAAACTGGTTGGGAAATTTTCGCAGCCTCTTCTGTTGTTTACTCCAGTTGATTTTGATTCCAGGGTTAGATTTATCTCTAATATGCTTACTGATATGGTTAACATTTGGATCAAACATAATCATGAATTCCCGGCTCAAAATAATAGGAACATCAGTGATATGATACACAGAATTGAATCCCAGTCCGAATTTCCCTACTTTGTCAACTTCACTCCTTTTTAAAGACTCTCCTAATCGAGTTATATTTAAGAAGTCAGAGTCTGAAAATTCAGAATTGTTGAATGACCACAAAGCTGGACCATGACATGCTGCCATTCCTGGATCCAGAAGGTTCTCTCTTATATCCATATTTCTTCTCATGTCAATCAGGAAATTACATTCCGTTGCATTAGCATCATCAGCATTTTGAAGAAGCTCTTTAAAGATATCAGAAATGGAAGGGTATTCTTCCAAAATGTTTTTAATTCTTACAGTCAGAGGCTCTCTTTGCCCAGACTGCTCAAATCCCATATTTTCTGGGTTAATCAATCTTGTGCTAAGGCATGGGACATTTAACCACTCAGCAGTTTTCATTGGTATGTCTTCATGAACCAGAATTATTGGCTCAACAGAATCTTCAAGCAAATCGTTTAAGTCATCAACTTTGATATCACAGTAACAGCACTCGTGAATTGGCTTCATTGCAAGTTTATAAGGAAGTTTGCCGCTGTATAGTGGCATCGGTGTATGCAGGCTTGCAGGAATCTGATTGCTGTACAGCCATCTTATGATGCCCAACATGATGTGAAGATTTTGCTTACTCTCTTGTTCTGAGAGAGACTGCTCGCTCTTTAGATATATTTTCTGAATGACCATAGAAACATGGTCTGGTGTTAACTGCTCAATTGAACCACAGCCTTTAAACAACTGCTGAAACTTCGCCATAGTTTTTGGCACATAATGTAGATAAGGTTGGAGATCAAGGTCAGGTACTGACTTTATTACTGCTTGTGTGAGGGAACAAAATGTTTTACCTGTCCAAACCCAGGGAAATTTCAGGGCTTTAAAAGCTTCTTTACCTTCTTCTAAATGGTCATGCATAAATCCATAAATCTCAAGCAAGATATGCTGAAACTGATAATAGTCCTCATCACTGAAGGTTTTAGAACTGTGCCAATCAACCACTACTTTGAAATGTTTTAAGACTGATTTGATGCTGGGCTTGGTTGGGATGCCGAGTGCTTTTTCTGTATCCAACTGCACATTTTCCACAAGAGGAACTGAGGAACCAACTAAGATTGCATGAGATATATCACACATTTCTGGTGGTGAACACAGATTACAATGATCTCCTTTCCAAACTAAGGATCCTGGGTAATTTGGAGGCCTTTCCTTACATGCAGGAATCCATTTTATTTTTTTCAGAGCAGCTTTTATTTCAGATGAATGAAGCAGTGCATGGGTTTTGTTCAAAATTGTCAAGAGAGTTCTAGCTTTTCTTAACAGTAAATCATGACTTGAGTTAGAGTTAGCATGCAAACTTTCAATTTTATTTGCTACTCTCATTATATCACCTTCCTCAAGACTGGCCTCATTTTTTAAGCCTATTTGTCTCAGAGAATGAAGAATATCTGAAGATGTAAAAATAACAGGAGGGAAGCAAATTTCCTCCTCAGCATAAAATAAATTTTGCAGAAGTTCTACCTCAGGATCAAAGAGTTCATTTGCTGACAATATCTTTTCCTGTGAAATCTTAATAAACTTTAGTGGTGTCAGCCAGTCTATCACTTCTGCATTCTCATTCTTCAGAAAAGTCAGATTTTCAAGAACCCATTGCAATATCTCTGTTGTTTCATCATGTGAATAAAAATCACTTCTTATGTCTTGTAGAACAAGCTTCAAGCAATCTGTGCTCTTTAGCTGTTCTATTTTTAGCAGGTTAGCTAAGCAAATAGTAGCTTCATCACTGCTGTCAATTACTGGAACAGAAAACCTTAGACCAAGAGGAATTTTAGCAGTATGGTGTAATACCTTACTACCTTTTAGCCCAGTGAAAACAGGGACACCTTCATGAGATGATTTTTCAATTTTTTTGAATATTAGTAATTCCTGAATTATTTTTCTCTCTTTTTCACTTGCATCAGTTAGCCTAGCTAAGAAGGCCCTAAGAGCATCTTTATGTGTCGATGGGAATGATGCAACCTGGTTGCATAGTTTCTGTAAGGGCATTTTTTCCATTATTTGTAAAACAGCACTTGGTAACGGTGGATGCACGTAATTTTTTATAAGTGGATGTTGGATAGAAATATCCAGCTTCTTAAGTACAACTCCACCAACTTTCTGAATAATATCAGCTAAATATTCCGGAAGCTGAGTCTCAGATTCATCTTCCAGAATGATAGGTGAAGGATTCCTAAACCTAATCAGTTCCACTGGTGTTTGGTTTTCCTCCAGCAGTGTCTTGGGGATAAGCGGCATGTCATCAAACACACTCAAGTCATCAGAAAAATGTATATATAGGTTCTTCCAGACCATCTTAAGCCAGGAAACTGTTGGGTGATTTTTCTCTTCCAAACCTGGATACCACTGTACCACCATGTCTCTGCCAGGCCACACACTATTCATAACTTCTTTAATGAGACGGGCAAACCTTTCTGGGTTCAGAAGCTGTAGCTGAGTGCAGGGCCTTCCTGAAATTATAGTAAAAGAGTAAAGCCATGAAAATCACAGAGCAGAGTTACATAACAAAGTGAGTTTAGTTAGGGAGGGAGAAGCAAAGAAAGGGGAGGGAAAAAAAATATAAAAACCTAACTTGTGGCCTGCCTTTCATTTTGTGGGGAAAAAAGTGTTAAACATACTGCAGACACCAGCTACCCTTGCTTTTAGGAAGTAATTAAAAGCTAATACATTCCATATTAGTACAAACATAAAAACAAATTGGAAATTGGAACTGTTATTGCTTTCGTTAGTTTGACACAAGAGTTTCCAGGCATACTTAGCAACTACAGATTTACTATCAAAGCAGAACCTTCAAACATTTGTGGGTTTTGTTGCTTGATTCTTTCCACCACTTATTTGCCTCGCAGTAAATAAGATTCTAATCCATTATTTAGCTATAATTGCAAAGACTCAAATAGATTTGAAAGGTCATTTATTAGACACAGCAAAGAGCAGCCCAGGTGAAGATGATTGTATGCTAAAACTGACAACCAAGAAAAAACAGTTGTGCAAGGTGTTCTGAAACTAAGTGTAGGTGCATGTGCTTTTATTCTTAACAGAGTCCTCACTAAAAGAAATATGTACTAACACTAATGTCTTATCGTTAAGGCAGCTTATATTTTAAATCTACATATTGTCTGGGGCTAAGGAAATCATACAGAATATAAACACTAATTCCCAATGCCAGTAAAAACAATGACAGAAATGGGCAAATGACTTGTACTTGAATTTCAGATCTTTCCTCCATCTAGATAACCACTGCCATTTCCTCAAAAGCATCAGTTCAATTAAAGATACTATCTACTATCCTTGCTCTACTGGAACTCAGTAGTAAGACATTGTTCAGAAAAAAGTTCAACAGAGCTATGCTTTTTCCTACAGAACTATGCATTCTGTTAGTTCTATGGAACAGAAAACAGAGGAAAACATGGCAGCCTGGTGCAAGTGAGAAATACATGCATTAGTGGACCAGAAAGATAAGAATTTACTGAAAATCTAAGCTGAAATCCCTTTATTTAAGCACAGAACTTTAGAAAGACTGTTTTAAAATCTGTACATGTGACCTTAAAATCTTTCTCAATTGGAATAAAATATAAACCAATGAAAATATTCACAATTTCCATGTAACATAGGTACAAGGATTTCTTTAACAATATGCATTTTCCCCTCAACTTTTAGAACTCCTTCCACTGTTATCTTTAGCAGCTATCTTCTGGCAGCTCTATTTGGCAAGTTTTATTTGTGAGAAAGCTGGAGCAATGAGAATCACCAAATCCACACAAATATCAAGCTTCAATCCAAACCAGTACATCTTCAGTTAATAACCATACCTGAAAATCCCCAGAGAAGCTGTTGGGCTAGAATATAACCAAATCCGTTTTTAGAAAACATCTCATGAATTACACATGAACACAATAAATAAAGAAGCAGATATTAACTAGAAAAACACAGTACACATTTTAGGAGAGAAAAAAAAAGTAAGATCTGGTTGCCTTTGTACAACACAATAAGAAAAACCTTGCATACCATCTTCTCAAAGAAATAATAGCAAAACCCCTGTGTTTCTGCAACCACATAAGGAACATTTCTCTTATCGCCACAAGTGATGGCTTTAAATAAAAAAATAATAATCATAGATTCAGCTTAGATGTACAGAAGAAATATTTCAGTATGAGGGTGATGAGGCACTGGAATGGGTTGCCCAGAGAAGTTGTGGACACCCCTTCCCTTCAAGTGTTCAAGGCTACGCTGTATGGAGCTCTGAGCCACTTGGTCTAGTGACCCTGCCACACCGGATGATCTTTAAGGTCCCTTTCAACCCAAACCATTCTACAAATTTCTAAAGCTGTAAAAGTAAAATTCTTGACAGATAAGGTCTCAAAATCTGACCAAAATCTCTCTAATACTATTTACAATAATGTACAACCTGTAAGGTACTGCAGTTTAGACTTTACAAGTATGCAAAGTCTTAGAACGAAGAACAATTTAGGAGGCAGAATGAAGAGAAAAGCAGACCACTGCAAAGGATTAGCTAGAAGTCCTTAAGCATTTCAAGAAGTTTTGGAAGACTTAAGAACATATTGACTTAAGAACATATTGACATACTCACTTCAGAAAATATGTTCTTATATTCAATAAGAGGCATACTACCAAGCAAGAACAACTTCCTAAATCAAGTCATTCAAAGAAACCTCCAGAGTAAGAAAAAGACAGAGGCAAGACCTCATATATGAACAGAAGTCTTCCCAGGAACTAAAATGACTATCTGATAGACTTTGTTGCAACTCAGAGACCAAGCTAGAAGTGGAGGAATGTCTCAGAAGAGCTGCTTAAAATGTGTTCAAGCATACAGTCTGTTAAACCTGTGTTTTGTTTAAGTTGCTTTGCTCTGGTTTTGGAAGGTTTGGGGGTGGGTTTTTTTTGGTTTGTTTTCAATTTAAGCATGGTTTTGGATTGCTTTGTGACATTCACTTGAAGGAAATTGTCCAGGACCATATGTCTCAAAAGTCAACTTAAGATTTCATCACAAGGACCTGGTGTTTTTTCAAAGCTAACGTTACTGTCTTTCATACAATCTTCCATCCATCTAATCTCACTGTGGCTGTCTTGATCCCTATATATTTCTGTACTTTTAAAGTCCCAGCAAGTACTAGTAGAGTAAACAATAGTTCTTCATGTTTCTATCTCAAATTAAGAACATTCACTGTTTGGATGCACAATTTAAAACAGTCACTACTTTCAAAATTACAGTGAGCAGGAAGAATAATAAAGAGTGAGCATATAAAGGATTCAAGGGGAAAAAAGGTCAGAATGCAGACTGAAGGAAGAGATACTGTGACTGAAAGACTGAAGACTATGATAAAGAGTATCAAGAAAAGCAAATCAAGACAATGATTTATAGTATTTTATGTCTGGGTCTAAAATCTTCAGTCTAAGAAAGAATTCTGATTAACTGAGCAATTTAAAAAGAGGGAGACAAGAATCTTTCTCTGAAAATTACATTTTCTAGACATTGAAGAACTGCTCTCCATATACTCACACTATTGAAAAATAAGCTGAAGAGCGACTTGGTTTATCTGAAAAGACTTCTGAGGCTCAGACTTCTTATTTGCCAAATGCATCATGAAACATGGTAGGAAAGGTAAAGATAGACAAACTCCAAGTAGAAAAAGAGGCAAAAATATTTCATTGTGAAGGTAGACACAGAATCATCTTATCTAGAGACGCAGCACTTCTTTGACAAGTCTTTTGATCAAGACTAAAAGCATGTCAGTAGGTCCACATTGACACAAATGCAAAATATGAATGAAGACTCAGGAAACAGTTGATGAAATTGTATGAGGCTTGAGGCTAGATGTTTAAGCAGGTTTCACCTGGTTTTAAGAACATGCAATGATGTGATCACTTGTGATTGTGAGATCAAACATGATCTACAACACAAAAAGTATGAAATAACTGCTGCATATGCAAATACTACAAATGTAAAATAGAATTCAGACTCTTTTATGCAAGGACTACAATTTCAGAAAAAGACACTGATCCCTGAATACATGCTTTACTATGCATTACAATGCAATACAATACAATACACCAGGTTGAAAGAGACCTTCAAGATCATCACGTCCAACCCATCAACCAATCCAAGCCACCTAAACAACTAAACCATGCAACCAAGCACCCCATCAAGCCTCTTCCTGAACACCTCCAATGAAGGTGACTCCACCACCTCCACAGGCAGCCAATTCCAATGGGCAATCACTCTCTCTGTATAGAACTTCTTCCTAACATCCAGCCTAAACCTGCCCTGGTGCAGCCTGAGACTGTGTCCTCTTGTTCTGGTGCTAGCTGCCTGGGAGAAGAGACCAACCTCTGCCTGGCTACAACCTCCCTTCAGGTAGTTGTAGAGAGCAATAAGGTCACTCTTGAGTCTCCTCTTCTCCAGGCTAAGCAACCCCAGCTCCCTCAGCCTTTCCTCGTAGGGCTTGTGTTCTAAACCCCTCACCAACTTTGTTGCCCTTCTCTTGACACCCTCCAGCAAGACAACATCCTTCATAAACTGAGGGGCCCAGAACTGGACACAGTACTCAAGGTGCGGCCTAACCAGTGCAGTGTACAGAGGCAGAATGACCTCCCTGCTCCTGCTGGCCACACTCTTCCTGATGCAGGCCAGGATGCCATTGGCCCTCTTGGCTGCCTGGGCACACTGCAGGCTCATGTTCAGCCTACAATCAACCAGTACCCCCAGGTTTTATTGTGAATTTTCATCCTGCTTCCCTTGCCTTTTCCTTTTTGTTCATTTGTAATTTTCCTTTGTGTCATTTCCCATTCAAACAGTACAGTCTATTGTACCTTAACGCTAACTCAGCATCAAAAGAGACATGACTTCAAACCTGGGTTTAGAACTTGTGTGTCCAATCATTAGAAATCCATTTCACAATGGAGAATACAATTCACAATTGAGAATACAATTCTCGGTTTCACAATTGAGAATACAAAAGACGCGCTACCTCGGCTTTTGGCAGCTTCCTTCAAAGCAGTGAGAATCTCTGGCTTCAGGTCATCAGAAAGCAGCTTTCCTTCCAGGCCAGGGAAGAGTGATCTAGCACATCACATAAAAAAAAAAAAAAAAAATTAAATGTAAAAAAATAAAAATAAAAATCACATTTTAGTAAATATGTAATTTATTTCTGTTGCTGCGCAGACATTATCAGCACAGCAATCATCATGGTAAAAGCCACGTGCAAAGCAATTGCTTACATATGCAGAAAAGGGCTACCAGTGGGCATTTTCTTGTAAAGGAGAAAATCATACATTTAGAAGCAGAGAGTAGTAAGAAAGCAATTATTCCAATTACTTTTTTCAAAGCTGGTATAAACAAGGGGTTTTTTTGATAGAAAAACTTGGATTAGAGAATTATTTTCATCTGTTTTCCTGGATGAGGGGATCAAGAGCACCTTCAGACCATCTGTTTGCAGACAACACCAAGCTGGGTAGGAGTGTTGGTCTGCTCGAATGTGAGAAGGCTCTACAGGGACATCTGGACAGCCTGGAACAACGGGCCAAGGCCAGTGGTGTGAGGTTCAACGAAGCAAAACTGAAGCTCTGTCTTAACATTCAAACTAAGTTTTTAGAAACTTATTTAAAATATACCTGGGAAATTCTTCTGAGGTTATGTAAACTACATCCTGTTCTGACACTGATGAGGAAAAAGGAACAAAACTTCCATTCTGTAATGGCAAAAGCTCCAATCCAATTAGTTCACTGTAGACTCCATCAGAAAGCACAAACTCTAGAAGATGAAGCTTTTCTTCAGCAGGTCCACTGTGCCCAGATTTCCTTAGTACTTGTCGTACTACAGCGGGAGTCACTTTTTTCACAGCTTTAGCAGTAGAAATAGTAAGATGCACTGCACTAGCAATATTTGCTGGTACCTTGGCAATCTGTTTCCCTGAATTCTGGAGGTAGTTGAGAACAGCCTGTGTGTACTCCAAACCTTCATCCATTTCAGAAAAGTACACCTGTTCCACTTTTATCCACTGATTACTCACTGAGTAAATAACTGTATTCTGGAGCAGCTCTTTAAAGAGAGGTACTACAATTGGTTTCCAGGGCACCCTGATTTTGTTCTCATCGGGCCATAACCTATAAATTCTTTCAGCTGACAATGGAAAATCTGAATTCTTCTCAGTCTCCATTCGCTTGATAGCTTCCAAAATAAGGGTGGTATACGCCTTTGGCACTACATTTACTACAAGCAGATCATTCCACAAAGCTGCTGGATCTCTCCATTGATCCAACTCTCGCCACTTGATACTTCTCCTATTGTCTGTGAGACCAAAGAAACCACTAACATGAACTGGGAGTCCAGTTTTGCTTTCTTCACCTGGAGGCAAAGGCAGAAAACAAAATGCTCTTCCTGAAAAGTCTGCTGCAGCTTCTTTTCCATCTTCGTTAGATGATAAAGACATGGCTATTCCAATAGTAGGAACAAATTTCAAGTCATCAGCTAAACAATCCAGTTCAGTACACATTCCTCGACCACCTACACAATTACATACTAACCAAGATGTTTTCTGTGCGTCCTTAACACTCTCATCTTCTACAACTATATTTACATGGTATGTCACACATGTTATGCTATTGCTTGGAACTCCCTTACAATACTGACTTATTGCAGTTCCTAAGATTTTGATAGAATTAGGTCTTTCATGTTTCAAGGCCTTGTTCTCACTAGCAGTTACTCTAAAAATTAGCTTCTCAGTCCCATCAGCTTCCCTCACATGCAATGAAACATCCTGAACACTCTTTAAAAAGAGCAATACTGTGTCCGCATCTGCTCTGAAAGATTCAAACAGCTCCAAAACCTTCTGTTTGTCATAAACATTGCTGCTCAGTTGAGAAGGCTGCAGACGAAGTGGGAAACGAAAAAGGTGCCAGGAAAGTTTCCATTCTTAAAGGTTTCCTTTGTGCTGCCGAATACACCAATGAATGGTGCAAACTGGTCTGTAAGTTCATTGATTTCCTTGCTATCTTCTTTTAGATTCCAACACTGCCCTGATTCATGAGGTCCGAAAAGAGTTTGATGAGGATCAAGCATTCCAATCTGGTCACCACTGAAAATACTAGGGACGTCTGTATACACACACAAAAAAGCAACTATTAACAATACTAAACCAATATATTTTTCAAATGCAGTCTTAAAGAACAAATTTTAAAAGAGCAAGAAAAACAACTATTATAAAACAGTGATGAACCAATTATAATGGCCAGGGAAGTGGCTGAAGGTATTTAAAAGACACGTAGATGTGGCACACAGGGAAATGATTTAGTGGTAGACTTGATAGTACTAAGATAATGCTTGGACCTGATGATCTTAAAGGTCTTCTCCAAACTCAACAATTCTATGATTCAATGTTCATTGACAGGAAGAAACAATCACAGTCCTATCCTGCCATTAAATACACAAATGATCAAACAGGAAACAATGGAAATAATTTTTTTCAGCTATGTATTTTCAGATTTCCAATATTTTTAAGGAAAAAAAAGGCCATTTACTAAAGATGTATTCTATTTCATTCATACTCTGCAGATCTTGAAGGTTTGCAATAAGTAATCTTGTATATTTAAAAGAATAAGTTCCCACAATTATCAAACCACCGAATATATTAACTAAGATTTGACTCCTGCTCTACTAGGTATTGTGAAAAAAACATTCTGTGTCTTACAAACTGACTTTACAGTTTAAAATGTTATTTCATCAAAATCTTGTCTCTTATCCTGCACTATTACAACTATGTAGACTGTAAGTACTATTTACATTACAGTACAGCAGTAAACATTTTGCCAGTATAGTAAGCTTCAAGACTGAATATTACCAGCTTGTCAAAGGGCATGCACTGTGTCTCTCAAATGTAAATTTGCATATACCTCACTTAGAGAATATCCAATAGAATAGAATAGAATAGACCAGACCAGGTTGGAAGAGACCTTCAAGATCATCGTGTCCAACCTATCATCCAACACTACCTAATCAACTAAACCATGCAACCAAGCACCCTATCAAGTCTCCTCCTGAACACCTCCAGTGATGGCCACTTCACCACCTCCCTGGGCAGTCCATTCCAATGGGCAATCACTCTCTCTGTGTAAAACTTCCTCCTAACCTCCAGCCTAAACCTCCCCTGGCACAGCCTGAGACTGTGTCCTCTTGTTCTGGTGCTGGTTGCCTGGGAGAAGAGACCAACCTCTGCCTGTCTACAACCTCCCTTCAGGTAGTTGTAGAGAACTCACATGAGAAAAAAAAAAAATCACTGCTTATCATGCAAAGAACCTGCACAGAGCTTTCATATTTTTACTTATGTATCTGTCCTATATTACTAGTATGAAGGGTGATGCCTAACTGAAGTAAGAGTGTTCATTTCAACATAAGGGATTAAGTACATAAAGATGTTACTAGAAGAAACAAATCCCCTCAGAAACCTTCAAAATCCAAAGGATATCTCACAGTTTCAGGAAAATGAAAATGTTTAAGTAAACTCAGCCAGGGATCTAATTTTAAAATGCACTACAGGGAAAATATTAAACATTTGATGAATATCTAAAATAATGAAATGACTTGAAACATCAACATTTCTATTTTAAAATATCTACTGAGAGTACCTGTTATATGATAAACTGAATTAAATCCAATTCCAAATCTTCCAACTTTCAGGGGATCATCTTTCTTCCTACTTCTTGCTATTTCCTGTATACCATGCCAGTCCTCAGGGGTAAAAATCGCATCATTGTATGCATAAAATGCTGGCCCTATAATAAATAGGCAAGTGTTACAAAGATGAGAGAAGAAAAGCATTTAGTGTTAAAAATACCCAGCAAATTAACTTACAGAACTGAGGAAGTATTTCTTTAAAGTATGCATGTACAAATTTAATGAGGAAGCTATGTCTCAAGTCAACACCACATGATGCTTAGTGACAAAAGGGAGGTATAGAGTAGCAGCAAAAGTAGAAGTGAGGAGATGGATTTACCTCTGTATATGGTACTGAAGAGATTTGTATTCTCTTTGGTATCTAGTTCTGATGTCCACATTTAAAAAAAAAATATTGTGAAAAGCTGGACAGAAAGCAGAAAACAATAAAACTTCTGAAAGAAGTGTCTGGGGGACAAGGCTGAAACTCAATCAGTTCAGTCTATCAAAAAGATGTTTGAAAGATGTACTAATCACAGCCTATTAATACCTCAACTGGAAGGGAACACATAGCAAGGTGCCACAACAACCCAGGTCTAGAAAGTAAGACAGACAAATTCAATTTAGCAGACATAAAGAGGCTGATTAACAACTGAAAAGAAAAAAAACTAGAAACAAGTGGATCATCCATCACTGAAATCTTCAAATCGTGACTGAATGCCTTTTGGGATGATTATGCAAACCTGTTTGATAAATACCTAACTGACCTCTATCACACAAAGCCATAACAGATGATACAAAAGAAAAAAATTACGAGAAACTACATTTGCTGGCAGCATGGAGTTTGGTATAAGGGTGAGAAAATAAGAAATGGAGAAGAAAAAGAGAACTACCTGGAAAATGCTGAAATGCAAGGGGCTAGGGTCATATTTACAATAAGAACTGGAGACAGTTCTCAAAAGGTAGAGGTTAGTATATAGTTATTGAATCTCGTTGACTTGCTCTACTAAAAATCCTTCCTTGTATTTTGAGATGCTGACTGAACCCAGGGAAGTAAGTCACAGCATCACAATCACTGTGTGACTTAGAATAAAGCAGAATATGAAGGCTGTCTCAAACAGCATTAACTGAAAGCAGTTGGAAAGCTGCTGCTGGCAACCTGCAAGAAGACAGTGGAAGTGTAAGGCCTTCAATAGCAAGTATCAGCTCTGGGAAACAATTATCAGCATTATAACAGACAAAAGATGCCCCTAGTAAGGTGGTCATCTCCATACAGCAAGGAGAAAAACACATGTAACACATGCACATTGAAGAATAATGGCCAAAATTAATAAAAATTATACTTACCCTGATATTGTGCCATGTCCTTTGACCACAGAGTTTCTGTTCCATAGTGAGTTTCATCATATAAAAACCTAACCTCTGTGGCACCAGCATCTTCTGCATTCTGTATCAGTTCCTGGAGCAGCAAAAAAAAAAAAAACAATCCAAAACCCAAAGTGTTAATGTTTTACATATTGCAGCAAGGGCTCTCCAACTCAAGTGTCATTGTTTTCACGTTTCAACCAACATGATTTTATTCAGTTTGCCTGAATGAAAATAGATACTATTATAAAAGGAATATTCACAAAAATGCCATAAATACCAAAAATGCCACACACAGATAGTTACAAAGATGAGAAATACACTACTAAGCAGTTACTACTATAACTACATTATCCCAAATCAGAGTCTCAAAACAATGCAAGAAGGCAGAAAAAAACCCTAATTTTTGTATATATTAAAAGTTTGCTGTTAAGCACACACAAGAGCTCTAAGGAAACAAGTCATGAAAGTCACTCTTCTGTACATCAACTCAATTCTGTTTAATGTGTCACAGCATGAAGCAACCATTCAAGAGCCATGGTGCTCACTTCCAACACCACCTCAGCAAAGGGCTGTAAAAACAATTCTGACCAATAACTCTCTACATCATGAACCCATAGAGTTCACCTATTGAATGAAACCCACAGACTAGACAGAGCCTTATGTTGAGACTGAGTATCTGTATAACAGTATTAGTAGTGGCAAGGGCTATGGAAAACTAGTAACTAGAATGTCAATAAACTAGTTCTGAAAACACTACCATTAATAAAGTATGCCTACCCAGTCCCATTTACATCAAGAGTATTATACACTGCAGACACAAAAGCATGATTATAAATACTGAGAGGATTAGAGCTTCACACAATGCTCTACACCAAGTCATCAAAGTGTACCAGGGCCCCAAAGACATACACTCATACAGACCTGCATACGTACACACCTGTGTAAGCTGGGCATAAGGAAGTGCCTTAGACAAACTGAAAAAGTATGTAGGCACATCACATCCAATGTGTTCATGCACCACACATTTAATTCAATTATGCACAAAAATGAAACAATTGCTAGCAAGATGGATCTTTGCTTAAAAGAATGCATCAGCTAGCAGCAGATATCCCAGATTAGGTTGCAATCTAATATACTGTTGACAGTAAAATAAACTCCTCATTATCTCATATATGGTTTCAAAACTATAACCTCTCAATTTTTTACTTTGTGATATGTTCAGCCTATAAGACATACCACACAAGTAACCAAACTGTATCATTTATGTTGTCACTTCCACATAATTTGGAAGCATAGTAAGATAACAAGGGATATATACCCAGAGTTCAGCATAAATAATACATTTTTGAAAGTTTTGTAAGTTCACTGATGGTACAAAACTGGGGGAGACAGCTGACACCCCATTAGGCTGTGCTGCCATCCAACGAGATCTGGACAGGCTGGAGAGCTGGGGGAAGGCAAACATGAAGTTCAAGAGGAGACTGAGGGGTGACCTTATTGCTCTCTACAACTACCTGAAGGGACGTTGTAGCCAGGCAGAGGTTGGCCTCTTTTCCCAGGCAGCCAGCACCAGAACAAGAGGACACAGTCTCAGGCTGCGCCAGGGCAGGTTTAGGCTGGATGTTAGGAAGAAGTTCTACACGGAGAGAGTGATTGCCCATTGGAATCGGCTACCCATGGAGGTGGTGGAGTCACCTTCATTGGAGGTGTTCAGGAGAAGACTTGATGGGGTGCTTGGCTGCATGGTTTAGTTGTTGGGTGGGTTGCATTGGTTGATGGGTTGGACGCGATGATCTTGAAGGTCTCTTCCAACCTGGTGTATTGTATTGTATTGTAATAAGGACAAATGCAGGTTAGCGGTTGCCCTGGAGAGCAGTTCCATGGAGAAAGAACTTGGAGTGATAGTGACAGCAAGTTCTCCATGGAACAACAATGTGCCCGTGTAGCCAAGAGGGCCAATGGTATCCTGGGGTGCATCAAGAAATGTGTGTCCAGCAGGTCTAGGGAGGTTCCTCTCCCCCTCTACTCTGCTCTGGTGAGACCACATCTGGAGTATTAGAATCATAGAATCGATCAGGTTGGAAGACACCTCCAAGATCATCCAGTACAACCTATCACCCAGCACTATCCAATCAACTAGACCATGGTACTAAGTGCCTCATCCAGTCTTTTCTTGAAGATCTCCAGGGACAGCGACTCCACCACCTCTCATTCCAATGGCAAATCACTCTCTCTGTGAAGAACTTCTTCCTAATATCCAGCCTGAACCTACCCTGGCACAGCTTGAGACTGTGTCCCCTCGTTCTGTTGCTGGTTGCCTGGGAGAACAGACTGACCCCACCTGGCTACAACTTCCCTTCAGGTAGTTGTAGGCAGCAATGCGGTCTCCTCTGAGCCTCCTCCAGGCTAAACAACCCCAGCTCCCTCAGCCTCTCCTCATAGGGCTTGTGCTCCAAACCCCTCCGCAGTTTCATTCCCTTTCTCTGGACACATTCCAGTACCTCGACAACTCTCTTCAATTGAGGGACCCAGAACTGGACATGGTACTCAAGGTGTGGCCTAAGCAGTGCTGAGTACAGGGAAAGAATAACCTCCCTTGTCCTGCTGGCCACACTATTCCTGATACAGGCCAGGATACCATTGGCTCTCCTGGCTGCCTAGGCACACTGCTGGCTCATGTTCAGCCTACTATCTACCAGCACCCCCAGGTCCCTTTCTGCCTGGCCACTCTCCAGCCACTCTGACCCCAGCCTATGGCGCTGCTTGGGGTTGATGTGGCCAAAGCGTAGAACCCTGCACTTAGCCTTATTAAATCTCATCCCATTGGCCTCTGCTCACCCATCCAGACTGTCAAAGTTGCTCTGCAGGGCCCTCCTATCCTCCAACAGATCGACACCTGCTCCTAACCTGGTGTCATCTGCAAATTTACTGATGATGGACTCCATCCCCTTGTCCAGATCATCAATAAAGATATTGAACAGGATGGGGCCCACCACTGATCCCTGGGGGACACCACTAGTGACTGGCTGCCAACTGGATGTGGCACCATTCACCACCACTCTCTGGGCCCGGCCTTCCAGCCAGTTCTTGACCCATTTCAGAGTGAATCTGTCCAAGCCACAAGCTGCCAGCTTTGCCAGGAGTTTGTTGTGGCAAAAGCTTTGCTGAAGTCCAGGTAGATTACATGCACAGCCTTCCCACAATCACTAGGCGAGTAACCTGATCATAAAAGGAGATTGTAAAAGGAGATGTGTCCAGTTTTGGGGTCCCCAGTTCAAGAGAGATAGGTATCTGCTAGAGAGAGTCCAACAGAGAGCCACAACGATGATTAGGGGACTTGATCATTTCCCCTATGGAGACTGAGACTAAGAGACCTAGGGCTGTTGAGTCTTGAGAAGAAAAGACTGAGAGGGAACCTGAGCAGTGTCTATAGACGTCTGAGGGGTGGGTGTCAAGTGGATGGAGCCAATCTCTTTTCAGTGGTACTCAGTAATAAGACAAGGAACAACGGACACAAACTTGAACATAGAAGGTTTCAACTCAGCATGAGGAGAAACTTCTTTACAATGAGGGTGATGAAGCACCGGAACAGGCTGCCCAGGGCGGTTGTGGAGTCTCCTTCTCTGGAGACCTTTAAAACCTTCCTGGATGCATTCCTGTGCAGACTACCCTAAGTGATCCTGCTTTTGGCAGGGGTCTGGACTCGATGATCTCTGGAGGTCCCTTCCAACCTCTAATGTTCTGTGATTCTGTGTAATCTCCACAAGGTATTTAATTACAAAAAACAGGTAACTCTTCTTTTAAAAGAATAACCATGGCAGCCATTCAGGAAAATATAAAAGATAGCCAAGGCTTCTAGAAATATTAAGTAGTGTGGAAACCATCACATAGTCAGAGACTTGCATTCATGCCATAGCACATGGAACATTTGTTACATTCAGCTGTAACAGCACTGTATTTGAAGAATCCAAACAGTTAAATCAGCTCTAACAGATCAGCAAAATTCCTGGTAGTAATCTCTCCCTAACAGGCTGTTAACTCTAAATTGTAAACCATGAAAAGAGGAACATTTCTACTTTTAGATTTACCTATCTGATTTCTAAGGACATTATGTTATTTTTTTATGTTGGGATGCAAATTTGGGTTTGCATTGTTCAGAAGGCACGAACCCTTCATGATTTAAATGCATCTTAGAAATCCAGTTAGTTCTGGTAAATAGTAAAAATGTAAGCACTTGTCCTATAAACAGACACTGCTCAGAACATATCCAGGATGCAGTTTTTTTAAGATCATAGAATCAAACAATCATTTGTGTTGGAAAGAACCCTTGAGGATCATCTAGTTTAACACCCCTCTTACATAGACAGGGATGTCTTCCACTAGATCAGGTCACTCAAGACTCCACCCAAGATGACTTTGAGTATTTCCAATGATGGGGTACTCATGACTTCCCTGGGCAACTTATTCCAGTGTCTCTCCACCCTCACTGTAAAACATTGGTTTTACAATATTGCCCTGGCTGCCCAGGGAGATGGTAGAAGCCCCATCCCTGGAGGTTTTTAAGGCTAGGCTGGATGTGGCTCTGAGCAACCTGATCTAGTGTGAGGAGTCCCTGTGCATAGCATGGGGGTTGTAACTAGATGATCCTTGAGGTCCCTTCTAGCCCTAACAATTCTATGATTCTATGATTTCTTCTTATGTCCAATCTAAATCCACCCTTTTTCAGTTCAAAACCACTGCTCTCTGTCCTGTCAGTACAGGCCTTGATATCAAGTCTCTCTCCATCTTTTTTGCAAGTGCCTTTCATATGTTGCAAGGCTGACAGATGACCCTGAGCCTTCTTTTCTCCAGACTGAATAAGCCAAACTCTCTCAAGCCATTCTTCATAGGAGAAGGGCTGTGGCCATGTCTAAAGTAAAGTGAGGTGAACTCTACTCTACCAGTTCACCATCCTAGTTACTGAAAATTAATGCTGTTGTTTCCATTGTTAGGCTTTTACATATAACATTCGAGCAGGAGCATCGCAACATAACAAGCCCTACTACTGCATGCTTTGAAGTCACCTGGACCAATGATAAAACATCATGAAGAACACTAACCTCAGTTCAGAAAATCTTCTGACACTCCTTCATTACAAGAAGCAATTTCTTGACTGAAAATCATTTTCTGACCATACAAAACTGATTTATTTTTATGACTCTAAATCAAGTCTCCCAAATTCCATTCAAAGATTCTCATCTTAAAAGTGTTCATAACCTAATGATGAAACTTTGTGGCACTGTCATAGTTCACTGAGGAATATAAATTTAGCTACCAAGAAATTCCACAGCAAAATCCTGTATTAAACTCTCTGTCTTATCCAATCTTATACTGAGATAATCCCTTCCAAAGATTCTATATACTATTACATGGTTCTACCATAGCTTATAGAAGAGATGAATACAGTAAAAAGCAAAGTAAAGATTTTTCGCAACTCATTCACTCAACGTACATCATGATGTCTCTGATTTAATTAAAACATCTCCATTTTATCTGTTTTGTTTAATAAATTATCATGTCATTTGTGACAAGCACACTCAGGCATTAAACACAAAGAAAACCCCACAAACCTATAACTCCTCCACATAAGTGGAAATGTAACTCCTGTACTAGAATGAATATCTAATGAAGTGCAACAACAGTCAGATTTGCTGGAAAGTGTTAAACTAATGGCATCATGTCATGCATAACAAATAACTCCTAAATATACCATTTGTTGTATACCTTAAGAATCTGTCCTCCTTCTGGGTACCTTCTTAAAATATCCTTAAGAAAATCAACAAGTGGTGGAGTTGTTTGTCCAAAACGACCTACCAAGAAACCCCAACAAAACAAACTGTGCATTAGGCTACTATGCATTTAATTTCAGACACATATGAATAAAACGATGTGGTGGTTTGGGCTGGGTGCCCTCTGCTATGTGGTGTATTTCCTGTGTCCAGAAGTCCAGCCCAGTGGGTGGACACAGGAAACCAGGTATCTCCTACCATAATCCCCTGCAACACTATAAAATCTAGCACGGGGTCTAGCACTTCCTCTTCTTCCCCTCGCCGGCACCCGGTAACCGGGGAGACATCTCCCGGCCTTGGGCCTGGCTAGGCCCAAGGCCAGGGGGACGGGCAGTCTCAGGCCTGGCCAGCCGAGACCAGCCTAGCAGGAGTGGGAGGGGTAAGAACGAGCCCTGGGGTCTTGGGCCCACCCTCAGGTGGGGATGGGATGTTTCTGGGTCTGCTTTGGGGTTTCTTTTGTCACTGCTTCTGGTTCTCTGTACACATTCACTCTTTTCTATTTAAACTTTCCATCACTTTTGCAATCCGTTTGTCAGAGTCGTTATTTCTGCCCGTGGTGGGGAGGGGGTCTGCCTCAACCCACTGCAAAGTAGTAAATTTTTACTGAGAATTCAGAAAAAAAAAAGATGTTCCAATGTAGCAGCTTCTAAAGGACTACTACTTTTTAAGTAGCAGGGCAGTATTTTAGAGTAGCAGTGGCTCTAATTTTTTTTATAGCCAGTGATGATCCCTACCAACAGCTGCATCAAGGCACTTAAAAAGATAAGTGGAACACAAAGAACAAGTGAAGGGATACCTAGAGCTTACAAGAAAAATAAGTCTCATGTAATGAAAAGAATAATTGCAACTAACTCCAGATAGTAGAAAATGCCTTGATCTTTCCAGTTTATAAACACATACAACTATTTTCCATACCTCCTCCTTTCAATCCTTTTGACTGCAGCTCCAGAAAAACTTGATTTTGAGACTTGAGTAGATCCACAATCTTAGTACCATCTGATAACTGAAATATAAAAAATAAGACAGATCTTGATCCAAACATTCTGCAGCATAATTTACTATAGCTTCATATTTATAATATCAAGTCTGAGTTTATCTAAAAGTATACAAATACTCTGAAACATTTAGTATTTGTTTGAGCAGCACTTTTAGTCCTTGAGGTACAGGATGGGGTCCTTTGCCTAACAATATTCCTCAAATGAAGTAACAGTTTGCTAGTAACAGGACAGAAAAAATGGTCACAAACAAATCAGGTGAAAAATATGCCTATAATAGAGTAAGCCATGACTTTACATCTGAAAAACTACACATTCTGGGAACTGCTGGAAGCACACAACTAAAGCAGTCATTATTTTAAGGTGCATGCCCATAAAGAAAATAAACATATCCAGGGAATACAGGGCTTATGCACTCCAAAAAATATACACAGTTATGCAATTTCATGGGAGTATCAGCTGGAAGCAGCTAGTAATGCAGGATATGTAGAGACAAAAGTATGTCACAGAAACACCCCTGAAGAATTTGACAGCCTCATCTCCCTATTACCTCTACACGCAGATCTATAGATTTTCTGGGAACAACACAGAGAAACTGGGGCAAACTAATCAGCAAGTTCCCTAGCAGCCATTAGGAAAACTGTTTAGTAATCACAGCACCTAATGATTCTCCTGTGATTTGAGTTTCATGGGGCACTGAGGATACACTATGCTGACCTGGTGGTCTGAGTTAGACATGTTAGTAAGAAACTAACTGGTATGGTATGCCCTCTTACTATTGGTTATGCATGTTGGCAGTGATGAGGCTGCAGAGAAAAGTCCACAAGTGATCAAAACGGACTTCAGGGCACTGTGGAGATTGACTGAAGGATCAGGAGCACAAGTAGTGTTTTCCTCAACCCCTTCAGTTGTAGGGAAGAAAAAACAGGAAAACACATCTGATTAATTACATGGCTCAGAGGCTGGAGCCATCAGTAGGATTTTGGTTTCTTGGATCACAGGGAGGTTTACAAGGCACAGGACCTGCTGGCAACTATCTGTCCAGCTATATCAAAGGGGAAAATGGATTCTCACCCATGAGTTGGCAGGGCTCATCAAGAGAGCTTTAAACTAGGTTTGAAGCAGGAAGGGGATAAAACCAGGCTTACTGGAGATGAACCTAGGGGTGGGCATGCCAATGTTGGGGGTGAAATCAATAGCCCAGCTCAAATGGATCTATACCAATGCACTCAGCATGGGCAACAAAAAGCAGGAGCTAGAATCCATTGCAGCAGATTAGCTATGACTTAGTCACCATCACAGAAATGTGGTGGGATGACTCTCATGACTGGAATGCTGCAATGGACAGCTATGTACTTTTCAAGAAAGGCAGGCCAGCAAAGCAAGGTGGCAGAGCTGCTCTTTATGTGAGAGTAACTGGAATGCATTGAGCTCTGCCTAGGCACAGAAGAAGAACCGAGTTGAAAATGTGTGAGTAAGAATTAAGGGTCAGGCTTACATAGATGATATTTTAGTGGGTGTTTACTATAGGCCACCTGATCAGAAAGGAAATTGATGAGGCCTTCTACACAAAGCTTAAAGCAGCCTTGTGATCACATGCCCTGATTACCATAGGAGACTAACCACCCTGATACTTGCTGGAAAGACAATATAGCAAGGTACAAACAGTCCAGGAGGTTCCTTCTATGCACTGAAGATAACTTTTTGACACATGTAGTAGAGGACACTACGAGAGGTGCACTGCTGGACCTTGTGCTAAGGAACAAAGACGATCTGGTTGGGGATCCAAAAGCTGGAGGCAGCTTTGGCTGCAGTGACCATGAGATGGTGGAGCTCAGGGTCATGCAAGAAGTAGCAGGGTAGTAAGTGGGAGATCTATTTGAATGAATCCCATGGGTTATGGTCCTAGAAGGATGGGCAGCTGAAGTGAGCTGATTAATATTCAAGCACCACCTCATTCAAGCTCAAGATTGGTACATTCCTGTGAGTAAGAAATCCAGGAAGGGAGGCAAGAAAATTGAATGGACAAGCCAGGAGCTTCTGGAAAAAATGGAAGAAGATTGAAGTATGTGGGAAAAGGGACTAGCTACTTTGAAGGAATATAGGAACACTGCCAGAGTATGTAGGGATGTTACAAGGAAATTTGAGGCCCTCTTGGAATGGAAACTGGCAAAGGATGTAAAAAAATAACAATAAGGGCTTTTTCTTTTAAAAGGTCATGGAGAACAGGGGAGACGCCTGAGGACTGGAAAAAAAAACAACAATGTCATTCCAATCTTCAAAAGGGGCAAGAAGGAGGATCCAGGAAACCACAGGTCAGTCAGTCTCACCTCCATCCCTGAAAAGGTGATGGAACAGCTCATTCTGGACGTCATCTATGAGTATGTGGAGGAAAAAAGATTATCTGAAATAGTCAGCAGGGATTCACCAAGGAGAAAACATGCTTGACAAATCTGATAGCCTTCTATGATGGTGTGACCACCTGAATACCTGAGGGAGAGCAGCAGATGTTGTATACTTTGACCCCAGCAAGGCTTTTGACACTGTCTCCTGTAACATCTTTATAGGTAAGCTTAGGAAGTGTGGATTAGACGAGTGGACAGTGAGGTGGGTTGAGAACTGTCTGAATGACAGAGCACAGCAGGTTGTGATCAAGGATGCAGAGTACAGTTGGAGGCCTGTGGCTACCAGTGTTTCCCAGGGGTCAGTACTGAGTCCAGTCTTGTTCAAGAGATTCATCAACCTTAATAAGTTTGCTGATGATACCAAACTGGGAGGAGGGACTGACACACCAAAAGTCTGTGCAGCCATTCAGTGAGACCTGGGCAGGCTAAAGAGTTGGGCAGAGGTGACCCTCAGGAAGTTCATCAATGGCAAGTGTAGAGTCCTGCACATGGGGAGGAGTAACTTCACCAATCAGCACACATTAGGGGTTGATGTCCTGGAAAGTAGCTCTGAGGAGAAGGATTCTGGGAGTGTTGGCAGGCAACAAGTTCACCATAAACCAGCAATGTGCCCTTGGGGCCAAGAAGGCCAACTATTCTGGGGTATATTAAGAGTGTGGCAAGCAGGTAAAGGGAGGTTCTCCTCCTCCTCTACTCTGCCCTGGTGAGGTCATACCTGAAGTACTGTGTCCAGTTCTGGGCTCCCCAGTTCAAGAGGGACAGGAAACTACTGGAGAGAGGGCCACGGGACTACATGAACTACAACAGAGTACCACAAAGACGATTATGGGACTGGAACATCTCTCTTACAAAGAGAGGCTGAGAGACCTGGGGCTCTTTACCCTGGAAAAAAAGACCAGCAGGGAATCATATAAGTATCTAAAAGGTGGAAGTCATGAGGATGGGACTGGGCTCTTTTCAGAAGTGGCCAGTGATAGGACAAGGAGCAATAGCTACAAACTGGAACACAGGAAAAACTACTTTACTTTGAGGTTGATGGAGCACTAGAACAGGCTGCCAAAGATGATGTGGAGTCTCCTTCTCCAGAGACTTTCAAAACCCACCTACACTTATTCCTCTGCAATCTGATCTAGGCATACCTGCATTAGGAAAGGGGTTCAGATTAAAGGATCTCTGAAGGTCCCTTCCAACTCCCACCATTCTGTGATTCTGTTATGTTATTAGCACAGCAAGGTATGTGGAACTAGAAGTTGCTCTGTGCTAATTAGAAATTTAACTAATTCAAATTAGTTTCCATTTATAGTAAATGATATTGAAAATGAATTATGATAAATTATATTAGTGTTGGTTTATAGCAAAGTTCAAGAATACTTCCTCACTTCAACAGGTAAAAACTAAATACTGGAAAGAAGTTAAGTTGGTGCTTAGACATAGATGCTTACCATCTACCCATATTTCATAAGCCAAAGCTATTTCTAGTCCAACAGGATGTGACCATAATTTTAAAATATCAAAAAGAAAATATTCCTTTTTACTTACACTACTGTTAACAGTACTTACAGTGACAGTGAGTTTGTTTAAGTTCCTACAGAAATGTTATACTTGAGCTGGTCATGTCTCAAGATGTAAAATAGCTTACACTGGGTATACTACCTCCTCAGGACTCACTAAGATAAAAAGTAAACAAAATACTGTAACTCAGCACCAAGTATTAAAGGGATACAACATGCAAATTTTTCTCAAGTAGGATTTTTGTACCAAAACATCAGAAGAAACTAGGAAACTGAACAGATTCAAATGAATAGTTTAACACTAAGAAACTATGAAAGAAAGAGATACTGGATTTTCCTTTACATCTCCCAATTACAGGTAGCAGCTTTAATGGAAAAAAAACATTTACTGATGAATATTCTACTACTTCAGTAAATTAAAAACTGACTTGAGACCAGTATAGAGGAGCTCAGAAGTCTATAAAGGACTTTTTAAATTGATAGAGTACAAACATTCCCATTTGTATTCTAGACTTTTTTTTAATCAGAAGAGCTATTATAGTTTGCTTACTGACTGTTCTCTGCCAAAGGATACTTTTCAGTGCTGCTAAGTTCTTAGCTTCCAGATGAATTTTGTAAATTAATATAAAGAACTTCTTCCCAAAACTGGAAGGCCTGGAGAGAACAAAATCCAAGGACACACAAAACCAGGCATGAAAATTAAAGATAAACCACACAGGTAGTTTGTTTCAAAACTGAGCACTCAAGGACTACTTCTGTTCCCCTCCTAGGTTCTTAAAAATGTCTTAATCAACACAACTATTAGCATCTAGTTCTTTCCTAACATCACAGAATGGGTTGGAAAGGACCCTTACCTTGCTGGGTAAAGCGCTGACCAGGCCCAGAGAGTAGCAGTCAATGAAGTTAAATCCAGCTGAAGGCTAGCCACAAGTGGTGTTCTCCAAGGCTCAGTATTGGGACCAGTCCTGTTCAATTTCTTTATCAATGACTTGGATGAGAGGATTGAATGCACCCTCAGTAAGTTTGCAGACAACACAAAATTAGGTGGGAGTGTTGATCAGCTTGAGGGTAGGGAGGCTCTATAGAGGGGCCTGGATAGGTTGGACCAATGAGCTGAGGTCAACTGTACAAGCTTCAACAAGGCCAAGTGCTGGGTCCCACACCTGGGCCACAGCAACTCCATGCAATGCTACAAGCTTGGGGAAGAATGGCTAGAGCTGTGTAGCAGAAAAGGGCCTGGGGATACTGATTGACAGGAGGATGAATACAAGCCAGCAGTGTGCCCAGGTAGCCAAGAGGAACAAAGGCATCCTAACCTGTATTAGAAATAGCATAGACAGCAGGACCAGGGAGGTGACTGCCCCTCTGTACTCAGCATTGGTGAGGCTGCACCTCAAGTACTGTGCTTAGTTTTGGGCACTGCAGTCAAAGAGGACATCAAGGCACTGGAGCAGGTACAGAGAAGGGCTGCTAAGCTGGTGAAAGGCCTTAGGGAACAAGTCCTGTGAAGAGTGGCTGAGGGAACTGGGGCTGTTTAGTCTACAAAAAAGGAGTCTGAGGAGACACCTTATTGCTCTCTACAACTACCTGAAATGAGGTTGTAGAGAAATAGGCACTGGTCTCTTCTCACAAGTAACTAATGACAGAATGAGAGGGAATGGCCTCAGACTGCAGCAGGGGAGATTTAGGCTGGACATTAGGAAAAACTTATTCATTGAAAGGGTTGTCAGGCACTGTAACAGGCTGCCCAGGGAGGTGGTTCAATCACTGTCTCTGGACATGTTTAAAAGCCATATAGATCTGGAGCTTGGGGACATAGTGTAGTGGTAGACTTGGTGCAGTGGGTGAAATGGCTAGACTTGATGATCTCCGAAGTCTCTTCTGGCCTTAATGATTCTGTGATTCAAAAATCACCTAGTCCAATCCCTCTTTGCCATGGGCAGGAGCATCTTCCACTAGATCAGGTCACTCAAAGCTCAATCCAACCTGACTTTGAACACTTCCTGTGATGGGATGTCCACGACTTCTCTGGGCAAGCTGTTCAGTGTCCCACCATCCCCATTGTAAAAAATCTTTTATGTCAAATCTTTCAGTTTAAAACCTTTGTCCTGTCAGTACAGACCTAGGTATAAAGTCTTTCTCCAAATTTTTTGTAAGTGCCCTTTGTATACTGGAAGGCTATACTAAGGTCTCCCTGTAGACTTCTCTTTTCCTTTATTCACTTGCAATTCTCCTTACCCTATTCAACCCTAATGTCCAACTTTTCATCTTTTCCCTTCTTGCCTCTACTCATCCCATAACACCAATGTCTCTAAATTCCTAACAGTGTGGCTAAAAGCACAGCAAGCAGTACTGAAAACAGTGACCTCAGGTTGACGCTTTCACAGAACAAGGTCAGTCATTCATGTGATTCTCTTCACTGTACCCAGACCTCAATTTTTAACGTGTAAGAGCTTCCTGTCACAGTGATGTCAACTCAGCCATTGAAGCTGGACAGCAGGTAGAAAACCACTTAAACAACAGAAACCAGATCAAGCACATCAGTACTCTCAACCTTCTGCTCCTCCCCAAAGAAACAGAACACATGGATTATGTCAGAAAATGACAGAAAAGCTTGAATGATAAAAGCTGGCACCGCCAAGAGAAGCAAGAGATAGCTGCTTCTCCAAATGACCTTCCCATGGGAGACACACCTAGGGATACACACACTGTGCTGCCCGTGCAGCAGAAGACCTGGTAAGTCGCAAAAAGCAGCCGGGTGGGTACTTCCAGCATCACGGTGGTGTGCACCAGATAAGCAGAGGCGCTCCCGCCCTGCCGCCCCCCTTACCTGTCTCCCGCGGTGTGACAGCCGCTGCTCGGTGCGGGGAAGCCGGCTTCCGCCTCAATCTGCGCCTTCACGTCCCCCACAGCCGCGGAAGGCGGCAGCTCGAAGGTCCTGCAGCCCAGGCAGTCATGGAGGACGGTCACCCGGGCCATCCTGCGACAACGACAGACACCAACTGAGGAGAGTCACACAGCGCCCTGCCCCGATGCCAACCGCCGCCTGTTTGGCTCTCCCCTCCAGGTACCCCAGAGGCCCAAGACAGGCGCAGGAGCCCACGCGAGTACAAGGGTGGGCGGGCGAGCGCCTGTCCCCATCTCTGGGCTGGAAGGAACCGCTGGGCCGACGGGTAGAACCGTTCCCGCAGTGCCACACGCCTCTGGCCTTCCCTCCCGTGCAGCCCCGCCGCCACTCACATGCCCGCGGCGGCACACAAAGGACCGTTAGCTCCTGACCCGGCTGCCGCCGCCGCTCCCGACACGGGGAAGGGGTGGGGCTGCCCAAGGCGGCGAGCGGGCGGCGCTTCGCTCTGAGGTCTGCACCGCGGAAGAAGAGGGAGGAGGAAGCGGGGAGCGGGTGGAGGCGCTGTCCTGAAAGCAGCGGCAATCGCGGAGGGGTGCGGTGCGGTGCGGTCGGCCCGGCCGCTCAGCCGATCTCCTGCGGCGGGTGACAGTTGCGGCCCAACTGCAGTCCCCGGCTCTGCGTCCGCGCAAGGAGGCTCCGCAGATGGGAATTCACCGGCTCCGCGGAGCTGCAGGAGGCTTCCCTCGGTCCTGTGCCCGATTCATAAGACTAGTCGCTCCCGCTGCCTTCCAGGCAGTGAGCGAGGCTGGTCTCTTTGGGCGAGGGGAAGATGCGGTTTGGCTTGCCGACGGTGCACGTAGAGCACGAGGCTGCCAGAGGCGTGAATTAACGCTGAGATCAAGAGCAAATTCCCCCTCCAGCAGGGCAGGCCAGCAGAGCAGCACAACGGCGTTTCACAGAGTGCCCGGCGTTCAGGCACCAGCCGGAGCACACAACGTTACAGCTGATAAACCTCATGCTTTTCAGGGATGCAGAACACAGAAGGAAACGTTTTGTGTTTTTTTTTCTTTTTTTCCTGCACTTCTTTCAGTCACTTGCTTTACCATGAGAATGTATTGGTATTGATCTACTTTGTCTCATAGGGTGCATAGTAAGCCCTTGTGCCATTTAAGATTTAAAGAAAGTGCTTTCTGTCCTGAAAAACAGAGCTTTGGTCTATCTGGGATCATAATGAACTAAGGGGACCTTGAGGGGTGGAGGCACAGAAAATTCCAAACTTCCAAGGTTCATTGTGTGCAAAATTTTGTGCCTGGGACCATGGGCTGTGTATCAGTGATGGGCTAAATAGCAGGCCTGTTTCAAAGAATTTCATGGATACCAGGATGAATATGATGAAACACTGTGCTAGAAGGCCAACCACCAGATAAAAGTGTGTCTCTGCTCAGTGCTGATGAAGCTAGATCTAGGATATTGTGATCATAATGGGATGTTTGGGGTTTTCTTGTTTGCAGATCCCAGCAAAGGACTGCACACAGTCGGGGACCCAATTCAAAAAACCTAGAAGGAGAAGGCAGGGAGTTGGGAAGAGGAAGAGACTGAGGTGCAACATAGTAACACAATACAATACAATACAATACAATACACCAGGTTGAAAGAGACCCTCAAGATCATCGCGTCCAACTCATCAACCAATCCAACCCACCTAAACAACTAAACCATGGCACCAAGCACCCCATCAAGCCTCCTTCTGAACACCTCCAACGAAGGTTACTCCACCATCTCCACTGGTAGCCGATTCCAATGGGCAATCACTCTGTATAGAACTTCTTCCTAACATACAGCCTAAACCTGCCCTGGCACAGCCTGAAGGGCTGTACCCGAAGGGCAGTTATGAAAGGCAAAGGAACCAAACTTCTTAGTTAGAAGATTGCCTGATGTATTGTCAGAAGGACTTGTCTTGTTACAATATAGAAGACCTCTCGAGTTTTGCATCACAGAAGACATCTCTTCAAGGACTGTACTTTCCATAGCCCCGCAGATGCATTCAGATCTGGAAGGAAGCTCTCACTTCAGTTCCAAACTGAAGGGGTGGGGGGTATGGGTTTGTTCTCCTGGCTTCCAGGAGGAACAGGGATGCTTTCAACTTGTGTAATTATCTGTTTTAATTTTGTCCTATTTTGTTAGTATTGTTACTCTTTCAGCTTGTGTAAGTCCATGTTGTATACAGTGATTTAACATGTAGTGTCCAATATGCAGTTTGTGTCTAATGATGGTGCACAACAGATTTGTGCCATTAGACAATCAAAACTTACGTCTATTGTAAAAATGGTTTAAAACTTCTTTCCTGTCCTTTCTTTTCTTTCTTTCTTGCTTTTATCTTTGATTGACGGGGTGGTGTGAGAGACTAAAGCTTGTCTAACCTGGTGTGACTCGATAAAGATAAAATCACTTGCTGCTTGCCCAGACAATAGCTGATGTGCATTGGACAGAGCCACTGGAAGGACTCTTGGAAGGTGCAAAGATAACATTGCTCACAGGACTGCAGCTGGCCTACAACAATGGCCCAAGGGCCCAGCATTCACACCTTCAGGACAAGATCATTTCCAGCCATCAGATACCCCAGGAAAGGACAATGGTTCCTGATGTGTAAAGAGTGTGTGGGTAGGTAGATGGAGCAGGAGGAGGTGGAGGCCTTCCCCCCTCCATCCAGTGGCTGCCCAAACTCACCTGAGTACACAGATTTCCTGGGGAACTATACCTGGACCTAAAGATGATTTCCCAGAACGATATCCTGGGGAACAACACCTGGACACTTGCCTAAGGGCTAAAAAACTGTATAAAAGACTGGAGCAACTACTGGCTGAGGAGGAGAAAATTGGAGAAGCAAAATGCAGAAGAAAGCAGATGGCACCACTCGCGGGAAACATCACGGGGCCAACACAATGGATCTTGGACTCTCCGTGCCCTAAGTTCCGGCTGCTGCAACTCATGGAGCTGAAGAAGCTGCTCAGAGGACCTCATCCCTTCTACAGCCAAAGCCTCAGCACCCTTCCTCTGCAGACCCAACATCTCCTGCAGTGCCTTTCCTCCAGACTCAAACTGTCTTGGGGGGTGAGGGGTGTGGTAATATAATTCCTTTCCTTTAATCTCCCTCTTCTCTCTTCTCTATTTTCTATTCTCTCTCTCTCCCCTTCTGATCCATCCACTGTATTTATGTAATAAATAGTCTAGCTGTTGATATTTTGGCCTCGTTTGTGCCTCTAATTTCACAACACGGGAATATTCATTAAAAACCTGGATCTCTTTCCCTCTCCAGATCGAGACAGTAATGCAGGACTAGCAAGAGGCAGTGGCAGCAAAGTGCAGCTTGGGAGGAGGGCTTGCCATGAGGAGAGTAGCACAGTACTGGCATGGGTTGTCTATTGATGCTCTTCATATTGGCATATTTTCAAGGCTTAACCATGATTGACTTGATCTAGTGTTGGTGATCCTCTTGCTTTGAGCAGAGGCCAGTAATTCCAATTCAATCCAACAGGTCCTCAGTTCCAATGCTCATTGACAGGGACTTAAAACTGCTACTTGACAGCAACAAATAGCAGTTTCCATGCAAGAGATGTCCTGGTTTCAGCCAGATATTCTTCCTAGTAACCACTATAGTGCTGTGTTATGGATTTAGGATGAGAATAGTGTTGATAACACACTGATGGTTTACTTGTTGCTGAGCAGTGCTCACACTAAGTCAAGCAATATTCAGCTTTTCATACTGCATTGCTAGTGAGTGGGATAGGAGTCCACAAGAAGCTGGGAGTGGACACAGCCATGGGAGCTGACACAAACTGGCCAAGATGATTTTCCATTCCATATGACATGTTGAAAAAAAACAGCTGGGGGAATTGGCCAGGAAGTGGGCCTGCTGCTCAGGGATGTAGTAGGCATAGATCTGCAGATGGTGAGCAGTTGCATTGTGTATCACTTATTTTGCATGTTGCTCATATATTTCCCTTCCTTTTCTGTCCTATTAAGTTTTACCTTTTTTTTTCTGATTCTCTCCCTCATCTCACAGGGTAAGGCTGAGCAAACAGCTGTGCAGTGTTGCACAGTCTGCTGAGTTAAACCACAGCAAGGGGGAAAAGACACATGAACTTGTTTGAAGAAAGTATATCAATCTAAGAAATAATGAGCCTCCTGAAAGAAGCTTAAAACTATACAGAGAGAGTGATTGCCCATCGGAATCGGCTACCCGTGGAGGTGGTGGAGTCACCTTCATTGGAAGTGTTCAGGAGGAGACTTGATGGGGTGCTTGGTGCCATGGTTTAGTTGTTTAGGTGGGTTGGATTGGTTGATGGGTTGGACGTGATGATGTTGAAGGTCTCTTTCAACCTGGTGTATTGTATTGTATTGTATTGTATTGTATTGTATTGTATTGTATTGTAAAACCCACAGAGGTCAAGTAGATCAGGTACCAACACAGAGTTTTGCCAGTGCTGCAGTATCTTATTTCACTCACCAGCAACATTTGTGTATTGAATACTACAGGATTGCAGGAACATTTTATAGTTTTTTTTGGGTCTGATCTTGTTTTCACCAGAAATAATAAAAAACCCTCTTTTAACTTAAACAAGATGGATCTAACTCTTTGCTTTAGTTTAGGACTTTTGGTTTTTCTATTATTTCATCTTTTTAACTTTCCATTTTGTTACATCCCCTTAACAGTTTGTCATCACAAATTTTTTCATACTCTGTCCAAAGGAATGAGAAGGCTACCTTCCAATCTCTTGTTTATCTTTTTACGTCTTGATACCAAAGGAATATACCACCTACAGAAGTGTGTGCCATGAGGGGCACAAACGTGAATGACTGGACAAGATGGAAGGAGTTAAAAACCCAATACCGTTCCACCTGGATCAGCTACTTAGAGTAGTCTCCAGTTGAACCACAAAGGCACACTGGCAAAATCCAATTTCTTCTTCTCTAGGTGGGATCACAGGAGTGATTCAGCGTCTTATGAAGTATGCACAAGTGTTTGAACAGGACCCTGGAGAGAAACAGAGCTACTTCAACTAACACCCACTTCTCAATACCTAACATTTTGAATGGTAGGGGCACAGATAGTCCCGCCAGTGGTTGGCTGAAGTTCCCCAACGCATATCATATCATAAGACAAGACAATACTCCCAAACTATGTCCTGTGATGGATTAGCATTAATATTAGAAACAAACAAAAAAAACCCCTCTGTGTACCATAGATTCTAATATGTGACCTCTGTAGTAGTTGGGGAAGAGTTACAAAGAACTGGAGATAAAGGGACAACTCTCCACTGGCAGAGTGGACAAGGACATTTTGGTTTAGCAATAAAGACTTTTTTAGACATGAGCGGTGGTATGCCACTTAACCTTAGAGTTCTGACCCCTTCCCTGGGGCCCCATCCCATTTTATTTATTGGCTAGATGTTGCTATTGATGCTAATAACCAAGACTCCCACTGGTTTCAGTGATGCCAACATTTCAAATTACCACTTGCATGGCATAGCTTCCTAACAAGAGAAAGCACTGATTTCAGTAACAAAGCTATGGAAAATGAACACTGATACTAGACCCCAAGCATGGGGGAAGATGAGCCTCTGCAGAAATTTAATTGACATGTAAATGCTCCTACAGAATTAATTGCAATGCTGATTTCTATCAACATCATCTTGACCATTCATATGGCAGAATATAATATTTTTATGACAAAGTGCTTTATGCACCTAGAATTATAGAATGCTTTGGTTTGGAAGAGACCTCTAGAGGTCATCTAGCCCAATCCGCTTGCAGTAAGCAGGGACATTCCCAGCTAAATCAGGTTGCTCAGAGCCCTATCAAGCCTGATCTTGAATATCTTGAGGGATGGGGTCTCCACCACCTCCCTGGGCAACCTTTTCCAGTGTTCCACCACCCTCAGAGTACTCATTTCCAATCATATCCTGTTATCCATTAACAAACTCCTTCATTTTTACAGCTTGTGACAGTGACCTTTGTAAACTCAATTTTTTTTCCTGATATACAAATAAAAATATCCTAGAAAAGTGACTGTGTAGAAATCACACTGACCAGAAAGGAGTACATGTGTCAGTCTATAGATGATTGCAACAAGAAAAAGAACCCAAAAACTCTTCTTATTTTTAATCCTGCTTATTCTTTTGGAAAAATAGAACTACAAAAACTGTGTAATCCTGCTGAAGTTACTTGTATCACATACATATTTCCTGTGTAGAACTACTAATAATGTTTAAACAAACAAACAAAACAACTAATAACAAAAACAACCTACCACATCTGACCTGGCCAGGTGAGAATATTTTAGCCATGGCAGTTAGAAACAAGTGTAATTTGTAAGTAAAATAACTGAGGCTGTTTGATTATTTTTTTTTAACCTAGACATTCACTTTATAACATTTGTATAAACATTTTCCCAAGCAGAACAGCATTTGGATTTTAAAATACAGATGGAGAATTCTCCCGTGGCTATAAACAAGTGTTCTGTTTGTTTCAGAATAACATTGTATAACCCTTACAAGAAGGAACATAAACAGAAACCATCTCTGTGACATTAAAGTGTTCTTACAAAACAAAATGAAAACCATAGTGACATTTCCTTGAAGACAGATAATTTTGCGTTGTGGAATCATAATAAGTGTGCAGTAGGAGAAAGAGATGGATTCAAGCCCTTTCCTTCCTTATCAGTGTGCCTAGAAAGATGGAGTGGAGTCTCCAAAAGGAGTGTGTGGTGTGATAAGAAATAAACACGTTTAGGTCCTTAATGCAAGGGGAAACTCCCTGCAGTACAGCAGCTTCCATGTCAGCAAATAGCATTCTGCAGTGCTGGCAGGCAAATAGCAGTGACCCAACAACTCTATCTAGGTTTGAGACACTGCGTGTCAAACACGAAAACAAAACTTCCTGTGACATAGTAAGCATTCAACATAATTCTTAAATCAATTCCTTGAAGTGTTTCTAACTGATGTTCTAAATATGACACTGTATATACTTCACATTAGCTGGAGATTACAGATCATGTTGGTCTGTAGTCACTGCCCAGGAACTTGCTTCACTTACTAATGCCTTTTCAAGAAGTTTGAGAATAAATTTACCATTTGCTGATGACAAATGTGGTAGTCATTGGAAAGCCACCCTTTACTGGGAAGTTTCTTTTCTATTTGAATAGCTCAATTCACCAAAAACTTGGGGTTTTTTTCCTTAAAAGGAATCACTGAAATGGACATAGTCTAATCTAGTACAAATGACCCATCTGGCCTGTGAATCATTGGATTCAAACACAATGTCTAGCTTTGCCCTAAAATCACACAATTTAAGTAATCTGCTGAAACGATTCTCTTATAGACCGGTGAAGTGAGTTTAAAATCCATTCTACTTGGCACTAAGCAAAATATCCCTGTGATCATGGCTTAGTCAAAGAACTTTTGCAAGCTGTGTTTCTAAATGTCAAATATCAAATTAACAGGATATTTTTGAATTACTACTAAAAACAAACAAGACATTTAAGTTCACAGAGGCCAGGAAAAGCCATTTCTTTCCGTCTAGTAATTGAGACCTCTCAGTTATTTGCTTTAAAGTTCAAGTCAGTTCCTTGATGGCACTGAGCAAATGCTAATGGAAAGTGCTTAAAGGCCTATAAAACTTGTTTCAGTTCATTCCAATCAAATAAAGAGCTGAACAAGAAGGCACAGACAAAATTTCAGCATCTTCTCAAATGCTGAAGTAAAATATCTTCTTAGATCTATCTCTAGGAAAAGGCTTTAAATTATGTCCTCAAAAAGAGCACCTATCCTTACTGATAACTAGGACAGTAATCATTATTCCAAAAATCACTAAGAATCACAGGGTTTGCTATTCCAGATGCTACAAATACTAATATAAAATGCTTGGCATTTCAGATCATGCAAAAGATTGAACCAAAACAGTGATAAACTCCCAAGTTTATTTTCAGATAATTTCATTAGGAAGGGCTACAGTGTGGCAAGAATCATAGAATATGAGAGGTTGGAAGTGACCTCCAGAGATCATCAGGTCAAACCATCCTGTCAAAGCAGGATCACCTAGGGCAGGCCACAGAGGAACACATCCAGATGGGTTTTGAAAGTCTCCAGAGAAGAAAAGACTCCACAACCTCTCTGGGCAGCCTGTTCCAGTGCTGCATCACCCTCACAGTAAAATTTCTCCTCATGTTGAGGTGGAAATTCCTATGTTCTAGCTTATATCCATTATTCCTTGTCCTATTGTGGGGAAAAGAGCCTGTCCCATTTCTTCTTGACACCCACCCCCAGATATTTATAGGCATTAATAAGATCCCCTCTCAGCCTCCTCCTCTCTAGACTAAACAGTCCCAGTTCGCTCAGTATTTATTTATAGGGGAGATGTTCAAGTCCCTTAATCATCCTCATAGCTCTTCATTGGACCCTCTCCAGTAGATCCCTGTCTTGGGAGCCCAATTCAGGATTTCAGGTGTGGTCTAACCAGGGCAGAGTAGAGGGGAGGAGAAAACCTGATGGACACACTTTTACTAATGCACCCCAGAATAGCATTGGCCTTCTTGGCCACAAGGGCACATTGTTGTCCCATAGATAACTTACTGCCCACTAGGACTCCCAAGATCTTTCTCTTTGGAGCTGCTTTCTACCAGGACAACCCCTAATCTGTACCAGTGCCTGGTGTTGGCATGCATTTTTAATAAGCAATATGTTAAATTATTGGTGGTGTTTTCTTTTGACCTTTGGTGCCAATAAAAGGACCAGATTTAGAACACCTACTTTAACCTTGAAACGTCAAAAAAGCAGAGTCTAAATTTGCAAATTTATTTCAGTGCTTAATGTAGGTTCCTAAGTACCATGAGTACAGGCCTAGGTTTTCTCCCTTCATTTAGGACACATGGTAATCAGCTTACAAAAGGCTGTTTGGTGTTTTTTCCATACTACCTTAAGACATTTTTCTTATTTTCCTTCTAAAATACTTAATAAAGCTATTATCTTGCTACAAAAGTGAGGAAAATCCACTTAATGGCTAAATGAGATCAGGAGCCCCAAATTACACATGCATCACACATTTTATGAAGTATTTTTCCATCCTTCTTGCTTCTGAATACTGCATCTAATCATGCTCCAAAGTTTCCTATTTCCTAGGCACCAGTGAAGAGACCCCTATGGATATGGAGAAAATTAGAATATCAAACAGGATGAAAGACAAGACATGTAATTTTCTTAAATAATTAAAAGCTACAACTTCAAGCACCCCTGCAAGTATCTGTACATTACAGAGTGGATTATACCCAGTAATATCCTTTCAGATGTGTATCAGTTCCGCCTTCATAATAGGTTTTCATACAGAAATAAAAGCAACAATTTATCCTGCTGACAACAGAAGGATGGAGATGCAGCAAACAAACATGAGCTGTAAGTAAGGCCTAGCGAGAGAAAGGGAAGTAAAGGGGCATCCTCTGCTGGGAAGACAGAGAGAAGTGAAAGGTATTCCTGGGTTACATGACAAAAGCAGTCACACAGCTATAACAGCTGCAAGTAAATAGTGCTCCAAGCATTGGCTTATACCCAGAAGTTGCAGAATCATTCATTGGGAATCAGAGACTGTGTTTTCATGTCCTGTCCTACATAAGATATCAAGTGCTTTCAGCCTCCTACACATCCACTGCATGTCACTCTCCAGTTTACTGGTGGAATTTCTTACATGGTATTACCCAATTTAGCAAACTCACACTAATTGAATTGCGTTAATCTGGCTCATTTTGACAGAGTTGAGACACAAAGCACAAGGCAGCTGTGATATGTACAGCATAGACAGTGTGCTAGCCTGTAGCTTCAGCAAGGGTAAGACATAAAGATGTCCTAACTGCTCTCAGAGAAGTGGATGGTAAAACTTCCACCAGCAGGGGCAGGGAATATTTGAAAATGCCATCATCACTGCTTACATGTTTGTTAGTGTGACAGAACAGATTTGGTATTTCCCTTGGCTTCCTCTCTATATTTGGACACAAAAGAAGCAGGAAATATAAAGGGAGTTTTCTGAAAAGGTTAAGAAAAGTGAAATAGGAAACAGAACACCTGTAAAGGCCACAGAGCAGATTTTTAAAAGCACAATGGACTGTATGCTTATTTATGATGCATGTACATTTACACGTATACACTTACAGAGCTGATTAGATGTCTATTAGAATCTATGCAAAATACTGAAACATGGGTATGATTTAAATGCAAAGTTAACTAAGCTTGTGTTAACCTCTCTTCTGTCTTGAACAGAAGTAGCCACACTGAAAAAAAAATATGAAAAAACAAACATTTGCAGCAGCAAAGGGTTTTTCACAGTCAGTGAAGACTGGGTTAGCAGCTGATGGGTTATGACAACTAAAGCTGTAGTGTGACTGTATCCCACCTGAGCATCAGCACTGCACGTGCTGCAGTGCAGTCACTCAGTCATGGACCAGTTTAAAGCACTTCAGTACCCTGAGATTTTTGTGTATGCATAATGATCAGATTAATGGCAGCATGTGCTTAAAAAAAAATTTAAGATCTACAGTGCAGTCAGTGAAGCCATTCTGGAAAAGAAGTTCTTGTTAATTAGCTCCAAAAGCCTTTTTGTTTGTTTGTTTGTTTGTATGGTGTCTCTGTGTTGTTATAGGAATGAGGATGGGAAGTTGAAGGAACTGCATACCTACTGCCATTAATTATAGTCGTAAATATATGTATAATGAAAAGTCAAAACCTGGACTGTAAGTCTGTACTTCATCTGCTGTCTTTTTTTATACATATTGCACAAACTGCTTGAAGGTTCAGCTGGGAGCACAGTCTTGTCATTACAGACAGTTTACCAAAATAAATAAATAAAAGGCATGAAAGCTTGTCTCTGCCCCAGAAAGCATCTATTTGCAGTAGAATAATGACTTGCTGGAGCAAGGGCATACACCAAAAGTTTTGAAGGAAACTAATTTGGTGTGACACCACACAGGCACAAGGGTTTGCTAATGCTAAGCAGAAGCCCTAATTTTGCACACAGATTTGAAAATTTACATTTGAATACGAATAGAATAGAGTAGAGTAGAGTAGAGTAGAGTAGAGTAGAGTAGAGTAGAGTAGAGTAGAGTAGAGTAGAGTAGAGTAGAGTAGAATAGAATAGAGTAGAATAGAATAGAATAGAATAGAATAGAATAGAATAGAATAGAATAGAATAGAATAGACCAGGTTGGAAGAGACCTTTGAGATCGTGTCCAGCCCATCATCCAACATCATCTAATCAACTAAACCATGGCACCAAGCACCCCATCAAGTCTCCTCCCAAACACCTCCAGTGATGGCAACTCCACCACCTCCCCAGGCAGCCCATTCCAATGGGCAATCACTCTCTCTATGAAGAATTTATTCCTAACATCATGTCTAAACCTCCCCTGGTGCAGCTTGAGTCTGTGTCCTCTTGTTCTGGTGCTGGTTGCCTGGGAGAAGAGATCAGCCCCCACTAGGCTCAATATCAGTATTACATTCAGGTAAAATATACCAAAATCTTTAAGATCTGTAATTTTTTGTAACTGACTGATACTGAAATTAAAAGAAAGAAAAAAAAAAAAACAAAACAATCTAATGAGGATTCTGAAATATCACTACATAGACTAATGGAAACTCCATTTAAATAACACTTTCATAAAAAGGCCCCATGCACTTCATGGAACCAAAGGAGCAAAAAAATCACTGCATAACTGACATGGCACAATATCTGTCATTTCTGATCTTGGTGGAACGAGGCCCATTATTTCATAGCATCCAAGAATATCAATATTGAATCAGAGAATTTTAAATTGTTGGCTCCAGGAATAACAATCACTGCAAAAAAAACCCCACATATTGAGCCATCCACATGTAAAAGTCAAATATGAGTCTAGTCAGCTTGTAGTCTCCTTGGCTACAACTCTGATGCCTGATTTATTCAGTCCCTCCTCTGCCCGATGCACAGTCTCCAGCTTGACTAGCGGCCCTGCAGCTCAATCTAGGACAATCCATATTTTCCATCTCTTGTTCCTGGCAGTTCAGTAGTTTCATCTCTGGTCTCATTTCACTCCTTGGTGCTAACTAAGTTGACAATCAGACTAGGCCTTTACAAGATACCTTCATGTCTTACTGGATTATTGAAGGGCTCAAATAATTGCTTAGATATCCAAGTGTTTCCCAGAGATTCCCAGATGTACAAAATTTGCATTAGAAAAGCCTAGTTAATCTAGAAGAAAGGGAGACACAAACACCAACATTTTCTATCCCACAGTCACCTTGCAAAAGAATTACATAAATTCTATGAATTTTCACAAAATTACATAGGAAGCCAGTGGAACAGATCCTGAAAATAATTGGCTGTTGCTAACAACAGCTTTCTAAGACAACGCACAGCTCAACTTCTTAACACATATTTAAAAACAGAGGCTGTATGTTATAGAGCTGCACATCAGTGGGGATGCAGCAGATTGCAAGGCTGAGGGTGCTGGAAGCTGTAATCTCCCTGAAGGCACACTGAGAGCAGAGAAGAGCACTTCTAATCACAACTTAACATCAAAACAAGCACTTATCTCATGAGAATTGTTTAGACACTATTCGCACAAGGAGCTTGCTTTGCTGCTTAGCTGTTACTGAGATCATACAGTCTTCCCGGTAAAACAGTATCTTGAATCTAAAGTTAGGCAAGTGTAGAAAAGTAAATTCTCTTTCACTTACCTGGGGAAAAAAAATCATATAGTGAAAGTAGGCTGTACAAGTAAATGGAAAGTTAGAGTATGAATTCTTTCCTCATAGGAGTGATTAATTTTTTAAGCAGTTCTCATTAATTTCAGAGACAATTCCTATGCAAATGCAGCAGAACCTGGCACCTGTATATGAAGTTGTAACATAAGAAATCAATTTCACCTTTTAAAATACCAATATTGTACAAACCCCAGGCAAGTTTCAGACTCCATCTTTCACTTACTGATCATGGTGGTTTCAGCAAGAGCACATCAGCCTATCAGAGTTAATTATTCAGGAGTTAACTATTATTTTTTACCTGTTCTTATCTTTGATCTCCATTCTCTCTTTTTCTTTGATATCCTCCCAATTGGAACATGAAGCAGATACTGGATTTATAAATTAGGAAATTAATTTTTAATCTTCATTGCTTGGTGGATCTTCTCCTCTCAGTGGACGCTAGAAAGCCCAGTCATGTGAAACTCAACTCAATATTCACTCCATCCCTGAACCAAAGATGTCTGTGTGCCTCATCATGTGCTACTTCTCCAGCATCCTTTTAAAGCCACTTGCTTAAGTGTCCACTGAAGTTTATTCTCATATAATCAGGAACTGACGTGATAGGACAGGTCTCAGAAATCAGGGAGGTCTTTTACAGTTTATTTAACTGAATTCAAGCTATATTCTTGTGCAATTGATTTCTATTTATCTCTTGGAGAAAGAGTGGAGTTATGGAAGCTGCTGTTTCTGCTTTATCTTCCTTTTTTCTGGAACAGGCACAGTCTGAAGAGTATTTGTGAGGGTTAAATTCTGACTTGAGTTCTCCCTCGCACCTGCTAGAAGACAATTCTTAATATCAGCTCAGGAGTTCTGGAAGAAGAAACACAAGAGAAAAAGATTGGGCCATTAATGCACAACAGAATCAAACTGAAGGGTATGGAAAAGTAATTTCCTCTGAGGGCATAGTCGAGGTTACTAGTATTAAGTGAGTCATGTGTCTAATTTTAAACTGCCTTGTGCATTACAGTACCTGATAGCACATGGGGAACTGCAGAACTGAAAAAGAGCAGTGAGGGGTTTCCTGCTTTCCCCCTAGTACATAAAATCAGTACAATAATGAACACATGTAGCTGTAGTATACTGAATAAAGGGACAAGTTTTCATTTTTTCTTTACATCAGTATCAGCTTAAAACAAAACAAAACAAAAGGCTCTAGGATGTATATTGCAGCCATAAAAGTAAATAACAGTCTGGACAGAACATTTATGGAGAAGGGTTTTGTCCTAGCTTGCAGCTAGGGGAAGAGATTAACTAGCTTGCAATGAGTTTCCATAGGGAGGATTCAAAGTCATCCCAGCTAATCCTCACTCCCAGTTATATGGGTCAAAATCTACCCTATGCTGCACATCATTTTGGGAACTGTTTCCTTCAAGCCAACACAAAGAATTTTTGTAGCACCAAAATATTGTGTGAGGCAAGGCATGTGCTGTCAAGCAGCAGCAAACATTTCATTCAATATACATGTTATTACCCAAGGAAGTTATGTTTGAGAGAGCTGGGAGAACAGCAGTGGTATTCCATTATTGTTCTGCATCTGTGCAAATATAAATCCTTGTCTGGGCCTCTGACAGTGTTGGCAAGTCATTTCAAAATGTGCAGTTGTGTTTGTCCTCTTCAAATACTAATGCAGAGACATTCTTTCCTGACCCAGAAAGGAAACAACTGTGGCTAAATTACAAAAGGTGAATTAGTTTACTACATAAGTATGCTACTGAAATACAAATGGTATAGAAGAAAGAAGGGTAGAATTCATGGCTTGATTTATTTATTTTTTAATACTTAAGAATTTGCCTACTCAGTGTATTAAATATCAAACATATAAACTGAAGAGGAATTCTTCAGTCTACCATGAAAAGCATCATGGAGAATTTAACTTTGCATAATGTGTTATTAAATGGCTTCAATATATAACAAAATCATTCAGGCTGGAAAAGATCCCGGGATCATCAAATCAAACCATTAACCTTACCCTTAAAAGTTCACCCCTCGACCATATCCCCAAGCACCTATTCTAAACAACCTTTAACCATATCCAGGGGTAATGACTCAACCATGCTGAGATGTATATCTACATGTGACACAAACAAAACTCTTTCAAGTCATACTTTAGTAAATACAGACTTAAGCAAACAGCTATGCAAAACCCACCCTCGTTTGCCCAGGCATGAATGATTCCACAGAGACTAAAAACCATTGCAGCCCTGCTGCATAGTAGGTTGCAACTGGGAGGGGAGCACCAATGAAAGGCATTTTGGCTGCAGTACAAAGCCAGGCTCAAGGGGGTCTTGGCATTCCATAGGATCACAGGATCCATGGTGCACCCGTATCTGGAAGACCAAGCCAGCAAACAGTTTCCCTAAAAGTTCCACCTAATGTTTCCATCATTAGGAAAATCACACATGAAAAATGCTTAAAGTTATTTGGGCAGCTTTATTTGCCTTGGGGAAGTAAAAAGAAAAAATAGTATAATAATAGAAAGTTAATTATGATTTCAAGAGCCAGCCTCTCCATAATTAGCGAGTGACACACTTTCTCAGGCTGCATTCTATTTCTAGGTTTGGCCTTTCAAAGACTGCTGTTTATTAGATTGCTGTGGGGAAGCTTTTTAATTCATTGCAACTTTGTGCATGATTTTGCACACGGACTGAGCTGGACTCACATGCCCACAAGACTCTATCTAAATATGTTATCTAAGCCTCTTTTTTCAAAAGAACTGACGTGTTACTTGCTCTGGGCACTAACATACCCTAGGAAAATAATATCTTCTAGGATTTTTTCACAATGACAACTTGTCCAGAAAAATGAATAGATCCAAAATACTTGAAAGCAGCTTAGAAATTGCTAATTCAATATATAATTTGCTTATCAGAAAAGCAAATTTTATCACAGCATGAAGTGACAGCTCTACACCAGCAAATCATTCTGATACTCCTCGAAGGAGCTTGGTCTTGCCAGCATAGATGTGACCAAATGGTGTTGTCAGTTTGCTACCAGATCACATTGCAATCCTAGAAAGATTTTGACACGGTCACCTCCATATTGTCTCCCATGTTAAGAAAGAGAGCCAACGTGGCTGTCAGATACCAGATAGAGACTGATCCTGGCATGCTAATTTCCTGACCTTACACTTTTTCAGTGTCTGAGGAGCTCATATGGGTTACCATATGGCTTTATATGATATTGAGCTGCAGTATCCAAGAATATTCTGTCACTGAATTTATTAGTATACACATAATAATAAGTATCTCTCCTGGGACAAATAAACCCACAACAGTTACAACCATAACCTATGCCATTTCTCTACTGTGGGATTTACTGGCTTTTAAAAGGAAACACCTTTTCTGGTGGATTTTATGTCTGTGTTTAATTTTGCTGGAAGAGGTTTAGTAGTCAATTTGTAAAACCAGCTTTGTGGATGCCTGTGATTAGTTGTAGGTATGAAACCACAGGCATAGCTGTGGAAATACCTAATTTTGCCTGCAAATCAGGTAGATACATATATATTTATACTCTCCCAGAAATTTCTAGTGTGAAAACCAATAGTGGTTATCTGACAATCAATCTGTTCACTCCTCATCCACCCTTTTAATACTGGGAGCAGTCTAAATTTCGTATTTACTATGCAGAGTCTCAGCTGCATATATACTAAGTTTCTTCCCTCAACAAGAAGAACTAAATCAAAACTGTTAATAGCCCATCCAACAGCATGGGAAGCATGCAAAACTCATCAGATTACTGAAAGCAATCTAAAGTTTAGACAAGAAAATCTGCAGACAAAGCACAGCAGTAGCTAATCTTCAATTTGTTTTACACTGTTCAAAAGCACAATTTGATCATAAACTCATTATTCCTTATGTTGATTTCTGTTGGAATAAAGAATACCACAATGGGAGGTATATATCTAGTGGAGGGTCCTTCTGCTCAAAGCAGGGGGATTGGAACTAGATGATCTTCAAGGTCCCTTTCAACCTAAACCAGTCTATGAATCTGAATATATCCTCAAGAATAAGAGCAAGCTGAACTGTCCAGAGCTGCAGCACAGCTGGGTCACCAGTGAGACACTCACAGCCAAAGATACCCCATCCATCTGCATGGCTAATCTTGGCTGTACCTAGGATTTCTCTTCAAGATTCAAGGATATGCTGCTGCACAATCTCCTCACAGTAATCATGACTTGTTTCAGTATCACATGTACAAAGAGTCCATGGGGGTTAAGCACTTCTTTTTTTTTTTAGGACATTTCATTCTCCTCTCAAAATGCTCTCTTAATAACTGTAAACTGAATGAAAATGTACAACTGTTATCCCATGCCTATGACATCATTTTGTTTCTGCCCACAATGGCTTTGTCAGCAAATAGAGGGAGATGTGCCTTGTGACAAACTAAAAAGCTGCATTTTTCTAAATCTGTTACCATGAGAGAAAGAGGGGAAAAGGGAAAAACAAGGATACCTGTCGGACAAAGGAGTGTTAAGAGAGGCAGAACAAGCTGAAACCCAAATATGCCCAAGGTCTAATCTTTGATCAAGTAGCATGGGATCATCTCAGGGTTAACATGTAATCTCCTGTAGGCCAGTATAAATACAGAATGGTTCCACTGTTTAACTCAATTCTGCTTTCTCCTGGATTTATTGGCAGGAGCTTATGACATGTTTAATGCTCATAATTAAAATCCAACTCCATGGAATAGCAGCAGTCTGAATTAATCTAGACCACACTGTACAAATACAACAAGAACTAGTGCACAGGGCAGAAGCAGGCAGAAAACCCTTGGGAAAAAAAAGACCAGGTATAAAAATTTTGAGAAGACAGACACCATTGATGTACAAATATTGTTCTTTGTACCTACCCCTTCCAAGGCCACACCACCAACAGAAAGAGCAGCACTACTCTGAGAATTAGAATCACTGGTCAGCAACTCCATAACTGTCACAGGTTCCTAGAACAGCAGGAAGTTTGATAAACAATGAGAATTCCCAGCTGAACCTGACTGTATGCCACATGGGGAGTGAGTGCAGCAAAAAAACCAGAAGACTTTTAACAAGCTAATCACAATTCTGGGAATGTATTTAACCTTCACTGCATGACCCAGGTACCCAACCAGATATTTAAGAAAAGTCTGACTTATGAAGGTGTCATAGGAATTAATTGCAACTGGTTTACATTTAGGCAGTTTTAACAGCTACTCAAACCACAAGGATTAGAAAACAAAGTTGCACCATCAAGAGTGTGGATGAGAGCACAAACACATTGTTCTTCAAAACACACAGCCGAGTCCAGCAGAAGTCCAAGAAAACATTGAGGTCTGTTATCTGCAGCAAGGTTACATAGTTCTTGCCAGGTGAGTAGATCCCCTCTCCTGATCATTGTCTCATGGTGCAGTGGTCATCTGACAGTCACTGAAATTTACTAATTGTGAAAACTTCTTATTAAAAAGAGAGATTACAGCCTCTAGCAGCAGTCAAGTCAGGCCATGATGGTAAGCAGTAAATACAGCATCGATACTGGAACACATACTGGGAAACAGTTCAGAGTCACCTGAGCAAATGGAGCAGCTGCTTATTCTAAAGTCAGATGCAGTAATGATCCAGTGCCCCAGTAAGCAGAGCTGACCACTCCACTTCTCAGGATGAAGTCAGTATCTCCTCACAGCTCAATGCTGCATGGTTGGTCTCTTCTCCCAGGCAGCCAGCACCAGAACAAGAGGACACAGTCTCAAGCTGTGGCGGAGAGGTTTAGACTGGATGTTAGGAAGAAGTTCTATACAGAGAGAGTGATTGCCCATTGGAATGGGCTGCCCAGGGAGGTGGTGGAGTCACCATCATTGGAGGTGTTCAGGAGGAGACTTGATGGGGTGCTTGGTGTCATGATCTAGTTGTTTGAGTGGGTTGGATTGGTTGATAGGTTGGACGCGATGATCTTGAAGGTCTCTTCCAACCTGCTTTATTATTGTATTATTATTGTGTATGTCAGCTAAGATGAACACTAACCTTAAGCCATGGAGTAGAGAATTTTTTTCTCAAGGGCCAAAAAGAAGTACAAAAAGAATGCCAAATTTTTCTGCTTCTTTCTCAAAGGAACAAAGGAAACACAATTCTCAAGAAGTAAATGTGCTTAACACAATACTTGCAATATTTCATTTAGGGAAAAGGTGACTCAGGAAGTATGACTACGTGCAACAATATCAAACCTCTGAAAATGCTTTGTAATAATATGACTAAGTTTGATTCTGTGCTACTCAAAAGATCTTATGTTGATATCTGGGACTGCGTGGTTGAATTAAAGACTACTTTCATCACATTCTGATGAAGTAAAATTAGATACTCAATGCAAGTGTTTCAAAGTGATTTCTCAACAATATATAGCAGCTGGAGAAAAAGACTTAATAATAAATAAATAAATAAGAGGAGAAGGGGCATGTGGTTAAAACCTCACTGCTGTTCTCCAGCAACTTGGAGATGTTAAGATCACTCCTCTGAAACTGGAAGTAGTGCTTGCCACACAAATGGCTTTTCCAATGAAATGTAAAACTGAACCTATGAACCTAGAAACCTAAGCAGCTCTGCAGTCACAAACATATGAACAATGGGCTGTTAAGCAGAGAGGAAAAATTAGCTGCAGTAAGAGTTATGGCTTGGTGGCACAATACATGCCTTTTAGAGATACCCATCTTAATTGGCAAGTTCTGCTTGCTCAAAGTAGGGCACACTAGTCTGAGCTGAACATTAAAGCCATTATATAATTTCTAGTATCTGATCTAGTCTGTACCGTCCACCATAGCAACACACTGGTCTGCGTACACTTGCCAATACAAGAGTTTATGAATTACCTAGCAGTGGGATGCCAGTCTCATGAGTCCCTGATGAGAAACCAGAAGAAAGACAGGATATGAACTGAACCATTGTGCAGAAAATACTAACATTTCAGAATAATTATGACAGCAGTAGTTTTTGTGGAGGTTGGTCTCTGTAAGTGATACCAGGCTGGAAGGTAAAGTAGTTAGTCAAGTCTTCTGAAAGTACAATTCCCAAGGGGATAGTGAGCACTTTCACAGATATCCTTCTCTTTTTTTTTGTTTAAATTAGATTTTATTTGGATTGCTAAACTGATTCTTTTAGCTCCAAAAATGGCACTTTTCTTCAAGAGTAACCTGGAAATCGCTTACCTTGAGTATTGTTTTACAAATTACTAGTGGCTGGAATAAGAGGAAAAACATCCTTCACAGTTACGTAAAGGCAGTTCACAGTGCTGCACACAGAAGACCATTACAGCAGATGCATGAAGTCTAAGAATGTCTCTGAAGTGCAATTTGGAGAAATGCACTTCAGATCAAATATTAAATAAACTTATTTTAAAGATGAGCTTAGGAAGAATATTTATTTACCATACAGTCAGTTATGCCATAAATTCTGAATACCTAATCTCAACCATTTTGCCTCCTACCTTATAAACTACTAACCCGCATTTCAGGCTTAAGAATACAGAATCAAAATACAACTTCTGTTACGTGTTTTAGATTACCACTAATAATTAAGTCTTAGACTACGTTCAAATGTCTAAAACAAACAAACAAACATACATAGTATCATAGTATGAGTCAGGGATGGAAGAGACCACAAGGATCATCTAGTTCCAACCCCCCTGCCATGGGCAGGGACACCCCACACTAGATCAGGCTGGCCAGAGCCTCATCCAGCCTGGTCTTAAACACCTCCAGGGACGGGGCCTCAACCACCTCCCTGGATAACCCATTCCATGGCTTCACCACTCTCATGGTGAAGAACTTCCTCCTCACATCTAGCCTGAATCTCCCCACCTCCAGCTTCATTCCATTCCCCCTGGTCCTATCACCACCTGATAGCCTGAGAAGTCCCTCCCCAGCCTTCCTGTAGGCCCCCTTCAGATACTGGAAGGCCACAATGAGGTCACCTCGGAGCCTTCTCTTCTCCAGACTGAACAGCCCCAACTCCCTCAGTCTGTCCTCATAGGAGAGGTGCTCCAGCCCTCTGATCATCCTCGTTGCCCTTCCCTGGACACGTTCCAGTACGTCCATATCCCTCTTGTAACAGGGGCTCCAGAATTGGATGCAGTACTCCAGGTGTATATATATATATATATATGAAATAATATATATTTAGGAATTTAACTTTTTTTTTAAAAAGAATATATATAACATACATCTTTAGGAAATTAAGTCCATAAAACTCCAAATAATTATCACATATCACTGGAAAGTTATGTTTTACACAATGTTTTATAAATAATTGTCATTTTACCTTTGAGTGAAGGTTTTAGCTGTATTCAAATCTTCCTACTGATCTTACTTCAACAGTTAAATTAGGAGCAGATGGATTCAGATCTTTTTTAAAATAAGTCTTTAATCAGGAAAAAGAATTGATGTTTAGTTTATGCTTCGTGGTTCCCTGAACACTGTGTAACCTCAGTCATCCTATCTGTCCTTGCTACCTCCTCTGGCCTAGCAACTTCCTTCTCTGATCACCTTGCAGCACAGATGGTCAGGAAGGAAGGATGTTAGCCTGCTGTTAAGAGCAGTTGTGTTCTTAGACTTTCTGTCTTCTAAAGACATTTCACGGTCTTTGTCATTATTATTCTTACGGTTGCAATGAAGATTGGAAAGAATTGCATATCACAGTAATGTGAAAGTCTTGAGAAACAAAACTGGTTTCAAGTCCTGTGTTTCGGGGTTTGGTTTTGTTGCTTGTTTGTTTGTGTTTTTTAATTATATGGAAGCATCCTCCTTTGTTTACAGATACTTGGATTCAGGCAAGATTTTTAGCCACAGGACACTAATGTCTATCAGATACACATAAATATTTATTGTATGAATGTGTTTTTGCAGCACTTCCTCCTTCAAGGTTTGAAATAGGTTGAAATTCTCAGACTTACAACTCGGAAATCTGCCATTTGACTGACCAAAGCCTGACAAGGAAATTTCAAACATATAGTTACAGAGCATCAACATCAACACTGAAATTCCCTGACAGCTGACTGAATAACAAAGTGAGCTCCTGTTTTGGGGGACTACACCAAAACAATGTTTGCCTTAATGTATCCATTCATTTCTTATTTAGACCACACATTTAGCAAATCTGAGATGTATCTGTGAGCTTTCTTTAAAACAATGCTTTGCTGACACTATGTTGACAACACAAAAGTATTCCCAAACCATGCATGTAAGATAATTTCACTTTATCCAAGTCTGTTGGAGAAATTAGGAGTGAACACAGTGGCCTGGTAACATGCCTCATGGGTTAGTGCACTCAGCTGCTCTTATGTAAGAGAGTAGATGTGAATTTCAGGTTAAAATCTTCTCCCCACCTATTCCCAGATGCCATTTTCCACACACACGAATTTAAATACTGTCAGCTTAGACATCCCAAATGATCTCCAGTGCTTGGCCATGCACAGAGGAAATCTGTGAAGCTGGAAGGGATCTCCTGGAAGAGAGTAGTGCTCTGATGTCATAGACTCTGAGAGTCTGTTTTGGAAGTAAGCTGATCAGTCTCCAAATCTGACACTTCACTGTTTGCGTCACCTCCTGGAGGGTTGCCCGAGAACTTCTTTGCTTTTATGATTACTTTTCCTCTGCTCTAGGCTCAATTTATTCTGGGATAATTTATCATAGTATCATAGTATCAGGCAGGGTTGGAAGGGACCACAAGGATCATCTAGTTCCAACCCCCCTGCCATGGGCAGGGACACCCCACACTAGATCAGGCTGGCCAGAGCCTCATCCAGCCTGCTCTTAAACACCTACAGGGACGGGACCTATACTTATATGTATTTTTATGCCCACAGGATCTAACAGGTTAAATAGAACTTCTGCTTTCCCTGTGATCATTAATCTAATAGATTGACTAAGAATAATCTCACCTTTTCTTAGCTACCTTTTCTTTGATTCTCCTTGGCTAAAGAGGTCAGTTTCTCTTAGTCTCTGTTTAGAGACTTTCATGGCTCTCCCTGTGGTTTCAAGTCATGTCTTTGTGGAATTCTAATTAGCTTCTTATTATAATTTGCCATGGAGGTGGTTCATATATTATTGTAATAATTTCCATCTTTTCCTCCTTAATTGTTAGTTCTCAACGTGGTCAGTGTTTCTAAATTTTGGGAGATAAGATGTATGCCATTTTCTTTGTATGGAAGTTAATTTTTCAATAGAAGATATTATGTTGGCTGCATATTTTTTCTGTTTTATTTTAACTCATTTTGCATTTATTTTCATGTCTTTAATTAGTCTCTTCTTTCTAAAACCTTGCATACTTTTGATACTGCACAAAGGCTCTGGAGTTGCTCAGATGACTTTTTCTCAGACTTACAGGATCTCTTCAATTTATTAAAAACATTTCTTACTAAAACTGCAATTTTGTGTTCCAGATTTCATGGACAGAGATAATCTGGGGTTTTTCCACTAAAAATAAATGGAAATGTTATTTGCCTCTGTTGCATTACCTTTGTTATAGGTTGTGAATGAGACTTTCTAACTAAAAAGGACATATCTGAAATTATGCCCAGAAGTCATGTGGAAGTTGTTGCAGATGAAGAGATGCAGATGCACTGCCCGCAAACTGCAGTCTAAAACTGCTGTGAAGCTCCCTGGTATGATGAATCAAAGCCCAGCTCAGTCAGATGATATCACGTCAGCAATACACACTTGTCTTACCTGAAGATCCTTCAAACCAGGGCTGCCTGTATATCTCACAACTCCTGAAGAAGATGACTTGGCAGGCTCATGATGGTATCAAGATTATCTCCTCACAAGCTTTCCAGTAATTCCACATGAAAAAAACTTCTTTGCAATAGTAATTGAGGACAGGAACACTATTAGGAGAATGCTGCTCTGAGAGCTGCTAAAATCCCCAGGCCACTGTTTTTACTCCTAATTTCTCCAACAGAATAGGATAAACTGAAATTATCTTACATTCATGGTTTGTGAATACTTTATGTTGTCACAGAGTGTCAGCAAAGCATTGTCTTAAAGATAGCTCACAGATATGTCTCAGATTTGCTAAATGTATGGTCTAAATAAGAACTGAATGGATACATTAAGGCAAAAATTGTTTTGGTGAAGTCTCCCAAAACAGAAGCTCACTTTGTTATTCAGTCAGCTGTCAGGGAATTTCAGTGTTGATGTTGTTCTTGCTTGCACCCAAGCATTACCAAAAGTCTGCCCAATTAAAAGTAAAAAAAACAAAACACATCCGTTTTGCCTTGTACCCAGACATACTGCAGGGCTGTCTGATTCAGGGCAGGGAGCAAGTATTTTGTAATAGCTGTTTGTTTGTTACAGTTGTGTAAGAGTATCAAATCTAGAATAAAGGGGCTCAATCTGCAACTATTAGAAGGAATCACATAATCAGGAACCAGTCTGCAGGCACGTAACAGCCACCTGAAAAACAAAGACATTAGACTTGTAAGGAAGAAGTACAACTTTGGACCAGACTGGTCCTGGCCTATGGAAAAGTGTATATAAACTCCAGTAATATCCAACACCCTTTGGGACAGATGAAGCCCTCTTCACTTCCACCTTTACTCTGAAGAGCTCTGAAGTTTGGTCATCTCAGCCTCAGAGACTAAACCATCAAAGACTGTGGCCCTAGGGTCAACCAGGTGGCATCAAATTTACAGCATCTTACAACTAGATTATGGCTCGCAAGTTGGCTCGCATGTGTTTAGTTGTCACAGTACTTGAATAGCAAATGGCTTTCTTGAGGTGTGGAGGCTTGCCTGGTGTCTCAGAAAGCTCAATTTGCAACAGCTCCCAATCTTCTAATAACAACAGTTGCAACACCCCAGTACTAACCCCAGAATCGCAGTCCTAGAAACAGAGCCTGCAGTACCTATTAGCAGGGCACAGTGTTGCCATAACACTGAGGGAGCTGAAAGAGTGTCCATTTTTAATATTTTATTACCAAGTTGGAGTCTCTAAGATATTTTTGGAAGAGGACAGTAATGAAAGTCAGGGAGGAGATATAGGCAACTACAATTTCCTTTCTTCCCATTAGCACCAGCTGGTAAGGACATAGGGCCACATTATATGTTTTAGTTTCAGACACAAGGTACACAGTGCCTCATCATCATCCTCACTTGATTCAGATCAGCATATAACAACCTGTGAACTTTTGTGGGAGAAAATACTGAGAGGTTCATCTGAAAAAAAAAACAACATTAGAGACTCATTATTAGTCAACCAAAAAGGGAGGTCAGCTTCACAGTACTGGAGACGAGCATGCATGAGGGCTGCAAAGGCTTTGAAATTAAGGAGAGGTACCTCATGCTCAATGCTTAGGAAAAGAGAGAAATCAAGAAAAGCATAGAATAGAATAGAATAGAATAGAATAGAATAGAATAGAATAGAATAGAATAGAATAGAATAGACCAGATTGGAAGAGACCTTCAAGATCATCGCGTCCAATCTATCAACCAATCCAAACCACCTAAACAACTAGACCATGGCGCCAAGCACCCCATCAAGTCTCCTCCTGAACACCTCCAATGATGGTGACTCCACCACCTCCCTGGGCAACCCATTCCAATGGTCAGTCACTCTCTCTGTATAGAACTTCTTCCTAACATCCAGTCTAAACCTCCCCTGGTGCAGCCTGAGACTGTGTCCTCTTGTTCTGGTGCTGGTTGCCTGGGAGAAGAGACCAACCTCTGCCTGTCTACAATCTCCGTTCAGGTAGTTGTAGAGAGCAATAAGGTCATCCGTGAGTCTCCTCTTCTCCAGGGTAAGCAACCCCAGCTCCCTCAACCTCTCCTCATAGGGTTTGTGTTCCAAACCCCTCACCAACTTCTCTGGACACGTTCCAGCAAGTCAACATCCTTCCTAAACTGAGGGGCCCAGAACTGGACACAGTACTCAAGGTGTGGCCTAACCAATAGAGCATGGCAGCCTTACTTTAGTGGCAAGACTGGAAATTTTTTGCACAACAGCATCCAGGCTGGTACTAGCAGCACGAGACAGTATCTACAGCATACACAAGAGGTGACCAAGGATGCACAGAAAATTCAGTTTATGCAACAAGATAAAGTCAGAGGCAGCCATATGACAGAGCAGAAAGGTTAAGAAGAGTTCCCATGCTGCCCATAAAAGACATTTACAGAAATGTATATAGCCTTTAGATCAACTGTACACTGTCTGCCTTTCCATCTTGGAAACTTATGCAGAGCTAGACTGTGTCTACATTGCTACAGCCCTCTGCCCCCAAAGCAGTACACGTTCCCCAGTCTACATATAATAGGATAGACTATTTCAGTTGGAAGGATCTACAACAATCATCTAATTCAACTGCCTGACCAATTCAGAGATGAGCAAAAGTTAAAGCATGTTATCAAGAGCATTACCCATATGCCTCTTACATACTGACAGGTGTGGGGCATAAATCACCTAGGAAGCCTGTTCCCATTTTTGACCACTCTTGGTAAACAAATGCTTCTTAATATCAAATCTAAACCTTCCCCAGTGCAGCTTTGAACCTCTTACATGCATTCTATCACTAGATACCAGGGAGAAGACCTCAGCATCTCTCTCTCCATTTGCCCTCCTCAGGAAGCTGAGGAGAGCAATGAGGTTGCTCCTCAGCCTCCTGTTTTCCCAAACTAGACAAACCCAAAGTCCTTAGCCACGCCTCACAGGACATTCCTTCCAGCCCTTTCATCAGCTTTGTTGCCCTCCTATGGATGCATTCAAGGACCTTCACATCCTTCTTAAATTGTGGGTCCCAGAACTGCACACAGTACTTCAGGTGAGGCCCTATCAAGACTGAACATAGCAGGATAATCACCTCTTTTGACAGGCCAGTTATGCTGTTTCACACACCCTAGGATGTGGTTTGCCCTCTTGGCTGCCAGGGCAGACTGCTGACTCCTACTAAGCCTGCTGCCAGTCAGCACCCCTAGATCCCTTTCTACAGGGCAGTTCTCCATCCACTCCCAGCTTACACTTCAGTCCAGCAGTACTCCATCCTATGTGCAGAATCCAGCAAGTCAGATACATGCTGACTCACATGTGCTCAAGGTCAGAATCAGACTAGATGTGGGCCATACAGCCAGTACATAACTCCTTGGTCTCTGAGCCCTACATAACATCCCTGTCCTTTTGGCAAATCCATATAAATTGTACTTTTATAGTATAAAGTCACTATTACAGACTTAATCCTCCTCCTTAATGCCTCCACAACTCATGTCGAGCAAGAAGGGCAGAATATCTTCCAGGCTGTCTTCTTTCTCCAGAACAATTCTGCTTAGCGGTCAGTCAATTTTTCCTGCAACGTATAGGAACCTGTTTCAGAAACAGACTTAAAAGTTAGACAAGCTCTGGAGAGTGCTGTTTGTCTACCTGGTGAAGGGTGTTGCTTAAACCAACTGATAAATACCTCTGAAGTGTTTGCTACAAGGCTGAATTTTATTTTCAGCTGCTGATGTTAATAAAACAATAAATGCCTTTTCTTTTTTCTTTTCATCTTCTGTTCCTCTGAGTCTATTTTTATAAAAGCAGAAGGAAACATCTTTTATGATCACTACAGAGTTATACAAGTATGGATACAGTTGGACAGACACAACCAGAAATATTTTCAGCTCTATGCCATTCGTCAGCCAAAACTGATGACAAATGGTGTGGCATTTTCTGTCTCTGACCACTATGCTTTTAAGCAGAAGATTTATCTGTATGAATTTCTTCTTCATAAGTAGGAAGGCTTGTCTCTAAATTGGGACATGCTATGCCGAAAATGTTCATCTAGGAATGCCAAATGTTGCAGAAGCAAGGAGATTAACACAGAGATTTGGCTCAATATAGCATGCCAAGACAGTGGGGAGAAAGATCTTTGAAAAGCTGAGAACTTAACTCCTTTGCTGATGCTGCAAACCAGTGTGAAGGCACTGACTCGTAGCCTGTTTATTTAGCAGGTGCCATTCACGTCAGCAACTGTTGTTGAAAAATAGTCTTTGAAGAACTCTGCCAAGATTTGGTGTGCCCGTGATTAGACATCGCTTCCTTCTGTTCTGTTGCTTCACAACTTACTCAATTCTAGTACTACTTTCTAAACTGGTATCCCAGTGCTCTTTCTGTTCACGATTAGAAATGCTAAAAAGGTGGTCTAGCCCTGAAAGAGGACGACCAAGGGACTGAATATGGACATTTCAGCATATGATATGGAACAAGCATCATTCACAAACAGCTATATTAAGCAACAGGGATATCATAAAGCTGTATTTATGAGTGTTCACAGAGTGTTTTAAACTACTTGATTAAACAGCACCTTATTAGTGAAAATTATGATTAATGGGAAGTTTATCACAACAAAGCTCTCTCTTCAAGGACTGCAATAGAAAGAAAGAAAGAAAGAAAGAAAGAAATGAGAAGCACATTTCTGATTGGAGTTGCAAAATTAACAGTCAATAAATGAAGCTCCACTGAAAGGGTATTTGGAAGATTGCTTTAATATAACAGAGTTCAGAGTGACCATTTTGTTCTATTATGCCTAAGGTTTTTTTATAAAGCTTTAAGAACTTATTGCTATACCTCTTAAGGAGGTATTTTTACAACATGGTGAGAGAGATGCCAGAGATTAAGATAAAAGCACAAGCAGGGGCCCCTGGGATCAATACACTCAACTGACCCTGAGCAATTTTGTTACTCCATTATGTTGCATAAAGCAAGATGGTGCCTTTTCCATCCAGCTATAACACTGATCCATCAGAGAAAGAGGACACTTGATCCTTCTCATTTATTACTTATAAGATAGGACACACACAATTTATCTGACATCATCTTTGTCACAATTAATGAGAAACTGAAATAAATCAGGATCTGTGGCTTCATGAAAGAGGTGAAAAAGTTCTTTCAGCTCTAATGATCTATTTTCCTGCAGTAGATGAGTGCTCTGTAGCGTGTGCAACCAAATAATTTGTTGTATATAACTGTATATGACCCTAAGTAATGAGCTTTCCACATCACTACTGCGCTTTGGGGGAAGTCCCCATGTACATACACATACATCGTATTAACGTCAAATTAACCAATGTGATTTAATGAGATGTGTACAGCATTGACAGAAGCAACCAAAGGAAACAAGAAAGCGTGGAAAGTTCTTCAACTCTTACACCTAATTTGCTGTGATGGATCAACACTGTTAGGCTGAGACACTGCATCGCACAGGACTGCCAGAATAACATGGGCATATCCCAGAAGATAGGAAAGGGTTTCCAATGCCAGTCTCTTATCTAGAAGAAGGTAATGAGGTGAAAATTACTAGTTAGCATCTGGAAAGAGACTCCACATCACTCTCCAGTGCAAAAAATCCCTCTCTAATGCACAGCCTGCTCCATCTCTCATCTGCAGACTGCTCTAGACAGAAAGCCTGGCTCAACACGTGCCCGTTCTAGTCCCATACAGGCATGAGCTTGGCTGCACCTCTGAGCACAAAAGAGAGAGCTAAGAGGCCAAGAATATTTTTCTACCCTAGCTCTCTTATATAGTGGCACAGATATGGCCAGGGCCTCCAAATTCACCTCTGGTGAACAGGAGAAACACAAGATGCTGCTAGAGGGTAGGAGCAGGCCAGTGACGCTGTATTTACCAAAAACCTCATGGGAGTTGATCAGAGGTCATAGTTCATGTAGGAATTGGTCTGAAGCAGAGAGAAATAACAATATAGATGGGGGGGATGTAATGAAGAGGAAGGTTTACATGGGGCAATTAACAGGAAAATTGTAGGTAGCATAAGTAATGACTGAGAGCACAGTAATGCAACTTCCCTTCTCTTCAGACATCTCCTGACACTACTGATTTCTTTCATTTTGCAAATGACTTTATGGAACAGGACTCAGTGACAGCTGGTGCCTGCTTGTAAAGCACATCAGACCACTTGAAGCTACTATCATGTTCTCCAGGATCTCATCTTACATTACTTAAAACCTGACAATAATTTTGCTCTTAAGGCTGCAAAGCTCCACCATGTATCAGTAATGAAGAGACAGACAAGTAAATTAACCTACCCTAAAACAAGGTACAAGTTGTGAAGTTTTGCTTCACTGAAATTTTACTAAAATGGGTAATTTAAATACTAGCATTGTTATTTCCTCCTCCATGGAAGACCAGAGTGGTATGGTAAACCTCTGAGCTTTTAAGATAGGGCAGCTGGTGGAAAATAGGTGGTGATTAGGTTATGCAACCAGCAGTATCATTCCCCTGTAAGAAAGAAGAGGCTAAACCTTACCACTGAAGAGAGACTGGGCCACATTAATGCCCTCCTGAGGGGTCACCAGAAGGGCTCAAAACACCTGCCTCATGGTGTTCTGCATGTAATCACCACCTACCAGATGCTGCCTTATTTTGGTTTCACCTCGTTGGTGACAGTTTCTTAAGGTAAGGGTATGGAAGACAACTCCACCATATTTATTTCTAGTCCGACTTTCACGGGTGCACATTTCTTTGTGCACAAACACATGCAGTTCTTCATGGCCACTATGAAGCCTTCCTTCTTCACACAGTTCTGGGGTATCCCCATCATAAAGGATAACACACTTGCTAAAACTCCCAAGCAGTTATTGTCTTCTATTAAGCCAGTCAAAAAGAAGAAAAATGCTAATGAACTAGACTACCCCACTTAATGATTTCATTTGAGACTGATAAAATGTGACTATATCCACAAAATACACACTTATTAGAAAAAAAAATAATAATTAGGAAAACAAAATAATTTCATAAAACCTGCTGCACAAAATTAATGCACAATTATAACAACTGTACATTAAAAATATGTTATACATTAAAATGTATAACAATTTGTTGTAGTTCTTAGGTGGAGCAGAAATAATTGCTCAATAATTGTGTGCATAAACAAAATACTGCTGAACTAATTAAAACGTGTTTCTAAAAAGATTAAATCTTCCCAAAAGATCAAATGCTTTGAAATCTGACATGCATTTTTTTTCCAATTCCAGTTATTCAAAAGGTTGATACAAACTGGGCAGCTAGACGCTGTTAAAGTGCTTCAAGAATCATAGAATCATAGAATCAACATGGTTGGAAAAGACCTCAAAGATCATCAAGTCCAACCTGTCACCCAAGACCTCATGCCTAGTAGACCATGGCACCAAGTGCGACGTCCAATCCCCTCTTGAACACCTCCAGGGACAGCGACTCCACCACCTCCCTGGGCAGCCCATTCCGATAGCTAACAGCTCTCTCTGTGAAGAACTTTCTCCTCACCTTGAGCCTAAACTTCCCCTGGCGCAGCTTGAGACTGTGTCCTCTTGTTATGGTGCTGGTTGCCTGGGAGAAGAGACCAACCCCCTCCTGGCTACAACCTCCCTTCAGGTAGTTGTAGACAGCAATAAAGTCTCCCTGAGCCTCCTCTTCTCCAGGCTAAACAATCCCAGCTCCTTCAACCTCTCCTCGTAGGGCTTGTGCTTGAGGCCTCTCCCCAGCCTTGTTGCCCTTCTCTGGACACGTTCAAGAGTCTCAATGTCCTTCTTAAACTGAGGGGCCCAGAACTGGACACAGTATTCAAGGTGTGGCCTAAGAAAATACTATTTTGGATTGTAAGAACACACACTTCTGTATAATTAAATAAAACCCTTCATACAGTATTTTAGAAACCATGCTTTTGAGAGCAAGGCCCAAGCAGCTCCTAAACATTGTGACGTACAATGACCACTCGCTAATTTCAGGGGTGCGGTATATCAGTTTTCCTGGAAGTGCTCCTGTTACCATTGACTTTACGTGGAGCCACAGGCAACCATGGGCCTAAATTGGGCATCTTAGATCCTTCATATTAATTTTCTATGGATCTGGGCCTGTTGCCCCAGAAGCCATAAAAAAATGCACATCTGAGAAAAAGGAAATCAATTAAGGAAGAGCAACAGAGAAAGAAAAGCTTCCATTGGCCCCCAAAATGCCAAATTCACCCTGGTGTAATTCTGCTGGAAACAATGATGTACACAGGAGCTGAACTTTTCCCCACTGTCTTCACACAGCAGTAGGCAGCCTATAAAACAATTTTATCTAATTAAATTATGTCACGGTTCTGCACATTTTCAGTATGGGAACAGGAATTCTAAGTGGAATTGGGGTTTTGCATTCTTTTTGTGCTCTTACAACCCTTACATAACAATGCAAATGACTGCTCTCTTAATCTTTGGAAATTCTGTTTCCAACCAGAGGTGCTGCTTGGTGTTGGGCATGTGTAGTTATTTGCAGCCATCAGCATCAGGAGCTGCAGTTCTGCCAGGTCACAAAAGAATACTCCTCCTTCCATCAACTATTCACCCTCCTTAACGCACCATCACAGGCTGCTCAGCACATCTACCCTGCTGTTACCTCCCTTGGGGAGTGAGATCTCCCAGTCACTTCTGCTGCAGCTGGGTAAGTACTGAGGTATAACTGCAGAGACTACCAAATAGATGATATTCTTTGATTTAGAGCAAATCACCATGGCCTTATACAGTACTTAGAAAGATGTGAGTTAAATTAATATTCTCATCTAATAACAAGAAAAATAACAATTGCTTATTCTTTTTACTCTGCTGACATGCATAGTTGTAGCTGCAATAAAACAATGTGTCTGGTTATCAAAAGGTTTGCTGAGAAACAGTGCAGTAAACTTGCTCTAGGTTTGTTTTTTTACCTTTTTTTTTTTTTAAAGCTGTATTAGACAATAGGGTCATATGCAGAATAAAAAGAATCAAAATTACTTGCCAAAGAACAAGCCATTGTATTTCCATAAGGACAAATGTTTACATTTAAAAATACACATATCTACTTCAGCTAGAAACTGACCCAAGATAGGAAAATATTCGTTCCTTTCAGGGGTAAATCATACTTGGCACTCTCTTTGGGAGAGCTATGTTAAGAACCAGTCTCCCAGTGGTAACACAAAACACTACTGGAATTTCATAAGCTTTCTCCAACTGCACACACAAGAAAAATTAAGAATAGAGCACTTGGCATGAAGAAAGTTTTTATAGCAAGTAACTCTAGGATATTTTTTTAATTAAGTCAGCCATTGTAGTGTGAAAAAATGTATTGTGTATCCTGGTGCTTGAATGCAATGCTGAAATTCAGAGGGAGGCCTTTGCACGGGGCGGGTGGTACTGCAGCAATCTCCTAGCACATCTATAAAGCAGAGCCCCGACGAGCCATCAGGAAGGGAGAACAAGCTCATGTGCAAAGTCCTGTGCTTCACCCACCCTGACAGCGCACTGCAGCTTGTGAATCACACAGGAATCCTGTAGACACTCAGACAATACAGTTGTTTGCCTAAACACACCATCAAACGTGCCACAGTTAATGCACTCTCCACCTGTGAGTGACAAAAGCACAGGGATAGCCATAAAACATCTCCCACAGACAACTGCAGTGACCACGGGATCTGCTATCGAGCTCATACTTACAGCATCCGCCGGGACGAAGCTCAGTGTGTAACTATTTCTTCATAAACTGTTTCCACATGCTGGTCTGCTCATTGTGCCATTTCTTCCATTGGTTGCTTGTGTTTGACAGCATCTGGACTGTAAAACGATCTTTTTCCCCCCCTTTTTTTTTGCAAAATCAGCAGGCTGCAGAGAGATGCGTGACCACTGCTGCAGCCCAGACATATCCGAACAGCCCAATGCAGCAGAGGCTTTAGCTCCCCCTTCCCAGCGTGGGTTTTTTCTTTCTTTGTGTGTGGTTTCTTTTCTTTCTTTTTTTTTTTTTTTTTTAAAGAGATATGGTCCTGACTAACCTCAGGTTTCAGGAGCACAATAGAAACCGCAGACACGGGGTAGTCGTTGAAAGCAGAAGGGGTTGCAAGACAGTGAGCCAGAACAATGCATTTTTAAGAAATGCTACTCAAGGAATAACACAGATTTGAAGCAAATATTTGCTATAACAGATCCAGTTCTGTCGTTTGTTCTGTTTAATTCAAATTGACATTCTGACATCTTGCTCTTATTTCTTCCCTTTCTGCATTTCTTCCAGCTTATACAATAGAGATAACAGGTTTTCTACCTATTTCTTTCATACCTGAACAGCCTTGCTGTGTCAAAGAATGTTACTCAAAGCATCTACAATTTGAAGAAGTTTAATCTGAAAACTTCTGTCTATACAGCAGCTTCAGTAAACACCCTTACTGTTCTGCCTCTATCTCACTCCTTCACCAACAGAATGCTATGCTCATGCTCTTTAGGACTGTCTTGGATTAATTTCATCAGTGGTGATTACAAATTCATGTGCTAATAGCAGCATCCTGGGTTTTCTTTTTTGCAAGTTGTCACAGGTAAGTCTTAGCACTTTTATGCTAAAATTTATCTCCTTATGTTTTTCACATTCATATTCCTATTCATGTCATCAACTCTGCATAAACCAGACCTCAGAAGAACTGAGGATCTCAAAGATTTGAGGAGCTCAGACAACTGAGGATCTCAGATACAGCCTTTAACCAAAATAAAGATTGGACTGCTCAAGGCATTTACTCAGCTCTTGTGAGACCCCCACATCGAATATCACATCCAGTTCCAGTGTCTCCATCATAAGAAGAACACAGGGCTGTTGGAGTGAGCCCAGAGGAGGGCCACAAAAATGATCCAAGGGCTGGAACCTCTGCTATGAGGATAGATTGAGGGAGCTGGGGTTGTTCATCCTGAAGAAAAGATTCTGGGGAGACCTTACAGCTTCCTTCCAATATCTGAAGGGATGCTACAGGAAGGCTGGAGAGGGACTTTTCATAACAGTGTCTAGAGATGGGACAAGAGGGCATAGTTTTAAATGGAGGGAGATTAGGTTTAGACTGGATTTTAGGAAGAAGTTTTTCAGTACAAAGGGGGTGGGATTCTGGAATACACTGCCCAGAGAGGTTATGTATGCCTCCTCCCTGGGCATGTTCAAGGCCACTTAGGATGAGGCCTTGAGCAGCCAACTCTACGTGAGAGGCATCCCTGCCCATGGCAAGGAGGTTGGAGTAGATGATCACTTAGGTCTCTTCAAACCTAAGCCATTCTATGATTTCTGAATTTTTCACTCTCTCACCATAGTCACTCATGTTAACCTGTTAGGCTGTCCTTCAAGGAAAACCATGAAACTTCTTTGAAAGCCCTTCTAATCTTAATCCTGGTGCTTCGAATCCCATATATTTCAGTGGAGAGTGCTGTCCTTCCCCATAGTCCAGGAATGCACAGACAGAAATGCATCTTTCCAACCCTTGTCAACTTTCATTTAAAACACTATACTAACATAGCACTTCACAAGAACTCCAGGACTGTCTGAAAGTGTGAAAATAGTGATTTCTAGGAAGTCTGGAGCTCTCTTTTCCCTGTGTCATCTTTGGCTGCGAAGAAGATGCACTAGAAATGTCTACTGGGTAACACCTGCAGAGGCAGAGAAAACAAATACTGACCAGAAAAAAGGCACAGTGCTACTGTAGCTGTGTACAGACAGAGGACTCCTTCCTAGAGAACTCCAGGACTTTACTGTGACTCTGCTGCATTTGGTTTTAAAAAAATAAAGATAAATAAAAAGCACCCACACCAAAACCAAAAGCAAACCAGCTCTTTTCCTGCCAAGGACCTGAGGCTAACTTCTCTCAAGTTGAGGATTAAAATAACAATGCAAACACTAAGAGGCAGCTGCAGCATTGTGTAAAAGGATATATTAATCTTCCAAGGAAAAGAAACTTGTTTCATGTTAGCAAGTGAAATTATTCATGCTATCACAAGCAATCTACCAGAAGAGGCCAATATCCTTATATTGAGAGTCCTGTTCATGAAAGGTCAAGAGGTACTGAGAATATGTAAGCAACTAAACTGATCCTGTAGTTTTCCTTTTTGTAGCACAAAGATCAAGGAGACCACGTTTTTCTGGTCATCACATCTCAGCTTTACCAGTTCACCACAGCCATAGTAAGAAATCCTCTCTGAGTTCAAGTAAACAAAAGGACATTGTAACCAGGCAGACTTTTTTGCCAGGGAAACATGCAGTGCCAGTCTCCAAAACATTGTTCCACTGGATAAGATCCTGCAGCACAACAATCTCACACAGCTGTCATGTTGCTCCAACATGATGGCACTCCAAGAACAGCACCTCACTTCCTGAGCAGGGCATGTGTGTCAGCTGCAATTGCCTTAGGCTTTGCTGACCACATAGATCAGTAGGGTGGCATCAGCCCTGCTTTTCAATGTCAGACCCTGAAAGCAGAAAAAACAAATCCATACAGGGGAGTAGGGATGAAGCCACAGATGACACAGGAATCTTCGTAAGGGTAGGAAGCAGTGGGGAATAGGACATTGGCAAGGGAACACTTTAAAAGAATTCTCTCACAAAGTACTCAAATCCTTTTAAAGCAGCAGACATGAAAAGTGATCCTTTGCCATTCCCTTCCTAGTGAAAAAAAAAAAAAATTAATAAATAAATAAAATAGTCTGGAAACTGCTTGCATTGTTTGCTGTCTTCTTGTGGAAGAATGTCAGCTGAGGGCAATCCCGTGTCTGGAAGCAGCCTGAAAGGGCAGCTGAGCTTTCCATGTGGGAAGCAGGTGAAGGGAGGATTTATTCTCCAGGGGCAGTTTAAAACAAAATCAAAAATAAGTATTTGATTGATGAATTCACCGTCACAGCTGTGAAAACCAAGTAAAATTAGAAAGCTCATTGCTGCTGCCGAGTTCCATATGACTTTTATGGGCACTGACTCAAATGCATTGCCCACAAGGCTCATCCCTTATGAAGTTTACCCACTTCCTCCCTCAGTAAGGCACATTCCTCTTACTTCTCTGCCTCTTTTATTTCACCTCCCTCCTCCCCAAATGGGACATCTCTTCTCACACAACATTCCCACTGTTGGCAGCCTCTGCAAAATGCCCATGGAGGGAGAGGCACAAAACCACATCCCCTGCTGCCCTTTGAGCACCGGCTGCCATTCAGCATAGTGGCCATAGCAGGGTGGGGAGAATTAGGCTCCCAGTGGGCAGCACCAGGCTAGGGGCAGCAGAAACACATGTGCCCCTGCAATGCACTATGCCATTGCAATGCTCCAGGCCAAACAAATGGTTTCAGCATCCACATGCAGCTCACAGGCATCACCATAATAGGGGAGCTTGAAATCTTCCTTGAATGGCGTGTATTGAATTTATGTAACGAACCCAGTTCAGAAGTTATAAGGGAGCTTTGACTAACTTTATGGAAAATCTTAGAAGAGGTGACCCAGCTATTAGAAGAAATGTGAAACAAAATTCAAAAATCTTAACCACAGTTAATTTTGAGAGAGTTTGTTCTAATTCCTTGACAATTTGATTTTATTTTTTTTGCCAGGCACTTCAAGATCACACTCCTCAGCTGTTGGAGGAAATCCAACAATGTCCTGTTTCATCTGTCTTCCCAGCCCCCCAGCATACCTAACCCCAAATTAAAGGGGATAAAAATAAAGCTTGGCCACAAAACCATCCTGTGAAACTCATCTCTTTGTGACCTGCACTATGTAACAGCAAAGATTAAGTGGGCACTTTGAAGTCAATGAATGTTCAGCAGATATATAATTAGTGACATTTAAAGATAAGCCAACCTGTTGACAATCTGAATTAATTTCTTAAAGTATCAGCAATAGTGAGAGGGGTTTTATTGCATGAGGTTAAACTTCTGGGACTAAATTAGTTGGATATTGTAGTAAAATCATTGTAATACTCAGAGCAGCAAACACCGCAGCACACCCTACTCCAGCTGTCCCAAGTGACTCATATGTGTTTTAAGGTGCTGCAGGGAAAAGAAGTTAAAATAAATTATAAAAAATAAGGAAGATGGGAAAGAATCAAAGTGAAAAGTGTCCAGTACTGTGAGTGTTGAGCCTTTCAAGTCTTTTTTAAGTCTTTTTTAAGTTAAAGCAATGGTTTCTGTATTTTCTAATTGATCATAGCTGCAGTAGACCTCTTATTAACCTTGATAAAAAGACAGAAATGTTAAAAATTAACATTTCAAGGCTGTGATCCAGTATAATTAAAATACCATCTTGCCCAGACTGTTAGTGCCATAATGATGATAATGCCAGCAAGGCCAGGCTATTAGTGCCTGGGTGATTAAAATACCAGCATAGCCTTGTAGAGATGGAGTGATTAGTACGTTGCCAACCCAAGCCATTAGTGTTAGCACCACCAATGGCGTGGAATTTTATAGTTCTTTGAGAGTTTAATTTAGACTCAGATTAGATGGACATGCTTCTTTTTCATTAACTATGCTTTTCATCATTGTAAAATATATATATATATATACACACACATACACATTTCAAATATTCATGGAACCATAAGAAAAATATGGTTTGTTGCATTTGTACAACCACGAGAATGGAAAATTTAATGTTTTGTCTGGGTAGGAGGGGTCCTGAAAAAAATAATGGATTATCAAGAAAGAATTCCAAGCAGAGAAATTAAAAAAGTGGTGAAATGTAATCACCCTCTAACTCAGATGTAACTGCCAGCTTTCTCAGCCCATGGCATGCATCCCAGCCAAAGCTATCCAGCCTGACTGACCCCATTTGCCCAGCGTAGTAGATGAATTAACTGCTGCAGTGCATTGCAGCACTCTGTGCATCCTTGAGGCAGGTGAGGAGCAGCTGACGTGAAGAGATTGCTTTGACACCAAGCCTTCAAATTCAGGAGAGTGGCTTTTTCCTGTGATTGAAACTGGCAACATTGATAAAGGGATAAAACTACATTAAGGGCAAAAAGGCCATAAAGATGCACTTGCAGAGACCTCAGTTAAGGCTGTCCAGTGTGGTGGGACTATGATGAACCAGTTTTGTAGAAGCAGATACAAGAGGTTGAAGCCATGTCACATCAGGTAGTTGGGCTGTAGTGCTCAGTCAGTGTAGAACTCAGAACTGCATCTACACTGCTTCTTAGGAATGGTGTAGGATATACATATACACCATGCACTATATATATATATTCATATATGCATGCTGACCATTTTACTGCTACTACTACATTTCCTGTATTTTAACCAACTATATGGATATCCATGTGATCTTATCCTGTGACCATATAAAATACCTTAAAAACCTCAAATGCCTTTGGAAATCTAGGTAGAGAGGGTTGCCACTATCCCTGCCTGCTTTTTCTCTCGAATTGAGTAGGCATGAGATGTATGATTTGCTCTTAAAATTTTGTGTTGACTTTTGCCCAGTGTGATAGCTTTCTGTATGTCCAATAATGTTATTCTTTATTAGAAACCTTGTGAAGGTGTTTTGTACAAATATTTGGCATAACAGTCTGTAGTTCCTTATCTGCCTCCTGGAACTCTAGCTGAAAATGGTCTCAGCTGCTTTCTGGCCCTGTGGGAACCAAAGGGATTTGAAGGAAAAATTACAAGCATGGACAATCATTCAGTTATTTTATTCCTGACTTCTTAAACAAACTTATTTTTGAAAATGGCCCTGGTAAATTGTTACTCTTCATTTTATCTAGTGTTCTACGTATACCTCACAGATACTCTGCATAGTTTCCATCTGGAAGGATGCCGGCATGGAAGATTTCCCTGCACCCTGTTGTGGTGAACATAGATGCAAATAACTGATTGACCATTTCCTGATATTGGTTTATTTTCTTTGTTTACCATGAAAGAGATTTATGAGAAGTGTTTCCAAAACTGTAGCATTAGTTCTGTGCTTTTGCAAGTCATTCCTCAGTAATCATCTTAGATCTGCATCACTTCCAGTCCTGGTTTATTTATGAAAGGCTATTTTCCTACATGAGAGGGTGTTTCACCTCAGCAATGGTAGCCAATACCTCCTTAAACATGATATCACACCACAGAGTTCAAGACCAGCATGAGCCAGCTTTAGTTCAACAGCCTGAGCAGAGTCATGTCTAACACATTATTTGCTGTGATTTAAATGCCAAAGAAATATGTTCAGGAGAGAAAGATTAAAAGACCCATATGTAACAACTGCCAGACACATCAACAGACATAAGTAGAGCTTTCAAGGATCTCTCAACATGCTCTTGTGCCTGCTCTCTGGGGATCATGGCAGAACAGAAGAGATGGCTGTGTGAAATCAAGGGTGTTGAACTGCATTTTGAAGACAGACTTGGTAGCATGAGTCAGACTGCAGCATCAACGAACCTGCACCCTGCCTCCATCCTGCAGTCAGAGGAAAGAGTACTAATTATTAACAACAAATAATAATAAAACAATATAAAAAGCATGAATACATTGTCTCTTGTGTATATGTTCTATATATAAATATATATAATGTAATTTTATGTATTTTATTGATATATATATATATTTCTATCAAAAATCTACAAAATAATTTGATAATTGTTATCATTAAGGTTGTTGATTACCATTATCTTCTGATGAGGTATAGAAATGAAGAAGGAAATTGTGATCTACAGGAGATAGAAAAGGTGACGTTATCAGCCAGTGAGAGCTGTTTGCAAGATTTGACATGATTCTGGTTAAGCAGATGTTGAAAAGATGTGAAGAAGATTCAGAGAAGCCCCAGCAATACAGCTGGAAAAACCTCATTCACCTTGAAAGAAGAGACTAAATCTGCTTAATTTATCAAAGGAAGGTGAAAAAACATTATGACTGATCATCAGCAATACCCATGGATAGCCAGAAGAAGAAATTTTTAAGCTACTGGACAGCATTAATTTTTCATTCAGAAATGCTCTATGCATTGTTTTTTTCCACTTATGTGTGGCTTTTCCACATCTCATATTCATGTTTTTAGCAGAAACTCATCCTTGAGCATAAAATTAGGAAGTATTTCCTTCTCAAACAACCTTTCTAAATCTGTTTTTCATGACCTTCTGGATAGCCAGCTTTGCCTTTTGCTTCACATTTCATCTCTGTCATGCCCCAGTGTATTGGTCTATCAGACCAACTCACTCTTGGGGAAAATCTTCCCTTACCTGCTTTTTGTCTGCCATAGTGAGTATACTGTCACTTTTTAGTTTCTCTCATGTTTCATTGTATTTAGGCTCTACCTACAAGTCCATGGCCTTTTATTCCTGACCACTACTATGTCATACTAGTTAAGTAAAAATGGGGCTCTTCTCCCACTTTTCCTCCTCCATCTCCCCTTACCCTGAAGCCAGTTAGAGGGTCCAGAGCAATCACTGCAGCAGGTCATTCCCTGAGGGGGTGAAAACTACCTCTCCCCATGACCTACAGAAATGTGTCAGACCTAAGCAGGTTTTCTCTTAGGATTTTGCTGCTAACCAGCCTCTCTTTTTCTCCTACCCATTGGTAGAAGTTGTGTGTTGACCTCTTCCAGGAATACACAGAGTCTGGCACAGTCTGGCCATGGTATTGCTGCTCCCAAATTGGAGTTGCATCTACCACGTGTTCAGCCTGTCACTCAGGCACACATACAGAAACAGACAGGAACTGGCTGCAACAGATGTCAAATATGCATAGGCATAATGAGAGGATTCTGATTAGTGAACTGTTTTCCATGATAACCTTATAGTGATGGTATTCTGTCTCCTTTTCATTGTCAAGGAATATTTTCCATTTACCAGGAAGTGCAGACACTCTTAAGGGATTAGATGTTACATGGAGTTCTCAAATAAAGAGATAATAAAATCATGTATAAAACAATAAGTGCAAAAATGACTGTAGCAGCACCCATACCTCTGATGCTATATACAGTCCTCAGGCCCACTTTACAGCTGCCTCATGATGTTTCCTAAACAGCCCGTGAATTGACCCAAAGGGAGCCTAGCAGACTCATCTCATCAAAACATCAGACCCAGAAGCTTCCTTTCTGTTAGTCACCTCAGGCAGGTATACAAGGAAAATCTGATTTCACAGGCCATCGTCTCTAAAAGGTGCTCTGATATTTCCCTTCCTTCAAAGGTATTTCTCATGCCTGAGGGGTTTGTACCAGAGTGGTTTCTAAGTCTCCTCTAGAAGCACTGCACTGTGTATCCAGCTACTGCACAAGAATATGAAATGTAAAGGGTGATGTTTTCATTATTTTTTAGATTTTTGACTGTCTGCAATGTCAGCTGCTGACTTTTTAATAATGCCCTGTCTTTGTTATAAACTATTGTGGTTGCAAGTCACCAAGGGTGAGCAGAATGATAAATATATGGGTTCCCTTTATGTGTCTGTGGTTTTTTAGTCACTTTACTTTTCTGGGTCTGTCTGAAATCAAGATAACTAGTCCTCAGTTTCAGTGATAGGTAATGATTTCTTTCTGGCATCTTGTTCATGACTTCAGATTAATATCTTCACTTCCAGTTTTCTTTCCATCACTGGATCCAGATCCACTTTATCACGAGACTGCGTCTTGCAGGCTTGCCAGTTCCTCATTCATGAGCTCCATCAGAGCTAAGGGAACTTGCATGTTATACTCACACAGGATGCAGAAGCAGACACAGCTCAATTTTCCTGTGCTCTGAACCAAAAGCTATTTAGCTGTGATTAGCACAATCCTGATCCCAAGCTATTAAGCTCTGCTGAGAGGCAAACTATATTAGCTTAGTCTGGATGGCCACATAAACACTTGGAGCAGGGAAAAAGTGAGCTCATGTTGGTCTGCAAAAAAATCATGCAGCCAGAACCATTGCCTACATGCATGGATCTATTTCTAACTAAATTTTGCAGATTGAGCAAATCTGGGGGGATTAGTGAATACACTTGAGGGCAGGCCATTTGGAAGACCTAGACAGGCCAGAGGAACCATCCAACCTTATGAAGTTCAAGGACAAATGCAAAGTTCATCTGCTGTAAAGCCTTTCACAGCAGCATAGGCTGGTTCTACCTAGCTGGGGGCAGCTTTATGGAGTAGACCCTGGGGGTGGTGGACAGTAAGCTGAGCATGAGCCAGGAGTGACCCTAGCAACAATGAAGGCCAAGAGATTCCTGGGCTGTGTGAACAGGAGCAAAGACGGAGCCAAGGGAAGTCCTTTGGTCATTAGACCACAGCTAGATTACCACATCCAAATTTGGGGCCCTGGATATGGGAGAAACACTGACTATCTGGATCAAGTTCATCTGAGGCCACCAAGTTGGTCAGAGTTGGAGCACCAGCCCTATGGATTGAAGCTGGAGGAATGGGCTTCTTCAGCCTGTGCAGAGATAGCTCCAGGTCACCTAACAGCAGCTCCCCATTGCCTAGGAGGAGGTCAGTGAGGAGAAAGGAGACAAGCTGTTTGATGGCAGTGCATGATAAGAAACAGCAGGTTAAAAAGGTTAATACTGCTGTGCTGGTTTGGGCTGGGATACAGTTACATTTCTTCATAGTAGCTTGTACAGGGCTATTTGTGCTGAAAATAGTGTTGGCAACACATTAATGTTTTCATCAGTGTTTCATTGTTAAAGTGTTTCACTGTTTTCAGCAATGCTTATGCAGAGTCAAGACATTCTGCCTCTCAGGCTTCCCTACCAGCAAGTATAGTAGTGCACAAGAAGTTGGGAGGAGACACAACTGAGACAGCTGACCTCAACTGACCAAAGGGATGTCCCTGACCATATGGCATTGTACTGAGCAATAAAACTAGGGATGGAAGTTGATAACGAGGATGCTGCTTGGGATCTGGCTGGACCTCGGTTTGGTGGTGGTGGACAATTGTATTCATTTGAATAATTTGGGATTTTTCACAGGCTTTAATCACCTCCCTCCTTGTTGTTTGGGTGGATGGAAGGGATGAACCTGTATTTTTTCTTAAAAAAAAATCTTTTAATCATTCAACTGTTTTTATTTCAGCCCACAAGCTGTTTTCTCGCTTTTACCCTTTAGATTCTTCCACCCATCCTATTAGGGGAAGCAGGCATGTGGTGCTTAGCTGCCAGAAGGGATTGAACCATCACAACCAGAAAGAACTTTCATCCCCAGAGGACACCCAAGCACAAGCACAAATTGCCCAGAAATTACTTTTTATCTCTGGAGGGTTTCAAGCCCTGACTGAATGAAGTGTGGTCTGACCTCAAAGTTGACCCTGCTGTGAGAGAAAGTTGGATCAAAGGTCCCCTCTGCTGAAAGTGTCCCGCAGTTATGTGATTCCATGATCCTCCATGTCCATCTTGAAAATGTGTCACTCCAGTCCATTAAAATTCACAGAATCAAAGAATCACAGAATGTTAGGGGTTGGAAGGAACCCTGAAAGATCATCTAGTCCAACACCCCTGCCAGAGCAGGATCACCTAGAATAGATCACACGGGAACTTATCTGGGCAGGTTTTGAATATCTCCAGAGATGAAGACTCTACACTCCACTGGGTAGCCTGTTCCAGTGTTCTCTCACCCTCAGAGTAAAAAAATATTTCCTTAGGAACAGACATCACAGCAACAGTTCCACTTCCCTTCTGTCATGCGTGCAGAGCCACCTCCTGATGTACCTGTCTTCTGTCCAACCTCAGCACTGCAGCTGTGGTTTGACAAGAGGGCAGAAACAACTTCTTTGGAAACTGAGAAGGAGACGCTTCTTCATCCCTTTTATGAGTAGCTCTTGATTTAAAAAACAAACCCAAACCCACACTGTGGGGAACTGTGATGTATCTGTGAACCCTCGGAAGAGCCGTGGTGAGTAAACATTGCTGTGCTCCCATGAGAAGCTGGAAGCTCCCTGGACAGACTGAGTGGGAATGAGAAACCACAAGATAAGATGGGAGGCCACCTGGGCTAACTTAACAAGTAACTATAGCAATGCTATCGCTGACCCATGAGAGTCTTGAGAAAAGTTCATTAACCAATTGCAGGCAGCCACACTAACACTACACACAATATATGAGTTGTGTGCTGGAATAAAACATCGCTTGCTTTTTGGCCATCGAGGTGCTCTGCTTGTGTTTGATTCTTGTCGCACGGACTGTCACTTTATCCTTACCCCGACCCCTATACAGCGACACCAAACAAAACCACAAACAGAACTCCACAACAAACCAAAACACCACAACCAAACCAAACCAAAACACTGCACCTTTATTTTGCTTTTGCATAAGCAAACAAGTAAAAAAAGAATTCTGAGAGTCCCTTTATCTCTCCATTAGGAAGCTTAAATGGGAATCTGGGCTATCTGCCTTGAAGACAGACCTGCATGTAGGTGCATTTCTGTAAGACATTCTAGAAGATAATAAAAAGCTCTTGAGTAGCATGTGAGTGTGGATTTATATGTGATATTGTTCTTGGATTGCCTCAAGGATAGTTCTGGTTATGGCTAAAGAGCTTTATTCCCAGACCAAAGGCATTGTTCATAATTGTAAAACAAACAACAACAAACCCAACCAAACAAAAAAAATCAAGTATTTGGTAGTTGGACTAGATGGTCATTGTAGCTCACTTCCAAATGAACTTTTCTGTTCTAATTATTTCAAGTGTTGCTCTTCAAGTCCATACTTGAGGTATTTTTGAGGAAAAATACATACAAAATGCAGTATAAAATTATAGAAGCATAACACTAACACAAAACTAACATTACAGAAAGAGATAAAGAATTGCAACATTCCTATCTGAGGAAGGATGAAAGAGCATGTCCCTCAAAGTGGGATGGAAAAAATCCCTTCTGTTGGGACTCTGTGTCACTGAAATGACTGAAAATTAAGTATACACAATTCATCCATGCAGCAATTACTCCGAAAAGTCTGCATTTTCGTGCAGCATGTATTTAAAACTACAGCCAGGTCCCCATGGTTATGCCAGCACTGGCACCGAGTAGCAGTCACCGCATAGTTTAATTACTTCTTGCGTTTCACTTCCATTCAGCTTCACCAGTGGGCAGAATTTCGCTGTACGGGTCAGGGATAACCGGACCACGGGTTGCTTTCCCCATTTCCACCACAAGAGGTCCCCCAGCTCCGCAAGAGGGGCTGCCGCGCTGCGCGGAGCGCTCAGCCCCAGGCACGCCTTCACCCCACGTACCCGCACAGCAGGCGCGGCTGCAGCCTGGGGCTTGGCACCGCATCGGTCACAGCGGCCTCCTGACCACACCACTTAGAGACCAGGGTGTCTAAAATTGAACACCTGACTATGAGGCTTGATTCACTATTATTTTCCCCCCTTCAACGAATGCGCTCCTGCCGGGAGTGAGAAGCTCCCGGGTAAGATCCAGCAGAGAGCAGAATCCGCTCATAGTTTGTCCACCTAAGTGTGTCATTATGTTGGGAGTTCTTTTACACCAGAAGGTAGTTAAAACACTGGCGCCTGCAAATTTCTGCCTTGTAGTCTCATCTTTGCAGCTTTATATCGCTGTTCAAAGATTGAAGGTTTTTTTTTATTCTTTATTATAGAGAGACAGTTTAAAAAGCAACCAATACAAGAAACAAACAAGCAAAAAATGGCATTGGCTGAATATTCAGAGTAACTCAGAAAAGTACTCTGACTCTGATGAGATTTCAGATAAATCCAACTACTGTCACTTCTCTCCAAAGTTACTTTTAAAATTATAATACAAGTGCAAATGTCTGGGTGCCAGCAGAGGCCCTGAGAGCAAATGGACATGAATTGCACCTTCCTTTAATACAATATACAATACAATACAATACACCAGGTTGGAAGAGACATTCAAGATCATCGCGTCCAACCCATCAACCAATCCAACCCACCTAAACAACTAAACCATGGCACCAAGCACCCCATCAAGTCTCCTCCTGAACACCTCCAATAAAGGTGACTCCACCACCTCCATGGGCAACCCATTCCAATGGTCAGTCACTCTCTCTGTATAGAACTTCTTCCTAACATCCAGCCTAAACCTGCCCTGGCGCAGCCTGAGACTGTGTCCTCTTGTTCTGGTACTGGCTGCCTGGGAGAAGAGACCAACCTCTGCCTGGCTACAACCTCCCTTCAGGTAGTTGTAGAGAGCAATAAGGTCACCCCTGAGTCTCCTCTTCTCCAGGCTAAGCAACCCCAGCTCCCTCAGCCTTTCCTCATAGGGCTTGTGTTCCAAACCCCTCACCAACTTCGTCACCCTTCTCTGGACGTGTTCCAGCAAGACAACATCCTTCCTAAACTGAGGGGCCCAGAACTGGACACAGCACTCAAAGGGTGGCCTAACCAGCGCAGCGTACAGGGGCAGAATCACCTCCCTGCTCCTGCTGGCCACACTCTTCCTGATACAGGCCAGGATGCCATTGGCCTTCTTGGCTGCCTGGGCACACTGCAGGCTCATGTTCAGCCTACGGTCAACCAGCACCCCCAGGTCCCTCTCTGCCTGGCTGCTCTCCAGCCACTCTGACCCCAGCCTGTAGCACTGCCTGGGGTTGCTGTGGCCAATGTGCAGAACCCGGCACTTGGATGTGTTCAATCTCATGCTGTTGGACTCTGCCCATCTGTCCAGCCTGTCAAAGTCCCTCTGCAAAGCCTCTCTACCCTCCAGCAGATCAACTCCTGCCCCCAGCTTGGTGTCATCCGCAAATTTACTGATGATGGACTCAATGCCCTCATCCAGATCATCAATAAAGATGTTGAAGAGCATGGGGCCCAGCACTGATCCTTTGCTTTCACTAAAGCATATTCTGAGCTGCTTTTTGTAGGCATACAGATGACTCCAGGCATGGGTGTGTTCCAGCCGAATTGTTAATATGAATAATGATTCATGGTAGTGAAAGCGACACATACCTGTGCAACATTCATCAACATGAAAGGCTGATGCAGGCAGCAGGGCTTTAGCCACCTCGTTAGCCTTGGTCAATGCAGCATCTCAATGATTGTCATGCATCTTTTGCATGACAAAATTAAAGCCATGTGAGGGACCAGCTGGTTGAAACTTAACATTGCAGAAAGGAATGGCAAGGAACAGGTTGTACAGTTAGAAAGAACCAAGGGCTAAATTTGGTAAGACTGTGCCCCAGCCTTAATCCAACAAAGCATGCATTTAATTTTAAGTTCATAAGCGATTCATTAACATCAGTATGGTTATTCTCGTGTTTGAAATTAAGCACCTGTAAAAATGCTGTACAGGATTGGACCTCTCCCTTCAATACCCTCGGAGTGTTCACACAATAGTGCCCTTTGTAGTGTCTGAAAATCTGGTTTCTCAGCTTCCTTTGCCTGCAGTGATACTGCATAATATGAGAAGCAGCTCATTTTGGGCCCAGTCCTACTATGAGATCAACTTTGGCAGATGTCAAAGTTGTAAGAGTCTCTGTAGCCCAAGCCTCTTAAAGCCTGTTTGCACCAACTGCAGCAATGACTCCAGGTGCCTGTGGCATTCTTCACCCATCAAATTCAGTCTCAAAGCATGGTAAAACATCTTCAGCCTGGTAATTCAAGATAATTGCTGCATCAGGTGAACAGCTTTAGCTTGCATACAACTTGCATAAAACTCATGCAATGCCTTGTCATGACAGAATGCCATTTACTTCTGGCCTCCAAAATTCTGTAAGTGACTTCTGATTAGGACACTGTAAGAATACAGACCAGTAGACTTAAATGTTTTCCTAAGCTTTCTAAAAATCTTGTTTAATTCCCAAACAGAAAATGTTCTGTACATATAGAGCATTGTTACTAAGTGAAACTGCTGAAGTTGCCTGAATATGAAAGTACAATGCCTTGGTAACACACCGCAGCACTGTGCTGCCATACACAAAGCAGAGTGCATGTATTTGCATGCAGCTGCTTATGAATGCTTATGCTCTAGCACTAGATGACTGGGGGGAGGGGGGAGGGAAGGAATGAAGTAACCTTGTAAGTGACTGACTAGAAGGCAAAAATGTTATCCTGTCATTAAAGAGTGACTGAAGAGGGGAATAAATTTCCAGCCCAAAGACATGATCTAAAAGAATTTGAATTACTCTCTGATGTTAAGTATATCAGGCATTTGGACAGGGGCCATCACTGCAGACCTACAGTGTGGAGAGCTAGGAGTCATGTTTGTTGTGTAACTGTCACCACGGAGGAGTGGGTGAGGAGTGCCCTTCCCAAAGAGCACTAGCACGCTGGTTGCAAGGACTCGTGTTGGACCTCAGTCACGCAGTATAAGCTGTATGGAGTGCCAGCCTGATACCTTACAGGAGTGCTTTTAACCGTGGCACCAGCTTTTTGTTCTGGTATCAGGGAAGACAGGAAAAACACTTGTGTGTAACTGACCCTATTACAGAGATTGGGGGTGGGGGGAAGAAATTTAAAAAAAATCAAAACCAATCCCAGAAACAGATGCCTTGAGTCTGGCTGATTTGTACTGAAACATTTCATTTAGAATCCTGGAATCACAGAATCAACAAGGTTGGAAAAGACCTCAGAGATCATCAAGTCCAACCTGTCACCACAGACCTCATGACTACTAGACCATGGCACCAAGTGCCATGTCCAATCACCTCTTGAACACCTCCAGGAACAGCGACTCCACCACCTCCCTGGGCAGCACATTCCAATGGTTAACAGCTCTCTCTGTGAAGAACTTTCTCCTGGCACAGCTTGAGACTGTGTCCTCTTGTTCTGGTGCTGGTTGCCTGGGAGAAGAGACCAATCCCTTCCTGGCTACAACCACCCTTCAGGTAGCTGTAGACAGCAATAAGGTCTCCCCTGAGCCTCCTCTTCTCCAGGCTAAACAATCCCAGCTCCTTCAGCCTCTCCTCATAGGGTTTATGCTCAAGGCCTCTCACCAGCCTTGTTGCCCTTCTCTGGACACATTCAAGAGTCTCAATGTCCTTCTTAAATTGAGGGGCCCAAAACTGGACACAGTACTCAAGGTGTGGCCTAACCAGTGCAGAGTACAGGGGCACAATGACTTCCCTGCTCCTGCTGGCCACACTATTCCTAATACAGGCCAGGATGCCATTGGCCTTCTTGGCCACCTGGGCACACTGCTGGCTCATGTTCAGCTGGCTGTCAATTAGCACCCCCAGGTCTCTTTCTGTTTGGCTGCTCTCCAGCCACTCTGACCCCAGTCTGTAGCACTGCATGGGGTTGTTGTGGCCAAAGTGCAGCACCCAGCACTTGGACTTGCTGAATGCCATCATTCAGCACTGATCCCTGGGGGACACCACTAGTGACTGGCTGCCAGCTGAATGTGGTAGCATTCACCACCACTGTCTTGAAAACTCTTTTGAAAACTGTTAGCATCTAGTGGGTCGTTCGAATGTGAATGGAACAGAGGGCTTTCATGCAACCACAAATTGGGGTTTTGAAGCCTAGCCTTTTGGAAAAATCTTAGCAATCATGTAGAAAGAACTTGAGTCAACACATATGTTTACATCAGCTTTGAAGAAAGAAAAGCATATGAAAGATTTCTTCATAAGGCATTCCTTTCTACATGCAATTAAACCTTTTATAATCACACATATTTGTACAGAGGAGATTTTTCATATTTATTTTTCATATTGCAGTGTCCTACCTTATGAGGATTGAAGCCAGAATGACTATAGAAATGGGAAAACTGTATTGGTTGAAATGTACTTAGCAGCAAAAATTAATCCATGGAAACATGAAATTATATAGAGACAGAGGACACAGCTGAAGTTTTGGTAGCAGAATGTGTGTAGTAACCAAGCATAACCACTGCTGTTGAATTTAGGTATTGTGTTTTTCACCTGCCACTTTATTTTTTCCCTTTCTTCCAGAACATGCAGATAGTGCTTCCAACACCCATGTGCTGGATCTTGTATAGAATGTGCTTTCTCTCCCCTCTTTTGACCTTGGCCACAACATTGGCAACAATAACCCCATGCAGTGCTACAGGCTGTGGTCAGAGTGGCTGGAGAGCAGCCAGGCAGAGAGGGACCTAGGGGTGCTGGTTGACAGTAGGCTGACATGAACCAACAGTGTGCCCAGGCGGCCAAGAAGGCCAGTGGCATCCTGGCCTGTATCAGGAAGAGTGTGGCCAGCAGGAGCAGGGAGGTCCTTCTGCCCCTGTACACTGCACTGGTTAGGCCACCCCTTGAGTGCTGTGTCCAGTTCTGGGCCCCTCAGTTTAGGAAAGATGTTGAGTTGCTGGAACATGTCCAGAGAAGGGCAACAAGGCTGGTGAGGGGTTTGGAGTACAAGCCCTATGAGGAGAGGCTGAGGGAGCTGGGGTTGCGTAGCCTGGAGAGGAGGAGGCTCAGGGGAGACCTTATTGCTCTCTACCTGAAGGGAGGTTGTAGGCAGGCAGGGGCTGGTCTCTTCTCCCAAGCAACCAGCACCAGAACAAGAGGATGCAGTCTCAAGCTGCACCAGGGGAGGTTTAGGCTGGATGTTAGGAAGAAATTCTTCATAGAGAGAGTGATTGACTATTGGAATGGGCTGCCCAGGGAGTTGGTGGAGTCGCCATCACTGGAGGTGTTTAGGAGACTTGATGGGGTGCTTGGTGCCATGGTTTAGTTGATTAGATGGTGTTGGATGATGGGTTGGACGTGATGATCTTGAAGGTCTCTTCCAACTTGACCTATTCTATTCTATTCTATTCTATTCTATTCTATTCTATTCTATTCTATTCTATTCTATTCTTTCTATTCTATTCTTGTTTACACCTTTGACTTTATATCTGGGAGTGACCCTCCTGCTGCTTTATCACCTAAAGTATAAGGATCCCTTCTCCAAAATGGAAGTTTCCAGAAGTGCTCCATTACCTGCAAAACCCAACAAGTATCTGAATATGGTTTTGGGGTTAATTTCATTTACCTTAATCCAAATCTCATCACACCAGCACAAATTACAGCAGAATTTGGCCTTTTCTGGCTTTGAAGCATTAAGGGAAAACATGTGTGTAATCATTAACATCTGTGAATTTATACATTTCAAGAAGTGTTCTTAAATTGACGTGCTCTCTGAAGATACAGTCAGTTGAGTAGGCATAAGACCCACAGCTATACTGAGGTTGGAGACCCAACTAACAGTAAAGCTTCAAATAATGATACAGCTTCAGCTTTAAATGTTCACAAGACCTTGCATAAAATATTCTACATCAGGCTGTAGCTTTATTGTAAAAGCTCTTAGGAAAAGTGTGCCCACCGACTGGACAGATGGGCACAGTCTAATGGCATGGCATTTAACAAGTCCAAGTGCTGGGTGCTGCACTTTGGCCACGGCAACCCCATGCAGAGCTACAGGCTGGGGTCGGAGTGGCTGGAGAGCTGCCAAACAGAGAGGGACCTGGGGGTGCTGATTGACACCCGCCTAAACATGAGCCAGCAGTGTGCCCAGGTGGCCAAGAGGGCCAATGGCATCCTGGCCTGTATCAGAAATAGTGTGGCCAGCAGGAGCAGGGAGGTCATTGTGCCCCTGTACTCTGCATTGGTTAGGCCACACCTTGAGTACTGTGTCCAGTTTTGGGCCCCTCAGTTTAAGAAGGACATCGAGACACTTGAACGTGTCCAGAGAAGGGCAACAAGGCTGGTGAGAGGCCTTGAGCACAAGCCCTATGAGGAGAGGCTGAGGGAGCTGGGATTGTTTAGCCTGGAGAACAGAAGGATCAGGGGTGACCTCATTGCCCTCTACAACTACCTGAAAGGTGGTTGTAGCCAGGAAGGGGTTGGTCTCTTCTCCCAGGCAACCAGCACCAGAACAAGGGGACACAGTCTCAAGCTGTGCCAGGGGAGGTTTAGACTCGAGGTGAGGAAAAAGTTCTTCACTGAGCGAGTCATTCGTCATTGGAATGGGCTGCCCGGGGAGGTGGTGGAGTCGCCGTCCCTGGAGGTGTTCAAGGGGAGATTGGACATGGCACTTGGTGCCTTGGTCTAGTTGTGAGGTCTGTTGGGACAGGTTGGACTTGATGATCCTTGGGGTCTCTTCCAACCTTGGTTATACTGTGATACTGTGATAAAAGCTACAGATCATTATGCTAAGACTGGTGCAGATCAGCAATAAATACATGAAGACAGTATTTGTAGGTAGAGGTAATATAAAGACAGACCATATTTGGATAACGTAGACCACATTACCTCTACTTGTAAACCATATCTTGCTTACATCCTTACATGGTCAGGGCTACTACTGCAGCATTAAAGGACAACACTGCTCACAGGCAGGATTCTCAGTTTGAAATGTCCTTCCATTTTCTTCTTTAATGGACTCAAGAAGTATTAAGCATCTAGCAGTTCATGAGCAGCCCACCCACGATTTTGTAAGACAAGCATCACGCATTCAAAAAACACTCATCAATCTGCTCTGCGCCTCTGCATATTGAAAATAAAGGTTGCACGGAAGTGCTGTTCTCAGGATCCAGAAAACATCTCTGGACAATAGTGGAACTATTCCAACTATTTCCCCATCACTGTATTTTAAAACTGTTCCTGTGCACTGAGAACCATTTGAACATTTGGATCCTGCTAGATGTTTGGGTCCACAGAGGACAGATTTGCATCTAAGAACTAGCATTAGCACTGAAAAGGTTGGGGTTTGTTTGTCAGGTTTGGGTGGGGAGGGGGTGTGTGGCTCTGCCTGAAACCCATCTAACTGCCAATACACTCCAATGTCTGCATCCAGCTCCCTGACTGAACTGACTGGGCATCTCTTTGGGCTCACTGTAGCTACAGCCTGTGTTCTACCTGTGGAAACCAAGGATCTGGGAAAGGATGGCTGGTATGCATACGGGTTTCACCCCTAAATGTGATCCAGACATGGACTTTGTGCACATCCTGAGTCAGAAACTCAAATGTTTCCCAGGTTATGGTGTCTAGACATAGGCTTAGTGCTTCTGGGACAATAATTTATGTTTTCCTGCGTATAGGTTTCTCACCTGCATGGTGGAGATATTAATGTTACCATTGTAACTGTCCCTGTTGCTTGCTATCAGTTTGGAGTAAGAACAGTCTCCTAATTTCTTTGTTGGAAGCTGAAACATAAGCACACTGATTTCTGTTAGGTCTCTAGCCAGTGTTATAATTAATACACGTGCAAGAATTTGTTGCAAAGTATTAGGGCATCTGTAGAGCATATCATACTGTCAGAAATCAAAAGAGAAGATAAAATAGAAGCTTAATCTCTCAGGGATAGGTAATACATGCTTCTCTGCTACACACCTGACTGTGGTGATGACTATGATGCCACACAGCACATAAATCCAGAATGCTGATAAAAAACTGTATGTTGCACCACCTGTTCTCACCCAGCTTCTTTTCTTTACTAAAATAACCCCAAGTAAAACGCAGGCTTTCAAGCAAAGAAACTCTTCAGCCAGCATCCAGTTTCAATGGGTTCATGTTAAAACTGCATGAAGAGAACTCCAACAGGAATTCAAAAGCATAAAATCTGGCAGTTTCAAATTCCATGCTGGAAGATGACCTATTTTTAGCAACAAATGAGAATTTCTTCTTCACTTTAAACCTGTACTATTTCTGGAGCCCCAGCCAGCTGCCTTCCCAGTAATAATGTAGTGTAATAATAACTATGACATGTGAACAGTGGCTTTGACACAAGGGCTTGCAACTTAAAATATCATTGCTAACAGTCATTTTCTGTTGCTGCAGCAATCGCATCAGCTGCACTCACCTTAGGTGAAGGTAAGTTAAAACTTCTGGCAGCATATTTGGAGTTAGGAATTATTCTAGGTAAATAAATGCAATGCAAGCTATGGAGAAAAGAATGTGTGCCTGGACACCTGTTTTTCATTTATAGTATTGGATTAAGTTTATCTCATCCTCAAGGCAGGCAAAGCATCATCTAAATCCATCTGTGAAAAGCTGAATAAATGATAATTTATGCAAGAATGCAAAAATTCCCTTTCAACTAGAAGTAAGCAAAATGGGTCACTGGTAATTAAATTATTGATTAACTTGGCTTGCCACCCATTCCACAATGTGAACTGATGTTTATTCATTTAGACAACACATCTCAGAACCCTTTTGAATACAGTAGCCCTGACTGAACTGGTAGTAGCCTCTTAGCTTGTTTGTGAATATTGTTTTCAAATCTTAATACTTATTGGGACAGAAAAGTAAAAGGACAAAACATGCAGGTTTTAATGCTGTAAACAGGAGAACTTTGTGGCTGTCTCAAGTGCCAAGTCTTGCATATTCTCTGACTTTGTGGTTCTTGTGACATATATTCAATGTGTCCATTGTTTTATCAGCAAGCAAATGAGAACTGTGTGTGAGCCAGAGCCAGATGAGACTTCCCTGACCACTTAACATGTGTAAAGGGCGTGCAGGGCATGAGCTCCTTTCATGCTGGCAAATGAAGATCTGGAATACATAAAATATGCAGCATTAGAGCCTTTAACTTTGGGAAACACCTTGTCTACTAGCCTAACGAAGTCTATTTGGTTCAGCATTCAGAAAGGTCTTGTTGCAACCAAAACAACGAGGCAGGCACAAAAGAAGATGGAACGAGTGGGTAGCAGGTTACCACCCATATGCGCATCACACATAAGCGTACATGCACAAATGCATGACAATTTCTCATCTTTCACTGTATGAACAGCCAACATATGCCATCTGTATTATATTGATGTCCCTAATTTATGGCTGATGAGTGTGCCTCTAAGCAGTATGTCTGGCAAAAATAAGTAAATATTTATAAATACTTCCAAATTAATAGCGGTATGAAAGTTGCATTCCTAAAACAACAGTGAAGTAGAATATCCTGACTGCAATATGACCATGTAATGGTTTTCTCAACAAAGGGTTAAAGCTTCCAAGTAAAAAAATTGTTGTCACATGACACAATTGTCTCCAAAAAGAAAAATGCAGATAATAGCTAAGGCAAATCCATCTTTATGCAATTAAATATGTTTCCTTAAATAGTTGTGCAGAAAACATCAATTCTCTTAATGCACAAAAGTATCCTCCAATAAACAAGAAGGAAGAGGAATCCAAAAGGCAAATAGAATAGAATGGAATGGAATGGAATGGAATGGAATGGAATGGAATGGAATGGAATGGAATGGAATGGAATGGAATAGAATAAACCAGGTTGGAAGAGACCTTCAAGATCATTGTGTCCAACCTATTATCCAACACCACCTAATCAACTAAACTATGCAACCAAGCACCCCATCAAGTCTCCTCCTGAACACCTCCAGTGATGGTGACTCTACCACCTCCCCGGGCAGCCCATTCCAATGGGCAATCACTCTCTCTGTGTAGAACTTCTTCCTAACCTCCAGCCTAAACCTCCCCTGGTGCAGCCTGAGACTGTGTCCTCTTGTTCTGTATAAAGTATTCTATATTAAAAATCTGCCTCTGTTTCACTGTTGCAACTATGCTAATCCCATTTTTCCTCACAAGTTTCTCTATTATTAACTGCCAATACAGTCACCCATTTTCATTACAGAAATCTAGACTATGAAAGAAGAGGCATATAATAGTTAATAAAATACTATAGAAATAGAACTGCTTGTATCATGCCCTTAAGGGCACTGGCTGATTGTAGATTGGAGGTTTATCTTGCATATCATATTATATAGTGTAAAATTTGAATATAAATAATGAGCAAGAGATGTAAGCAAGTGATACTAAAGCAACTTCACCAGCATCTCATGTGTCTGATTTTTTGCAAATCAGCTGCATATAAGGTCACTACTTTTTATTATTATTATTTATTTATACACCCTAACATTACCTAGATGTCTTGCTGACTTAACCAGTTCTATGTGCTTCTTCCAGTCCCGGAATTATATCAAAGTGAGGAGCCAAATACAATTTCTGACAAGTATAACTCGGTGAGACTGTTTTCAGAGAGACCCTTAGATGGGTTCATTATTTCATCCAAAGCAAATTTTGCAGCTGCTAGTAGCTGACTGAAGACCTTCCAATTTTTTGCCTTTTTGTTGTGGATCTTTAGATATCATTGTTTTTGTAGATATCTATCCAACATGTCTTGACAGCTACTTGATCTCGTATTATCTGATAAGAAAATATACAGTAATTTTCTGTTATTAATAATAAGCTCTCTTAAGTGCTACTATGCAAACACAGAAGCAAAGCTTTCTTGCATGAAATGAGCAACATATGAGTATGCCCTAACAAGTTTACCACCTAATACTGAGAGCCTCAGAAAGAGAAAAGCATGAGCTCTTCTTATGCCCTGAATTAGAGAATGCAAGCAAGACAAGAAATCAGGCAACTGCTGTGGGAAAGAAGAGTGGAGATTAAAAATAATGGGAAGAAGGCTGCTATAACAAATGGATTTTAAGAACTGTTATAAAAGAAAACAAATTTGATGGTTTCATTTGTACATTTCTGTAGTTTTGCCTTCATTCCCAGGATTCCTTATGGCTTTGCTCCAGCTGATTCTATGCAAGCAAAGATAAAAGGGTGCTGGGCTTCAGCCTTAGGCACCTCTTCTCTGAGCTCTCTCAAACCATGCATGCAACCTGACTGTCTGGCTTCTCAAGGTTCTGTCTGCCTCTTCACATCTCAGAGGGCTGGGAGCATCCCCTGAGGTACACATTGGTCTAGGAGTACAGATATAATAATGAGGGATGATTTTTTAATTATTATTATTTGTTTAAGTAGACATTAAAAAATGAAAATAAAACTGATTCCACCACTTCTCCTGCAGATGTACTGAGGCTTGTGAGTAGGTCTATGCAGTTTGGTATCAACAGTTGCACATCTGCTCTATCCATCTCCCAAGCCTGGCAAACCATGAAGCTGTCTGTATTAACAGAGCCTTGAGTTTAAAGTAATAATTTTTGCTGGGAAGCAGTATTAAGCAGCTCAGACGTTTGCATGGGTGTTAGTCTTGAGCTGGCCTTTGTCTTGCAAACTCAGAGACACAAGAGCTCACATTTGCCCATATAGACACAGCATAAAGGTCTGTAATTTTCTGTTCTCCTTATCTATGTAGATACATTCCTTCTCAGTCTCTCAGGACTAATTTCCCAGTGAGTTTAGCACAGCTAGCTCTGAGAGAAAGCTTTAGCTTCTTTCTTTTTCATGAACACAAATTCTCTCAAGATGAATGCACATATATAAACCTGCAAACCATTATTTCTTTTACTAGTCTTTATGGATGAAATTCAGTTGTGGCACAGATGGATATATACATATATCATCCTGTGTTAGATGAAAAGATTTCAGGAAGAGGGTCTGCAGGATCTTTTGTTCAAAGCATCTCACAGACCTACCAGAAAGGTCTGAACCCCGCTGCTTAGCTTGCTGCATGATGTTACAGGCTCAAGCAGTGACCTTTGGGGTGTTTTTTTCTGTGAAGTCAGGGATCCCCACAGCTGCACAGCTTGCCTGGCAGACTTAAACAGCAGCAGTGAAGGTCTAAGTCTGCAAATGCTGAGCTGCAGGCTACTCTATAGTCTCCGTGCTGTGCCTCCAATATTGCTGCAGGAATATTTGTGATCTATGTGCTCCCTGACATGTTGTTCCTTGGACTTCAGCAGCACAACTCAGAAGAAACTTCCAAGAAAAGCAAAACAAAACAAGAACAACAGAAAAAACCCCACACCAATCATTATCAGATGCCTTTATGATATAATTTTCAATATCTTCATGGACTAAGCTGACCAAATGAAAGTAAAAGGGGTGTTTGCTGCAATGCCACTTCAGCTATGAGGTTCCTGCAATTCAGCTTTGAGGTTTATAAGATCTCCTGTTAATACACTACTGTACTGGATCCCAAGCCAAGACTGATAGAATGAAATAACTTGAGCTGTAGACTACATTTCCAAATGAAGCCCTAAGTGCCTAAGTCTTTGCATTAAGATTACATCTACACATTTTTTATACATCTCAAACTCTTTGAACTTTAAAACTTTACAATAGCATAATTGATTTTAATCTTTTCTAAGCACTTATCTGGTATATGAAACTAGATACTCTATATAATGATTCAGCCCTCAGGCTTTAAAAATTGTAATACAGGTTCTTTAAAAAAAAATTAAATGTAAAATCAAATTACATTATTAGGCTCCTCAGCTTATGGTTTTATCGCTGCAATTAATATATAGCCCCTGTGCCTGAGGTAAAAGGTGCCCACAACTGTGAGAAGAACATTTGTCCAACATAGCATGAAGAAATATTAACGATTGACTTAACTGAAAAATCATACTGGCAAAGGCACTAACTCAGCTGTACAGGACTGGTCATAATACACATCATTAGTGTCTTCAGCACTTCTGTTGTGCCTGTGTCTTTTTAATACCCATCAATGTCAAACCTGGGAGAAGAGCACAATGTTTGGAGAGCCACCATGGCATGATGCCACACAAATGTTTAGGTGCTGGGGCACGAATCAAATTCATAATCCAAAGTAAGATGTTGAAGTGTCCATACTATCTGTTGGAGTGTGAATCACCTACAAATGTGATCTTTACATGGCAGGGCACTGACTGCATAGCCAAATAAATGGACTGTTAAGAAATGCAGAGAAAAGTGTGGGTCTCAGTGTCCTCCCTGGGGGCCTGACAGTGCAGCACCCTGCTGCAGGGTCTGCTTCTAGCCAGCTCCAATTTAGACTCGAACAACAGGGCTTTAAGAGACTCCTTGAAGTGCCATCTCAAAACCACTATGAAATCTCTAAAATATCCATCAAACAATGCCTTCTGCACAATAACAGGACACCACAGGACTGCTCCAAAAATTATGAGATCTTTTAATTTCTTCTTTTTTCTATTTGGTATTATACAGGTATGTCCCTTGTCCCAAGTTCCTATCTCACACTTTTACATTGTACACCTCTGCTGAAGAGACTATCCAAGTCTTACACAGAATAATGACTTTAGCAAAAAAGGCCCACAGCTACATGGCTTTTGCAAAATTAAGCTGTTCTGTGTTTATGTGTTCATGTAAATGGTGCTGTTATGTCCATTGTATCATGCAATAAAATTACTGATGCACTCCTTAGGAGGTGTGAGACCCATCTTCCCTGTTTCCACGAGCCCAAAAGCATTTGAACACACTTTTCTCACAGAAGCCTTACCCACAGACTACATGTCTGGTGAATTAGGCGTAGATGTAGATGGATGTCCTTTTGTTAAAACAAACAAGCAAACAAAACCCTGGCTGTTTTAGATTCATTATAATGTTGGATTATATTATCCCATCTTTTGTGCAAAAGGATTAAGACCTGGAATGGACATACTGGGACAGACTTCCTGCTTCACCTACCATCAGTGAAGCAGAGCGGACTATAGGCAACTAGTTACATCTACCTGAGAATCTCTGCCTAGATTTAGCCTGCTTAGGGAGGCCTGGAGACTGGCTCACCCTTGCTGCAGAGCAACCATCTCTTATGAGATCCTCTACAACTGGCTATGACGAGGTCATAAGTGGGGTAGCTGGAGGGCAAAAGACTTAGGCCTTTCCCCTGTTCTGTATTCAGTGGAGGGATTTTAAGGAGCTTTCACCAAATACTGATGCTCCACTCATCCAGAAATTGTGGAGGTGGGAAGGCAGTAGAAGCACTCAGGTGAATCCCTTCAGGGCTCACTTGGCCCATGCTGGCACAAATAGGTGTAATTCCTACCTCATGGGTCAGCAGAGGTGAAGCAGGGAAAGGATGCCTCTTCTGCTTTTAGGGCAGGAAAAAACCATAAATTACAAACTGAATGTACTGTCTACAAAAAGCTAGCTCAGATATGTTCACGTGATTTCCATGATGTAGACCTTAAAACCGTGTCTTAAAACTGATCAAAACCAGAGACAATGAATTATTCATAGAAAGCAACAGGAGCCAAACCTAGAAAATATGCTGAAACATCTTTTTATTTGTGTGTTTTCCCCACATTTTTTTTTCTGTATTACTCATTTTATGGTGGAATTTCCAGGTGCCAGTCAAGAGTGAGATTAAAAGATACAAAAGTAAAGCTGCTGTTTATTCATCTGAAGACTCAGTTGCCACTCTAATGTAAGACAACATAATTCTGAGCACCAAGCATCTCACAATCTTTAGGACACAGAAAATAAACAAGCACAAACACTATGAAGATTTAATTTTAGCCCTTAGTCTCTTATTTTGTTGTTTTGAACTGGAATAGAAACTGCAGCAAAAACTCCTGAGAGCCGAATTCAATCCCCCTCTCAGATGCGTGGCTATTTCCCTGTTATATGACACTCTCCAACCTGTCACGTACTGCCTTCACTCAAAACCATTCCTAAATTGTTAGCAAGGTGGTGAAAGGGAGCTGAACATTTTCCCAGAATGGTAGTTACACTTTTTAATAAGGATTTCATGATCATTTTATGGACGCATTAAATAGCAGGGCAAATAGCTGCCTTTGACATCTGGAAACAGGTTCGTTTGCTAGGAGATGGTGCAAAATGCATGCATAAATGATTTGATCCTAAACTAGGCTGACAATTGACAGCACTAAGATTTAACAGATTTTTTTATTTTTCTTTTTTTTTTTTTTTTGACAGAATATTGTAGGACAAAGTCAGTGAGAGATAAAGAAAACCCAGACTGGGGAACAATAAACCGCAGTGGTCTTGACATGGATTTCTCCTAGGGAATTTGCATTGCTTAGTTTCTGAAGGGAAATCCACTTCCAGTTTTTATAACCCTTGTAGATTTATTTTTGTTTACAAAAAGTGCATCATCTGGAGCCAACTGTGCAGCCCAAAGCACTCAGTTCTCACCTTTTCCCGTGAAAGTCTGTTCTCTGAACTTCACAGACCATTTCCACATGTTCCTCTCTTCCCTCTTGGTACACAGAGAGCTTTCTGCAGTCAAGCAGAAGAAACCAGTTCCAGCCATAGGGATAACACCACTGTAGTGGCTCGTTCATGCACCCACACCTTGACTGTGGTGGGACAAAGAGTTAAAGTTTGGATTTCCCAGGTTCCTTCACAATTTTTGTTTACATTTTTGTACATAAGTTAATGTTGTTCCTTCTTAGATCAAGATCTCACAGAATCACAGAATCACTAAGGTTGGAAGAGGCCTCAAAGATCATCAAGTCCAACCTGTCACCACAGACCTCATGACTAAACCATGGCACCAAGTGCTATGTCCAATCCCCTCTTGAACACCTCCAGGGATGGTGACTCCACCACCTCCCTTGGCAGCCCATTCCAATGGCGAATGACTCTCTCAGTGAAGAACTTTCTCCTCACCTCGAGCCTAAACTTCCCCTGGCACAGCTTGAGACTGTGTCCTCTTGTTCTGCCGCTGGTTGCCTGGGAGAAAAGACCAACCCCCTCCTGGCTACAACCATCCTTCAGGTAGTTGCAGAGAGCAATAAGGTCTCCCCTGAGCCTTCTCTTCTCCAGGCTAAACAATCCCAGTTCTCTCAGCCTCTCCTTGTGTCTCCTACTGTTTCATCTTCTTTTGGTGGGAAAACTGATTCAAATTTTGCTATTTAGTGATCAGATTTATATAATGTTATTGACTGAAGAAGGTACACTTAGTATGTCTGAGTGAAGTACTGCAGATGCAAATCCTGTCACCACGTATGAAAACTTGTAGCAAAAGGAGAGATGGAATTAATAAAGAATCTGTGGAGTACAACGAGAAAAATATAAGCTGTAATGAAAAATACAATGAATGTTAACTTCATCTCTGCAGTCCAGGTAGGAAAGTATGATCCTCTTTAAGAGCTAAACAATGCATCTATAAAAGACTCAGTTGTGAAGCCCTGGATTAGAAGAAACTTGGCATCTGCCCCAACATTTGCAGAATCAAAATGCACACTGAAAAGATGTTCCCTTCTTTCAGTGTTTCAGTCTTCTTTTTTTTTCTTTCAGCCCTCCATTCCACAATGCAGACTCTTTTTAACTTGTTTGTTGCCAGAAAAGGTCTTTGTGGATTTTCTTTTTTTTTTTTTTTCCCAGACCCATTTGATGAAAAAAAAAACATCAAACTGAGTGAGATGCAAATAAAACTGTCATCTAGTTTCACACGTTTTAAAGTGCCTGACTTTTTGTGTTTATAATTGTTTTTAATTACTTAATTTTAAAACCTCAGGACTTTAAAGGGTATGTTGATTATTCTCTGAAAACTAGCACAAAGGCAAAGGATAAAGAAAACAGGGATTTTAATGAACATTTTTTACTTTCCCTCCTCCTCCCCCCCACCACCCCCCCCCCCCCCCCCCCCCCCCATGATAATCTTTCACACAAGCAGCTGCAATAATGAAACAGTTAATCACCACAGGTCTGTTTTAATCTACATTTTTTTAAGGAATCAACATTTTTGTGCACTTGCCCTGCTTGCTCCCCAGGTCATGCTCTGCCCTCTCATTTTGCATGTGTTTTGCTGCGAGTTATGCTGCTGTCCCTGAAGAATCACTGAGGCTACAGAGGTCCCCTGGTAGCGTTTTTGACCACCACATGCTGTCTGCTAATGCACAAGGCTGAAGTGAAGACCAATGGAATTAACTCTGATTTGATCTTGTTTCACTTGCAGTCCTGTCTGATTTCTTTAGGAGAAAGATGTTGCACATGCCCCGAGGCAGAGCATGGCTGAGGCATGAAGAAGGAAGTGGCAGTGACAACCACTCACAACCCTCCCTAGCTGCCACCTCTCTGCAGAGGTTATGCAGCTGCAGAAGCCACAGACCACTTTCAGAGCTTGAGTTCCTGCTGCTGCATGGGAGTCTCATGGCAAAAAACCAGCTACTCATCCTCAGTTAAGAGGCAGGCTGGTCATCTCCTGGGGCTAGGTTTCCTGCCACAGCAGGGTGCAATCTACCAGTCTGCCTGTCATGCAAAGACATAATTTGCTCTCCTTTGCTAAGCAGAAGTGCCTTTGATCCAGAGCCTGGATTAAAATCCATCTTTGAAGATTTGCTAAGTGGTGCTACATTTAAAACTTTCCTATAAATTAATGTAAAGACCCAACAATTATGTTAGAAAAAAAGAAAATTCCAGGTTTGCATCTGAGCTGCTGTAACCTCCTTCCACAGAAGTGTGGGTTGGAGGAGGATCCCTTTGCAACCTCCATATATAGGATATCCTCATTCTCACTTTGTCTTGGGACACCTCAGGTATGTTCCAGGATAAGGATTAAAAATTATTTCCCCAAGTGAATCCCTATCCCCCCCAGAAGATGTGGGAGCCATGGAGCCATGACCAGTCTGTGGCAAGGGGTTCCCACACCCAAGCCTGGTGCCAGTAAGGTGGACTAAACCCAACCCTCCACGAGTGTCAAATATAGCCCAGGATCATAAACAGCTCTTTTACAGAACAGTGCAAGTAATCAACTGTATAGCAAACATGATTCTTTGTGCTACTTTGGAGTACTGCTTTGAGGTATTTGTGCAGTCCCTTTGGTTGCAGAAACTTTTAAAACGGATTAGGATGCCTTAGTTCATTGCTATGCCAGCTCTGTATATCCTTGTGACTGATAACTGTTATGTTAATGGCAATCACTGGGAAGCAAACTGCTAAATTAGAATAAGGCCATTACAAGTTACTCTAATAGAGATAGGTTGATGTAAGAAAATGTATTAAAATATATTCCTAGGAAAACACATCAATACAAATAAAAAGATGGCACATAAGATAATTCAAGGGTTGCATAACCTTACAATCTAACCAAGTACAAATGCACTAAAAAATCTTACCTGTGCTGATCAACTAAGGAATCATTCAGGAATTCTATCAGATTTTAAAAACATGTTACCTTTATCAGTTATTCCTCTGTAGATGCCATTTATAATAGTTTGTAGACATCAGTGATCTGTGCTGAGCAAAAGATCATTGCCAGTCTATACATCATTTAGTCCTCTATGTGTTTCAAGACTAATGCAACTCATTTTCACTTTGCTCAGAGGGACTATGCTTTTGAATATTAATATACTGATTTTTTCCCCATTACCACCTATCATACATACTCTCTGACCATTATATCTTCTTGTGTCTTGCATTTAGATTTATACTCTTCCTTCCAATCATTTCTTATACACCTTTTTAAAAAGATAGATTTTTCTCAGAAGAGAAATATTTTCAGTGCTTTCCATTTTCATGCTATTTAATTTGCTGTTTTACATACCTGGTTCCTTTTGCATCTTTAACTGTTTGTCTTGCAAGATCCCCAGCCACCTGCCCAGCCCCTGCTCCTTCTCTGAGGCTACTTTTTGTTTGAAATGGTTGCAATGTGTTATTTGTTTCTGATTATAGCTAATTTATCTCATCCTACATAGACAAAGTGGGTTTTGTTAGACTAATATTTAACCAGGCCAGAAACTACTGAGATCATCTAACCTAACTCTCTGGATAATAATGGCCACAGGACTGCCTTGAATTAACTCCCCTTTCAACTGGAGGAGACCTTTAGAAACACATATGAACTTGATTTAAATGATTCCAATGATGGTAAATCTACCACAACTTGTGATAAACTGTTCCAGAGTTTAATTAACATCTCTATTAAAAATGTGTGCTTTATTTGTAGTTTACATTTATCTGTTTCATCTTGCACCAACTGGTTGTTATTAAAGCCTAGTTTGGTTTAGAGTTCAAAAGCCTCTTCATAGCAAGTTTCTGGTTTTGATATAGGTGCTTACATGTTTGTTGACTTTCTCACCCCAAGGCAAGTTTTTTGAGGACTCTGGTCCTCTGGTCCACAGCCCTTCACCTTCTTGACATGTAGAAATGGGACCCTGGCATTTTTTTCTTTCCTCTGAGTTCCATAAGCATCTGGAGCCACAGTCAAAATTTCAGTCTGAACTTTTAATCTATATACCCCCATGCACACATCCGAAGATGAAAATCCTCTTGAAAGCTTCCTGCATAGTGGACCAAGACAGGGAGACACAGGACACAACCAGTGTCTATCAGGACGTCATTTATGAATTTAACTGTTACTACTAGTAGCATCAAGCTGTTCTTACTAATAGATGATAATGGTCCATTCAAGTATTCAGACACGTTTGCAATCACTCCTTGCTGCATGGCTGGAGCAGCCATACCTGTCATACCTGAGGCTCCTGATAGACTTTCACACACTACTTCTCAGCATGCAATTTTTCTTTTCTTCAGCCTGTTGTTTTCAGATCACTATTTCTACAGCCACATGTAAAGGCCCCTCAGAACCTATCCACACAGACTCAGGAGAAGATGTTCATGCCATCCCATCATGATACTCAGGCCTTCTCCAGAGTGTCTCCTTGCCAAGGCCCTCTCCTGTTCTGGGCTCCTCAGTTTAAGAAAGATGTTGAGTTGCTTGAACGTGTTCAGAGAAGGGCAACAAAGCTGGTGAAGGGTTTGGAGCACAAACCCTATGAGGAGAGGCAGAGGGAGCTGGGGTTGCTTAGCCTGCAGAAGAGGAGGCTCAGCAGAGACCTTATTGCTGTCTACAACTACCTGAAGGGAGGTGGTAACCAGGTGGGGGTTAGTCTCTTCTCCCAGGCAACCTGTGACAGAACAAGAGGACACAGTCTCAAGCTGTGCCAGGGTAGGTTTAGGCTGGATGTTAGGAAGAAATTCTTCACAGGAATTGTTGTTGGTCATTGGAATGGGCTGCCCAGGGAGGTGGTAGAGCCACCATCACTGGAAGTGTTTAAATAAGACTGCATGAGGCACTTAGTGCCATGGTTTAGTTGATTAGATGGTGTAGGGTGATACGTTGGACTTGATGATCTCAAAGGTCTTTTCCTACCTGGTTAATTCTGTATTCTGTAACTATGGCCTAAATATTCTTTTCAGCACATGGACATACCAAGGTGCTCAAACATTTCTTTAAATTTCCCAAAGCATTCACATGATCATAAATTCACAAACTGTCCCTATCATAATTTACTTCTTCCCCAGGTATCTCAATATCGAAATCAAGTTTCATGTAAGAGCACTGAGAATCACTTTTATGTTACCTTAAGCACAGACCATCTTGATGCTAAATATTCAAATATGCCTAACAGCATAGACAAAGACACCAGTTCAGTATTTAAAGGTATTTTTAATTTCCCCCAGAAGAAGTTGAAGTGAGCTTTACATATCTGAGTCTATTACAGGTTTTTAATCTCCTTTTAGCTCCATCTATTAAGATAATCAGGGCTGCAAATAAATCACATTTGTCTTATAATTCATTGCGACTTCTGAAAACTTTGACATCTGAAATATATCAAAACTGTCTTTAACCAGTGTATCTTGGGGTTTTGAAATGAAAAATATCACTTTTTCATAGCATACTCTGTACACTAATCTAGATTATATTCTTTAATATTTGCACATCAAAGCAATTTTATATTTAGAAACAAGAACATAAAAATCCCCAGCAATACCTTTCTGCTAATTCCGTGAATTTTAAATACTTTAGACAGGAACAAGTTAAGACAAACTAATCACTGAGACCTTCAAGTAAAGTCTAATGAAATCAGCAAAAGGGCTACCTCTAACTTCAGTGTCCCTTAAAACTTGGACTGGATTGCTTCATTCCCAGGTTTTTAAAGAACTTTAAATAAGTGAACAAAGTAATTCCCTCTTGTATAAACTAACTGTTTTTTCCTGATGATCAAAAGTTGTTGTTGAAAACAAAGAAAGAAAGAAAACCAAAACCAAACCCCAAACCAGAACATCTGAGCTTGGCAAAGAGAGGCCAAAACGTCACTTAGCAACTGTCATTTAAAACCCAGTGTTTCTTTCATGAGAATTTTTTAATTCTCATGAAATTGGAAAAAACCAAATCAGAACAACTCCTATGAAAATGAGTAAGTAAATGAGCAGTGGCCCATGAGCTCACTGAACTCTTTTGAGTAGAAGAAGTTGGGAAAAAGCATTCAAATTTGTCATGAGAGATTATTATTAAAAGGGCTAAATAGTTAAACGTGTACTGTATGCTTGTGGGCAGCTTCTCTGCAAGCAGATTAGCAGTATTTGGAAAACTTACTGCAGAGCCAGTACTTTTCCTGGTGATATCCTTCAGACATGTAAGTCTCTTCTCTCTGTTTCTGATTTATAGTTCATTGGTTTGGGGCTATCTTGGAATTATTTTCAAGTACCAGTACTTTCAAATGCTCATTAGTTGGTTTAGACTCTCAGGGCATATTCATTTCACCTAATTAAAGCTATCTGGGAGTTTGATGCCTTAGGTGTCTCCACTGGTCAACCCTACACCCCACAGACAAAGATCAGTACCAGTGGAGGCCAAGTCATAGTATCATAGTATCATAGTATCAGTCAGGGTTGGAAGGGACCACAAGGATCATCTAGTTCCAACCCCCCTGCCATGGGCAGGGACACCCCACGCTAGACCAGGCTGGCCAGAGCCTCATCCAGCCTGGTCTTAAACACCTCCAGGGACGGGGCCCCAACCACCTCCCTGGATAACCCATTCCAGGGCTTCACCACTCTCATGGGGAAGAACCTCCTCCTCACGTCCAGCCTGAATCTCCCCACCTCCAGCTTCATCCCATTCCCCCTAGTCCTATCACTACCTGATAGCCTAAGAAGTCCCTCCCCAGCCTTCCTGTAGGCCCCCTTCAGATACTGGAAGGCCACAATGAGGTCACCTCGGAGCCTTCTCTTCTCCAGACTGAACAGACCCAACTCCCTCAGTCTGTCCTCATAGGAGAGGTGCTCTGATCATCCTCATGGCCCTTCTCTGGACACCCTCCTGCACCTCCATATCCCTCTTGCAATAGGGGCTCCAGAACTGGATGCAGTACTCCAGGTGGGGTCTCACCAGGGCTGAGTAGAGGGGGAGAATCACCTCCCTTGACCTGCTGGCCACACTTCTCCTGATGCAGCCCAGGATCTGATTGGCTTTCCGGGCTGCAAGTGCACACTGAGAGCTCATGTTGAGCTTCTCGTCCACCAGCACCCCCAAGTCTCTCTCCTCACCCATCTGTTTCAGGTATCCCATTGAAAGCAGGATGAAACCCTCTGTGAAAGCCCTCATTTGACTCCTTAGGCTACTAAGAAAATGTAAATAACTGTTTTAACCTTCAGCATTGGGTAGCTGAAGGTGAGATAAATCCTGCCTACAAGAATTGATTAGCCCAGTGTTCAACAGGAGCTATTTGATGTTAGGCAGCTGACAATAGAGAGCAAATGGCATTTCTGAAGGCATGTACAAGCTAGTGTCCCTTAGGAAAAAAACAAATTCCTTTTTGAATATTTGTATATCTTTATGTGAATTGAATTTCAACTTGTCACAAAAAGGTTTTCATTACAGTATTGGACACGCATTGGCTCAATATGTACACAATTAATAGAAGGAAGCAAACACTCCACAAGATTCTAGCACTGATTTTTAAAGAATGAAATGAAATACACCTAGATACACATAGTATTTGAAAGATGGATTATCTTTTACTCACCTCTCTGAAAAAAAATAGATAAATCAAGGAGAAAAGAATGAACTTAGAGACAGCATCCAAAAATCTAAAAAAAAAATCTAAATCTAATCTAAAAAAATCTAAATCAAGTGTGTTATAAAAATTTGGACTTTCTTTGGGTTTTGGTGGTGGTGGTGGTGGTGGTTTTATACAAAAGAAGCAACCAGAGTGAACATGAGAGAGTTGATAGAAGAGAACGTGGTATGAGAAAGCGGAGATGGATACTCTTCCAGCGTGCAGATTTTCCATCCCACAGATTAGAATCGATTCTGCTAGTAAATCACTATTCCCACCTCAATACACTACAGGTTTTTGATAACTTCTCCCATATGTGCACATGTTTAAAATAAAACAAATTACATCATTGAAGTGGAAGATAAATTAATTTCTGGGGACTACGTGTTGCCAATAGAATATAAAGTCCACATCCCGAGGCGCTCTGTTGAGTTGGCCAATATTCCTCCCCATACCTAACTGACCCTGCATATGTCACATTTATCAAGGGTTATTCATGCATGACTGTTTGTAGGGTATGAGGTTCTTCTAAAGAGCTACAGCAGTGTGGGTTTGAAAGCATATGTAGCTTGCCACAGTAAGATAATCCTACTGAGGCCTCAAGAAGTGCAGCTCATAATGTGCTGCTTCTGTTGGAGCCTTGGCTTTTTTTTTTTTTCAGGAAGGACTCCAAATTTTACAGTGCACGAGTGTAAATTGCCAGAAATCTGCTTCATGGAGCAGAAAGTTCAGGTTACTGCTTGAATTAGAAGGTGAAGTACATACATTCAGTAATGCTGTTTCTGCGCTGACAGTGAATAGTATTTATTCCATCTTTCAGTCTGTATTTCATCTTTACCACGCTGTGGAACTTGCCTTTTTAAGTTTAAATTAGCCTAGTACAAGGCAGATCCCATCTCTCAACATTATTATTTCTGGCGCTCTCTGTGACCTCAGGAAGACAACTCTATTTCCATACAACCATACCAATAAAGCCACATATTTTCTCAAACATCAGGGCCAGAAACATTTTAAAAATAGGGCTGGGAGCTTCTCTGGAAATTTACCAAATTATTCTGAAATAATTATTTCAATAAATTCCAGTACCTTCACAAGTGGGGACACACCCTCATAATGGAGACAACGATTCTGCAGAAAGGGGTGAATTCCACAACAAATCCTGTCCATAAATTACCACCCCAGCAAGGACTAGCAGTTGCTCTAAATCTACACATCTGGTCCTGTTTTTAGTATCTGCCAACAGATTTTGAATGGATAATTTTGATATGAAGGGTTTTATCCTCCTCTGCTGTTCGTATGATAATACTTCTGACCTATTCCTTTGTAAAACTGAGAATCCTCACCTGAAAAAGCTCACCAGTTTGAAGCATTATTACCATAATTGCTCCTGCATTTCAATCAGGAAGTCCTGTTTGCTGTTTGCATGCCAGTAAGAGCAGATTGGCTGTTTTGGCTCTTATTGTATCAATAAGGATGTGTGCTCTTGTTTTATGATAATGATTTTACTTTTCAACATTTCTATTACTTTGGAGATAGATTATCTGTCTTCTGTTAACTGCTTGCTTCTCACACCTAGGGTGCTCCCTATTGTAATATCAATTTTCTCTCTCATTCTTGATGTTTTCCCTATGTCTCCTCAAGATTTAAAGGGGGAAAAAAAAAGATTAAAAAAATCAGACACAACTTTTTTCTTCCTGAAATTGGCACAAACATTTATAAGCAGAACAATGTGACAGGTACGCAGAGAAAACAAACTATAGCAATATCCTGCCACATGGCACTTTTTTGTCTGCAAGCATGCACATATTTGTATGTGCACATGTGCATCTGACATTTTACCATCCCCTAGTCACAAATGCTAGTTTCAAGGAAGCTGTGCAGGCACGGAATGCCTCAAGAATATTTTCCTTTGAGCAGATTTGATATTTCAGGCAACCACTGACCAAATTAAAATCGTTTTCTCAGGGCATGACTTTGGAGCAGTGTTAATATATGATCAAAAGGAAAATGTGTTGTTAGTGTGTTTCAAGACGACACAACAAGACAGCTTTTTATCCCTCTATGTAATAGTATTTTAAGGACTTGCCATCAGGATGGCTATCCTTTTCCTGTAAGCATTTAAAATCTTCACAGGAGCAAAGGTCAGATGACACATACTGCATACCATGAGATCTATAGAGCAGGGGAATCTCCAGGAATAGTTCAGAGAATGAAAGTGGTAATACCGCAGTGGGAATTCATCTACCCTGCCACAACCCAGGGGAGAACAGAACTTGGTGTTACATTTCCTAGTGGTATTGGGTCTCCCCATCTTCTGTTTGTTCACCTCCTCCTGCAGTCAGAGGCCACACTATTCATCTGTCCCATGCCAGGACAGCACTGCTGACAGCCACATGCCTTGGCACAAGAAGTGTGTCTGAACTGCTTGCAAGTTGCAGCTGAGAGGATACAATCTCTCTCACCCCAGGCTATGAGATATATGGAAGTGTTTAAACAAATCTGGTTTCAAAGGGCAGATGTAATTTTTGGTTCTGATTCTTGTAGCTTCAGTGCAGCTTTGGAGAACTGAGTAGCTGTAAAGTGCAGGCATCATAATTTTTTATGTATCTTATCCAGTTTCACCCCTTAAAGCAGCAAAATTAAAAAGCAATAAAACAAACAAAAAAAGCCCTTAATCACTATTCTTTGGTAGGGTGGGAAAAGGTAAGAGAGGTGTACAGTTTTGGGCCCCTCAGTTTAGGAAGGACATCGAGACACTTGAACGTGTCCAGAGAAGGGCAACAAGGCTGATGAGAGCCCATGAGCACAAGCCCTATGAGGAGAGGCTGAGGGAGCTGGGATTGTTTAGCCTGCAGAAGAGGAGGCTCAGGGTGGACCTCATTGCTGTCTACAACTACCTGAAGGGTGGTTGTAGCAGGAAGGGGTTGGTCTCTTCTCTCTAGCAACCAGCACCAGAACAAGAGGACACAGTCTCAAGCTGCTTCAGGGGAGATTTAGGCTGGGTGTTAGGAAGAAGTTCTTCCCAGAAAGAGAGATTGGCCATTGGAATGTGCTGCCCAGGGAGGTGGTGGAGTCATCATTACTGGAGGTGTTTAAGAGGAGATTGGATGAGGCACTTGGTGCCACGGTTTAGTTGATTAGATGGTGTTGAGTGATAGGTTGGACTTGATGATCTCAAAGTTCTTTTCCAATCTGGTTAATTCTCTTCTCTTCTCTTCTCTTCTCTTCTCTTCTCTTCTCTTCTCTTCTCTTCTCTTCTCTTCTCTTCTCTTCTCTTCTCTTCTCTTCTCTTCTCTTCTCTTCTCTTCTCTTCTCTTTTCTCTTCTCTTCTCTTCTCTTCTCTTCTCTTCTCTTCTCTTCTCTTCTCTTCTCTTCTCTTCTCTTCTCTTCTCTTCTCTTCTCTTCTCTTCTCTTCTCTTCTCTTCTCTTCTCTTCTCTTCTCTTCTCTTCTCTTCTCTTCTCTTCTCTTCTCTTCTCTTCTCTTCTCTTCTCTTCTCTTCTCTTCTACTCCAACCTCAACTAGCCTCTGAACTAGACTCTACTAGTGACTCAAGGCTTCATCCAATTTGGCTTTCAACATCCCCAGGGAGAAGGAATCCATGACCTCTCTGGGCAACCTGTTCCAGTGTCTCACCAGCCTTATCTCTTGTCCTATCACTAGACACCCTTATGAAAAGTACCTCTCCATCCTTCCTGTAGGATTCCTTCAGGTGTTGGAAGGCAGATACAAGGTCTTACCAGAGCTTTCTCTTCCCCTTGTTGTACAAGGAGATTCCTTTGTTCCTTCTTTCCCTATTGTACTGAAAATGATTCCCAAATATAAAAAAAAGAATATGCTTCATATTATTTTGAGTATACAATGTTTATATATTGTTATCCCTAGTAACTGGTTCTGACAGTTGCCCACTTTTTTTCCTTTTTTTTCAAGTGGAGATGGGTATTTCATTGACATGAAAAATGAGCAAGGCCTTGGTTTCCTGACACATCATCTTTCAAGCAGCAGGAAGTATAGCTGCAAACCATGCACCAGATAGCCTTTAGCCCAAAAGCTTTGTGCCACATCTTTCTTTGCCATCTTGTGCCATGGTTTTCTTTATTCTGTTCTGGCTTTCTGCTACTTACTTAAGAGTTGCTTTGGTCTTTCTGTCATACTAGTCATCAAAACATATACCCTCCCCAGTGGGTATATGGCACCAAGTGCCCCGTCTCTCTTCATAGTGGGGAATATCTGTAAGATGCTTCTTATCCTTTGAGACAGCTGACCCAAACATGTTAATTTCCCTCTTATTTTGAAAGAGGATATCCTTGTGCTAGAGTCTGAGAGAGAATTTGCAGTGTCTCTGCTAAGCCATGGTAGTTGCTAATGCCTGTTGTAAATGCAAAGTTCAACAAAAGAAAATAATATAAGTCAAAGTATGTCACAACACTATAATCTAGCAGCTGCTGTTATTATAATAAGTCAAAATGTCCAAGCCACTGGCTTCAGATAGATTTAACCCATTACAGTTACTATAGCTGTCACTGTTAGATAAAACTTCAGCAACAGCAAAATTTGACACATTAAATGTGATTAACAGTCACAAAGGGATTTTTAATTACTTGGAGGACACAACACAAGCATTAAATGCAAATAGTGGCACTTTACACGGTAGACTTTGTGGCAATTAAAGCTGGCCTTACCCTCACCATAGCATAAAGAGGAAATGGGTCTCTGAAATGCCTGCAGCAGACTCCTTCGTATTGGTGGAAATGGTTCATCTAGAGAAGAGGAGTCTCAGGGGAGACCTTATTACTATCTACAACTACCTGAAGGGAGGTTGTAGCCAGGTGGGGGTTGGTCTCTTCTCCCAGGCAACCAGCACCAGAACAAGAGGACACAGTCTCAAGCTGCACCAGGGAAGGTTTAGGCTGGATGTTAGGAAGAAGTTCTTCATAGAAAGAGTGATTGGCCATTGGAATGGGCTGCCCAGGGAGGTGGTGGAGTCACCATCACTGGAAGTGTTTAGGAAGAGACTGGATGGGGTGCTTGGTGCCATGGTTTAGTTGATTAGATAGTGTTGGATGATAGGTTGGACTCGAGATCTCTAAGGTCTCTTTCAATCTGGTTTATTCTATTCTATTCTATTCTATTCTATTCTATTCTATTCTATTCTATTCTATTCTATTCTATTCTATTCTACATGGTAAGAGTTTGTGGGCTGTATCTAAACTTTTCAGGGTATTTCTGTCCCTTACAGCAATTTGCTGACATATGCATAAGGCTCTTTGCAACTGCCAGAGAGAGAAGAGGTGGGCCTGTGCTTAAGTTCTCTGCCATATAACACTGAATAAGCATTGGCTAAGCCAACACAGCCATTAAAAAGTAGTTTTGTGGCTGTGCTACACACAGAATGACAGCTATTTATCCTCTCCTTTTTAAAACTTCAGTGGAGTAATTTTTGCAGTGTTAGGTATGCTTTCAATGCAGCAAGGTGCAATTATAGGCTACATAAGCAGAGTCAGGAGAGCTTTAATCTCTCCAGTTTGAGAAACATCAGTAAAGGTGTGGCAGCACTGACTTCAGCAAAACCTACAAGACCAAGTACTCACATAGCCTCATACAGCATGATGTAAAGGCAGTGCTGCTCAAGACCCACTGACACAGCTACCTGATTTGGCTGTTAGTTAGATGAAAGTTATCTCAGGATATTCACATGTACTACAAATACAGCTCCCAACGGCAACATATGCCTAATCTCCCTTGTTATAATATTAAAGAACCTTTTATATGGTAAAGGGACTATCCACAGGCTGTTACTGCTTATAGTGCAGCTTTCCTGTTCTGAGGATGGCAGACCTATGGTGTAGCCCCACAGGAATCCCCAAAAGCATAAGCCCCAAAAGCATTTCTAGCTAATTCTGCTGGGGCAAACCCACATCAAAGGAAAGGCTCTGACTTTTTCAGATAAGGTGTTATTTGAATTCCTTTGCCCTCTCCAATCTCTCTAGAGCCAGTTTTCTGGTTCCTTGTATTCAGGGAACTTCAAGAATGTAGGCAGTTATGACTAATGGCCCCACTTCCCCTACCAGAAATCCACAAAGGACCAGCCACATCTGTCTAAAATGTCTTAAAAGCGATGCAGAGAACATTACAAGTGTGAGTTTAAATGTAATCTCAGCAACAAACTTTATTGCCTTCTAAAATTGATAGAATCTGTGGCTAAAACCATGCTGTAGCAGATTTTTTACACATTTGTAATGACTCATTTTTACCAAACAAATAATCGAGTCTTTCAAACTCAGCAGAAGTTATCCAGGCTTCAGAATATCTCACAAGTTCAGCACATTACTTTCTAAACCTAAGCAGCCAGAACAGACTGATTTTCATTCTTTCTTTACAGGTGTGTCAAAGACCTTCTTTTCTCTCATTCTTGTGTTGTCACCTACAAATGTCAGCATACTTCAAACATCAACAGAACTCCACCAAGATGGAATAACTGCTGCATGGGGTTGTTACTAATAAAGACACATATAAAGCTGGAAGGAAATGAAATAGCAGCAAACTTCAAAATGCCAGTTCAGGTTTATTGTCCTCTAACTAGGTAGGGAAGGAAAGTCATCCCCAAGCACAGTGTTTTATGGGATGGAATTTAAAACTTCCTGAAGTACACACAAGCCAACTACATTGCTGAACATTCATAGTTTGAAACAGCAGGAATGTTCAAGGTACATTCTTCACTTGTATTTTAAGGGGACATATTTACTTTTCAATACAGTAATTTTTAGTTATGAATGAGTAGTACTACACTGACCCTCATTTTAGAGGACACAGTCTCAAGCTGCACCAGGGGAAGTTTAGGCTTGAGGAGAGGAGAAAGTTCTTCACAGAAAGAGTTGTTGGCCATTGGAAAGGGCTGCCCAGGGAGGTGGTGGAGTCACCATCCCTGGAGGCGTTCAAAAGGGGATTGGACGTGGCACTTGAAGCCATGGTTTAGTAGTCATGAGGTGTTGAGTGACAGGTTGGACCTGATGATCTCTGAGGTCTTTTCCAACCTTGTTGATTCTATGATTCTATGATTTTCTTTTTTCCTTCCCTTCTGTAAAGACATAATTATAAAAGATACATGAAAATTTCACTATATTTGAATATCAGACAAAAAACAATCTCTTCAAGAGATATTCAAGCTTGGCCAAAACTCCAATTTATTAATAATCCTCCTGACATGTGAAGCCTAAGTCAAGAGATAGATCTGGCCAGAATCTCCTTATGCCTCTTTCTCCCATCTCCATTAGGGGAACACAAGCAGTTAGCTAGGACTGGTGACCTCCTGAAGCTGAGCCTCAAAATCTCCATAAGTTCTTTGTGCTTTTCAGTGTTCCACTTCCTTCTCTTGCATGCAGTAGATCCACAACTGCTACTGTCTTCCTGTGTTTGATTTACATTCCAAATTTGCCAGGGGTTTATCTTTGTTCTTCATTCCAGGAGACAATGGGGGAGGGGGAGGGAAGAAGGAACACCCCACCTTCTTCTATCTTTTCTACCCTCCTTTCTATATCTCCTTGGTCATGGAATATTAAACATCTTCCCACAAGGCATCCAACAACATTATCATTATCTTTAATTACAAACTAACCTGATGTATTTTTATAATTAAAGGGAAGTAAATAACATTTAGAGTTTAATTCAGAGCTTCTGCAGAAGGCAGTGGTTAAATTAAATAATTTATTGGCTTACAAAATACTATTCACAAAAAATGAAGATATAACAACAGAAAAATGAGAATCACATCCACAGTACCTTGCGTTTCAAAATAAGTTGCTGCATCATTTCAGCAAGAAGATAAAGAGACTAGCTGTATAGAGTAGCTGAGGTAATCATATTATGCCATAAAAGGACAGCTTTGAACAGAGCTATATTTCTTGTGAAATAGGGATGAAAATTGCTGTTTGCAGATCCTTAATTAAAAGGTAGATATCAAAGCCTTTTAAATCAGAGAGATTACTGGTTCCCAAAATGTTCAGCGTATACTCTTCTTCTGTACAGTCTTACTCCAACATGCATTTCTATTTTCAAAGCATAGATGATGAAGAAGAGACACATCAAAGCTGCAAATATCAAAATAGCAAGGCTTGTACGGTGTTAAAGTGATTTTCTGTGAATTAAGACTCAGTAAATAGAGCAATTATTTATACCGATTTGGTTCCAGCACAAAGCAGTTCAACATGCTGGTCCCTGCGCGTTGGGCAAAGCAACCAAGCAGCACATAATGTGCTTCATGTTGCCTTTTACTGGATGGAAGGCAGCATCTGCTCCTTGACTCAGAGGGAACCACTGTGCAACTAGACATCCCAAACTAAAGACAGCCAGTGCTCACTGATCCAATGGCTCAGGGGCGACACCAGACCATGTGGACAGGCCCTCAGGGACCCTGCATAGGTTGTGGCTTGGGGTGGAAGGATGATCTTCCTGCTGAGCATGACATGCAGGCAAGCTGTTCCCCACCAAAGGAGCCAGCTCCTTGACAAAACCACAATGTGGTCTTGACCAGGCAACATCTGAACTAGCAGGGCTGAAGGAACAGAAGCATAGCTAATCTATACAGCATATTAGTACGGCCAAGAACTGCAGAAAATTCAGTCACTTTTCCATAGATGCCTAAAAGATAAGCTTCTAACACAATGTGAAAAAGTTGCAGCAAACCACAGGACAAATAACATACACTGCAATTTACACCACTAAGAATCCTGAGGGATTTTTAATACATCAAAATCGTTCATTTCTTGTTGCAGAATTTAAAGTCTTTATTACAGCACTTACTATTTGTAATTATTTCTCTGAATAAATGGAGCACTGTTCAAGGTCTTATAGGTACTTTTCAAGGTTGCTCTGCTACAAATTTGGCATGAAAACATGGCACTGTTCTGTAAACCTCTGTGCATTTTCCTAAATACCACAGCATACCTCTTAACTTCAGGTTTTCATTGTCTTCGTGCACATTTCAACACATGCTCATTTGTGTTCACCTGTCATTTCTAACCACTGACTTCCTCTGTGCTAGAGGTCTCCTCCAGTAATTTAACATCTTCCCCTGGCATTTGTTCTTAAAATAATAAGAGGGCTATCATCAGGAAAAGATAGATTTCATGTAACTGAGCTCACTACATAATGGCTTTTGGCCTGTGTCTGCATATTCCCATCAACAAAAAGAGCCTAGGAAACAGGAGTTTATTTGCAACCATATAACAATGCCTCATATTACTGGTATCTGATACATGCATCCTAGCTCCCTCTGTATCTTCACAGAAAGCACCCTCTACTCCAGATAGTAGTGGTGTCCTGAGAGTTCTTGAAGCCACACCCATCACCAAACTGTATTTTGAACTCATTGCTGGCTAAAGCTCTTTCCTGACAGGATGAATAGCGTGAAGAGTACTGAGCACAGCACTATTCAGAGAGGTTTACAGAATAAAACCTTTCTGTTATCAGTCAGCCAAAGTTCTAACACCATCAAGCAATGAGGCTTTGAGTAATTATATCTTCCACCAGGCACAGCACACAGCTTTGTGAGGCAGAGTACTAGAAAAAAGGTCGGACTTTCTGAACTGACAATGAACAGTTGTCCTGTAACTTTGTCTGCAGGTCTCAAAGATATTCGATGCCCTACCACTGCATCCTTACCAGTGTTTGTTCATTGTTTTCTGTGACTTACAAAGATGCATAAAATGAAAGAATAACCAATCTTTTTGAATTATTTATGTATATTTACCAAGTGCATCTAGGAAGGGAAACAAAAACTACATATATACAACTGATTGTTCTAGCTGTTCCCTTGTCCCAGTCAGGTGCTCATTCATCAGCAGTGCTCACATAGATTGGATAAAACACAAAAATATTTGCCTCACAAGTGTCCAGCAATACAGTCTTTCCTTCTCCAACCAAAATAGCTCCAGGTAGTGGTTGACAGCCCTGTTCAGTATGACAGAACTGATGGCAGCTTGCATGTAGTCTGACAACTTGGTATCAGCAAACCTGCTTCCAATTACTGTTTAGCACAGGAGATTACATAGCTATTAAAATCAGCACCTGGTGTTGATACAGTGCCAAGTTCACACACATTCTGCATGTTCTCCCATCAGCCATTCATTGCCTCCAGAAGTGAAGCCAAAGTTCTTGCTGTCATTTCTGCCTCATGCTGAAAGAGACACTGCAAGAAACATACTGCTCTTGGCCAATGGCTATAACTCAAATCATGGAGCAAACTAAGACTGGGCATAGCCTTACATGCTTTATTTAACTTAGGATGTTGTCATGTTACACTTTACGGCATGTGAAAGGAAAGTTCACACAGGTTCTTCTATCAGACTCTGTGAAGAAATTTGAATAGTGGTACATTTTCATTTGGCACTTCAGACCAAAAGCTGCATGAAGCCTAATGCATAACTGGGGTTGCCAAAGTCAGTATAGCTGCAGTTTACTTGAATGTGAGTATGGCAGATCTGTGCAGAGCAGGTACTTACAACTGGTTTGACTAATTCTGTTTTCTTTATCTGAACAAGCACTATAGTGGGGACAGACACACAGAATTTGATGAAGTACCAGGCCTTTTTCACTTTAAATGTGGCAAAGATTGGAAGGAAATAAGGACAAACTATTCCCAGAGATCCCTTCACATATTTATTTTTTTCTGTAGTAGTGACAAGGGATCCTTTTTTAACCTTTCAGTGATACCAGTACCAAATAAGTATCATGAAGTCCTAAAATGAAGTGTTTCAATCTTGCCAAACCTTTTGCACAGACAGTGCCATTCCAGAGCAGACACTTTTGTCTGAGCCTCTTCTCCTGGAATGCTGTCTTTAGTTTTGATCCTTGCTACACAAAAAAAAATGTGGACAGACTGGAGAGGGTGCAGAGAAGGGCCAGGAGGATAATCAAAGGACTAGGAAGGCTGTCATATGAAGAAACTCTAAGAGAACTAAGTTTGTTCAGCCTTGAGAAAAGAAAGCTTTGGGGAAAGCTTATCACCATGTTCCAGTATTTAAATGATGGAAGGATGAGGTTTAGTTTGAAGAAGAGGAGGCCTGAAAGTGTGTTGTAGAGAGGTTGGTGCTGGTGCTTCTCACATGTAATTAGCGATAGAACAAGAGGAAAGACCTCAAACAGCAACAGGGTAGGTTATAGACTGGACATTAGGAAAAATTCTTTCACAGAAAGAGTGGTCAGACATTGAAATAGGCTGCCCAGGGAGGTGGTTGGTTCACCATCCCTGGATGTATTTAAAAGCCATTTAGATGTGCTGCTTGGGGATATGGTTTAGGGGTGAACTTTTAGAGTAGGGTCAATGGTTGGACATGATGATCCCAGGGGTCTTTTCCAACCTGAATGATTCTACCTGTGATTCAATGTCTCGTACCTTATGTACCCCTTCAATTTCTAGGTATTAACACTAGGTGCCAAATAAGACAGTAGTTTCATAATGGTATTTTCAGGGGTTCAAAAGGAAAGATTAGTGAAAACTTAAAATCCAAAATCTTGGTATGGAACAAATTCTTCCTGCTTATTTTATTACAAGAACTTGTGGGTATCAAACGAAACAAGTGACCAAACAAAAGCAGGAATTGCTTCATACGACATCATGTTAAGTTGCAGAACAATAGGGCACTACCATGTTTCTCATATTCTTGGCTATTCTATAAAGTTCACTTCACTCCTTGATAAAAGTATGAGTTTAACACCAAAGTATTTAGAACAGGTCAGAAGCTGGAATATTTCATATTCCAATGGAGCCACATTTCTATAGCTCAACATTTTGAGACCACGCACGTCACACAAAAATAAATCAAGACATAAAATGCTGTCATGCAAGGTCGTGTTCCACAGAGTAAACAGACTTCTAAGAAGTGATTTTTCTGTGGCATTTCAGTAAGGAATTATGTGTATTAGTTGATAGTCACCAATCCTGACAATCCTAAAATAAATTGCTGTCACAGTATTTTCTTGATTAAAAAAATCTGTTAGACTTTCAGAACCCTTTCCAACCAAATCTTAAAGCTGTCCTTTCATCACTTATATTATTACTTTGAAGGTATTATTAGAACCCACGATTGCTTTTCCTGAGTCATCTTTGTGTAGTCTTTACACTCTGTCGGGTTTAGGTTGTTTTCATAGCTCTTTGTTTTTTGGAAGGGCATGACGAGTTTTAAGGTGAGGAAAAGTGCAACAATGCATCTAGAGAAAACACACAAAAGCTTTACAAATCATGAACTAGGAAATGTGTGTCAAACCAGATACAGAACTCCAGACTAAAAACAGATGTCAGAAGGAGAACATCTGCTTTCAAAAAGCTGGCAGCATGTATAAGCCAAAACTGGTCCTTTTTATAACGTGGGCTCTTCTGTTTATCTTTTCCCTCATTCTTTTGTCATTTTTATGGCTGTGGCTAATATGGCTGATTTCTTATAGACCATATGATGCAGGGAAAGTACACTGTATCACCTATAACCTGGGGAAAAAAAGTTAAAGAAAATAATAGAATAATAAAATCTGTCAACTCTTTCAAAGCAGAGTATGTGGAAAATGATGTATTGCAACAGGGGCTGCAGACAGTTGCTTAGGGATTAGATCTAGATGCTGTTTCTCTTGAGACCAATTCTGTTCAGATGTCTTCTTAATGATAGTGCTATTTATCAAAGCTGCATATTCAAGGGTGGTGACAATCCGTACATCTTCTTGTCTGTCTTCAAATAAATCCACTTTTACCTAGGAGGTGAAACTCATCTAAAAATTACACTACTGCTGCTCTTTAAGTCAGTTACTATATAATCTTCTGAGGACTTTTTTCTTGATACTTGAATCTCCACAAATAACACATGGTCTAGGCCCCAGTTGAGAAATATACATATGCTTAAGACCTATTGACTGTCTCCTGCTTAGAGATATGGGACATACAAGCACTTTACTACAGGGATGAAATTAAAGAAACCTCAACTCTCTACCCTTTTGGTACTTCTGAAGACAATTATCACTCTTGACTGACTAATTTCAGGCTCTTAGGATAAGTATCCACAGTTTGCAGTCACTCCATAAGCAACCAGATTTGCTCAGAAATTTGGATTTGTGCTTGCAGTTTGTGTACTTCGGAGTATAGAATTTGATACAGGCATCACAAGATTTTACATGAACTGCTGAAGTGAGCTTCCAGATGCTAAAGTAACAACAAACCAGGAAAAGTGGAATTGTGCTGTTATCAGGTCTATACTAACATAACTCGCAGGAAACTGCAAGTATTAGCTGAGAGTCTTGACTACTACATTTCTACATGTTTATGCCTTCACAGAATCACCGAATCACAGAATCACCAAGGTTGGAAGAGACCTCAAACATCATCAAGTCCAACCTGTCACCACAGACCTAATGACTAAACCATGGCACCAAGTGCCATGTCCAATCCCCTCTTGAACACCTCCAGGGATGGTGACTCCACCACCTCCCTGGGCAGCCCATTCCAATGGCTAACGACTCTCTCAGTGAAGAGCTTCCTCCTCACCTCGAGCCTAAACTCCTCTTGTTCTGGCGCTGGTTGCCTGGGAGAAGAGACCAACCCCCTCCTGGCTACAACCTCCCTTCAGGTAAACCCTTAACTAAACAGGCCACTGAAACAAAGCTCTGGTACAATATAGTATTTCAGAAAACTGTGTAAAAAGAAGCACTGAATGTTTAAAAAGTAAGCAAACTTGTTCTTTGTTTGTTCATGATGACATGCAAGTTAAAAAAAAAAAAAAAAAGAAAAGGGAAAGAGGGCCAGTTCTGGTTGACAGGATAAAAGGGAAGAGGAAGAGAGAAATGGGTATAAGATCTGTGAGACAGACTGAGGATGTTTTACATAAATAGGGAAACTTCTGAATTGCAAAGGGAAAATGAAGGACATAACTGAGCAAATGTTTGAAGACAGAAGTGTGGCCATGTGTTTGTAGTCCCTCTATGATCTGACTTAAGTATTTATAAACACAATTTTGTCTAAAATAAGAACATTCTCTCTAGTGGAAACTGACTCCATGATCTTTTAGAAATTGTTTTGCTGGCGTTGCCTAAAGGGAATACTTCTAAACATGTGTTTTGATAACAGCTAGGCAGGTAGCCAGCTATGATCTGTACTCCTGATCGGTTAACTGCACATATCAGATTTGTTGCCCCTTTCCTTTCCACCCCACTTATCCTACCTCCTTTGCCTTTTCTGTAGAACAGTTAAATTTGGATTTAAGGTGTTCAGTTGTTTAGTGCTGTTTGTTTGCAACATCTAGCAAAAAGTGGCATAACCTCTGGCAAGCTTTAAGAAGGAAGGTTGGATAATAAACTGTTTTGAAGAAAAGGATATGACACTATGTACAAAAGTCTTCTAAAAGTAGAATGAAAACACAGTGCCTTAAAAACATCCACTGGCTTCTAAAATACAAATTACCAAACCATGGGTCCATCCAATCTAGCTTGTTCTAGCTACATGAACAATATTGCTGATCAAGCTCCAATGGCCTTGGGGGAAGTGACTTCAGTGACACACCAGCACCGCTGAAAAGAATGCTACGCTATTAGAGTTTGCATGATAGTGCAGAGATTCATTCATCCTAACAGGTAGAAAATCACAGTGGACCATTTCAGTACAAGGGAACAACTCAACGTAGAAGAGGGAGGAAACTTTATGTTTTCATTTAATAGAACAATGAGGAAAAATTACAAAGAAACAACTCTTCTGTTGATTCACTTCTCAGATGTGTGTGAGGACAGCTAAGGACTGTGAAACTTCACTGCACAGTAAAGTGAAAAGCACACTATTGCCCCTAGGATGCTTATTATTCAATAATGCTTTAAATGCAGAAACTTTTGAAGTTTCAGAACCAGATTATTTTTTTTGAATTTAGAATTCATAGAGAATCATTTTGCATTACCTCAAATACTTTTAAAGAGAAAAGAAAACATACTGAGGGGAAGGACTGGATGGCCATATGGCATAAACCACCACAGCTCCTTTGATTTCATTTTAGCTATAATTGAAACCCAGTTTCTAACCCAGTGAGAAAAAGTAACTTGCCTCCAGTCATACCCATGTGGTAGAACCAGGAATAAACCCACAATTTCTGACTGCCTGTCACAGGTGAATTAACAATACTTCCTATAGGGTGCATCTACATTATCCTTCAGGAAAACCTCAAAGCCAAATTCCCAACCATCCGCTCTATCTGATGTAGGAATGCCCTTGAGGCTTCCTTAGAGTGATTGTACTGGTAAGCCAAGAACGAAAAATCTCCATTTTGCTTACATCTAAGGGTACTCATAAGGGAACCAGTCATGGCTGGGTCCTATGATGACCCACAGGAGATTAAAAACAAAACCAAAACCAACTAACCAATCAAAAAAAAACCCCAGAACCAACCAACTAAAAACCTTACACAGGCAAATAGCAATAAAAATTAAGGACCAAAGACATGCAAACCCAAATTGTTTTCTCTGCCTAAGTCATGAGATCAAAGACCACCCATTGCAGAACAGATTGGCTGAAAGGAAGCTAGCATTAACTAGCTAGAACAAGTTGCTCTGCAATGACTGTGCAGACTGTTGCAGATTATGGTAAGTCTGATGATAACATACTCTGTGATAACAGTGAACCAGTCTTTCAGGAAATGCCAAAGGGTCTGGATTTTTCTGCCTAAAGGCGCTGCAGTTGAAGTTCTTAGACTGCAAGCACTGTAGCAGAGAGTGGGAGTAGGTATCAGCAATACCTGGACTAACAACACCCACGTGAAACAGGGTGTCAGCTTTTATCAGGATGGCAATGCAGATCACGGAGTAGGATGGATTTGGGTATTCTAAAGCACCTCTCCTGACCACAGGACTGACTAACGTCATGGAACAACATTCCCCCTAACATTTGAGAAGGGTGGTGGTCAGCACTTCTGACTACAACTGAGGCCTATATAGACAATTAGAGACTCAGAGACAGTGGTGACCTGCCACAAAAGGCTCTGGAAATGGTCTTCCATGTCTATAAATCAGAAGCTCATTGCTGATCATCAGGGACAGCTGCCCTGCTAAATGTGCATGATGACAGCTTGCAACTGCACTGACGCTTCTGGTGAGACATTTGTAATAGGATATCCAGAATCTATGCTACACTTAGGCTGTGGTTAGCACAAACAATGGCTGCATGACCAGTAAGCAGGCTGCAATGCTGGCACCGTGTTTCATATGATGATTCATGACCTCTTCTCTGAATGTCTGTTGGCGCTCCTATGGACTGAAGTAGAGGAAAGGTGGCCCAAGAGGTACAATGAAGTGTTGCAGATAGCACATATATAAAGCAGCATGTGTTATGGTTTCAGGCACAGCTGCAGCTGAGCCCCATGCAGCTGCTCACGCAACTGGCCGCTCCTCCCAACCCTTCTTCCCAGTAGGAAGGAGTAATCGGGAGAAAAATGCAAAACCCTGAAAGTTGAGATAAGGAGAGTTTCACAGAGTGCTACAAAGAACAAAGGAACAACAACAACAGCAAAGTAGTAATATACAAAACAAGTAACATAAAATGCAGCTCAATCACACCATGCAGACCACACTTTGCTGCACCACCACAGAGAAACACTGCCACTGCCCACTGCAGTCCCACCCTCCCCTTTATATAGGCATGAGGTTTATGGTCTCCAATACCCCACTGGCTGGTTCAACTGACCATCTTGGGCATGATCCCTCCCAGCTCCTTCTGAAGAAAATTAACCCTATCCTAGATGAACCCAGGACACATGGTAAATCATTTGATCTATATAACTCAAGTATGTTATGCACAACTTGAATACTAGCAAAGCCTTGTTAAACATGGGGTGAGGGTTTGTATAATCACTGCCAGTTGTTTGAGAGGTTTGAGTGTTTCTTCCACAAAGATTTTTTTTTTCTTAAGATTTAGTTGTAATTGAAAAGCATCTCCAGAAAACTCTCACTTCTATCAACTGACTATCTTTGGTGGCTTTGACCCATGGAAGCAGTTTTGGCATGAAGAGGAGCCCTGGGCTTCATTCTGTTTACCTAAAAATTTCTAAAGTAGGATCTATCCTGCCAAACTTGAAACTTGTCTAATTCTTGCCTAACTTTAAGGAGAAAAATGAAGCAACCTCCTTAAGATCTTGAGGTCCTCACATAGTAAAAAAGAGAATGGTAAAGCCATTAAATATTTCACAAGGAAGATTCTTGCTGTGTTTAGAAAAGTTTATACAATTAATTAGGAAGATAGCATCTCCCTCTGCAGGACTTCCAATATACCCCTCTGTATGGTTACATACAGAAAATTCTAGGTCTTTTTAGATGTTAGCGCAAGCTGATACTCAATTTCTGTATTTTCAGGTCAGATCCTACCCCTGTAATTTTGGTGATTAGAATCAAACATCTACTGAGTGGTCTAATGGATTTTAATCAGACCACTTGTGCTTGAATGCTTTGCTGGATTAGCGACTACAACAGGAAGCATGAGCTGATGATCATAAGGTGTAAGTGCAGTGTCAGATTACATAGGTTCTGTTTCTGGCTCTGGTACCTCTGTTCTGTGCCTTATACAAATCACAATATATACATATCATGCTAATTTTATGTAAGCATAAAAATTCTCATCAACCTTTGGAAAAACACTGAATTATATAGACAACTGTTGTTCTTATTATACACATCTGATGAAATTTTGGGGAAGCCACAGAATAGGAAATATCAGATTCTTCAGGCTGCCAGGCTTCACAGTGAAAAGTGTCATAAATGCAAAATGTAATGCTTAAACTTTAGAAGGTTAAATTGGTAATAATTAACCTAGCTTCTCTTTTTCATATGTACAAAAGAAAGATCAAAGACCTGTAACAGTCCATTAGGACTTTCTGTTACTTAAAATCCAGAGAACTAGAAGGTGTTTTCTGTGAACAGTGTTGTTCTTAACGAAAAGCACCTTTGAAATTAACAGAAAAGGGCTATTTCAGTTCTGTACATCCATAAGTTTTATTTCATCATAAGCATTTCTGGTTTTACCATGAAAGCAGCAAATGGCCCGTTACCAACAGAATCTTCCAGTGAGAGGAGAAAAGTTGTATGCCAGAAGAGCAGAAGTTAAAATTAAAATCAAAGTAAGCAGCCTGGATAATTTTATTTGTAAAAGTTGGAATTATGGAATCACAGAATTGTTAGGGTTGGAAGAGACCTCAAGGATCATCTAGTTCTAACTCCCCTGCCATGGGCAGGGACTCCTCACACTAGATCAGGCTGCTCTGGTAATTGTAAAATAGAGCAAGAGGGAAAATTTATGGTTTACATATTTTTCCAGCACTGTATTCCTGAAAGTCAGATTCATTACCTGCATGATACTCCTTTTTACCTGCACCACCCCTTCTCTGTCTCAACTACCAGAACATCCCCAAAAGCACTGCCTGGATAGATAATCCAAAACTGTATTTAAACTATACCCAACTAGAAACAAAATTTTATTGTATTTTTTAGCACCCCCGATAAGGGTATCAAAGCTTTGTGGGAATGTGAATCTCCATCCCTATGAAGCAGTGTTCACTACTGGCCTGCTACTGCCCACAGTACATCATCCAGCCAGCAGAAGGCTCCCTCACCCATCGAGTGCCGCAGGAGCATCTCCTGAGCAGCCCGAGCCCGGGCGGGAGCGCCGGGCAGTGGGGCAGCAGCCGTGGGCTGGCTGGGCAGGGATGGTCCGGCAGGTCCCACGGCTGCAGGAGGACACACACGCACTGTCGCTGGCAGTGGCCGGCTGCCGGAGGAGGAGGCTGCAGCCTGGAAACGGGGCATGGAATGAGGAATCTCAACAAGACAGTTATTTTTTTGCTCTCGCACTTCACTCTCTGATACCCATTATTTGCTGATTGTTCGCTTTTGGTATTCATAATCAAGGCAACCATGGATAGCATATTTCCTCTCTTTACTTCTGCCTTTTAAATGAATTCTTGGTTACTCAGTGTGCAAATATTTGCAGGAATCTATAGCTGACAGGCTTATATCACTTTCATCTGCATATACTCAAAGTACAGGGTACATTACAAGAACTTCAGTGACATCTTTGATATCCTGCTTGATATTTGTATGTTTTATTAACAGGTGAAGTACAGAGGACCGAATTAATCTCTGTGCCAAAAGCTAAGCTTGCCTCAGATGACAGAAAATGAAATGCAGTTGTACATTTCTTCTGCATTTCCTCTGCATCAAAACAGCACCCTTGAAGATTCCCCTGCTCCCCAGGGCTGCACAGGATCCTCCAACAATTCTGGAGCCCATGAACTGCACCAGCACAGAGAACATCTGTCAGTATACTTTTACTCCCCACTAAAATTCTCTTTCTGCTGACAGCATAATGGTGACCACTTCGAATCTACCCCAGCTAAAAAATGCCTTTGCACTGAAACCTTTCAGTGAGTTACTTATGGAAGCTTTGCAGCGCCTTTAAGTAAAGGAACCATGAGCCACAGATGAGTCAGGCTCAAACAGAATGATTTGCAAAAGGCCACACAGTAAGTAGCAGGGAGGACATGAACCCCAGCCTAAGAGCATGTCCTATTGTGCTTGGTTTTGCCAGCACAAAAAAACCAGTTCCAGTGCACAAAATACACCATTTCCTCCTCTCCCAACCTCAATAAAGAGACAAGCAAAAGTAGTTTTCTGTCATGTATTACAACTGCCTAGCAAACTGACCTACACGTCTGACTTCCAGAGCTTCATGGAAAATTTTAACTTCCCATTGCAGACAAAATTATAAAGCACCTTTTAAAGAAAACCTTATACCCACACTGTTCTTCCTGGGAGGAAACTTTAGTCTAATGAAAACTTTGAAGCGAGCCTTGGGTTTGTTACAATGGAGTAACCTGATTAGAAAATCATGCAAACTCTTGTTGCTCTTTAGTTGTATTCCCCCACAGGCTGTACTATAGCTCTCTAACCAGTCCCACAGCATTGAATGATGTCATGGGATCTGCAGCTCAGCGAGATGAAAGGGATAAAGCGGAACCCGCTGGCACTGGGGAAAGCTTCCAACACACAATCCACAACACAGCTTGGGAACTCAAAAGCTACAGATCCAGCCACTCAACTCTAAGCATTTCAGAACCGTGTGCATTCTCCCAGCACAAGAAAGGAAAGGGGGGAAGCCAGTGATCGATTTTTAACAAAAGAACCAGAGCACTGAAAGGCAGAATTTAAGAGTGCAAGCAACTACCTGCTGGAAAAGGAGCTCTTTTTCCTCTCCAAAGCACTGCCTTTGATGTATGGCAACTGATCACTGATCAGATTACAGGCATTTGGTCTCAGTGCTCGTCTGCCTTTGATCTGCATGGTTAATTTTATTTTCCCGGATTTGGAGTTTCGTCTGGGCTTGTGCTGACATACTTTTTTTTTTTTTTTTTTTTTTTAAAGGAGGTAAAAGCCTTTAATACACAAGCTCTGGCAGTGTGAAATCAAGCTGCAGAAAGCCCGGGCACTGGAAAACTTCATCAGATAACAGGTACTGGATTTTGCCTTTTTTTCTGCAGTTTTGTGTTGCAAGACTTTAGGAAATTATAAAGTCCACATAAACACTAATACTACACATCATTATGTGCATAAAGTTCAAAAGATTATATATAATTCATGCAGCAATTTTTCTTTGCAACTCTTAGGCAGAATTATATTGAGAACAGACTGGAAGGTAGAGACAATTGAAAAATTACTCTTTTTTCCCCTCTGGGTGGGTTTGTAAGATTTTGGTGTGCAATGCTCATTCCTACTGTCTACAGTTTTGTGAAGTTATATTCAAATGCAAGTGTTACATGACTCATGGGAGTATTTATTTTCTAAGATAAACCATATTTGCTACACAGTGTGCATACTTTATTTACTCTCAGAGTGTTTAACAAACTGTGCTTTTCTTCAAGCAACAATTTTAACCCTAATAGTTCCATACTTGATGTGAAAAAGTATCATCTTGCATAAGTTGTTAGAAATAAGTTTATACCATTATATTCTTATATACAACAGGAAATTTGTTTGATTTCAGCACTGAAGAGGTAATATTTCAACTATGCCATGTGAAAAGAAACCTTGAATGATAGAAGTAATATTTTAACCTCATGATAGAAGTTTCCTTTAAGGCATTTTTATACAGATATTAAAGAAATCTTAAGCTTGTCTATAGCAAACACCTGGGTTTGCTGTACTTCATGGAAGTTTTGCTCCTATTCCAGTGATACAGTGTCTATTTACAGTATTTTGTATTCTGTTCTTCAAACTTATATTTATGAACATGCACTGTGCTTAGGAAAACTTAAGACATCTACTCCAGAAATTCATTATAAAGGAACAACCATTAGAAGATTAAGGCTTATTTACTATACAGCTCCAGTTTTAAAGGGCCAGATTTTCAGACGAGTTTGGGCCAAATCCATGACTGCTCTGTGCCTGCAGCTGGAACCAGTCTATTAAAAAAACTCAAGCTTCTTCTGTAGGTATGCAAATATAATTTAGATTTTCAGAAGAACTTAGAACCCATAATTTGGTACAGACTTGCAAAGAAGTTCAGCATTCCAGACATGGAGCTCTTTGAAAATCTAGTCTTAATGGTGGATGGTAAGTTCTTCTGAAATACTGACCTTAGATCTATATTCTTAAATCTAAATGTCAGTGTACATAAATTTTTCCTACAGCTGTTTACTAACAAATTACAAGTAAAAGTCAGCATAACTGATAGCTGTTATGGATTGTTTGAGAACTATTTTTAACAGGCTTACCACTCCACAGGACCCTCAAGATGTTCATATTTTAGTATGCACCATAGCAACATGCAAACTCAATTTTTAACAGTCGGCTTGCATCTGAATAAGATTAAGTTATCAACACTTCCAGATAAATGCAGTCAGCTTTTATGAGTCATGCTGTAAACTTTGTTTCTTCTAATTAAAAGTATATTTGTATATATAAATTTTAAATTTACTGAATATCAAGAGATAATATGCTAGACACAGATTAACGAGGCCTGACTTGGTATCATTTACTTTTCTATACCACCAATTAATTCATATTCTGACTTAACAACTCAATTACATTATAAGGAAAGTAATTAGCTCTGCATGAATAATGTGTGTATAGCTTTCAAGGACGAATATTGTTTAAGGCACAGCTAAAGCACAATTTAGTATTTTTCCTCAAATGACAATGATGTACTAAAACATTTTTCTGTAACACTGAAAAGACAGGTTTGTTTATTGACCCTAAACTTCACTAATTAGCTTCTCCAATCCTCTCTTGCTTGTTGCTAGTTTTCCAACATGCACATTTATTTTCTGAGGAAAATTGTTTCTAAACCTCTGTTTGCAGAAAAGTACAAATAGATTTTAAAAAGCAATGTAAGGATTCTTTTTCCTCAGAAGTCAAAACAGCTGACCCATCACACAAACGGATAAAGCTGCGCACAGAAATAACACAGGTTAATTAGGTAGATTACCCTTAGGAGTAGGACTTTCATACATAAATATTTGCAATATCTAGGCCCCAGAAATGCATTTCAGCAACAAAGATTCTTTTCATTTTGCAAAAAGTCCCTGAGATTCTAGGTAATCTTCCCACATACTTAAGCACAGATGGGCGTTAACCCATTTAAAGTGAAAAATATCTTTGGCTGTCTCTCTATAAGTGAGACTGAAATAAAAGCTCAGTTGGATATATTTAAGTATGGGAGGGAGAGGATTTTCAGGATTTTTGTTATTTTAAATAGCAGTTCTCTGACAGTTTAGTCTTTTATTGATCTGACTTTTAAAGATTAAATGGTAATAATACTTGACACTTGCAACTTTGCTTTTACAAAGTGCTGTATAAACATTAATTAATCCTCAGGCTTAAGTCTTCATAAAGAAAAAGTTCACAATGCTTTCTCAAGCAAATCTGACTAGGAACCTCACAAGTATATAATTATTTATTAAAATATCTTGAGCAATTTCTGGTTATAACTAGAGCCATTTCCAAACAGTGTGTCTTAGATAACATCATAAACATATTTTAACGTTTGTAATAGTTAAGACTATCAAAAGACATCGCACAGTTATACTGACATCAGTTTCCAGCAGCTGTCATAACAAGAGCAGATCCATCTCACAGCTGACTGGGGGAACTATGTTAGCATCTGAGATATGCAGATAACAACTTCCTATTGCTGTACAATTTCTGCTTCCATATCAGATATGTCATGTAACTTACTCTTATCAAAGGGGTCAGCTGAAACTACTTCCCAAATACTTCTTTTTTGTTCACTGTAGTGAGAATCCCTATGCTTGCATCTGCACTAGTTGCTCTAACAACTAAGAAGCATCATGATTTAAATCAAAAGAAACCCTGTAATTTTCAGTATCTTTCACTGATGAACAGAAATAACTCATCCATTTTACATTTAGAGGAAATATTTCACACGCTACAACAGGGGCTGAAATGTTTAAGTTTCAGTGCTATGAATGTCTTGCTGTTCTTAATCCATTGGCATAGTAACCCCTATCTGATGAGAGTCTTAATGCTTCTTTATATGGTAATCCTCAGTGTTTAGTCAACACTTTAAGATCTATGGGATGTTTTAATGCACTTGTCTAACATTAACTTGTCTATATTAAAATGGGTATATGAAACACACATGATGACTCCACTAAGAAAAATTTATGCAATACATTTCACTGATGTGTACAGAAAACAGATAATATACAGACCAGTTGTCTGCACATAGCAAGAGGATGTTGCATGCCCAGTGCTGTGCAGCAGCTGCCATTCACAACAGATGTGCTGCCGTTGTGCCCTAGCGTGCCATTCCCCACTGAAATTACAGACATTTACAGAGCTCCTTCTGGCAAGCATCCTGAAGCAAAGCTCTCTGCATGCCCTTTTTAATGACAACTAAATGAGAATTATTTTAAACTCTGACTTAATTCCTTAAAAAAAAAAAAAAAAAAAAAAAAGAAATAACTCATTTTGCAGCCATCATTTATCTTTCCAGACAACTCACTGTATTTCAACAAGCACTACTTGTTTCTAGAAAAGTCCATGTGGCTGGTGAACTCCAAAACTTTATCTCTGTGAGAAGCTCCCAAAGTTTCTGTTTATTTTAAAGTGTTTTACTGCCAACTATATCCATTAGTTCATTCTCTTTAGAACCTCCATTCCCAGTGTATCCATATGGTTGTTTAGACTGTAGTCCTATCATTAACATTTTCATTAGAAAAGTAAGACTAATGACCTCAACCCTTTGAAGTAGCAGTTCTTTCACCAAGGACTCCAAGAGTGTTTTCACCAGTGTTGGAGCATCACTAACTTCAGGGAAGCTCTTAATTTACATCACAGTATGTAGCAGTAAACTGTACCCCTTATAGTGAACGTAAAAAGTTTAATCTCTGTGGTGAGATGGATGTCTGAACTTGCATTTGGTATTGACACTACACTCATAGCTGGGTAACTTGTCACCTGCAGAATGTAAAAATATTTTGGATTCTGACCCAAAAAACCCAAAGAAATAAAACCCACCACAAAAAAAAAAAAAAAAAAAAAAAAAAAAAAAAAAAAAAAAACCCACCAACCAAACCCAAATCAAACCAAACAACAAGCAAGCAAACAAACAAACAAACAAACAAAAAAAAAAAAAAAAAAAAAAAAAAAAAAACCAAAAACCAAAACTCGCAGCTGAACACTACTACTGAACTACTTTGTAGAGAACTTCACAGCCCATTATCAGGGGGCACCCATCATGTTCTTTGGGTAGGACAGGTGGGGAGGACTTTGGTGAGCTACCAGGACTTCTACACCCTCCTTCTAGATGGCTCCAAAATGCTTTGCCCAGTCCTATTCACAACAGTTCAACCGTCTACGGCTTGACAGCCTTAAGCACTTCCAAGGCAGGACTCCTCCTGGGAGAAATCAGCAACACCAAGCCTGCAGTCCCTTAAGCACAGGGGGTCTCTGGAGAAGGACTTGCAGCGGCAGCCTGCAGTGAACACCTAGGTGCGCAAAGCCTCAGCTATCATCTTGGAAGGATAAAAGGGATATGGGTGCTTCACTTGTGATTCACTCTGGTTTGCACCACTAGTACAAGGCACAGACCACAAGCCACTCTCGTCCCGGTGGGGAGCAGAGCAAAGCGAGACGGAAGCTGACAGTCCACCCTAACGAAGCGCCGGCCCTCACGACCTCGGCCGCGCCGCCTCTCCCTGCCACGCCTGCCTCAGCCGGCGCGCGCCTCCTCGCCATGGGGCACGTGGGCCGGGGTGCTGCTGATTGGCTGCCTCCGGTCACCTGAGCCCGGCCCCTGCGGCGGAGGAGGGAGGGGAGCGGCGCGGCGTTGCCAGGGTGACGGGAGGGGAGAAGCTGGAGGGAGAGGAGGTGAAGGAGGGAGTGGGTTGCGGCGCTAGTGTTCGTCAGTGGCAGGCGGCACTCAGCTTCAGTGGCCGCCAGCGGCTCGCGGCGTGGCAGGTGGGTGCGTGGGAGATCAGAAGGGAACAATCCCCTCAGCCTCGGAACGTGCCTGGCTCTCCGTTTCCCTCAGAGAGGTGCTCTTCGTCTTCTGCGGGCAAGAGGGAGGTGCTGAGGCGAGGGTGCGCGGAGCGGCTGTGGAGAGTGAGCAGCGGAGTCCCCGGGGCTCCACGCAGCTTTCCTTTTCCATACACTGGGGCACGGGCTAGCCTGAGCACTGACCCGAGAGTACGGGGCAGCCGCAGCTCAGCTGGACGCTTGGCACCGGCCCGCTCTGCCCTCCTGTTGCGCGTAGGGTCCGCTGCGGCCGGCAGGGAAGATGATGGGAATGACCCTCCACGGAGAGCGCAGGCTGCGGGGACGAATAGGAGAGAAGGCGGAGTGGAGAGCCCCGCAGGATCCCTTCTTCCCCGAGAAGGGTTAGGCTCAGCCGCTCTCTAACCGGCCCCTCTGCCCCGAGTCATCCCACAGTGGGGTGATTCCACATGACGGGCACCGCGCAGCAAAGGATGGCAGCTGATGCTGCTGGGTTCTGAAAGTCTCGACAGTCCTAGAGTAACTCCACGCCCCGGAGTGCGGCGAACAAAAAGCCCTTGAGAACTGGGCTTTCTTGTTCACAAGTCCTTCTTGTGTCTGTTGCATAAATAACTTGCTATTTGCTTCAAACAATTTTGGAGCTGGAGTTGAAGGAGCAGGAGCTAGTAACTTTTTCACTTGGGTGGTAAGAGGTTGAAAAGCCCCAATTATGGTTCTGTTAGAAAAGCTTTGGATCGTTTGACTTCCCTTCCTAATGTCTCTCTCCTTTAATCTGACCTTGAACTGAATGCTTTACCTGATATTATTCGTGAAAAATCTTGATACTTAATACCTATTATGCAATTATATATGCAACTACTTTAAATGAATGTTTTTGTCAAATTAACAAAGGGGTCTAGTAACATTTAATCTGAGCAAAAGGGGGAAATTAATTTATTTTGTAGGTAGATTTTTTTTTTAACTTCTGTGTAATGTCTTTCAAGCACACTTTCACCATCAGATGTAAAACAGGTTAGGTATGCTACCTAGAAGCTTTTTACCATATAAGCAACGGTTGGTTCGTTTTGTTGGTTTTGGTTTGTGGGGTGTTTTTTTTTAGAAATGGAAGTAATCCTCTTTATTAATTCAGTATTAAGACATTTGAATTGTCAGAGGCAATAAATTATTCTGTTTCCACAGCTTGAGGTTTCACGCTAAATAAAAGAGACTGTTGAGAGTGAAAGTAACTCATGTCTGTGCTTTTTAAGACATTGTATGCTATCCAAAACTGCTAAAGGCTTCTAACACAGTAGCATTGCATCATTGCAATAGTTACTGTATTAACCAGCCCAGTGCTTTATAATTTATGATTATTAAAAACTACTTTGAAAAATAGGTGTTAGTGTACTTTGGTATAAATGAAATGTAAATATAATATTGGCATTCTCATTTTACTGTATTGCTAATTCACCTATCTAAGCACAAATATGTCCAAAAGCAGCTCTGTGCTGATGTTTCATCTTCAAACTAGTGTCTTGTAGAAGTTGAGTGAGATGTATTAAACAAAAGGAGCAACGTTTTTTTACCATGGTTTGATGCTGAAGCACAAATTTGTTCTCTTGGGCTTTTTTGTGTGGTATGTTTGTTTGGTTGTCTTTTTATGGATAGTCTCACCAGCTTCAATGGGATAGGAGTTCTTGTGTAAATAAAAGTTTTTAGAGGATCAGAAACAATTTAAGTGTAGAAAAAAATGTCACTACATCAAACCTTTCTTACAGTATTTTACTATAGTTTCTAATTAACGGTCGTCTGGATATGTTAAAGAACATGGCTGATGAACTATTTTATATTGTTTTGCCAGCATGCGTTTGGAACGTTGTTTATAAGCAGGAAAACCAGGGATGAATTGTTACAGTTTATTCTCAAGCTCTGCTAATTATAGACTTTTTGGAGACACTGGGATATAATGCATCCTGTAAATGCTGTTTGTGATAGTGAAGATACTGCAGATAGGCTTCTTCAGGGTGTCATCACCATTCCTGTGAAGTCAGGTACTTCAGCTAACATAACGCAAAGCATATGGTACTTGGAAGGAGCACAAATATTTCCTGGCTATGTGTAAACCTCTTTTCTCTCCTGCTTCAGCCCTTAGAAAATCTTTTTATCTATTTTATCACCAGCCATGTTCTGACTTTAATCTGCTATATGTATCTTTACAAAACTAGAAGTAAATTTATAGTTACCTATTTTTGTACTACGTAATGTATGGTAGCTTCTGGAAAAAAAAATATATATATTCAACACAATGTTTAATGTGATGAGTGCTACCTAGCTGATAGTATTTAAATTTTTTCTGCTCTGTAGTCCTTCTCCAAGCAACTGAAGCAAATGTGGTCAGACAAGACCTCATTTACTTAGAAAGGGGAAGAGTAACAAGGGTTGTGGGCAGGATACAAAGAGAAGATGTTCTAGAAGTATGAGATAGAGTAACAATATGTAGCTCTGCAGTGGAAGTTCTTGTCCCTAACTTGTTCCCTTTGTCTTTGTCATTGCAGCAGCATAAGTACTTTCCCTTCTCTTGTTTCTTGCCCGTGGGGCACTGACTCTGCTAAAGCCATCTGCCACTCCTTGTCATTTTATTGCATGCAGTTGACAGCTGCAGGTGGGGAAATGGGGTGGGGAAGAAGGGAGCTGAGATTCTATTAATTGGATGCCAGAGACCTCTGTTGGCAAGATAAGATGACTATATTTTCATCCCTCTTTCTTCTAGAACTTCTCAGAGTACTCTTTGCCAGGGTAATAGAGGAGAAAAATGATTGTCAGGTATTAATGTCAAATCAAATATGATGTATTTGTAAGATCTAGAAAAATAAAGTGAATTCCATCTTGGGATCTTTCACTCCTAAAGTTTTGCTTAGAAGATGAATGATACCGACTTCAAAGGTGTGATGCTTACACGTATGAAAAACCTGCTAGAGGCTTCATGATGCCTCAAGTCTTGAGATGATCTTTCATGGTGAAACTCTTCTGGTGAGAAGGAAGAAATGTTTTTCTAATAGATTGACACTGAAATAGGATGACTGTTGCTGGGTCAAGCAAGTAAATGTAAGAGTAAATTACAAAGGACAGTAGATTCTAGAACCCCAGAAGGCTGGAAGTTCTTAATTTCGCAATACATTTATTACATGTTCCTAATTTAATGTTTCTTATTGCTCTCTCTATACATATGCATAGTTGGCCCCACAACCTTAGAACTATGCAATGACATTTCTTAATGGAAGTTCTGCATCATGAGTTCAGTACATTACCAATGATGACTGTTTTTCCCCGAGTATTTTGGGCATGGGTATTACTGTTAACCTAAAAAGATTTGTTTGGAATGGTTACTGGCCTCAAAAGAACTGTCCACAGCTTTATTTCATTTAATAAAATTGAGGATAATGTGACTCAGCCCTGTAAATACCAGTATCTGAGCAAGAACAATAAATCTTTAAATGGATTGAACTTATGTCTAGTTGCACATACTTTAGAGGCAAAAACTTCTTATAGCTACTTCTTACTTGAATGAATATGAGGTGAATGGCGTGTCTCCAACAGACATCAGTGTAATGCCACTTGATATCGAGAGAACAAATTTGCCCAGTGGCAACCTGTTATTAAGTGCTGCAGTGTCTGCTTTTTAAGCAGGGCTTTTAACTAACTGGAGACAGAAACAGGAAACAAGCAACTGGCACAGTTAGCCTCTGTTGAAACTTGCCTTCAAATACAACGAGTTATTAATATGCCTTAACCATTTCCATTATTTTTACCAAAATGTAATGAAAAAGAATATTATTGGTTTTGTGGCACTCTTAAGGGTGGGTTTTTTGAGGGGGGAGGAGGGGGATTTTGTGTTTTGTTTTGGGGCTGGTTGTTTGTTTGTTTTCATTCATTTCTTTATGTACACCAGTTAATGTCTGTCTTATACGTTATAGCCAGTATATGGTCTTTGAAGGTTTTTTTTTGGTAGGAACTAGGACAATAATTTTATGATACAATACCACAGGCATTCATACACGTCTTCTAAAATGATTTGAATGTGTTTTGGTGCTACTAAACCTACTGAAGAGCACTGAAGTTTAAGGCACACCTACAAACTTATTTTGGAAAACTTGTTGATTTTAAAATTAGCTAGGAGATATATTACATTGTAAACCTAAAGCTAAGCAATTGCATCACACACGTAATGATCAGTCAACATCTTTGAAGCTCAGTAAAATGTGGAGATGAGTTGGAGAAATACGTGATGATACTATGGATGAGGCTCTGGCCAGCCTAATCTGGTGTGGGGTGTCCCTGCCCATGGCAGGGGTTGGAACTAGATGATCCTTGTGGTCCCTTCCAACCCTGACTGATACTATGATACTACTATGTGATAGATTGAAACCAGTTCTAAACCATTTGATTTTAGAACTTTTTTCTGGCTTTTGAACTCCTGATGTTTGAAGGTGTTGGATTTGGCAAGAGTGTTATAAAGGCAATAAATCTTCCTATAAATATAAAATGTCTCACAGGTGCAATAAAATTTCTACACCTAAGTCAACAAAATATGTCTCAGTACAGCATGCTCCTTGTGCTTTCTGTGTTCTAAAAATCTTTGAGCTACGTGCTATAAGATCATCTTGTAACAGATATGGCAACTCTGAAACTGAAAGATGAGCTGTCAGCATAATCAGCTTGTTATTCTGTCCTTACCTTCTGTTAAGAGCCATCATTTTGGTTGGGTGGTTTTTTTTTATTCCAAATGTAAATGCAGAGTATTACCAACATAAAAATACATCATTAGCTCTATTTCAATATTGATTTTAACAAATTGACTATATGCTTCCCCCCAACATTAAATCTTCAGGTTATTGTGTACTGGGAAAAGTGTATAGGGTGAATATGAGTTCATTACATAAAGCTAATATAATTTTATTGACATAATATGGCAAGTACTGAATCTGCTGGCCAGTTAATCAGGCTGTTCTTAATTTAATCTGTTGGGTTTTTTTTTCATTGCTTAGATGACCTGCTCAGAAAAAATAGACTGTTTAGATTATGCCTCAGCTCAATATTTTAGGTCATTAGTCTTAGTACAGTTCATCAGTATAGAATAGAATGAACCAGGTTGGAAAAGACCTTTGAGATCATCAAGTCCAGCCCATCACCCAACACTGTCTGATCAACTAAACCATGGCACCAAGTGCCTCATCCAGTCTCTTCTTAAACACATCTAGTTTGTATTGATAATTCTACGTGAAACTTGACATAAAAATAAACAATAATGATAATATTCAAATTCTTTTTGATATGTCACACACCTGTTTTCAGAAGTAAAAGTAAATCTTAAAATTTGAAGTAAATGTGCACTTTTAACCTTTTAAAGAATCCTATTTATTAAATTTTGGTAGTACTATATAGGTGGTCAGGACGAAATTAGAGCTGGGATACGTTTAACAATAGTATTAAGGAATATAACAACTGTAAATGCATACAACTTGAAATAGTTACTTGACATCCAGTTCTAAGCATCTTGGTTACATTTAGAGCTTTATTTCTTTTGCACACCTGCCTGAAGTTTTGCCTCCTATAGCATTTAAGAAAGCATATAGAGTATTTTATTTTCCACTCAATACCATGATATGAAGTCAAGAAGTCAGTGGAGATTTTTCTCACAGATCGTGATTCTTTCACTTAATATAAACAGTTTGTCATTTATCTTTTAGACTTTGATTATTTTGTTTTCTCTGAATTAACTTTGTTTGCAGGACTGCTTTTCTATAACATTGTGCAGAGATGTGTATTGTATTACTATTATTCTTTTAAAAGCTTTTCATGAAATTATCACTCATTAATTTCTGTGGCATTCCAAAGTATAAAAATTGACCAGCAGCAAGCTTAAATCTTTCTTGATAGCTTTTCAAGGTTACTGAGGTGCAAATTTGTCTGTTGACTAATCATCCTTTGCTTAGCCCACGTTCAGTTAGTGTGCAGCCAGAAGATAGGTGATATGTGTGTTTTCGCCTCTCTTGTTCCTTTCCAAACATAGATGAGAAAACGTTTCTTGAATATTCTGAGTTCCCTTAACATTATTTTTACTGTCTCTGTCCACTGTTTTATTTCTGCTATTACTAGAAATTGTTTTGTTCTGGTATGCTTTGGATCTTACATATCCTTTTTTTCCTGCATTAGCATTGTCAGCCTCCCACGCCAGCCTTGTGCATTTACTAACTCTTCCAATTTGTTGACTCTCTTTTCCCATTTTCCTATTTGTTTTACAGTACTTTTTCATAAAATTGTATTCATCTGGAAGACTTTCTGAAATTTTTCCATTTCATGTTCCTCTGCCTTTTTCCCCGCCCTCAGACTCTAAAAAGCAAGGAATGTCAAATGTTGTCTCTGTATGAATTTGTATTGCTTGACAGTATATCTTCTTTTTCACCTGTTGACATGCATGTAATCTGATAATTGCCATTGGCTCATAGACCATTACCATCACTAAGTGAGAAAAAACCATAAATATGTAATCTTGGCTTTCCTGGAGAGTGGCTGCTGACGCACCTCTTTGCCTCTTCTGTTCTTCCCAGCAGACTTTAGTTCATTTTACACTTTAAAATACAATTTATCTTAAGATACCAACAGTGCCACTGAAATATGCTCTCTTCTTATTGATTAGAATTCTTGAATTAGAGTATTCATGCAGTGAAATGGTATATTAATTTTAGTTAATGCTCATTCTTGTGTATTTTTTGAAGTGTCTTATGCTTGTTATAGTTCCATATTGTAAAGCCTCTTTTAGCTATTTTTTCTATTTTTCTGTGCCACTTTCCTTATGGCTTGATTTCCATCCTCTTAGTCAGTTTCTTCTATTCTTAAATGATAAAAGCTACTTATTTTGTCTTTTAAAACAGTGTAATTAAGTCCTTAAGCATTGAAGTAGACCAGAACTGTTTTAAACATTAAAAGCTCAGGAGCAGGCTGTCCCCATGTACCAAAAGACAAGATGTTGGGGAAGAAGGCTGGCCTGACTGAATAGGGACATTTGGTTGCTGCTTAGGGGGAGAAGAGTTTATGGTCATTGCAAGAGGAGGCAGGCCACTCTGGATGACTCCGAAGTTGTTGTGATGCTGTGCAGGGTGAAAATTAGGAGGACTGGAGCCCAGTTGGAAATTATTTTGACTTTGTTAAAAGAGAACGGAAAATCCTTCTACAAATCTATTAGCAACAAAAGGAGGACTAAGGAGAATCTCTGTCCTATGTTGGATGCAGAGTGGAACATAGTGGTAAAGAATGAGGAAAAGGCTAAGGTACTTAATACCATTTTTACCTCAGTCTTTAGTAGCCAAACTGGTTGTTTGCTGGATACCCAGCCCCCTGAGCTTGAAGATAGGGATGGGGAGCAGAATGAAGCCCCCATAGTGTAAGATGAGTTTGTTAGCGATCTGTTGCACCACTTAGACGTACACAAGTCTATGGGGCTGGACGGTACACACACAGGGGTACTGAGACAACTGCCAGAAGTGCTCACCAAGACACTTTTCATCACTTACCAGCAGTCCTGGGGAGGTCCTGGGCAACTGGAGATTGGCAAATGTGACGGAAGGAGCATCTGGGTAACTGCAGACCTGTCAGTCTGACCTCAGTGCCAGGGAAGGTAATGGAGCATGTCATCCTGAGTGCTGTTATGCAGCACATGCAGGACAACCAGGCCCAGTCACCATGGGTTCATGAAGGGCAGGCCATTCTTGACAAACCCAATCGCCTTCTACAAGGTACCTGCTTAGTGGATGAGGGAAAATCTGCAGATGTTGTTTACCTGGACTTTAGTAAAGCCTTTGACACTGTCTCCTGCAGCATCCTCCTGGAGAAACTGGCTGTTCATGGCTTGAATGGGTAGATTCTTCACTGAGTGAAAAAATGGCTGGATGGCTAGACCCAAAGAGTGGCGGTGAAGGGAGTTAAATCCAGTTGACAGCCAGTCACAAATGGTGTTCCCCAGGGGTCAGTACTGGGGCAGTTCTGTTTAACATCTTTATCAATATCTGGAGGAAGGGATTGAATGCACATTCAGTAAGTTTGTAAAGAACACCAAATCGGGTGGGAGTGTCGATATGCTCAGAAGTAGGAAGGCTCTGCGGAGGAATCTGGACAGCCTGGATCAGTGGGCTGAGGTCAGTTGTATAAGGTTTAACAAGGCTAAATGCTGGGTCCTGCTCTTTGGTCACAACAACCCCGTGTAACTCTGCAGACTTGAGGGAGAGTGGCTGGAAAGCTTTAGGACCTTTAGGTCAGCAGTGTGATCAGGTAGCCAAGAAGGCCAACAGCAGTCTGGCCTGTATCGGGAATAGTGTGGCCAGCAAGACTAGTGAAGTGATCTTATTCCTGTGCTCAGCACTGGTGAGGCTGCACCTTGAATACTGTGTTCAGTTTTGGGCCCCTCACCGCAAGAAGGACATTAGAGGTGCTGAAACATGTCCAGTAAAGGGTACTGAGACTGGTGAGGGGTCTTGAACAGAAAGTTATATGAGGAGTGGCTAAGGGAGCTGATGTTACTTAGTCTGGAGGAGGTTGAAAGGAGATCTCATTGCTTCCTACAACTGCCTGAAAGGAGGCCATAGTGATATGGGGGCCAGCCTTTTCTCCTGGGTAACAAATGGTAGGATGAGAAGAAATGGTGTTAAGCTGCTCTAGGGTAGGTTTAGATTAGATATTAAGAAAAATTTCTTCACTGAAAGGGTCATTGGGCACTGGAACAGGCTGCCCAGGGAAGTGGTGGAGTCATCATCTCTGGAGGTGTTTAAAAGACAATTTGGATGAGGAGCTTAGGCTATGACAGTTCTGACAGGGAGATGTTAGGTTATGGTTGGACTAAATGATCCTGAGGTCTTTCCCAACCAGGCAATTCCATGATTCTATGATCAAATGACAAAGTGTGAGGAAATGACATCAAATTGTGCCAGGGGAGGTTCAGGTTGGATATTAGGAAAAATTTGTTTACTGGAAGATTGGTCAGGAATTGGAATAGGCTGCCTAGGGAGGTGATGGAGTCACAGTCCCTGGAGGTGGTTTTTTGGTTTTTAATTTCTGTAGACATGGCTTTTTGGGACATGGTTTAATGACCATGGTGATGTTACATGGACAGTTGGCCTTAATGATCTTAAGAGATCTTTTCCAACTGAAGCAATTCTATGAGTGTTTTTCTCACCTAGCTGAAAGCAATGACATTGTGTTACTGTCATACATATGGGTTAGAATCAAATTCAAATAGGATGTTATGTAGGCTGGATTGATTTATTATCGTTGTTGTTGCATAGTTTGTTTCTGAACTAAAAGTTACACTTGTATTTCCACATAACTAACAAAACCAAACAGTAAGACACTAGAAATAAACACAAAACCTCAAATAAACAAAAGGAAAGTAAACAGAGAAGAAAAAAATTCTGTTGCCCAAGGACAATATTCTTAATGGTTATGGGGGTGCAGTTCATTGATTTTAGTAATAAAATTAGAAGAAGAAAAAAAAAAAAAAAAAAAACCCACAAACAAATGAAAATTTCCTTTCCATGCAGTTGCAAATAGTTCTCCACTTTATATGTATTTTTTAAAATCACTTGTTTGTTACCCCTTCTTTTAAAAGGTACTGACTTCTGTGAAAGGCTTGATGGACTGTTCTTTCTTCTTTTTCTGAGATAAAACTTGTCTGAGGTAGGATGGGATTGTGGTTATGCTGTTGGAAATGTCTTCTGTAATAGTCTTTGCCTACCAGATCATAAACCATCACGATAACACATCTTTAGAAGCCCTGGGATGGGTTGTCCTGGAATGGTTGAGGCCCCATCCCTGGAAGTGTTTAAGACCAGGCTAGATGAGGCTCTGGCTGGCCTGATCTAGTGCAGGGTGTCCCTGCCCATGGCAGGGGGTTGGAACTAGATGATCCTTGTGGTCCCTTCCAACCCTGACTGATACTATGATACTATGATCCTGTAGGTAAGTGGTAGAAGCACGTCCTGCGTATGCCTCCAATTCACTGCAGAATGAAGTAAAGAGGTTATTTTAACTGCTAGGCAAGTGCATTCTGTTCCTTCTGTATTGCAACAGGGAGACTTCTCATGATCAATTATGTCTTGGTTGATACTTGGTATATTTGAAGAAACTGATTTTTGTCTGTTGGTCACTTGGGCATCTAGCAAACAGGAAAGATATGTTAAGGATTTGGGATTCACAGATGCTGATATTCTGTGATCCAGGCTGACAGCTGTCTCTCTTTTGTGAAATAAGGCTATGGAAACTTTGTGTGCATTGCCTTGTCTTCTGCAAAATGTATTTTTTACAGCATGTGTTTGTTTAGCATTCAGGAATCCATCTGAAATGCATTAACAGATCCACATTTCAACATGTTGAATGACATTAAATGTTGCAGACATGTGACTTTTGGTATTTAAACAACACTGCAAAATATAATGGCTGCTTTTTTTTTTTTTATTATTTTCCTAGAGAGAAAAGCTAAATTGTAAGAAATGGATGCTAAAGGATTACAAGGAGAAGACAAAATGAAGATGCTTATAATCTTACTAGCTTATTTGGTAAGTTAAAAATATTTTTACTTTTTTCCTCAGGATAAATGCTTTAAAAATTTTGTTGGACACAGTAATGTTGCCTTTTGGCTTGCATGTCACTGGTGACACTGAAAGTGTGAAACACACATGCACAGACAATTACACATGCATTTTATCCATTTTAAAAGTGTACTGTATAATTCTTGCCACCCCTCACATGCAATTAAAAAACATTTACCATGTGAGCCTCTTCATGGAAGAAGGACTAGGACACAATACAGGTGAATGTATTAGCTTAGGGGTTTGGAGCATTCAGTTTATCAACTGAACATAGCATAGCACATGATTATGCTGCCTAATAAGTGTACTTCAGCTCTGGCTTGCAGAGACAAGCTCTAGAACTAAGAGTAATTAGTGCCTCATAGCTATGAGAGAGGCTTTAGTCTTTTTGAAAAGACTAATGTGCAAAGCCAGACTTCAGTAGCAATTGTGGAGAGCATTTCTGCGACAGAAGCCTGTATGCAGACATTAAAATTGTGTTGATGGAGCTCACAGTGTTTGTTAATGCTCTTGGATAGGATTTCAGTGATTATACTGAAACTCTAGATGGCTGGTATTAGTGCTTATGATATTTCTCATAACCTTAGTTTCTGATTTGGTCAGAAAATGTACTTAAATGCCTTTGAAGGTGGAAATTGGATTGTCTCCCATTCATCTCTTTCAGTGTGAAGCGATAGTGAAGTTGAGAATAAATAGCATTCCTACAGGCGTGGGGTCGTTTCTGTTGTGTTGTTTGTTGGGTTTTTTTTTTTTTTTTTAAGTCTGCAAAAAGGTTGAGTGATTAAACATTAATATTTTAAAATAAAGAAATTGCTTTTTAGCTTATTTAGTCAATTGTAATAGCATCATTAGAAAAAATACAAGATCACAAATCAATGAAACAGAGCAATACAATGCAATGTTATGTTAGCTTACCACTGTGAAAACTGTAGCTTTAGTGAATGGTCATGTGCATTTCTCATAATGTTGATTAAGGTGAAGGAACTTAAGCTCTTGAGGAATGTTAAAACATTATTTTTTTTTTTTTTTTTTCAAGAGCCTAATATCAAACAAGTCTTCTAAGAACTGTAGCATTATTACAAGTCACTGGGTACTGATAACCTTTGCAATTCAGACCATTTATCCATATTCGGAATTAAATTAAATTTTTATTGCCATATTTAAAAGTTTTGACAATGCTGAAAGTTAAGATAGAAACATGAATTTGTTTCTTGGATTTAGAGTCTATATGAATTGTATGTTAATTACAGATTAATTGTACTTCAATATGTTTACTTCTTCCTTTTTTTTTTTTTTTTTTTTTTTTTTTTTTTTTTTTTTAAGCTAACCAGGGTAATTTGTGAGACAGGAGATTGCAGAGAGCAAGAATTTAGGGACCACAGTGGAAACTGTATCCTCTGCAAGCAGTGTGGACCTGGAATGGAACTCTCCAAGGCAAGCAAATAATGCTTTCCTAAGTTTACGTTGTTTTCAATAAAGGCATTTGCTTATGTATTATTATCATAGTATCAGTCAGGGTTGGAAGGGACCACAAGGATCATCTAGTTCCAATCCCCCTGCCATGGGCAGGGACACCCACACTAGACATGGGCAGGGACACCCACATCAGGCTGGCCAGAGCCTCATCCAGCCTGGTCCTAAACACCTCCAGGGAGGGACCTCAACCACCTCCCTGGATAACCCATTCCAGGGTTTCACCACTCTTATGGTGAAGAACTTCTTCCTCACATCCAGCCTGAATCTCCCCACCTCCAGCTTCATTCCATTCCCCCTAGTCCTATCACTACCTGATAGCCTGAGAAGTCCCTCCCCAGCCTTCCTGTAGGCCCCCTTCAGATACTGGAAGGCCACAATGAGGTCACCTCGGAGCCTTCTCTTCTCCAGACTGAACAGCCCCAACTCCTTCAGTCTGTCCTCATAGGAGAGGTGCTCCAGCCCTCTGATCATCCTCGTGGCCCTCCTCTGGACACCCTCCTGCACCTCCATATCCCTCTTGCAATAGGGGCTCCAGAACTGGATGCAGTACTCCAGGTGGGGTCCCACCAGAGCTGAGTAGAGGGGGAGAATCACCTCCCTTGCCCTGCTGGCTACACTTCTCCTGATAATAGATAACTGTACTTATGTAGACATTTCTTTTTGTGGGGTTGGGGATGGGCAGTTTGACCCCTTTACAGTTTTTCAAGTATCGTATTTTCTGGTTCTCTTTGTATAAAATTCTCCATTCAGAAAATGATGATGCCATTAATACAATAGGCAGTACCATTAGAAGATCTGAATGGGATGTTCAAATTAAAATGAATTATTATTTTGTTTTTAAGGTAGTGCTACAAAGAGGGGGAAAAGAACTGAATAACCTCACTGTGTAAAGGAAAGCACAAGTTTCAAAATAGTGATTGGTGGAGACCCCTGAAACGGCAGGGAGGCTTGATTCTTACAATGCAAACTTTCAAAATCAGTTCTGTATTTTAGGTGATGCTGCCACTATAGATAATGTTTAAACGTCTATGCAACAACTTGTCTTAACTTTTATCCTAAACTATTCTGTTAGGGCATAGGCACCTAAACACAGAATAGGATTCAAGTAAGAACTAAGGTTTTCTTAGACTGACTAGGGATTGGATGTGGCACTTGGTGCCATGGTCTAGTCATGAGGTCGGTGGTGACAGGTTGGACTTGATGATCTTTGAGGTCTCTTCCAACCTTGGTGATACTGTGATACTAGATGATAGATGATTGTTCTGTTTTCATTAGCTCAGTGTTGGGAACCTGTAGTCAAATGAGGCTCAATTTCTTTGTTTTACAACTTACTAATAATGTTATAAAACTAATCCATATCTTTATGGATTACTTACTTTATGTCATGTAAAGTAACTAAGAAGGTTGAGGCCAGAAAAATACGTAGTAATATGGAGACAGCACATGAGAAATCCTTCTTAATATTGTGTACAAAGAAAGATGGTTATTGAGTCTTTGTGTTTTAAAACTGCACCATAAAAACTTTAGAATTAGCAGGGGTTTTAGGAGTGCAGAAATTAATTAGTCGAGGTGAATGAGGTTATGAACTGGGATACAGTAGAACTGTAAAGTTCACCTAGCAAAATTTCCAGCAAAATTCCAAGTCTGAGTGCAAGTCACAACAAGGATGTTATTTGCCTTCAGTATTGAGAAAGTAGGTGCTGTGTATGAACAAGAAAACAATGAAATATTGAAATGGGAGGGAAGAAGGTCTATGGTAGGATTCATAGAATCATAGAATGCTTTGGGTTGGAAGGGACTGTCAAGATAATCTAGTTCTACCCTCTGGGCAATGGGCAGAGATGCCTTCCACTAGACCAGGTTGCTCAGGGCCTCATTCAAACTTGCCTTGAAGGCCTCCAGGGAGGAGCCATTTATGACCTCCCTGGGCAGCCTGTTCCCATGTCTCACCACCCTTATTGTAAAGAATTTCTTCATAATACCCAGTCTAAATCTACCCTCCTCAAGCTTCAAGCCATTCTCTCTTGTCCTATCACAACAAGCCCTTGTAAAAATCCCTTTCCAGCTTTTTCTGTAGGACCCCTCAGGTACTGGAAAGCTGCTATAAGGTCTCCCTAGAACCTTATTTTCTCCAGGTCAAACAGTCCCAGCTGTTGTGGCCTGTCCCCACAGGGGAGGTGCTCCAGCCCTCTAATCATCTTTATGGCCCTCCTCTGGGCCTTCTCCAGCAGTTCAATGGCCTCCTTCTGTTGGGGACACCAGTACTGGACACAATACTCCAAGTGGGGTCTCATGACAACAGAGCAGGGGGAGAGGATCACCTCCCATGTCCTGCTGTTTGCACTTTTTTTGATGCAGTCCTGGAGATGGTTGGCCTTCTGGGCTACAAGCACACATTTCCAGCTCATGTTGATTTTTTCTCAACTGCCACCCTCAAGTCCTTTTCCTTGAGACAGGTCTTGAGCCACTTGTCCAACCCTGTATTTGTGCTTGGGATTGCCCTAGCCAGGTGTAGGACCTTGCATTTGGTGGTCTTGGACTTCATATGGGATTCACTAACTCAGTTATTGGAGGTGGGAGAAACAACAGAATGAGTTATGCATCTTGGTGAGACTGGATGTTTTGGGGAAGCAGGTGTGTCATGCTACAGGTGTGAAGATGGGTCAGGCAAAAAAAGAGAGTTCTATCATGATTGATGAACAGATTTGACAGGTCTCATGTATAAGCATTAGACTCTTTCTTCATTGCCCAGCTACTATATCTACATCTTACCCATCGGTAGAGTGTAAAACTGTGGCCTAGACATAATGGTGCAGTCCAATCAATCCCTGGTAGTTAGGACCCTAAGACACAAGGGAGCTAGCTTCTGTGCCCAATGCCTTTGCATATATAAGGACAAACTCTGTTTTGCATTTTAACTGATAGAGTAAAAAGGATGATAAAGACAGAATTTAGTGTTATTTAGGAGGAGTGACATTTAATTTTCAGGGTTGCTTGCTTTTGTAGGCATGTTAGGCATATCCAAGGGGAAATTCAGTGTTACTTTTGCAATTTTTTTAACATGAAACATTGCAAAGTCTGGTGTGTATGTGTATTTAAATGACAGGGGGAAAGAAGCTTTGTCTGTGGTATTGTATTTCTTACTATATTCAGCTCTTGGGGGAAAAAAATGCAGGCATATTGTGGTTTGTGGGTGGTTTGAAGGGATTTACTGAAACTAAGTGACATGGTTTTCTCTATCTCTTCACCCCGTGTAGCTAGTTTTCAGTGTGCTAACAGTAACGTTTAGTTTCACACTTTTGTGGGGATTACTTTCTATGTTAGGCAGTATTAGTTAGGGTTTAGTCATACAAACAACATGAAGTAAAGATTTGACAATGACTAACAGCATGGATGTGGTTTTGTTTGGATGTTTCATTGTGTGTGTTTTGTTGGTTTGGTTTTTTGTTTGGTTGGTTGTTTTTAGATTGGCCTTAAATTTGAGGATTGATAGGGTTTTGGGAGGTGTTTTTAATTTGTGAAGGCACTTATAAATATGGCAGTCTATAACAGAGGTCCTACTAAAGCAGTATTATGTGCACTGGTGTAGCCTACTTACCTAGTTGTCAAAAAACCCAAAAGCCCTCGATAAACACACTTTCAGTTTAGTAAAGAAATGCTAAACTAAAATAGGAAGGTTGTGGCTTGCAATAATAAACTCTTCAAAGTCTGTTTTCATTTCAACTATTTTTTGTTCTTTTTTGTACTAATTTTTAGTACTAGTTTTCCTGGAAATATGAATGCTTGATTAATTTCAGTATACAAGCAATTACATCTCTCCAAATGAAGAGGCTTTCAAATACTACTACACTAGAACTGAAATAACTAGATTTCACTCAAACATAATTGTGCATGGAAGCATAATTTCCTTTATAAATAGAGGTGCAGTTGTCTGAATCATAGCAAAGGATGTGATGCTTTGGCTGTTAATGAAATGCAGTTGAATGTAGCCTTGCTGAACTACAGCCTGAAGCAACAAAGCATGTTATGTCAAAGGTCAGAATGCTAAGGGAAAAAGGATTTAATGATACACTTCAAATGATTCGCAGCACAGAGGGAGTTTTGTTTGCTTGATTTCTTCCCCCCCCCCCCCCCAACATGTGAGAAAGCAATGATGTAATTATGCTGTAGTTTAATAACAGTTTCTTATTAACAAATGATATGTCCTTTTTTTTTTTTTTTTTTTTTTTTGTTTGGTTCCCCCTTCAAAGTGTTTTAAGCAGTAGACTGACAAGTTTCCTTTTTATGTTACTAACAAAAACCCCTCAGCCTGTATTGTTGAATGCAGAAGGCCAGCTATGGGATCATGCAACAGTGTACGGTATGAGTGGCTGATGTAAATATGTCCCTGCTTAATTCTCTTGGAACTCAGTTCAGGTAGAACTTCCACTGCTGAGTAAGCTGAAGCAGACAGATCCATTGTCAAGCACTGCAGAGCTCTTGCTTCACTCTTATTTATGAGAAATTACTTCATCTTGGTTATCTAAACATGTGGATCTCTTTCTTGTTATTACTGACTATACACAAATAGGAACTGTGTTCCTTTCAAAAACCAAGTACAGTTCGTAGTAATGTTTCATAGAAACACTATGAAAGGAATTTTGAGGTTCTCAAGATAAAAATTAAGATAAATACCAATCCAGATGGGTACTATGAATTAAATATATTGCCACTGAATTGACCAGCACCTAGTTTAGAGCATAAAGTACCTTTGCGCATGTACTTTCTTCCTTTTGCCTTTGTTAAACTGAGTACATGCACTATATGGATACAAGTGCAGAACAAAATACCACCTCTGCAGAGTGGGTGTGTGTATATATTTATATACTTGTTTTTACAACTAGCAAGTTTTATATATATATGTATATATATATATATATGACCTTTGTTGCTATACTATGTGAGCACTTCACAATAACTTTCTGCGTTAGGGACATGCTGTTGTCTTTTACTTGATACATGACATTCTAAGAAATAAACTTGCCCATATGGTGCTGCAGGAAGTTTTTGGTGGAGTGTACAGAGGGCACAGAGTGCAACAGGAGGGTGGAGGATTTCTCTTCACAGTGCAACACATAGACAAGACAAGGGGCAACAGATGTGAGTTGTACCAGGAGACAAGTTTTATCTCTATATGATAAAGAAATTATTCACAGTGAATTCTACAATGAATCATTCACTGGAAAACCTCCCCAGGAATGTGGTAGAGCCCCTGTCCCTGGAGGATTTTAGAATGCAATTAAACAAGGTGCTGGATCAGATTGGCTCAGCTCTCTGTCCCATGAAAGGTTGGACCAGATGTTCTCTCAAGGTTCCTTCCAACTTGGGCCATTCCATAATTCTATGACAAGTGTTTTAGTTGGAAACTAGTGCTCAGTCTGTTGGATTGAACTTCCTGTCAGCAGAGATAAGCTACTGCAGACACCTACTGCAGACAGCTACTGAATGAAACAAACAAACAAACAGAACCACCACCACAACAACAAAACCCCAAGCCTTACTTCATGTAGCTACTTCCAACTCTAGATTATTCTTTTCAGCTTTTGCTGTTGCAGTTTGGTGGGGCTCACTTTTCCAAACATGTTTGTAAAACAATTATTTCTTCCTTAAAATAAGAAGAAATAGTACACCCTCAACTTTTCTGATTCCCTGTCAACTGTTCTAACATAAGCACTGCAGATACTGCATTAACTTAGAACTAAAGTCCATTGATCACTTATGTTGATTGCATTTTCTATAAAGTGCTTTCAACATATTGCCATCATAAGAAAGCCAACTTTGTTATTGTATCAATAATTAGCATTGATGGTGAAGGGAGTGAAAGCTGTTTCTCCTGTTTGCTTCTATTTGTCCATTTTTAAAAGAAGAAAAATCTCTATAACCTTTCCTTCTCATGAACATGTCCTTCATAATGTTTCCAAAGCCTTTGAACCACTGCTTGCCTTTGAGCATGTGGGGGTTTTGTTTGGAGCTGTGTTTTGTCTGTTTTGTTGGGGATTTTTTTAAACAGTGCTTTTTTCTGTGGTAGACTAAAATGATTGTATCAGTTCAGAAGGTATTGTTTGCTTCATGGGGCTCATTTCATTATTTCATCTCACATTTATTTAGAGGGAAGCTAAGGATCTTGTAGTTAAGGAAATGGTTTAATATCTTTCAGCGGCTTCACGCTGCTAGTGCCTGAGTGGTCATTAGTGTGGCTTTATGGTAAGAGCCTTTTTTGTCCTGTCTTAACAGTAATATGTTTCTGTATCAGTCAAACCTGATACATAATTTAAATTTATATAAATCACAATTAATGCAGAAAAAAGTAAACTGAGATGGTTTGGGTGTCAGCCTTTCCCTGTGAATGTTGTTGTACAGAAATGAGATTCCCCTTTCCAGTTATTTCACAATAATATGCTTTCTTTTTTAAATTTTAAAAAACCCCATAACTATAACACTCTGTACCTTCCACATGTTGGTGTGGTAGTTTTTTGGTGGGGGTTGGTTGGTTGGTTGTTTTTTAACTTAGATATCTGAAAAGCAATCTGTATCTCAGCATCATCAAGCTTATATTGCAAGTCCAAACTTTTAACTACAGTTCTAAGTTGTTTATGTCAGCATTTGAGGTTGTAGTTCAGAAAGATGGAAATTATAGTCATGGCAATAATAATATTTTTCCACAGTGCCCTACCTGTGCAGCTATGCTGCTACAGTAGATTCTAGGGTGTATTTTTTAACCTGGATTGGTCCCATGGTCAGATTTATAGCTCGACCACATAATCAGCTGTCTCAGGACCCTTGAAGACAATGTATGACAAGAAAGAAAAAGCAGAGATGAAAGGGAGGGCCTTAAGCCAGTATTGCCACCGAATGCATGATGATAAATACTGTCACCAAGGGGCTTGTTCTGTGAGATGGAGGAAGCGTGATGGTTGTTAAGTCTGAGCTGCATATCATAAATTGCTTCTTGCACTAGGTGTATCATGAATGGAGGCCTCTGTCTTGGCTCAGAACAGGAGTTGTACAGTAAACAGGAAGTACTGTTAGAAGCTACTACTAAATGTAACAGTCCTCATACAGAACATGAAAGTTGAAGTGCTGACATGTCCCAGTGAAGTTACTGAGAGTTTATGCTACCATGTTTAGTAGTCACTCTGTAACTTCAAAGCAAGTGAGATTGCTGTGAGGAAGCCTGTCCTATCTCTTGCTCAAGAGAGGCTAACATGTTTCTGTGTCAGTCTCCTGGAAGCTGGAGCAGCTGCATGTAGGCATGTTAAATCTTAAAATGCTGAGCACAAAACTTCTGAAACTAGCTTTGCACTTTGCCACAGCCATTAAATCTGACATGCTTGCAGCTTTCTGTAACAGCCTGTCCTGCTCAGATGTCTGCGGATAGATACAGCTGATCATTGGGGTTTAGATGAGATAGATCCTCAGCCTTATGGTACTGTTTCTGCTGTTTAACAAGGCTATATATTCAAATGTATTACCAAAAACTTCCTTTCCCTGCACCAGTGTACTGTTCAAACCTGGAGAGCTTTTTCCTGAGACTATCCAAATATTCTTGTAAGCATCAGAGCCTAAGTGGAATTTCTCTGTGCTGTACTGTCTAGGGACATGCAAGTTGTGGATAATCAGTGGAGCCAGAAACAAATTCTAAAATGTACTTGCAGATTATGATCTTAATAATGCCAGACAGCCTTTTTTTAATTAAATTTGAGGTTATTTTAATTGAAAAAAAGTATCTACAATCTAATTTAGTGTTCATTTCTTTTCAGTGTTGCATTCAACTTTTCGGGAAAACCATACCACTTAACTCTACTCTCTGTAGTCTGCTATATGTTTGGGCATTTTGTCTGAATCAGTGTTTGGCTAGTATACATGGAAAGAAAATGTTAATGCTGCCAAGGTAATCCATTAAGAGGTGTCTGTATTATTGCATGTATTTAATATTTTTTAGCTTGAAACTAAATTGTGAGTTTAGTTTACTACAGCTTCCTAGGTGGCCTTGACCAGTCATCTCCTTTGACGCCTTAGTGAAACCCACTTCTAAACAAAGCTGTGCTGGGGATACATACATTAAAGCTAATGAGATGTCACAATACTGTGATAGTGGAAGCTGTACAAGTATCCAGGAGGTAGAAGTGCATTTGAATTTTGAGGATTATTTTTATTAATTAATGCAATTTTATGAATCAGTATTCTGGTTTTTAAGGGTTTGTACTCTGTCATTTGAGAGTGCTACACTGTAAGAGATACAAATATAACATACATTTACTTAGCCCCCTCCTGTTTTTCTGCACAAAATGAGTTTTTGGAATGTAACAAATTGATATTGCCAGTTTTCTCTTGTGCAGTCCTGAAGTGAACTGCCACAGGAGATGAGATGTCTTTTCAAACTATGAATGGGAGGATGGAAGGGGTGAGAGGAGCTGGGAATTATTCAGATTTCATCAGCCATCTAATGACAACTTGGTAAATAGAGCACCGAGAAAACTGATCCACATCAGTTGTGCACATGTGCTGATACAAGATGAACAGTCCATGGTTTATATCTTTGCTGGACTGCTAAATTATAAAGTCCAAGATTTCAAAGGGTCTAAATCATATCTTGCCGTTTGGAGAATGTGGTTACTTATGAGTACAGAAATGTTTGAAGTTCTGCCTGATTTGCAAGTTTAACTATTTATTTGCACCTGCCAGGCAGTTAGCTACCTCAAATCTTATCTGTAGAATTTCTAGCAAGACTTAGAAGTCGTCTTTGAAAAGACTGGAGACTAAATTCTTCAGGACGAAGATTCTTTGTATTTCATCCGCTGGTTTTATCGCTTTAAAGTAAATAATTCCGTGTTACAAAGAACCACTAAAATGTGTTTGTACATCCAACTACAGCAAAACAGACCTGAGACCTAGAAGCACATTACTCAAGCTTTGGTAGTTTGGGCCAATGAGTTGAAGGTATTTAATTCTAACGTTTATTTCCTGATGTTTGCTTGGTTTTGATCAGAAACTTCAAAGGTAGTCTGGAAAGGAGAACTTATAATTAAGTTAATTTAAGCCTTATATTTGAAAGTTTACTAGGACTTTGGAGGGACCAATTCCAAGTGATTTATCAAGAGATCTGAATATACTTAGTCTTATTGAGCTATGTAATATAACCTTCAACGCTACTGTTGGGATGATGAAAATAGAGTAAAGAGTAGATATTTAGGAAGACTATGCTAAGGAATAATGAAATTAAATGAAAAAGTGTATTTAGACCTAGAAAGAGCAAAATGTCTGAGCAGAAGTTAATCTGGTTACAATTACCCATAGTAATTATGCCATTTTGTATACAGTCTTACAGTTGCATAAATGGAGTGTAAAAGTAGACACTATACTTCTAAGTGTCATAAAATAGAACTGCTAGAAAGTTCATTGTTTTGGCATTAATTCATGGCAGAAACTGGTAGTTTTGAAATAAAATGGTAAAGCATGTTAAGAAGAAACCAACCAACAAAATATTTATCTCCTTTTGCCTACCAGCTTTTTCAGGGTCAGGATCTCACAGGAAGGGTGTGTGTGCATGAAACTGTAACATGCTTTTTTTGTTGGTGTTCAGTGATTACTGAGTGCAATGATTTGCCCGAGGGCTCCTTAATCTGAATAATAGGCAATAGTAGGAAACTACATTGCAGCTAAAACCCAAACAAAACCACCACCAACAAAAATGAAAATGTATTGTTGAAACACCTGGATCTAGAGAGACCGAACACCTTTTTATTGTTGCTTGCTTGGAATTGCTAATTTTCTCTGCACTTAAATACTTGCTCTTCTTGGGAAGTCAGTAAAGATACTCTTAAAAAAAAAAAAAAAAAAAAAAAAAAAAATTTGGAAATTCTTAGAATGTCTAGAAAAATGCATCTGATGATGTTTATTGTTACTTTGTAACTGCAAGTTAGAAGCACTATAAAATACATACTGGACAACCCAATTACAAAGTTTATTTCATAGATATTTTCCAAGGTTTTGCACTGAGAAAGTCTTTTCTTTACTGCAGCAGATTTGCTTAGGTGGGTGACTGGGAAAAGTTATTTATATGCATCAAATATGTATGTTTAGTGGGAGTAACTGGTGGAAACCCACACTCAGGTTGTCCCAGTTAAAGATTTCCTAGTTTTCCCACTGGGAAGATGCTCTGATCTTCCACTGAGGATGCATACTGGAGAACCAGGCACCCACATTGTGCTTTTCCCACCTACTCTCCACCCAAGATGTCTTTTCCAGCAATTTATTGTGTTCGTCTTGTGTTTTGTAGTGTCACTGATGCATCAAATCTAACAAAAATGTACTGCAGAAAGCTTATTAGAATATTCAGATGAGGAAATGGAATAGCAGCTCCTAGTAACTTCAACTGTAAGAAAGAGTGACATAAAATTGAAATAGATTCATAGTTCTTGATAGCCAGTTTGTAGAATTTAGTCCCTGAACATGTTAAGTCTTTCTCTTTGTAACCTGTCAGGTGTATTAGATGGCTTTTTGCAAATGAATGGAAATAAATTCTGCAAGGAGATAAATTTGGGGTAAATAACCAATAATCATATTCCTTTTATAGTAAAATATCATGATTCCCTGTGTTCTGTGGAGCTATCAAACTTTTCCAACACTTTTAGAACTGTTAGAAGTGGAGCAGATTGAGTTTCTGAAATTCTTAGCGGCTAAGCAATGTTTCATGCCTAGCTAATGGTCATTAACCAGCTCTGTTTTATTTGGTAACAGAAATTCTAAGCCTTTGAAGATCATTTCACTCTCTTTGGCAATTAACTTTGTTCACTTTAGCTATGAACCTTAATATCAAAGTGCTTCTTTGCTGTTTTTGTAACTGAGTAAGTGCCTTTATACTTCACTTGTCCCAGTTTCTGCACTTTCACATGACTGACCTAATTAAAAAATAGACAGATCAATAATTCTGCCATAAGCTAGTGGTAATGAAACTGTGGGAGTCCTTGAAGCCCTTTATCATTCAAATACACAGTGGTTTCATGAATAAAGTGGATGACTAAGATTAGTTATACAAGTAAGGGAGATTATTAGCGGTGGAACTTGAACTTGTTGAAAGGATGGCTTTTGTCTCTAGAAAGACCTACTCTCAGTGATAATTACACTAGGTCTTCATTTTATCCCAGCATTCTCTTCTTTTTCATGCTTTCAGTGGTTGAATAGCTTGCTACTGCTTGTTGATCCCTACAGGAATGCGGCTTTGGATATGGGGAGGATGCACAGTGCATGACATGCAGGCCGAACAGATTCAAGGAAGATTGGGGCTTTCAGAAGTGCAAGCCTTGTCTGGATTGTGCATTAGTTAACCGGTTTCAGAAGGCCAACTGTTCTGCCACCAACAATGCACTATGTGGAGACTGTTTACCAGGGTAAGTCCTTTTCTGAAGATGCCAATTTGAACAAATTATAAACTAATTTGCATTGGTGTTTGCTTTTTCATGTTTTCCAGGTAAATATTTGTATCCTTTATGTATATATGAAAGTCCTACATTCTAATCCTGGCCTTGCCAATCATTTACTGTACTATCTGAGAATGTAATTTCAGAATTGCAGTCTTAATGATCTCATCTCTAAAAATGGTTTGATAATTACCTACCTGATTTATGAGAGCATTGTCAATGCGGTGTCTAAGCAAAATACTTCAAAAATATTAAGTATTACTGCTGACTTATTTCATTGTTATAAAGGATTAAACATTTGAAAACATACACAGCTACCTTCTTGAAGACTGATCACATTATTTTCTTCTTGTTGTTTGGTTTTTTTTTTTTACCAATATGATGAAGAAAATTCAAGAGCATAATTGACCATCACTACTTCTGGTCTAAAAACTAGTGGTGATGGTCAGTTACTGTTGAATTTTCTTCATCTTATTGGTAAAGCATGATCCTGGCTAAGAATCATAAATAATTATTTTGGGACAAACTATAATTTATATTTACCTGGTTGATCCTGCCAGTAGCATATGCTTGTCTCAAAGCTTAAGCCATGCATGTGTAAGTACACACGGGTGGTACAGTGAAACTGCGAATGGCTCATTAAATCAGTTATGGTTCCTTTGGTCGCTCCTCTCCCACTCCTTGGATAACTGTGGTAATTCTAGAGCTAATACATGCCGTTGCCCAGAGAGGTGGTGGAGTCGCCGTCCCTGGAGGTGTTCAAGGGGAGATTGGACATGGCACTTGGTGCCATGGTCTAGTTGTGAGGTCTGTTGGGACAGGTTGGACTTGATGATCCTTGGGGTCTCTTCCAACCTTGGTTATACTGCGATACTGTGATAATGGTGTGGAGACTCACTGAAAGTGCTGTTAGAAATCAAGACCTTAGTTTGTTGTCCAGTCTTCCCAGTTCTTGGTTGCTAATATTCTCTGTAGTATGAAGTGTTAAGATCTCCAAAAGGCTATTCTTCACATTGTAGGTTCTACTATTCTATATACATGCTGTGGATTTATTAAAAGGCATTCCTGATGCTATTTTGAATTACAGATTGGTAGTTTTAATTGGTAGGAGCTGGTTATGAGAACTGATCTGCAGGTGTAACAGCCTTTTTATTTTCAGAGTATATATTTCAGAGATGTTTAAAAGTTCATACATTTGTTTCCTATATATTTCTCAGTCATTTTATTGTATTTATTTTTATATTTTTTTTGTTGTTAATTCCAGCTATCAAATACATGAAGTTATTCTTAAGGCAGAAGTGAGATCTCTTAATTTATAAGCACTTAGTAAAGCTTTAGGTAAAGCTTTAGTAATTAATGTTAGGGTAAGTTATATAGCAGCAGCCCTAGGCATTAAGTGTTACAGCCACTTTCAATACTACATGGAGACATGTGGTAGATTGATTCATGCTCTTACTACATATTACTATGTAATGCCATGTATTGTAGGGCTTATTTGGCTGTTGGTAGTAAGACAATTTTATTCTTGTGGTGTTCAAGCTAAACTTTAAAAGGTGAGAAACAAACAAAAATCAAGCCAGAATAAAATGTGAGTTAAGAGTGAATCTAAACTGAAGGACCTGGGAATTCTTAGTATTCTGGTCTAGAATGTATTCTAGATACATTTGTTGAATATTTGTTAAAATGAGAGCTGTTACCACAATCTGCATTTCGTGTTAGGAAGGTTGGAAACATGAGAACAGGAAGTCACGGGTAGGGGAGTCACAGATCGTCAGATCTGGATGTTTTGAGAAATAGAACTGTAGGATACACCACCACTTGTACCTGTCCATCAGTTTAGATGCTGCCTAAGCAAGTGGAGGATATTAGCTAGACAAACCAAATGTTTTAGCTAATGTTTTGCCTCTCAGTAATCACATTTGTTTCTGGTTTGCGTGGGTTTCCAACATTCGATTCGCTATTGTTCAGCTTCAAAACACTACAGTGAGCGTGTCCACTAAAACCAAATGTTAACACATTTAATGCAGTAAGTCTTCAGTCTATGAATCTGTTTCTGTTCACATTGTTAAAGAGTGGGTTTCTTGAGCAGGTGGAAAGCTGTTTGCTTTAGCTGATAGAGTCTTCATTGTGTAATGGCATTTTCAGTATTCATAACTGAACATCAGTAAAACTGAACTACAGAAAACAATTCACACACTCGTCTTGAGCAAACCACAGCTGTTGATTCTGGCTTAGTACTGGTGACTGAATGACAGACATCATCTCTTAATTAGTGAGCTGTTGTAGAGAGGTTCTCTAGACGATGTCATACTTGCACAAATTTTAATTGTAACACTCTAAAGTTCCACTTTTTCATTTGGTTTGGCTCTTGTTCCCTGGTTTAGGAGTGTAGGCTTCTGTTGCTGTAGGCAGCAAGCTCTTCAAGCTCAAAAGTAAATTTCTTGAACAATCTTGAGAATAGAATGTTTTCTTGGATAAGATTGCTTCTTTTTTCATTTTTAAATGGTTTTGCATTATTTTATGTAACAATGAGTGGCTGACTGGTTACTTTTTGTGTTCTTTTATTGTTCAGCCTTATTGCTCATGGCCCCCATTGCTATTACTTATCTAAACCATCTGACTGATACTTTTGTTTGCTATATCCAATTTTTTTATGCTTTGAAATGCTGACTATGTAGAATTTTTAAAGTAGACACATCTAAGTGAGAATATGAAAATGAAGTGGAGAACTGGATAATGTCGATTGGGTCTTATGTGGTCGCTTTGTTAATTTGCATTCACAGTCTACAGACCTTGTAATTTTGGTTGGAAGTGAAGATCTTCCTGGAGAAGGAAGAGACAGAATTGGTTTGTTAAAACACTTCTGAAACACCATTTGTATGGTTTTGCTGTTCTGCAAAAATATCAGAATAATTGTATTTTTCCACAGATTTTTGTCACACAGCATCTGACAACTTGGTTTGGTTTGGTTTGGTTTGTTTTCTCCCCTTCTTTTTTCCCTCTGAGCTAGAGGATATCTTAGGGATTTTAACTAGAAAGCAGATGTCTGACCCACTATGTATTTTTAGTGGTGATAATTGCCTTGTAATATCTTGTTTCTTTCAGGAGGGTTGTGTACATTTATCAGTTTGCTTTTGTATTTTTTAAACATGTAAGCTTGCATAATGTAAATGGAAAACAGGATATTAATTTCTGCCAGAAATCTCCAGATGTATTTCTTATGTGAATAAAGGTTACAGTGACTGCATTTGGACTAACAGATTTAGACCTTTTCTTTACTTTAGAGTTCTGCTATTAACATCTAGTGTGTTTTTGCTTACTTTTATTTTCTTCTACTACCTGATGGTTTGCATTGGGGCACAAAAAAAAGTTTGCAGTACAGAGGATTTCATTAAAAGACCTAGTTGAGGTTGTGAGGAAAAATAACTGGTTTTCATTAACTGTGTTTTCATTCATTTGTGTTCTAGATTTTATAGGAAGACTAAGCTTGGGGGCTTTCAAGACATGGAGTGTGTTCCTTGTGGTGATCCTCCTCCTCCCTATGAACCTCACTGTAAGTGCTCTTTTCCTGTTGAAGGAGTCACCTTTTTTTTTAACCTTTTTAAAAAAAAAATTATTTATTTTAGAATGTCTTCTGTTTTAACTTCAAAGCTTGGCAAAAAATTCCAGTTATGAGGGATCTTTTTAAAGGCTTATTTTCTTATTAGTAAATGGTTTTGGTAATGCAGTTCAGCAGGTCCAGCACTATCACTGCCAAGTTCTCTCGTATGACCAGTTGCTTGAGGATAAACATTCCTGTCATACCATGTGATAAGGGAGCCCTGAGTCCACTTCTGATGTTGTCATATTAATTTTAATTTATGTTTTGTGTTAATGCCAAAAGAAAGGTTGCCTTCCTAGACCCTCTAACTACTATCAAGTAGGCCACAATGAGTATGAATTCTTTCCTGACATCCGAGAGGTAATTTGTTGATACACTTGGAAATAAATTTCCTACTATGTTTACAGCAAGAGAGAACAGTATAGATAAATATCTTTATAGTAGTAAGGAGGAAATGAATAATCAGTTTCTCTGTTTGTTTTTGGCCAATGAGAGGACAAGAATCTCTATAAAAGGAGAGAACCTCTTCATTCTGCTACAGAAGCCTTTTTACTACTTCCAAGACTGCTGATGGTCTACACCCCATTGAATTTTTAATTGAATAAGGGAGTGAATTATTCTTGCATTTATTGCTGTCTGCTTTTATAGTGTGAAAAACAGAAGTGATCCAGCATGATCTGGGGAAAAAGCTTGGGTTTGCTTGTTTGTTTCTGCAACTGGGAAGTTATGTTTTGGGAGGGCTTTTTTTTCACCCCCTTATTCCAAACAGAAACACATGTTTATAGAAAGAAGGAATCATCAAGTTTCTGAAGTGTGTCATGCTACTGTAGTAAGGATATGCTGTCTTCCTTTTTTTCAATTGTGCTAAATAAAAATACAGCAAATAGGCTATTGTGCATTAAAATCAAACTTTTGAAAAGTTTTATATTTCAGTAATTATAATGAAATAAGGTTTCTTCAGGTATTGCTTAGATAGTCGTTTTTCAAATGAGCCAAGCTTCCCTGTATTGATTCCATCCTAGTTTTAATGTCATCTGGAAAATAAGTTTACAAATCCAGGTTATCAGACAATATTGTTAATAGTAAAACTTCTTATAAATGTGGGTTTCTCTGCATTCCTCTTACGGTTTGAGAGAGTTCCATTAGATACCTCTAAGTTGTAGAAGGTGTTTCTAGACAGAGTTTGAAGCCAGGCAATTTCATATATACACTTATTTTTAATGGAGCTGATTAGTTTTAAGTGTTATCTCATTCAAAAGAAAGTGAAACCCAAAGTGCAACAGTATTATTCTGTGATTTGTTACTTAATTCTATGCATTTTCCCATCTTCCCTTGTTTGTTCCCTTCTAAGAAAGCCTGCTGTTCAAGCACGATTTCTGCGCTCTCACACAATCAAAGACAGGGAAGAAGAAATTGTCTCCTTCATCTTTCCACTTTGACTGTAGTTAGCGACTCAACTACCTGAAGGGAGGTTGTAGCCAGGCAGAGGTTGGTCTCTTCTCCCAGGCAGCCAGCACCAGAACAAGAGGACACAGTCTCAGGCTGTGCCAGGGCAGGTTTAGGCTGGATGTCAGGAAGAAGTTCTATACAGAGAGAGTGATTGCCCATTGGAATCGGCTACCCGTGGAGGTGGTGGAGTCACCTTCACTGGAGGTGTTCAGGAGGAGACTTGATGGGGTGCTTGGTGCCATGGTTTAGTTGTTTAGGTGGGTTGGATTGGTTGATGGGTTGGACGCAATGATCTCGAAGGTCTCTTTCAACCTGGTGCATTGTATTGTATTGTATTGTATTGAAATCACAGATGTTGATCTTTAAAAGATGGTGAAAGAATGGTTACCAAGTCTTCTGAAATAACTCAGAATTGTTTGGTTCACAGTGATTTGGCTTTTTTAAATGACGCTATGTTTAGATCCTAAATTGAGCTGTTAGGAAGCTACTACTAATTTTAAGTGGGCAGTAGTGCCTCATGGAAAAGAGCATTTTCTCCAGCACAATGGTAAATCCAGATTAGAGAATTTTTGTTCCCTAATCTCATGACTGTGACAAAGCCTTTGACAGAAAACCAGAAGTGTTAACAATTGCTTGGTTTTCCTATTTCTTTTGCCAGGTTCTGAGAATTGGTGAGCGTTTACACCTTTTACAGAAGCAACAGTAAAATGTTTGAAATCATTAAAATGTTCCTTATTTACATACTAATTAAAATCTTAAATAACAAAATCCTACCATGAAGTATGATGCCCTTACGTCAATGTGGTTTTCAGAAGGCTTTTTTTTCACATTCATATATTGATTCTTCACTTCTGTAGCTTAAGCTGTGTCAGTTTAGAAGGGTGTATAATGCCTGCTTAAGGGCAGCCTAGGAAGTTATTCCTCCAGCAGTAGGTTGAGTTTTACTTAACATCATCAGGTGAGAACATCATAGTTTTAAGACTTCATTCAAAACCATGATGTTAGAAGGTAGTATAAAAGTGAAAGCAACCTTTTTCATCTCATGCTGAAAATGTTTGCTACTTACTTCAATAATGAATATTTTTATAGTTTATGTATTTTTATAGTGTAAGACTGCATTACTTGAAGTTAAATATAGACAAACCATTAGGTGTATGGGGCAAGTTCTCAGTGAACAGAGGACTAAGTTCTTATTCTCTGCCTTTCTTATCCTTTTTTCTTTCCACTGTGAAACAGAAAGTCAAATATTAGTGCAGCTAACATATTACAGATGAAAAGGAAAAAATTAAATGTCCTGTTTCAATGAATTAATTGTCCTGCGAGGTGTGTGGCAATCTTTTGTTTGCTTAAGAATACTACCAACAGGGCACAAAGGCACACAGCCCCCCTACCTGGACTAAAGGTTCATGTTAAAGCTGAGGCATGGATGAAGCTCTTTCAGCACTAGTAGCAGTTGATTATTACCTGGTTAGCTATAAATCTAAATACTTGCTTTTATCTTCTTTCTTTCTGTAGACATTTTAAAACAGATCTGGCTTAAATATTTACTCATGAAAAAGTGAGTTTGTGAAGTGCTAGAGGCAAAGTTGAAAGGATTCCATAATGAACAAGTAAAGAGAGTATTGGAGGCCAGGAGAATTACTATTACCTTTGTGTAAACTTTAAAAGGGACACAATGACTTCTGTGTGTTTTTAGGATGTCAGAAAATTAAATACACAATGATATAGTTATATTTTAATTTGCTTAGTTCAAGTAAATAAACTGTAATATCAATCCTATATATAGGGCCAGCATCTAGACATCACATTAGAAATTAAAGCATGTTTCTTAATGTTCACTTTTCTTACCTGAAGGCTTTTATTTCTCAGCTGAATGACAGAAAATGAGTCCTTTTGGATTGGAAAATCTAACCAAAGATGTAATGTCTGTAAGAGGGTAGCATAGTGTCCCCCAAACTGGCATCTGTTCAGCAGAGACGTGGTCATGTAGATATGGTTCAATGAGTCATTTTTCTCAGCACCAATTAATGCCTGCAGAGTTCACTCTCCTGTCTGCTCAGGCCACTGTTGTGCTGCCTCAGTGGTTATGTTTAAACTTTTAATGAAATTCTGCAGTGAGCCAGACTGCAAATCTTTTATTTATTTATTTATTTATATAAAAATATTTTTCATATAAATTTTTATTTATATAAATATTTTATATATATATATGAACACCCCCAAAAGCTCCCTTCTTCAGGTCACTTTTAAATCTAACGAGCTTGTTAATCCCCAAAGCACTTGTAATGGCACATGTGAAAGAGAGATGAAGAAAAGGCTGGAGGTAAAGGATAGGTTTTTCCAAAGATACTATTGCTTTCTTAGAGCAAGCACTGTGTTTTCAGTTAGACTGTCTTGGCAAATAGGGAAAAACAACCAACAAACCAACAAAAACAAAACAAACCTAACCAAACAAAACCACCTCAAGCCAACAACAAAACATTAAGAACCATTCTCCTTATTTTCTTTTTGTCATGAGAGGATGGCAGATTAAAATCAGTGCTGTAGGTTTATTATACCAGTTTGTCTCTGTCAGCTACTCCTACAAGTGGTAGTGTATTGTTCAGTTCAAAAACCAGTACACCACCAGAGTCACACAGTCTCAGGCTGCGCCAGGGGAGGTTTAGGCTGGAGGTTAGGAGGAAGTTTTACACAGAGAGAGTGATCCCATTGGAATGGGCTGCCTGGGGAGGTGGTGGAGTCGCCGTCACTGGAGGTGTTCAGGAGGAGACTTGATAGGGTGCTTGGTTGCATGGTTTAGTTGATTAGGTGGTGTTGGATAATAGGTTGGACACGATGATCTTGAAGGTCTCTTCCAACCTGGTCTGGTCTATTCTATTCTATTCTATTCTATTCTATTCTATTCTATTCTATTCTATTCTATTCTATTCTATTCTATTCTATTCACCATAATCCTTTAGCCTCTGGACAGCCTTTCTACTAAGCCAATTCTGACACTGAACTTTTTTGAGCTGTATTAGAGAATAGTTCTTAGCACCTCCACATTACTATTATTTCTAAACCAATCTACAGTTAGTGATGTTCATCTGATATGCACACATTCAGTCTACAGTTTGGCTGTGCAAACAGCTAAATTGGAATAAATTGTGAGAGTCAGGGAAGAGAGGAAAGGAACACCTAGGGGCCAAGAGTATTTTGTAACCAATTTGCTACCAAAGGAACAGCCTTGTATTATTTATTTTTTTCCCTTCTTTTTCTGCACTGGTATTTCTGGGTTTTGGAGTTTATTTTCATGATAATAATAGCACAGTGTGCCCAGCCAAACGCATTCTGCTTGTCTTCATGACAAAGCAAGGAGCATGGGAAGCTGTGAAGCGGGGGTGGGGGAGGAGGAGGACTGCACCGGGGCAGGATACAATCCCACATGGAGCTTGGGAAACTAGCCGCTACAAGTTCCAGGAAATAAATACATTCTTTGCTTCAATGAAGCAGAAATGTTTTGTGGGATAAGTCACAGCGGTGGAAATATCTACAGTTTGATGATAACGTGCATTTGAAATAAACCTGTACTCAGGTCTAAAATTGCTACCTTTTGGTTTTGTTTTTTTTGCCAGAAGCCATGTTTTGAGAGGCTGGTTTCAGTGAGAGCGATTTCATTGTAACGTAGTATCAGTCAGGGTTGGAAGGGACCACAAGGATCATCTAGTTCCAACCCCCTGCCATGGGCAGGGACACCCCACACTAGATCAGACTGGCCAGAGCCTCATCCAGCCTGGGCTTAAACACCTCCAGGGATGGGGCCTCAGCCACTTCCCTGGACAACCCATTCCAGGGCTTCACCACTCTCATGGGGAAGAACTTCTTCCTCCCCACCTCCAGCCTGAATCTCCCCACCTCCAGCCTGAATCTCCCCACCTCCAGCCTGAACCTCCCCCACCTCCAGCCTGAACCTCCCCACCTCCAGCCTGAACCTCCCCACCTCCAGCCTGAATCTCCCCACCTCCAGCTTCATTCCATTCCCCCTAGTCCTATCACTACCTGATATCCTGAGAAGTCCCTCCCCAGCCTTCTTGTAGGCCCCCTTCAGATACTGGAAGGCCACAATGAGGTCACCTCGGAGCCTTCTCTTCTCCAGACTGAACAGCCCCAACTCCTTCAGTCTGTCCTCATAGGAGAGGTGCTCCAGCCCTCTGATCATCCTCGTGGCCCTTCTCTGGACACCTTCCAGTACCTCCATATCCCTCTTGTAATAGGGGCTCCAGAACTGGAGGCAGTACTCCAGGTGGGGTCTCACCAGAGCTGAGTAGAGGGGGAGAATCACCTCCCTTGACCTGCTGGCCACACTTCTCTAGATGCAGTCCAGGATCTGATTGGCTTTCCGTGCTGCAAGTGCACATTGAGAGCTCATGTTGAGCTTCTCGTCCACCAGCACCCCCAAGTCTCTCTCCTTAGTGCTTCTCTCCAGCCAGTCACTGCCCAGCCTGTATTTGTGCCTGGGAGTGCCTCAACCCAGATGCAGGACCCTGCACTTGGTCTTGTTGAAGCTCATGAGGTTGGCTTGTGCCCACCTCTCCAGCCTGTCAAGGTCCCTCTGGATGGCATCCCTTCCCTCCAGTGTGTCTGCTGCCCCACACAGCTTGGTGTCATCAGCAAACTTGCTGAGGGTGCACTCAATGCCACTGTCCATGTCACCGACAAAGATGTTGAACAAGACTGTCTTGAAGTAGAAAAGAAACAGTTTTTACTGAGATGAGGGATAAAAGTAAAGACTACAGCTTGTTGAGACAAAATACATAGAGTAGGTCATGGTGAAAATAATTACATTTTCTTGTGAGACATCCACATCTTCTCTGGTTAAAATTCTGTGTCTTTAAGGAACTTCTGCCACACTTTGACTGCCTTCACTAGGATTGATCACAAAGCTGTCTTTACAATTTTCTTCAGTAGATTTATTAATTTGCTTCCATACATTTACAGAATTGTTTTTACAAGAATTAAATGTAAGTGCTCTAAACTGCAACTGAGTCTCACTCTTTGAATCTACCAGGTGTGTAGTTTCACTAATGAAAGGTGCTATTTAAAGGATGAAATTTGATGGTATTTCCTTCTTCCTGGTGTTTAAAGTAGCTAGTATAGATTTATACCAAATTTTACTTCCATTTATTTACATTTGCAAGATTAGCATCTGTGATTTTGTAAACTTTCATGTGAGTGTAATGGGTGTTTGGGGTATGCAAGGACTGTACTTCAGAAGAAAGATTAAGAAAAATAGAAATTACAGTCTGCAGTGGAATATTGTAGGGTGACAAAATGCGTGATTAGAAGTAAGGAGGAGGTGGCTGGAGTCTTTCTAGCTGCACAGGCATTCAGTGAAATACTCTTGCACTAGTGTTAAAAAGAGAAAAGTTCTCCCTGCTTCATCTTTGCTAGGTTGTATTTTTAAACACTATTTCATTAAAGGTAGCATTTTCATTTGAGAGTAATTTTTCGAAGACATTCAATTCCATGTTAGTTCTTCTGTTTACATGGTGGAATTTTAATGTACTCATACCACTTTCTTCTTTTTGTTTACAGAATTTAGTGCTTTAAATGCTCTCAGACTCCACAGTGTTTTTCCAGCTATTAAGATTTTTCTGTAATTTGTGTTTACACAGTATCACAGTATTGCCAAGGTTGGAAGAGACCTTAAAGATCATCAAGTCAAACCCATCACCACAGGCCTCTAAGATCAAGCCTAAACTTCCCCTGGCGCAGCTTGAGACTGTGTCCTCTTGTTCTGTCACTGGTTGCCTAGGAAAAGAGACCAACCCCTCCTGGCTACAGCCTCCCTTCAGGTAGCTGTAGACAGCAATAAGGTCTCCCCTGAGCCTCCTCTTCTCCAGGCTAAACATCTTCACCTCCCTCAGCCACTCCTCACAGGGCTGTGCTCCAGACCCCTCCCCAGCCTTGCTGCCCTTCTCCGGACACGTTCGAGCAACACAACATCTGGGCTCCGCCAGAGTACCCCCGGGGCTCGCCCTCTCTACAACTCCCCTGAGGCTGCTGCGTGCCCAGCCGGTGCGGGCGGAGCCGCTGCGACCCGCGGGCTCCGCTATGGAACCTGCGAGGGGCGGCCCCGCACCACCCCTGCCTTTATACAAAATAATACTAATGCAAAGCAATCTTTGAAGGCAGGCTCCTTAAGTGCCTATGAGGCAACTAGCAGCTGAAAGTATGTAACCAGTGAAACCAATCTTAACTGTTTGGTTCTATTCCGACATACACGTCCACCTTATTTCAGATTTGGGTCTTTTTTCTGATCCGGGGTTACCTTGCAGCATTTCTTATAATCCTTTTTGCCGTGTGGGCCGCTGTGACAGAAAACAGCTGGAGTAGTGCATACAATTTTCTGAAAAGTCCTAAGGAGTGATAGCTACTTTAGGTACAGCTTAGGGCATCACTAACTTAAAAATATCAGTACTGTTTTATTACAGAGACATCAGCATTCCATTCTCTCATAACTAAAATGCACCCTTTTGTGAAAATGTAGAAAGGCAGATGGGTGTTTTCCATGTGTGACTTGATGATAGAGTAACTTACCTTCAGGAAGTCTGAAACAGACTAGGCTCTTCAGAGAGATGAGAATGGCTATTCATGTCTTATAAAATTTAATTTTATATTTTATTTATTTTATTCTTCATAGATCAGAGAGACTTAACTTAGAAAGCTAAGTGTTTTGAAGTCTGTGTCCTTGGTAATTGTGATGCTTCTGACCCAGAAGCATCTTTGAGAAAAGAATCATGTATGACCTAAACAGCTCCTTTTCTTCCTGTTCTGATTTGGCTTTGTATGGTGGGCTTCCCCCTTAAAACAAAAGATTGCAAGCAAAGAAGGGGGCAGATTTTTCCTTCTTTTAATAACAGAGATGCTACCACTACAATTAGTTGTAATATTTCAGAATTATTATTCATATTCATTACATTGTTAATCACATACCAAAACTTGCACCTCGCCTAGCGCAGGGTGTAGTCTCCTTTCTTAATATACACATTCCCCCTGATTTTCACTAACTCATGCTTTCTGTACCTCTCACTTTTGTGCCTGTGTCTGTAGAAAGACTTCATTATCTAGGTTGTTATCACTAACTGTATTATATTTTCTAGACAGAACTGGTCAGAAGTGTTTTTTCTCATTTCTATCCACTACTGTTCCTCCTGCTTGGGGGGGGGGGGGGGGGGGCGAGGGGGAAGAGAGAATGCACCAAAACACAATGCAAAGAGAAGGGAACAAATTATTCTTCCATAGAAGAAAATTTAACATTCTGAAACGACATTGCAAGGAGATGCTACTTCTAAACCAAACAAAAATTTTGTGTAGCGAGACACTGTACCAAGGAAACAAAATTTTGGAAGCAAAAGCTCCCAGGGCTTGCAGTCAGTCTATACTGTGAGACTTTTGTCTGCTTTCTTACAGTGTACTTAAATGCAGTTTACTTTTTAAGAGGAAAATCTGTTTTATCAGAAAGATTTTTTTCTATCATATGTAATACAGCTTAATACTGCAAACTGTATGAGAGCTGTTCTGATAAGTTGATTTATTTACTAATAATTGCTATGGAACAGTGCTCAGTCTAGCGTGCCCTCTGTTGTGAATGATTTGTCTTTTGAGTCTGTAGAAGGATAGTAATCTGAACTACTTTAGCAGTTGAGTGCTTGAAATTTCCTGATCATCATTGAAGCTCTTGTTGTGGCAGTAAGCAGAGTAATTATTTTGTGCTACCTCAAATCTAACTTAAGCATCTTTGCACAGTGAAATTTTGTTTCACTAAGTGACCAAATCACCTAGTTAAAGCTACAAACTAAAAGAACCAGGCTAGTAGTGAATGCTTTAGAAATATGCTTATTACGAGCCTTGCCTTTAAATTATTTAGAAGTGCTTAAGACTTGTATATCCAAATGGGCTCAAGATCCTGACTACAAAATTGCATCACCAACTGTCCTTGACAGCTACCTGGGAAAATGCTTAAAAGCCTAAGCGACCTACAACCATATATAGACTATGGTCTTCAGGAGTGTTCCACTGATTATGGGTCCAGGTGGCTGGTTCATCTGCTTTTCAGTGACTGCCATGGAAGTAAATACTTATGCATGGACTAAGCAGGATGCTCTCAATAGGTGCCTGGCTGGAGAATACAATCCCCATTCTCTATCACAGTTAAGAAGGCATTAAGAAGGCACAGACAAAGATCTCTGTGCTCTTCAGCAGTCATCCCAAAACATTTGCAACATTGCAAGGAGAATGCCCACCTGGCACTGAAACCATCAGGATCTACAAGCTAATCATTTCTGGACAATCTGTTCTGCAATGCCTTCTAATGCAAAACTCAACAGAGCCGGCTGGGATATTGACTAGGAGTCTTTTTCTTCATAACTTCAAGTCCATATTTCTTCTTTTATGCTGAGTGTGTTTGGTTTCTTGTCTTTATTTTTGGATTCTTCCATTGCAAGTAGGCTTTCCAGCACAGTGTAAGCAGCCTAGATGGGACAGTGCCCAGCACTTCTGAGCCTGTGCCCTTTGTGATCCTAGTTTTATGCCTTATCAAATTAAGAAGTCTAAATACAGCTCAGTTGTTCTTAAGATAAAGCCATCGTTCATGAATGTTCATTATTCTTCCATTCTGATTGAAACTACAAGTGATAGTTAAACAAATTCCAATTTAATGCTCATAACCTTTCAAAAAGAGGAGAAAAGCATATTTGCTGTCTTTGCTGTTTGGATATGCCAATGACAGTATGCTAATAACACTTTTGTTCTTTTCTTGAATAAAAACTTGTTCAATTAGTTGATTATTTGAGTTGTGTTTTGAAGTAAAGCTTAAGCAGTAAATTAGTGAATTTCCTTTTAAGTGTCTATGCAATTAATCAACCAAATTTTGCTCCCTCCTTCCTGCTTTGTGTTTGTGTGAAGTACAGGTGACTAGGTCAGACTTCCTGTTTCAGTTATTCTGCTATTTAATCTCTAATAATGGGCTGTCCTCTGTTTTGCTTCTTGCTACCCATGTATTGCTGGATGTGTTAAGACTCGCCATCCTAGAGGAGGTCTGTTCATCCGATGAAAACTTAAAGTTGAATACAGCTCTTTAATGTCTCTGCAAAGCTCAGCAAAAATCAGTGCATATCCAAAAAAAAAAAACCCCAAAGGGATGAAAAACCTAAACAAGCAAAAAGCTTACCTCTGATCAGCTGCCTTCTCCAAAAGAAAAATATGATTGGCAGGAAACAGTCTGCCACAGTTTTCCAGAAACTGATTGGTGAATAATGGGCTAACACTTGATAAATTCAAGTGGAGCATCAGGAACACATTCTAAAATATGGGTTACAATTTTAATACACTGCTTTCTGCACTATTGTGAGTAACCCTGTACATCAGGAAATGTACAATGCACAAAAGAATCATTAGAAGACCTTCCTGCGTGAGATTTAACACATCCAAGTGCCGGGTTCTGCACATTGGCCACAACCCCAGGCAGTGCTACAGGCTGGGGTCAGAGTGGCTGGAGAGTGGCCAGGCAGAGAGGGACCTGGGGGTACTGGCTGATTGTAGGCTGAACATGAGCCTGCAGTGTGCCCAGGCAGCCAAGAAGGCCGATGGCATCCTGGCCTGCATCAGGAACAGTGTGGCCAGCAGGAACAGGGAGGTCATTCTGCCCCTGTACACTGCACTGGTTAGGCCACACCTTGAGTCCTGTGTCCAGTTCTGGGCCCCTCAGTTTAGGAAGGATGTTGACTTACTGGAACATGTTCAGAGAAGGGCAATGAAGTTGGTGAGGGGTTTGGAACACAAGTCCTGTGAGGAAAGGCTGAGAGAGCTGGGGTTGCTTAACCTGGAGAAGAGGAGACTCAGGGGTGACCTTATTGCTCCTCCTGAAGGGAGGTTGTAGCCAGGCAGAGGTTGGTCTCTTCTCCCAGGCAGCCAGTACCAGAACAAGAGGACACAGTCTCAGGCTGCGCCAGGAGAGGTTTAGGCTGGATGTTAGGAAGAAGTTCTATACAGAGAGAGTGATTGCCCATTGGAATGGGCTGCACGTGTAAGTGGTGGAGTCGCCTTCACTGGAGGTGTTCAGGAGGAGACTTGATGGGGTGCTTGGTTGCATGGTTTAGTTGTTTAGGTGGGTTGGATTGGTTGATGGGTTGGACGCGATGATCTTGAAGGTCTCTTTCAGCCTGGTGTATTGTATTGTAGTATTGTATTGTATTAACTTGTGTGGGCTTTGTACCTTTTCATTCAGAATATTATTGCTTTTTTTTTTTCCTTTCCTTTCTTTGATTATGATTGTCTTTCTCCTTCTGTAATGAAAAATGTTCTGAGCATCTTTAAAAATACAAAATGCCCTCAAGATAAAAATAAGTATTTGTGTGGTGTATGTAAGTTCAAGGTATGGTTCACTAACATAGGCTTTGCAGTAGCCATGCAAAGCCAGACAAAATTGGATTTGATGCTTATTTTTTTATAGTATTTCTTTCTGGAGGCTCTATGGAGGATGTGCTTTGACTCCCCCTTTGTGTCATTTTCCACAGAAAATATTAAAGTTTTTCTTTTATTGCATATGATAATTACAGTATGAGATTTTTCCTTAGCAAAACATGGTTTGTTAGATTGAGTTCAGATGTGTTGTCATAATTAGGGCTGCGTGAGATGGATTGTGAAACTTTCTTCTGCATCAAAACATAGATAGAAGGTTCCACTGTGAAGAGTTTGTGTGTGAAATCTGCCTGAGGTGGGACTTAGTGGAAGAAGGATGCCCAAACTCATACCCTGACAGTGAAAACCATCCATCTTTCAGTATATGAGCAGTATTATAAATTCTATTTGTCCTGGTAGAAGTAAAGCTTAGGGGGTTTATGTGAATCTGTAAATAATACCCTTTTGTTTTGATTCAAGGGCAGTCATATATAGAGATTTTATGCAATAAGGTGTTGATGGTAGTAAGTGACAAATAATGAGGTAGACTATTCATTTCATCTCAACATGCCAGGGAAGACCTTTATACTTTTTAAGGAGTCTCATAAGTCTATACTGTCAGAGAACATTACTGCTTCTTTTAATGGCTGATGACTTAAGGTATGCTGCAGCTCTTCCAACAGAGCAAAAATACCAACCCAAAGCAGCCCTGGCTCTTTCTTACTGCTACTTTGTACCAGCAGATGGGATGCTGCAATAAGATTTTTTTTCTTCCAGAATTGGAGGGCTCATGTTCCACCCTTGAGCCAGTTGACCCCCATAGCCATGCCTGAGGCTATCAATAAGCAATGTGTTCTTGCTCACAGTCACACTATGACACTATGATCCCTGTCATTTAAGTTCTAGATTTACCTGGATTGAACTGAACTGAGTTTGTTGACTGCACAAGTATCAGAGTGTTTGGTTGTCATTGAGCGTGCCTGTGTCATATGAGTCTCTGGGCTGGTGAAAGATTTTCCTTCTTGGTGGTTTAATATCCTTTTGCAAGGGGAAACCTACTTTTCCTTTCTGGCCACTGAAGGCAAGGTTTCTGAGAACAGAGAATTTGCCTTTAATAATTTTTAACTATTACATATTTGAAAGGTACTGAATGCAGCCAGTGGCCTGTAGGTGTTCTGGCTGCTAAAAATAGTTTCAGCATGGTAAATTCTATTCTATTCAAATGTTATTACGGAACCCTTAGTGTTTTAAAGACTATATTTTTTGAGATACATACTAAGATTAGAATTGTGTGTGATAGTTCTAGGCTATGCCTTTCACAGATCTTGAACAGGCAAGTGGTAAAATGTAAATAGTTCACTACTGGGTGTGAAAAGGAAAATAATGATAACTCTCCAATGCAATTGTTTAGAACTATCTACCCTAAGATTTAGTTTGCAAACCAATTTCTCTCTCTTCTCACTTTTTCAGTCTGGGGAAATATTAACTGTGCTTCTGCTGGCTTCTGCTTGACCATGGCTGCATTGTCTTTGGCTAAGTTTTAACATCTCTCTGCTCCTTTCTCTTGTCCCTTTTGTGTACAAGGGAGTAAGAGTGGGGCAGGAAGGGAGAAGCTATTAGCTTCCCCTGCTCTTTGGCCCAGGGGCTCCTTGTGCTGTTTAATAATTGTAAATATTGCAAATAATATGTATTTTGTACATATTCATTGCATTTCATTGTAGATTGTAGTTTTGCCTGTAAATACAGCTTTCATTTGCTTCCAACTGAGCTGGTCTGGCAAATCTAATGTTGGGGGAAATTTCCAACTCATCACATTGTGTCATCTTCAGTTTGGGTTTCTACGTGAATGCAGTATAGTGTATAATGTTGGCATGTATCATCTCTTTTAAATCCTTTTAACCCTTATGACTGATTTCTATCCATCCATGCTGACAGAATGTCAAAAACCTCAGGCAAGGAATTTTCTGATCTTTCAAAACCAAGTGATCTGTTTAATAGTGTACTTACTGAGAATAATGCAGTGTAAGCTACTACCACACATTCTTCAGCAGAAAATCTAGAGAAAGGAAAATAATGGTAATTTCTGGACCTCTTGAAAGTGCTCAGTTATTGTGATTGGCAGGGGCACAGGAACATTTGAACACTGAGTGTGAAACTTTAAAAAAAAAAAAAAAATTAATCTTTTCTAGCATATAATCTAGAAGATTATTAGCAGTTCTTACTTAGATGTTACGTTTTCAGAGTGAGTAGATGTGAATGGCTTCCATTATACTAATGAAAATCCCATTATTAGGTATGGGAATATTAGTTTACAGTATCTAAAAACTTTGAGCTTGTGATCATACATATTAAGTAGATGTTATGAGGCTGAAGTGACATTTGACAGAGCTGAGAGACATTTCGCTTTCTAGTTTCGGCATGAGGATTGCACTAATTATCTACTAAAGCATGCATTGTTATATTTCAGAGAGAACACAATATTCTAACATAAATCTCTCTGAAAATATTTACTTCATTGCTTACTACAGTATGATGAAAAAAAATATAGCTTGGAATTAAGGTGGCCTTTTCAGTTTGGGGTTTTAAAATGCATTGGATCAAATTTCATTTATTTCACAGGAGGTGTTCAGGAGAAGACTTGATGGGGTGCTTGGCTGTATGGTCTAGTTGTTGGGTGGGTTGGATTGTTTGATGGGTTGGACGCGATGATCTTGAAGGTCTCTTCCAACCTGGTGTATTGTATTGTATATTGTATTGTATCAATTCACATCACAAGTTCATGCAACTATTAATAGTTTACATAAGTGGTGCCCATCTGGCATTCAGAAGGTTATATCTAATCAGTACACAGTAAAATGCGGGGCAGAATTTGTATCCTTGTTCTAACTCACAGCTGGCAACCCTATCTGCTAATCCCAGTGAAAGCTTCAGTTTGAAACATAAAACTACTTTTGAACTTGTATATCCTTCCTCACAGATGTCTGGAGCCTCGGTGATGTGTTTCTTTCACAATTCCTTTTCAATCAGGGAATGAACTGTTGCAGTAAGAGTGATATTAAGGATTCAATGCCTATGAAATAAATCCTTAAATATCCATTTTAAGAGTGTATTTTATATAAGAAAAGAAAGCTGAAAGTGACCAAAATGCTTTGATTTTATGTTTTCATGTAGTAAAAATTCATTTTGAAGACCTTGCATCATTAGGTTTATAAAGTCCTTAGCTATAGCATGATGAAGTTTATAATTGCAGTACTCACTTCTAGTTTGTTCATCTAAAAATATGAGCAGCCAGTTTACAAGCATATTTAGTGTTGTTTCTTGACGCTGTTCAGTACAGTTAGAAAGTGAAATTTTCATCTTAACTGCCGAGTATGAGAATTTTAGCGTGTTGTGTTTTGTTTTTTAAAACCAGTTTACCATACTCTTGTTTCTAGTAGTAACTTGTGCAGCCTTTCATCTTGTGAGTCAATCCTATAATTAGTATCCTTCGTTGCCAAAGGCATACTGCATGTTTGTTTTAGGTACAGAATGTCTGCAAGAAATTTAACTTAATGATTACTTTTTAATGTAAGAGCTGGTTAGCTCAATTACCCTAGATTAAAGTGAACTTGAAATTCCTGAGTTACTGAGAAGGGGCTAATTGTTGACCTGTACTGAATAAGTACTACTTCCTATGGTTTGGTGGTTTTTTTTCTTATGTGTGCTTACTAATGTGGCTGGCCCTTTAGCCCAATCTTGCAGTGGCTCGAAGTAATTATCTGTTTGTTGTACAAAGTGGATTTGCGAAGTTCTGGGTTTAACTTGGCCATTAGCTTGATCAAAATTATTCCAGCACTGCATGCATTGCAATAAAGCTGCAAAACATTTCTCCTTCTAACTTCTTTTTCGCTGACTGCCGTGGAAGGAAATACTTATGCATGGACTAAGCAGGATGCTCTCAATAGGTGCCTAATTGGAGAATAAAATCCCCATTCTCTATCACAGTTAAGAAAGCACAGACAAAGATCTCTGTGCTCTTCAGCAGTCATCCCAAAACATTTGCAACATTGCAAGGAGAATGCCCATCTGGCACTGAAACCATCAGGATCTACAAGCTAATCATTTCTGGACAATCTGTTCTGCAATGCCTTCTAATGCAAAACTCTGAACAGGGCAGGCTGGGACATTGACTGGGAGTCTTTCTTCCCTCTTCCTGTGCAGAGAACGTTCAGGTGACTCCTTCTGAAACAGATACTTACTTCAGTCAGATGAATCTCACTAACAGACCTTAACTTTTCAGTGTGTCTTCTGTATTCCATGACTAATTTCTACTGACTTCTGTTAAAGATGGGGAGATGTTATGTTTCAAATTAAGTAATACAACAGAGCAAGGATGTTGTATTCAGTGGCCTTTTGTTCTCTGTGACTTGACTTTATCCCCAAAGCTTTAATTGGTGATTTAAAAACTTGCTTTTTGCAAGCTGCTATTATTTCTGACTTCAAAGCTGGAGTTCTTCCATCTTTGATGTAGTTTGCATGTGCATGCCTACTGTTGCACAGCAGGTAACTTTCTTTGCAGTAAACCATGGCATTTACTTTGATACTTGCAGGATTGCAATAAGGTGGTGACAAATGTTCAGCATTTTTAAAAGATGATGAGTTTGCAAAGTTGAACATTAAAAAAATTAGAAAATACTAGTAAGATTGGTTATGCAACTCTTCCACCTTAATTCAAACCCATAATTCAGCCCAGTTGTGTGTTAAGTATTACGAAGCAGCAACAACCTCAGATTCAGAGCTATTTGCATTGTCTGGAGAATTTACCCTAAATCAGTGATATTTTAATGTAATTATGAACAGGAAATGAAGTGGTGGGCAAGCCTGAGGACGGTGTGTTTAATTTTGTCGCATTGTACATTTCATGTGATTGTTGGCTGTGCAAAAAGGAATCCTTAGTGCTTCTGTTGAAGGCTTCAACTGAGCGTATTCAACTGGAGAGAAGCAATAGCTTTTACCAAGGTCAGTTTATTGCCTGGTGGTTAAAACAACCTCCATGCAGGTGGCTGAGGAGACAACTGAACCTTGGTAAAGGTCTCTTAAGCTTGTTACAGAAGACAGAAACCCCATCGTTACCTCCCCTTTCAAGAGTGGCATCTGAAAGGTGTTATAAGTCATATTCATTATTGCACACCCCTCAATTTAATTTTCAAGGAAGAGCAGAGATTTTTGTTCTCAGGAGAGTTTTAAGAGAAGATGGTAGCCCCTCTCTGCCACTCTGAGCAATATATGGGAAGGAACAGATGTCAATATTCTTCTCCAGGTTTCTATATCTGTAGGCCTGAGCACAGTGACTCTAGGCGCTGTGTTACTCAGTTTGACAGATACTTCAGATTCTGTTCTGTAACTTTTTACTTGTGGTGTATAGGAAGTATGTGATGTATTACAGATCTCTAGTTTCCCTGCTAGAGACCTTGATTTAAAAAATTGCAGGGTTTAGGGCTTAAGTTCTCATAGATTTGTATAATGGTTTGGGTTGGAAAGGACTTTAAAGATCATCTAGTTGCAACCCCCTGCCATGGGCAGTGACACCCTGCACCAGGCCAGATTGTTCAGGGCTTCATCCAGCATTGCCTTGAGCGCTGCAGGGAAGGGGCATCCATGATCTCCCTGGGAACCTGTTCCAGTGTCTCACCACCCTTGCAGTAAAGACTTTTTCTAATATCCAGTCTAAATCTAGCTTCCTCAAGCTTAAATCAGTTCCCTCTTGTCCTATCACTACAAGCCCTTGTGAAAAGTCCCTTCCCTTAAGGGAAGTCCCTTAAGTTTTGCATACTTTAGACCTGTGCCAGACCCAATCAGGTCCTTTGTTACTCTTCAAAATGGATGCTAAAATACAGTGGCATCAATTTCATATGTGCATTGGTTATTCTAAAGCTTATCTGAAAAGTTGTGGGACTTTTTTGTTTTTATTTAAAAAGCTTTAAATACAACTTTTTAAAAATTTAACAGTAGTAACTTCTTGTAGTGTCAAACACAGCCATCTCTTTCCAGATCTCTTTCATTACTGCTTTTTATTTGTCACATTACTGAAAGGAGGCTCTTTCTGCATGGAATTTCTAATAGCTAGAAGAATTTCCTCAGCCTTAATGTATTTTCACATTCAATAACAAAAGAAGTGCAGAGTTCTTTAACCATGGGGATTTCATTTTCCTTAGCCTTAGTCATTTTGTGTTTTAATCGTAGGCTAGGAAACGATGAGGGAAGCATACTGAAATGTTACTGCATTTTTTTAGCACTGATGAACATCTTGCTCTCTGGACTAGACAGCTTGTTTGGCTAATTCAAAAGCTTCCTTTTTACACAAGATAAGGAAATGTTCCTGCACATAATTTGATATTCAAATATAGTGGGTTTTGTTATGTCACCCATTTATATATTTGTTTTATTTCATTGAATATACAATCTCTATTGTCTAAAGCTGTAAAAACTTTATGGCTATAAGAACTTTGACTGAAAACTATTACAGTATAATGTGATTCTGATGAGGAAACGGGCATCAAATCCACAGACAGAAGTGAGGTATGTGAGTACTGTTATTTATGCAAAGCATTATTAAAGCAAGAAAAAACACACAGATCCTGAAATTGTACTACATAGACTGTTAGTCCAAGTTTGTATTAACAAATTTAGGATACAGACTTGCAGCTGTCATGCAAGCATTTGCTTTGCTCTCTGGGTTTTACAGTGGGGTAGAAAGGAAAGTTTGAGAGATTACTTCTCATTGAATCAGAAGGGACAAACTCTTCTATGACAGATTTACAATTCACATCTTACTTTACTGGGATTTGTACAAGTATAAATATATGTATATATTTATACACACACACATATATATAACTGTATTAATTTCAGTGACTGTAGGTATACATGTCAATCACACTCGAAATATGTACCGTGTGCCAGCAGTGCACTGGTGGAAGCACATGTATGTGCTGTGCCCAGGTGAAGGCATAGCTACCCTACCAGCCCTCAGTCCTGCCTGTCTGGCAATAGCTACAGGATAGAGCTTTCCATGTTCTCAGATTGCAAACCACACTGAAAACCAATCTGTGCACCAATCTACAAGTTCATCACACAGCAACTGTGGGATCTTGTTTGAACCTTTTAGAACAGATCAGTAACCAGTACTCAGGGGTAAGTGAAATGAAAGTAAGGTACTCTGAAACAAACTTCAGGCATGCTGCTTATATTTGCATGCATGCCACTGTCATTTAACTAAGTGAATATATAATTGGATTCTAAAGGATATGTGGTCTTCCTCTCTTTTAGAAAACAGGTAGTAGCAGTAGTTACCTGCTTGCAAATGCTGTGCATTTAGGCAGTGCAAGATATTCTGCTTGTGTGTATAATGTCTTGGATAAGCATTTTAGAACTGAACAGTAACTGCCCTAAGCAGACTTCATTGACTCAGAATGCTTTGTTCTATAACTGAGTAGTCCTAAAGATGATCTGAGGCTGTGCACATGCAGAATACAAACCAGGTACTTTCTACTTTCATCTTCTGTTGAAATTCTTAGCCTGGATGGGGTGGATGCATTCTGTAGTTGGATTTTAAGAAGAAGAAAACGCTGGAATACCTTTTCTCAAAACATGTCTGGAAAAGAATTTGGCTAAAAGTGCAAGTTAGAAGTGAAGTATGCAAATAGTTGTTGTGGGGTTTGGTTTGCTTTGCTTTGTTTTGGGTTTTTTTGTTTGTTTGTTTGTTTAGTTTTGTTTTGTTTTTTCCTGTGCCCAGCAGTCTCATATTCTGACACAGACTTCATGTGATACTGATTTAACACATGAAAACACCTGGGAATGAAAGTGTATTTTCTGCAAAATAGTTATTAGATACCCTTAATTGTCAGAGGTGCAAAGTGAGCTCCTGGAAGCAGAAGTCAGAAAGGTAATTGCAGACAGCACCACAGTCCGATTAAGAGCAGTATGTACTTTGTGCCACTAGGTCATGCTAAGTATGTCAGATTTATGGAGGAGCAGCATATTTCATACTGACAACCAGTTATACTCCATTTGGGGAGGGAAAATAGGTAGTTGAGCAGTGACACGAATTTTGTCCCACTCTGAGTTCTTTTTTCAGGTTGTTTCAGGGTTTCACTGATTTGGGGCTTTATTCCCATGTAGTATTTTATTATGTCCAGACAGTTCTCAAAGCTGAAAGTTTTGTGTATAAACCAATGTTACTTTGGTGCCTATTTATCAGTGCCTGTGACTTGGCCATAGTAATACCCAGAATTAACATCTTCTAATTACTAAAAGAAAAACATGTTGCAGAGGCTGACTGTGCCTTACAGACGCACCACTGTGTATCCTGTATCATGGAGTTCACATACATTTTAAATTCACATGCACACTTAATTGTTCTTCCATTGCAAACATGAAAGGCTGTCAGCAGTTGGAGCTTGTGAAAATGCGCTGTGCAAGAGGAATGGTCTTGGAAACAAATAAAATTCCAGAGATTTTAATTTATAAGCACATTGCTCAGGATTTCCAAACAATGGGTAAATACTTGAATAGTCATTTTTCTCCCCTAGGGCTTTCTGGTACATTTATTTAAAAAAAAAAAAAAAAAAAAAAAAAAATAACAAACCCAGCAAAATAAAACCAAACACTTGTAGGGCACTGGCTTGGAAACCGAAGGCTTTAAAGTCAGCATTTGGAGTGCATTTTTCAAAACGTGGTTTGACATGATGAACTTCTGGGTGTAGGCCATGCACGCAAATGGCTTTCCTTTTACAGATGCTGGGAGACTCTCTCTGTTTACCACAGTCTCCCAACAGTAATGTTTAATGAAGTTTCTTACCTCTTACTTGAAAGATCAGAAGACAGGCAGTCAGCTGCTCTGTAAAGACTCAAACATACCCAGCACAACATAATTGCCATTGATGTTGATTCTTGGTAGTGCATATTAGATGTGCATTATATATAATACCATAGTATCAGTCAGGGTTGGAAGGGACCACAAGGATCATCTAGTTCCAACCCCCTGCCATGGGCAGGGACACCCCACGCTAGATCAGGCCGTCCAGAGCCTCATCCAGCCTAGTCTTAAACACCTCCAGGGACGGGGCCTCAACCACCTCCCTGGATAACCCATTCCAGGGTTTCACCACTCATGGTGAAGAACTTCCTCCTCATGTCCAGCCTGAATCTCCCCACCTCCAGCTTCATTCCATTCCCCCTAGTCCTATCACCACCTGATATCCTGAGAAGTCCCTCCCCAGCCTTCTTGTAAGCCCGCTTCAGATACTGGAAGGCCACAATGAGGTCACCTCAGAGCCTTCTCTTCTCCAGACTGAACATCCCCAACTCTTTCAGTCTGTCCTCATAGGAGAGGTGCTCCAGCCCTCTGATCATCATATATATCTAGTATTAGTGCTATAAGTGCATTCATCCTGTTTACACATAATGCACACAGTTGCTTGATAAGGAGTAGGTAAAGATACTGCCTTTTTAATTTTGAAATTAACATAAACATTTTTCAAGCTTTTCTGCAAGGAAGGAGTTTCAAGACGCATCACATTACCTCCCATTTTCTGTGGATTGAGAGCACACATATAGATAGCCACAGCAATTCAGCTGACAGGCAAGAACTTGTTAAATTATCATAACCTGAGGGTATGTCTGAGCCCTTAATTCGTGTCAAATTAAGGTCGATACCACTGACTTGGGCCCATCAGCATAAAGGTAATGGCAAAACACTTTTGAGAGTAGGAAAATGTTCCTTTCCTCTCTCATGACCAGAAATGCCAACATTGCAGGGATCAACATTCTGAGTTATTTTTGTATATTTTTTTCAATCCTGATTGCAAAAGATGGCCTTCTGTCCAATGTTACCATGTTATCATGAAGTGGAGTTTTGATTAGCTTCGCTTTGTATTGCAAAACTTCTTAGGATTAACATGGACATGGTGTGGTAAGAAAACTCAAACATAATCCACTGCTCATGCTCCTCAACTTTAGTAATTGTTGTATCATTGTTATTACATTTATTACATCCAGGGAAGGCATGTAAAATGTTGTAGGTTCTGTTTTGGCATGGTTAGCCTACTGCAGAAAGCTTTGTTTTAGGTATTCTGATTCCAGTAGTGATGGTTCTGAAAAAGAAAAAAAAATCTAAGAAGATAAATATTAAGTAAGCGATAAAGGAAGTCTTTTCACATTTTGTGCTCTCTAGTTGCCTGGTGTAACAGTCTGAAAATGCAACTATCCTGTTTGGCAAAAGTTAGAGGTGGTGCAGTTGGGATTCATATCACAGTATCATAGTATCAGTCAGGGTTGGAAGGGACCACAAGGATCACCTAGTTCCAACCCCCCTGCCATGGGGCGGGACACCTTGCACTAGATCCGGCTGGCCAGAGCCTCATCCAGCCTGGGCTTAAACACCTCCAGGGACAGGGCTTCAACCACCTTCCTGGACAACCCATTCCAGGGCTTCACCACTCTCATGGTGAAGAACTTCCTCCTCACATCCAGCCTGAATCTCCCCACCTCCAGCTTCGTTCCATTCCCCCTAGTACTATCACTACCTGTTATCCTAAGAAGTCCCTCCTTAGCCTTCTTGTAGGCCCCCATCAGATACTGGAAGGCCACAATTAGGTCACCTCGGAGCTTTCTTTTCTCCAGACTGTGTCATCTGAATTACTGCTATTTAACTATCCTGGATTCACAATGACTGTACCTGCTTTTATGCATATACTGAGATTACATGCACTGTTGGGCAGTTGAGGGAAGAGTGTGTATTTAGACTCACTGCTCAAAATTACAAAAGAGGCAGCTTGGTATTTTGGGTAGTTACTCTTTAGTGCTAGTACATTTCTGGACTATATTGCAAATGCTTCTTAAATGTTGGGGTGTTGTTTTTGTTCTTTTTAATTGTTGTAATGCATAATGCACACATGCTTTCCAAAATCATTAAGTGGTGTGCACTTTCTCCCTCTTTTCTTAGTGTGCCACATCCAGTTCACAGTATTTAATTAAATACATACATTTAGTTGTGTAATCATTTAATAGACGTAAAAACAAGTTTAAAGTGTAGAATGCCCCTCCTTGTTTTACTGAAATGGGACCATTAATCTGTGAGCCTGAGAAGACAGTTTATGAAAATGCATGTGTGTCTGAGTAGCACTGAAAGCAGAGGTCAGCAATGCCCAAGGGGACACCACTACAATAGCATTCCACTTCTGAAATGCTGGCCTCTGCAGGGAAGATCACAATCATTATAATCAGAGCTGCACTGCCACGGACTGCCCACAGCAGCTATTCCACAAAGTTCTTTGAAGGTAAAGATGAGTGGTAGTCATTCTGAGGAACAGAAATTGCTTTCTTAAGGACATAATTAATTAATTAACTCAAACAAATCTTAAATAACTAGATGGATCAAGTATTTTTTTTTTTTTTACATTTATTTGGCCCTCCCAGTGTAACATAAAGCACTGTGTTTCCAGTTTGGTGATTGATGATGGGCAATAAAGGAATATTTAATTTGTGATTTCCCATAGTATGTAATCACACATTTTTTGTGAGGAAATGAAAAGCCATAAATACAGCAGCTGTGCCTCCAGTGCTTTTGTTCATTTTTGCTTTAAGGAGTAATTATTATTTTTTTCCTACTAATTATGGAGGCCTAATTTCTGCCAACTTTTTAGTACTTTTAGGTAGGTACATTTATACAGATGTGTATATGAAACATACTTAAAGATAATCTGATCCATTTTTTATTGTCTTGTTTTTAAACCTTTATCCAGACTATATTTAACCTCCCAAAGATTAGATCAAGCAGTTAACAGAATGCATTGTGTTGGAAGGGTCATCTTGTCCAACCCCCCTGCAGCCAGGAGGGACATCTCCCGACTAGAGCAGGCTGCCCAGGGCACCATCCTGTCCTGTATCAGAAATAGTGTGGCCAGCAGGAGCAAGGAAGTCATTGTGCCCCTGTACTCAGCACTGGTTAGGCCACACCTTGAGTACTGTGTCCAGTTCTGGGCCCCTCAATTTAAGAAGGACATTGAGACTGTTGTGTCCAGAGAAAGGCAACGAGGCTTGGGATGGGGTCTTAAGCACAGCCCTGTGAGGAGAGGCTGAGGGTGCTGGGATTGTTTAGCCTGGAGGAGACTCAGGGGAAACCTTATTGCTGTCTGCAACTACCTGAAGGCAGGTTGTAGCCAGGAGGGGGTTGGTCTCTTCTTCCAGGCAACCAGCACCAGATCAAGAGGACACAGTCTCAATCTGTGCCAGGGGAGGTTTAGGCTCAAGGTGAGGAGAAAGTTCTTCAGAGGAAGAGTCATTTGCCATTGGAATGGGCTGCGCAGGGAGGTAGTGGAGCCACTGTCCCTGCAGATGTTCAAAAGGGGATTGGATGAGGCACTTGGTGCCATGGTCTAGTAGTCTTGAGGTCTGTGGTGACAGATGGGACTTGATAATCTCTGAGGTCTTTTCCAGACATATTGATTCTATGATTCTAACCAAAACTGAAAACCTGGTATCAAAGCACAGTTCTTGGTCTTCGCACCAAAGCCAACTCACGTTGCTTTTTTCAATAGAATTTTACTGCTTCTCAGAGAATCATATCCTGTATATTTACATACAATGCAGAAATTTCTGCAGTCTGCTAAAACTGTAAACTTAAAACTACAGCTGCAAGAACTCCAGAAACAAAGTGAAAAGTTTTCAGTGGAACATTGTAGTGCTGCTGCCAAGGGCATTAAAGTTATAGCAAAAAGATTATGGCAGTGGTTGCTTTTTCTTTCAAGTAGCAATGAAGATCTGGTAAAGTGTTCATAAAACTTAGCTCTTTGCGTAATACGAATTGTACAAAATCATAAACAGAGGGACAGGTAATAATTACTTAAGAGGAAAGTACCTGAGCCCCTGAAATGGAATTTTTTTCGTGTTATCTCTTGCACAAATAATAGACTGTCTGCTATGATAGTGAAAATGATAACAGTCCAGTACAAAGACAGGCATTCAAGTAGTGTGAGGACCTGGTGCTCAGGGACATGGTTTGTGTTGACCCTTGAGGGTTGGACTGAGTGATCCAGCAGATCCAGAGAGGTGGTTCTGCCACTTTGCTCTGGTGAGATTTCACCTGAAGTACTGTGTCCACCTCTGGAGCACTCAATATAGGAAGGACATGGACCTAATGGAGTGGGTCCAGAGGAAGGCCATGAAAATGATCAGGGGGTTAGAGCACCTCTACTATGAATATAGGCTGAGGGGAGCTGGGGTTTTTTAGCCCAGAGAAGGGGAGGCTCCACGGAGATGTAATAGCAGCCTTCCAGTACCTTGAAGAGGGCTATGTGAAGGATGGAGAGAGACTGTTTACAAAGGCCTGAGAGACTGTTTACAAAGGCCTGAAGTGACAGGACAAGGGGCAATGGCTTCAAACTAGAGAAGAGCAAATATAGATCGGATGTTAGGAACAGGTTCTTTACTACGAGGGTGGTGGAACACTGAAACAGGTTGCCCAGGGAGGGGGTGGTTGAGGTCTCTTCCCTGGAGATACTGAAGGTGAGGCTTGATGAGGCCCTGGGCAACATGATCTAGTTGAGGATGCCCCTGCTGACTGCAGAGGGGTTTGGACTAGGTGACCTTTAGAGGTCCATTCCAACCCAGACCATTCTATGATCTTGAAGGTTTCTTCCAATCAGATATATTCTGTGAAAATGTATTTCAAGTTCATGTAGGAGATTTCAGCTACTTTATTGACTTGAATTTTGAAATTTGCTGTGTTTTAGTAATTCAGAATCACAGAACAGTTTAGGTAGGAAGTGACCTGTAAAGATTATCTGGTTCAAACCCCTTCTTGAGCAGAATCATCTGGATGGAGCTAGTTTCCCAGGACCACATCTTGACAATTTCTATCTCCAAGGAGGGATACTACACAAACACTCTGGTCAGCCTGTGCCAGAATCTTCACAGTTAAGTGATGTTCTTGATCCGATCTTCGGAGGTGATCTGTGTTTGTGCCCATTGCCACTGGTTCACTCAAAAGAGGCTGGCTCTGTCCTCTTTACATCCTCCCTTTGAGGATTTATACACATTGATGAGATACCCCCTTGAACCTTCTCCAAACTGAGCAGTCCCAGCTCTCTCAGCATTTTCTCACAGGAGAGAAGCTCCAATTCCTGAATCATCTTTGTGGCACTTCATTGGACTCTTTCCAGTAGCCCCACTCTGTCAAATTTGGCAAGGTAAAGGATACAAAAAAGATGAGCTATAAATTTGCTTTCTACACTTTTGATGTGACCTAATAGTACAAATTCAAGATAATCTTTAGTCAAGCAGATGTAAATAGAGTGATGCCTTTTTTTTAATGCTTTTGTTTTCCTTCACATTGAAATCAGGAAATCAGCAACTAAACATTCTTTCCTCTGAACAATGGCCATGATCTGACCTCTCCACTTTGTTTTTAGATATTCCTCTGCTTACTAGCAGTTACATTATACTGAAATTTACATAACCTGTCTTTATTAAACGTATTTGTGTGCCTTTTCTTTCTTCCCTTGGATTCTTTTTATTTCTCCCAATTCTGATTATGTGGACCATTTCTTAGGAATTCTATTCTTTAGGTTTTTAACAAGGACTTTCACAGGGAAATAGGCAGGTTTAACTTATGTAAGTTAATAAAATATGGTTTGTGGGTTGGTTTGGGGTTTTGGTGTTGTGTTTGGTTTTATTTTTTCCCAAATTGATACCAGAGAAATATTTACTGTTTGTTGCTTCTCCCAAGTTAACATGTGATAGGATGAGAGGATGCCAGGGGAGGGCAATGAAGTTGGTGAGGGGTTTGGAACACAAGCCCTATGAGGAAAGGCTGAGGGAGCTGGGGTTGCTTAGCCTGGAGAAGAGGAGACTCAGGGGTGACCTTATTGCTTTCTACAACTACCTGAAGGGATGTTGTAGCCTGGCAGAGGTTGATCTCTTCTCCCAGGCAGCCAGTACCAGAACAAGAGGACACAGTCTCAGGCTGCTCCAGGGCAGGTTTAGGCTGGATGTTAGGAAGAAGTCCTATACAGAGAGAGTGATTGCCCATTGGAATGGGCTGCCCGTGGAGGTGTTGGAGTCATCTTCACTGGAGGTGTTCAGGAGGAGACTTGATGGGGTGCTTGGTGCCATGGTTTATTTGTTTAGGTGGGTTGGATTGGTTGATGGGTTGGACGGGATGATCTTGAAGGTCTCTTTCAACCTGGTGTATTGTATTGCATTGTTTAGATTGGATATTAGGAAAAGTTTCTTCACCAAAAGTGTTGTCAAGCATTGGAATAGGCTGCCCAGGAAAAGGGTTGAGTCACCATCCTTAGAGGTATTTGAAAGACTTAGATGTGGTGTTTAGCACTGTGGTTTAGTGGCGGACTTGGCAGTGCTATGTCAACAGTTCAGGGTCTTTTTCAACCTGAATGATTATATGAGATGATGTAACTTAAGGTAGTTTCAATAATTGTAGTTATATTTTTTTTTGGATCCTTTTTCACTTTCCGCGTCTAAGTTGACAATGTTTGTCAAGGCTTGAAACATTGCTTAGGCCTTTACTCATATGGATGTAAAGTCAACATGCTGAGTTTCTCCTGGAGATACTGGCTCTGTTAAAAAGATTTAACTCTGAATAAACAAAAGGCAGCACAACTGAAGTCCTAGGTTTGATCCTAGAAATTACCATAGTGTTATGACATGCACAACCAAGTAAAATGCTACCTTTGATAATGTTTGGACTTCTGTGGGTGACTCAGTTCCCAGAAATTCTCCTTATGAAAGGGAGTTCATGTATTTGTGACTCCCTCTAGTGGATAGCTTTCTCAACTATACACTAGGAAATGCTCTCTTATTAAAATCTTCTGACATCAGGAAGAATTGAGAGGTCTTTATTTTCATGGTGAAGATCTGATTCCATTCTTGTGGACAGTCAGAAGATGTTTGTGCATCTCCACATGTTACCACTCATTTTGCAATATATTTTTTTTCTCTTTGTATGTGCAACTTATGTTTATGCATTAGCAGATGGAACATCCTCTTTCTTTGTTGTTGTTGTTCCTGTGGTGCAAGCATCTTCTGTTTCCCAGGTTTTCATTTACATGGCTGTATATTCCTGAAATGTTTTCAGTTTGCCTTAATTTTTATTTAATTTTGTTTCAGGTACCACCAAGGTAAACCTTGTCAAGATTCCATCAACTGCTTCCAGTCCTCGAGACACTGCTCTAGCAGCTGTTATATGCAGTGCACTTGCAACAGTGCTCTTGGCTCTTCTTATTCTTTGTGTCATCTATTGTAAGAGGCAGTTTATGGAGAAGAAGCCAAGCTGTAAGTTTCCAGTTACTTCTAATATTCATTTACCAGTATTAGTTTTGCAAATCCCTCTCTTGGTAAATAAATTGAATTTCTGTAAGTTTAGCATTGAGGTGAATATGTTAGCAGAAAGCCAAGACTACATATCTATACATTTTTGCCAGCTCACAGAATCACAGAATCACCAAGGTTGGAAGAGGCCTCAAAGATCAAGTCCAACCTGTCACCACAGACCTCATGACTAGACCATGGCACTAAGTGCCACGTCCAATCCCCTCCTGAACACCTCCAGGGACGGTGACTCCACCACCTCCCTGGGCAGCCCATTCCAATGACGAATGACTCTCTCAGTGAAGAACTTTCTCCTCACCTTGAGCCTAAACTTCCCCTGGTGCAGCTTGAGACTGTGTCCTCTTGTTCTGGTGCTGTTTGCCTAGGGGAAGAGACCAACCCCCTCCTGGCTACAACCTGCCTTCAGGTAGTTGTAGAGAGCAATGAGGTCTCCCCTGAGCCTCTTCTTCTCCAGGCTAAAAAACCCCAGCTCCCTCAGCCTCTCCTCATAGGGCTTGTGCTCAAGGCCTCTCCCCAGCCTCGTTGCCCTTCTCTGGACACGTTCACTGAGAATATTCTCTGTACATATCCAGAAATAATCCAGAACACTGTTCTGTACTCTGCTAGATGCTGAACAGATAAATGTGGACTGTTGAGATCCAAGCTGGGATGTCATTATAGAGTTGCAGTGGCAATATGTACCAGCTTGGGGGATCTGCACATCACATGCCACTGTGAAACAACTTAGCTCATCAAGATAATTAATGTGGTCATTATACACAGCAGATCTGTCATTAACAATTTTGATTTGATGGGCATATTCAAGATTAATTAAATGCCCAAGCCAGTTAGATTTATAGAGTTTAAAAAGTAATCTGTAACAGCTCACAAATGTAATTCAGACATTGTTTATAAATAAACATTTTCCTGACCCTTAATTTAAATAAAGCAAAAGTCAAAAGCACTCTAGTTCCCATTTATAATGAAGTCTGCTCTCTTTGAGATAATTCAAACAAAATCCCAGTGGCTGAAAGCTGAATGTGAAAATTTTCAGATGGGAAATACTGAGAAAACATAATGAAATCATCAACAAAATCAGAGCAGATCTCTCCCTACAAGAGGCTGTAGTTGAACCAGCTGTTCTAGGGCTTGTTACAAAGTGTGTGGTTTGCATTATATGAACCACATGATCATTGTGGATCTTTCAGTTGGAAAATGTATGGAAATACTGTATAGTTTGACATTTGTGCATTCCATGAAGGCAGGAGGCTCTGAACTTATGTATGTTTTTATTCATTTTCTCCAAAGGGTCTCTGAGATCACAAGACATTCACTACAATGGCTCCGAATTGTCCTGTTTTGATAGACCACAGCTTAATGAATATAACCACAGAACTTGCTGCCAGTGCCAGAGAAGCACATCACAGACATGTGGTATGTTAGGTCTACTTAAAAGTGACTTTATGGTATGATGAATGTCCATCTAACACTTGAGTTGCAACATTTAACTTTAACTACAGAACCAACATTGTCAAAATACCCTTTATCCTTGGCTAAGTTACTCAGTAAGCACATAGAATTCCTAAGTAGCTGTTTGGTTATGTTTAACTTCTTTTCTGTTTTCATTCCACTGACCCTTCACTTAAAAAATATCTTTAAGTGTCTGCCTCACTTCTTTCTGATAAAAATAGTGCTGCATCTGGCTTAAGTTGATCTAAGGGGTTTACCAGACAGCATCTAAGAACATGATACGAACTATAAAAGACATCGGGACCTGAGCAGTTCAAGTCCTTGAGATTTTGTGGAGTGGTATCAAAGCAGATGTATTTATGACATTAGCAAATACATCAAAGAGCACAGGCTTAAATGCCTGAGTTAGCTCAGAAAGTAGTACTTCCTCTCACACATATCTAATTGAAAAGTAAATCAGCTTACAAAGTAGATATTCATGTGTGGCATCTGTATTGCTCCTGGAGGAACAGTGTGTCTTTTAGAAGTAGTTCCATTTCAAAGTAATACATTAAAGAACTCAGTTTTTGCAATAGGAAATCTCTTTCCTCAATCCATCTATTATAATGTAACTGGCAAATTAATACTCAAGGCTGAAAGAGTACAGAGACTAAGTTTGCACAGAGCTTTAACACTGTTAATTTCTGTTCCTTAGGACCAGTTCACCTGATTCCATCGCTGTGTTGTGATGAAACCTGTAGCATGGAGCACAGCAGTCACAGTTGTGCATTCCACTCCCAGACTACACTTAATGAAAGGTAACTTAGTTTTCTCAATGTCTGTCAAACATTAAATATTGCTTTTATGTAGTCCAGTGAAGATACCGTAGCTGTTTGAAATGGAATGAAGGATTTTGAACAGTAACCTCTTCTGCTGTGGGTTAGCAAGGTGCTGCATAAACCTGGGGTGAAGTGGCATGAGGTTTTCTTTCTTTAGAAGCTCTAGATAACGGTGAGATTTGGAAAAGTTACTGTTGCTTAATTTCTACCACGTTGTAACCGTTAGTTCCTGCTGATCAACTGAATAAAAATAGAGTTGGATGGTGACCTTCAGAGCTTCCCTTTTACAGATTGTAACACAGGATGTATTTATTTCTTTTAGCTAGAATTATTTTCCATACGAGGTTTAAATAGGTCTCCTGCTGGTTTGTTTTTATGGTCAAATGTAACCAAAAATGTAAAGGCAGCTTCTTCATAGGTATTGTTTATGCAAGGTAACTTAGGAGTGACCTAAGCACAAGATAAAAATGACCTGAATTTTGTATAATTACTTGTTCAAATACCAACAAGTTTGAGTCACCCTTTTATACCACCAAGGCTGACAAATGGAGGGTTGTGTACTTTATGAGGAATCTTTTGGTTAAAGCTTTAAAAATAAATGTCATATCCATGCTATGTGGACATCAAAGATACTGTGGTTCCTTCCAGTAGAAATAGCTCGCTTCAATTTCCTTTGCCAGAATAGTGTATTTCCTTCAATTGTGGTGCAATGTCCTGACTTTTGGCCTCATCTATTAAAATTCTTTGGGTGTACATCAAAGCTATTAAAGCATCTTGTTCTGGAAGTATGTAAGGCTACTTTAAATCTGTGGCAGGCTGTGTTAATGGAGGATGGGTCTTCTCACACGCATTGTCGCTGTGTATCGGATTTAATATAGCCTAGCCTTTACATTTTTATACATCTGTAGACAATCTTTGGAAACCAAATTGTATTAAACCCCCCAAATTTATATATTTGGATTTTACTTTTATATACCAAAATGTTACTGGATTTTCAGCAAAGGCGTGCATAGTACACTCAGACCTGTCGGTATCGTTGTGCACCTTCGATCCATTTGGGATAGATAATACTGAGTTTCTGCTTCTACTTTCTTCCATTTTCCCACAAAATAAAAATAATTGTTTGGGGAATTAAAAATCCTTGTCCTTTGTTCAGTAAGGACAAGTGCAGAGTCCTGCATCTGGAGAGGCATAACACTGGGAACCAGTACAGGCTAGGGATCATCCTGCTGGAAAGCAGCTCCACGGAGAAAGACCTTGGAGTCCTAGTAGACAGCAATGTGCCCTTGTGGCCAAGAGGGCCAACAGCATCCTGGGGTGCATTGAGAAAAGTGTGTCCAGCACGTCTAGGGAGGTTCTCTTCCCCCTCTACTCAGCCCTGGTTAGACAACACCTGGAACACTGTGTCCAGTTTTGGGCTCCCCAGTCCAAGAGAGACAGGGATCTGATGGAGAGAGACCAGTGGAGAGCTACGAGGATGATTGCAGGACTTGAACATCTCCTCTATGAAAAAAGACTGAGAGAACTGGGGCTGTTTAGTCTTCAGAAGACTGAGAGGGATCTTTTCAACATCTACATATATTTGGGGGGGGGTGGGGTGTCAAGATGAAGGTGACAGTCTTTCTTTGCTGGTGCCCAGTGATAGGACAAAGAACAATAGGTACAAGCTAGAATGCAGGAGGTTCCACCTCAACACGAGGAGGCACTTCTTTATGGTGAGGGTGGTAGAACACTGGAACAGGCTGCCCAGAGATGTTGTGGACTCTCCTTCCCTGGAGACTGCAAAACTCTCCTGGATGTGTTCCTGTGCAGCCCACATTAGGTGATCCTGCTTTGGGGGTGGAGGAGGTTGAGTCAATGATCTCTGGAGGTCCCTTCCAACCCCTAACATTCTGTGATTAATATTCCACATGGAAGAGAATACAAGAAAAATTTCCTTTCACACTTTGAAGGCTAGAGAGACAAACTGAAAAATCTGGAGTGAATGCATGTTCAATATGAAATCAGAGAGGTTGAAGGAGTCATCTTGTCTATTCTGTTTTCCAAGTCTGAACTCTGTCTGTTAGATTCTGCAGTCCTCTCAAACGTATTTCTTGCTGCAGTTTAAGCTTGTTACATCTTGATTTTAATGCTCCTATTATGCATTGAGAACAAATTAATTCCTCTTTGTATCTGAACAGTACTATCATGTTGATTATCATGTTCCTGTGTTTCAGATGACAAACAGCCCCAGCTGTAGTTCCTGTTTTCTAAACCTCTCAATTCACAGTGTGAAGGGCTCTAAACATCCTCTTTACCTATAGTAGTGTTCTCCACTGCTTTCTTCATTTCCAAATGAGAAACAAACTTTTTTGTACAGGGTACCTCTAGACAGTTAACTTAATATAACCCTGTTAAACTGTCCTGAAATACTAATAGTTACTAATGACAATAATTGCAATATTGATAATGTTTTCTGGAATGCTTTTGAACCCATGTGATTTTTATCCTTTTGCAGGGCTTCTGATTCTGTTGGAGAAATGATTCCTGCCTTTCTTGGCTCTCTTTCGCACTCCACCTGCGCAGACATTTCGGACGCTTGGCCTCTGATGCAAAACACAGCTTGCTGTGACAGTGTTTCTTTCTGTGGATCATATTCAGAACTGGCTGCAGGATCTGCAAAACCCTGCACTCCTGAGACTGAAAATCCAGCCACTGTTGAGTTGGAGAATAACCACGCTCTAAGTGAAGTACTTATTTCAGTGAAGTCTCTTGAAGGGAACAATGCAAACTCCTTTGAAATCCCGAAACGTAGAACGTGCTTAGTAGGTTCACCACTTCAGAACTCGGTGGCTGCTGAAACCCAGCTGAAGACAAAGCCTAATGAAACAGCAGATGACTCTACAGACTGACGTAAAGAGGTAAAAAGCATAACTGCAAAGGCTCAAGAATGTGTACTCAAGGCCCATAGGGCTAGAGTGAAAAAAAGTTGTGGGGTTATGTTCTTCCCCAGGTTATATCCAGCTATTGCTGAAATAAATTGGAACTGTAAAGAGATCCAGCAGTTTCACAGTTTGAAATAATTGACTGAATTTGAAAGGTGTAATTAATCAAACTGCAATGTTGAGAGAATGTGAACCAGCATACAGGGGTAAGTCTCGGCAGTAATCAGGTTGTGGGGTGTTCTCATTACATTTCCACAGAAAAGACAAATCAGTTTAATAGCCTTATGACCAAACTCTTATGTGAAGCTGGTCCCTATTTAGGAGGGGAAGAGCTGAGGCCTTGACTTTGCTCATTGTAAACAAAGCTTGGTAGATATGCAAGTGTTAGTCCAAAAATATTTGCAAAGCCTTTTCTGTGAAGTTCCTGAAACAGAAGAGAGACTTTCAAATGCTCTGTAAGGCCATTGATATTCCTCTGTCATGAGATAAAACATTCCATAAGTTTGACCATAAAATGTAATGTGATCTGTAAAAGTTCAGACAAAATTCAGGTCTGAGGTCAAAATGAGATGAGGAGATAAACACTGTAACCATCACAAAAAGTCACTTTGCTACTGCTTCATCATGGTATCTATTTTAATATTCGCTGCGGTCTGTGGTCTTAAACGGGCATATTCTACTGTTGGAAGTAACTTGGAGCAACAACTACCCAATCTGTGAAAGGATCCCAAAGTATGGCATGTGTACTGCTGTTACTCAAGCGTTGTGCAGGCTGTGGCTGGAAAGCTGCAGTAGCCTCCTGTGCACGTACACAGAGGCAGGAACAGAAGCAGTTGCCACTAATACTAATAATACACCAAACTTAATTAATAAAACTCTGCTATCTGTAATTACAAAAATATTTGGTCATCTGCAGAAATGAAGCTACCTTCCTTTGATCCTCTTCCATTTGGTTTGCATGCCATTTTCATAGCATTCTTAAATGAGAAGTACAAAGTAATTACATTTGACAAAATAATAATATGGTCAGAAAATCCTGAAGTGCAATAGTTAATTCATCCTAAATCAAGCCTTATTTTTTGTAGGTGATGTTTTCAACAGTGTTTTTCCAGATGAAAGGAAACCACAGAATTTCAAAATACCACTATAAAAATTAACTTACATGTCACCCTACTTGTTACTATATATAAATGGTAGATTTTATGAGTCGTGTGTGTGTGTAGAAATCCCTTCTGCCATTTCAAAACCCTGTATTCTTTAATGGCTTTTTGTTGTTATGTATTAACATTCAGAATTGTGTATCATTCTGAATAAGCAAGGTGGTTTCAGTGGTTAGGTTTGGGGTTTGAATTGGGTTGGGTTTGGTTTGGGTTTTTTTTTCTTTAACAGACCTTCCTGATCAAGTTTGTACAATTTGTCCCTACTCGTACTCCACACTGCATCATTATTATTGATGATCTGGATGAGGGGATTGAGACAGTCATCAGCACATTTGCAGATGACACCAAGTTGGGAGCAGATGTTGATCTGTTAAGAGGGTTGAAGGGCTCTGCAGAGGGACCTCGACCGACTGGACAGATGGGCAGAGTCCCACATGATGACATTCAACAAGTCCAAGTGCCGGGTGCTGCACTTTGGCCACAGCAACCCCATGCAGAGCTACAGGCTGGGGTCAGAGTGGCTGGAGAGCTGCCAAACAGAGAGGGACCTGGGGATGCTGATTGACAGCCACCTAAACATGAGCCAGCAATGTGCCCAGGTGGCCAAGAAAGCCAACGACATCCTGGCCTGCATCAAGAATAGTGTGGCCAGCAGAAGCAGGGAAGTCATTGTGCCCCTGCACTCTGCACTGCCACACCTTGAGTATTGTGTCCAGTTCTGGGCCCCTCAGTTTAAGAAGGACATTGAGACTCTAGAACATGTCCACAGAAGGGCAACGAGGCTGGTGAGAAGCCTCAAGCACAAGCCCTATGAGGAGAGGCTGAGGGAGCTGGGATTGTTTAGCCTGGAGAAGAAGAGGCTCAGGGGAGACCTTATTGCTGTCTACAGCTACCTGAAGGGTGGTTATAGCAAGGAGGGGTTGGTCTTTTCTCCCAGGCAACCAGCACCAGAACAAGAGAACACAGTCTCAAGCTGCACCAGGGGAAGTTTAGGCTCAAGGTGAGGAGAAAGTTCTTCACTGAGCGAGTCATTCGTCATTGGAATGGGCTGCCCAGGGAGGTGGTGGAGTCACCGTCCCTGGAGGTATTCAGGAGGGGATTGGACGTGGCACTTGGTGCCATGGTTTAGTCATGAGGTCTGTGGTGACAGGTTGGACTTGATGATCTTTGAGGTCTTTTCCAACCTTGGTGATTCTGTGATTATATATGCAGCTATTGATGGAGACATTTCAGGGACAGGCCTACCTGAGATGTATTTTTGGGCTTAATTCTCACCAACTGCACAAATACAAGAAAATTATTTCCTCTCAGTCTACCTGATTTTCTTCACTTTGCCCTTCATCTTTCCTATCTTCTTGGAATATCTGGGGAGGATGCTCTTGCAGAACATCCATGGGGCCATACTTTCATTGTATTGGAAAGTAAATAATAATGTAATAAAACCAGGAGGCTGAACATTTTTATTTCTGTGCACATAAATATAAGGGTTTTTTAATGAATATTTAATGAATATAGACAGGTATAGTCTTCAGGTTTAGGTGAATGGTTACAACCAGCAGTAAGCACAGCTGTATATTTCTAGTGTTCAGTCAAGTATGCAAGTGCATACAGAGTTTGTGCAATCACTGTCTGTCCCTTTCTTTTAGGAAGCCAAGCTATTTCGCTCAACACTAAAGCTGAATGCTTCCCTGATGCTCCTCTGCTGTTCCTCATCAAGCATAGTCTGGTCTTCAATGTTGCATGGTTTCAAAATCAGCTGGCATAAAACAAAAGAAGAAAAAGAAGAGGTGTCATTTCACACCTTCCGAGCATCTGCATCTGAGCCATAACAGCTGTAAAGTGAAACTTCAAGGAGCATTCCGAGAGAACCATGGAAATGGATTTATTACCTTTTGCATCTCTTTTAACAAGAACAGCTTTTTATTCCCTCAATTTCTCAAAATCTCCATGAGAGTGTATATATAAATACAGCAAGAAATACAAATACTTCAGAGTGTTTAGGTGGCTATCGTCAATACCACTACACTTGTCAGAAGGTGTGAGACAAGCCAGTTATTCTGCTTGCAGATTTATGCATGCATTTGGATTTCTTTTTGGCTGGTTCTACTTTTAACTCAGTTTCCTGCTGTTGAAGGACATACATAAAAAAATAAGCATTTCTATTTATGCAAGGATCAGCTATGGATCCTCTGAAGCTTTTATTATATATTGCATTATAGTCAATAAGCTAGTTGGAGGAGGTACAGAACTTGCATGTTACAATAGCTATGATTGAAGTCCTCTCCATCCAATTATGACATTTGTGGGAGGGGGCACTGTTTTGTTAAGTGTAGCAGGAGATTAGCTTTCAATTAGATTTAGTTTCATGAAAGTCAGACACATAGATAGGGAAGTTGTCTTTAATTGGTAGTCTCAGTATTGGAATACAGCACTTGTTATAGCATGTTATTTTTGGATGTTGAAACAAATGTAATCAGCTGGCACAGCAAAAACTATAGCAGGTGTGCCGTGCAAGTAGTCATACAATGAGACTATTACTAATATATTTTAGCAATGCATTTTTTACCAGGGTCCAGCTCCATGGTGACCTGGCTTATCAAGTTAGTTGGTCTTTTCATTGATGTCACTCTGCCCTTCTCACTGTAGCTTGTCTAAATTCATTTCTTCCCCCCTACAAAATATAAAAATTAATTAATAGTTATTTTTTTAAAAGAAAATACCTCTGAACTGAATCCTCAGAGCTGCCTCTATGCCCTTTGCCCTCATTGCTGTTAAGGTTTTTTAATTATATTTTTTTTTTTACTCTTCAGTTAATTCCACCACATCCCATAATACCATTTGTTCTGCAGCCAGTTTTAGCCCTAGAATAGTTTTCACTATTATGAGCAATCTCAGTAGCCTCTACTGATTCATTACGCTCAACAGGCTCAAACTTGTCAGTGATGGACTCTAGCAATTATTCTCTAAAGTACACAGTGTGCCTTGGCAAAAGCAAAGCAATCAACAAAACAGATGCAAATCTGCAGTAAACCTTACTCATCTCTCCACACGTGGTGTGTGTGGCAATAGGAGTGCTGGGACAGTATTCATATTCTATCACACAAAAAGGCTTTTGCTTTGAAGCACCCAGCAGAAGGTTGCACCTGCACAAGAATAGCTCAAGCCAGTATAGGCAGCCAAGCCAGCAAGACGCTTCAGATAAAACCAGCGGGATTATTCATGTATGCAAAAATCATGGATAACGCTTATCAAATTCAAAACAAAGGAAGTGAAGAAGTTACAGAAGTTTTGTTGTGTTTTGGGTTTTAAGCAGTACACTGCCCTGTGTTCTTAAGCCCTGTACACTGCACTGGTTAGGCCACACTTTGAGTACTGTGTCTAGTTTTGGGACCCTCAGATTAGGAAAGATGTTGAGTTGCTGGAATGTGTCCAGAGAAGGGCAACAAAGTTGGTGAGGGGTTTGGAGCACAAGCCCTATGAGGAGAGGCTGAGGGAGCTGGGGTTGCTTAGCTTGGAGAAGAGGAGGCTCAGGGGAGACCTTATTGCTGTCGATAACTACCTGAAGAGAGTTGTAACCAGGCGGAGGTTGGTCTCTTCTCCCAGGCAACCAGCACCAGAACAAGAGGACACAGTCTCAAGCTGCGCCAGGGGAGGTTCAAGCTGGAGGTTCAGACTGGATGTTAGGACAAAACTCTTCACGGAGAGAGTGATTGCCCATTGGAATGGGCTGCCCGGGGAGGTGGTGGAGTCACCAGCATTGGAGGTGTTTAGGAAGAGACTTGATAGGGTGCTTGGTGCCATGGTTTAGTTGATTGGGTGGTGTTGGATGAGGGGTTGGACGCGATGATCTTGAATGTCTCTTCCAACCTGGTTTATTCTATTCTATAACCACCATTTGGTCCCTGCAGAATAATACACAGTTACACAGGTAGTAGCATAATTCAGCTAAGTACTTTTGAAGTATATATTCAGTAATAGCCTAGAATGATGTCTTTGGATAGTTTCATGCATTTAAGAAGTGACAAAAGGTTGTTTTCCACTACGTGTGCATGAGAAGGTGTGTGCTTTTTTGTGTCTACTTTGTAAAGAAGTAAATAATCCAGTGTTCATTTCAGTATATGGCAAAATATTTTTAGAACATGCAGAGATTTAATTTTCCATTAATAGCAGTTCTTTAAAAGGCTGTGTTCAAAGGTTTTGCCAGCATCTGCCACAGCAAGTGTGTTTTCCCCTTGGGATTTACACTTTGGATCGTTGGTTTTGTCCGGCAGCTCTAGAGAAAAATACTCATTGATTTAAAGGTGTGACAGATAGCTTGAGAGCAAAGTGGGAGGAGAACATTTAAAGAGTGCATTTTAAATATCTGTGTATATTGTGTATATATATATTTTTTTCCCTTAATTTAACCAAATTGGTCTTTTTATATTGCCTGTGGCAAGCAATGTTGTACATGCCAATAGCAAACGTACACTACCACTGCATTTAGACTGCCCATGTATCACGTCTAGGGACTTGTAGTGCTGTTTTAACTACTCCTTTGAGGAATGTAAATTAAAAACCTTGTACAAATTGTTTTGTAATACTTTTTTCTACTTGTGAATAAAATGTTCTATGAACCGCTCTGGGTTTGATGTGAAATTAATGGTAAGATTCAAGACAAAGTTAGGGAGCAATTTTTTTATTGTTTTCTAAATTCCATTAACGTTTTAACTGGATTAAAATGATGGTCTAATTTGTTACATCTTGTTCTTCAACTGCCTGCTGTTTAACAGGAGCATCATTCTTCAGGCTGGAAGACCTTCGTTGTGGATTTTAGCAGACAGAAGCTATTTTACCCCTTCCCAAAGAAGTAAAGATTGGAAAGAATTGGAAATTTAAATGGAAGTATTTTCACAATTATATCCAATGGCACAAAATTGATTGCCCATTGGAATCGGCTACCCGTGGAGGTGGTGGAGTCACCTTCACTGGAGGTGTTCAGGAGACTTGATGGGTTGCTTGGCTGTATGGTCTAGTTGTTGGGTGGGTTGGATTGGTTGATGGGTTGGACGCGATGATCTTGAAGGTCTCTTCCAACCTGGTGTATTGTATTGTATTGTATTGTATTGTATTGTATTGTATTGTATTGTATTGTAAAACCATCCAAAATACACAAATTCACACTCAGCCTCAGCCCAGTTCTCTCCAGGCTGGGTTTTACCAAGACCTCACTAGGCCAACATCATCCAAAACCTCCCCCCAACCAGGCTGAAACCCCAGACCTCAATGCTTTCCCCTCCCACCACCCCCCCCACCTCCCTATCCAGGTAAAAATGACACAACAAAAATTAGTCAGGCCAAAAGCCCCAACTCCTCCATGAATACCAGAGAGATACCAGCCTAGCACACTGGGAGAAGAGAGAGGGGAAAGGGCAGGACAGACAGAAATGCCCATTTATAAAAAAGGTGCAGGATTATGGGAATGCAACAAAAATTACACTTTTTTCAGTGGCTGCCTCTCTGCACCTCTCTGGTACTTGGAGGACTTTCAGCTCCATGGTTAAGACATCAGTCTTAACCCCACAACAACCTTGACAAAGCAGTAAGTTAACATCAAAGTTTAAAATCATAATGCTGCAAAACCTCTTCAGAATTTTGCTTCTCAAGGGGAAAAAAAAGGGCAAAAAAAAAAAAAAAAGCTTGTAAGCACTACAGATTGCTGCCTTTGAAAAGGAAACCAAGTACTCCACACAGTAGACTGTTCAAGACAAGATACACAAGTAAGTAATGAGAGTAGCTGTGAAACAGAAAAGGATGTCCTCCTCCTGCCCCTTGATTAGTACTAACAGAGCCTGCACTTGCGTTGCACTGCAGCAGCCACGAGTGGCTGCAAAGCTTGGTTGAAGAAAGAGGGAATTAGAGAATACCCAGAGAGGAGATCTCTGATTATTTAGGCTGTTTTCAAACCTGGACCAGAAGGCTTATATATCAAAAAGATCCAGGAAAATGTTACTCCAATGGGATGCTGTACTGTTTAAATGACTAAGAAAGGGGTGGCGTGGTTTGACAAGAGCAGTGGACTGAGAAGAGTGATTTGGTAATTGCATATAATTATGTGACTTCTTTTGGTGAAGGCATATGAAGCACTGTCTGGGAACTGAATCCAGATAAGGACAGTAGGTGCAAAAAGCGAGGTAGCTTGTGGTGGGGAGTGTGTGGCACTAGTAGCTTTTATGGGAAAGTTTGAAAGCTGCCCTGTTGCTAGTTTGGGCTAGCAGCTTTCACACTGGTTCATGTCTCTGCATTGCTGTTAGTTCTCCAGTCTTTTTAAGTATGCAATTCAGAGCATATGCAATTCTGGGAGCACCTCAGAACAGCAAGGTTTCATTATGCAGCTATGGCCATGTGGTGCACTCCCAAGTTGTCTTCTATAGACTTGGAGACTTGATGGGGTGCTTGGTGCCATGGTTTAGTTGATTAGGTGGGTTGGTTGATAGGTTGGACGCGATGATCTTGAAGGTCTCTTCCAACCTGGTCTATTCTATTCTATTCTATTCTATTCTATTCTATTCTATTCTATTCTATTCTATTCTATTCTATTCTATTCTATTCTATTCCTAGTTGTCTTCTGTTAAGGCTGTCAAATATGGCAGCTTTCCACACCCCCAGCCCACCCAATCATCCTTCTGGTTCACTTAAATGCTTCTAGGTCTGCAAAGCAGGACCTGGCATGTTTGGTAGCTCACCTGGTGTCCTTAAAGGTGGCTCTTGGCACAGGTCAAATGGCAAGATTGTCCCTCTGACAAAAATTAAAAATCAAGAAAAGAAAAAAACACCAAAACATTAATAGGGTGGGGGGAGGGAAGGAAGAGTACTTCTTCTATTTTACCTGGAAACAAAATACAACTCAAAACACATCATATGTGTGATTGTAAACCTTGCATACACATTTGATCCTATCAGTTGTTACCATGTAAATGTCAGCAGCAAGGCTACCATTTTCTAGCCACTCATCTTTCTAGAAGAGGTTTAAAGAAGTAAACACACACCCAGATGTTTTCCCTGCTTGCATTGGTTTTCAGTACAAAGAGCTGTTTGCCTTCTCTACAAGGTAGACCAAGCTCTTAATCCAATGTTCCTCATCCTACCAGGAGTCTGAGATCCTATGGCTTTTCCCTTTGTTGTGGGCTCTTTTGAGAGCCTTTGGTTTGCATTCCTGTGAAGTCTCTCCAAGCAACAACCTTCATGCATTAAATTAATCCTCTGGCTGACTGTGGTGATGGAGGTTTAGATCACTACCTGCAGCACATTCCAGTGCAGACACTGCTGCTTTGTTTTGCCTGCTTTAAGAAAAGGCTATTAAAGGGAGCATGCAGCATTTCATCAGGCATGGAGCAAGCTGAGGTTGGGTACTGCAGAGCAAAGGCACACAATGCACACTTTGTGCTGGCAGGGTGCAATTTAATCCATACTTAGTTTTGGCATGAGTGATAGTAAAAGCCACTTGCTCTTCACATTGCACATGAGCCATTTTGATTCTCTCTGATAAGGTAGTGCTTTCAATAGGATAAAAAATAATAGTGGGTGGATTTGCTAGTGACCCTGCTGGTTTCCACAACAGCAATGAATGATGGGATTAGAGGAAATGTTTTCTAATAGCATACTGATAGAGAGGGTGGCTGATTGAAGGCATACAGAAGCTTCTAGCAAGTGCCATGGCTTCAGCAGCATAGTCAGTTCAGTAAAACTGAGAGTATTTTCTTTTTCACCATAATTTACTATTCTAAATCCTTCCTTAACACAGTTGGATTTGACTTTTTGTTGTTGTTGACCTGACAAAGGGAGATTTGGCTTGTTGAAATGTTCTAAATGGCATTTTTCTAAAGCATTGGTGGAAAAGCACACACCCCAACCCAGCCCCTTCCCCCCCCCCCAAAAAAAGAGGTAGCTTTTAGAAAGTACTTTTACTGAACCTCAATCCTTGTGGAATTTTTCCAATTTCTTCTGCCCAGGTGCCAGTCTCAGTTTGTGGGTGAACAATTCCCATGCCATTCAGCATGCAGACATTCTAAGCATAGAAAATATAACAAAAATCCACTCTGTAATCATTAGTTCAAGAGCACTGTACCTTGGAACCTGTCCAGAGAAGGGCAACGAAGTTGGTGAGGGGTTTGGAACACAAGCCCTATGAGGAGAGGCTGAGGGAGCTGGGGTTGCTTAGCCTGGAGAAGAGGAGACTTGGGGGAAATCTTATTGCTCTCTACAACTACCTGAAGGCAGGCTGTAGCCAGATGGGGGTTGGTCTTTTCTCCCAGGCAACCACCAAGAGAACAAGAGGACAGTCTCAAGATGCACCAGGAGAGATTTAGGCTGGAGGTTAGGAAGAAGTTCTTCATAGAAAGAGTGATTGGCCATTGGAATGGGCTGCCCAGGGAGGTGGTGAAGTCACCATCACCGGAGGTGTTTAGGAAGAGACTGGATGGGGTGCTTGGTGCCATGGTTTAGTTGATTAGATAGTGTTGGATGATAGGTTGGACTCGATGATCTCAAAGGTCTCTTCCAACCTGGTTTATTCTATTCTATTCTATTCTATTCTATTCTATTCTATGCTATGCTATGCTATGCTATGCTATGCTATGCTATGCTATGCTATGCTATGCTATGCTATGCCATGCTATGCTATGCTATTGGAGAAAAATAAAGCATTGGAATTCAATAAATCACCCCAATTTGAGTAAGATCTATATCTGTTCATTGGAGCACGATGATAGCTATTTCATAAGTACAGAATGGCTGTGTCCATGAAGATATATTCTACAGCAGAATGAAAGAATAGCCAAATTTAAAAGACCCAGTCATCTTGCATCTAATCTGAAGCAGACCACTTAGTAATTTTATTCCTAAATTATTAAACATGAGGAAATTACAGAAAACCACAGGCCAATCTCACTTACAGAATGCTTACACTCTGCAAGTATTCATTCTGCATGTGGCAGAGGTTACAAAATTAATTGAGAACTTTTTTTTTTTTTAAGAAGTAGTAAAGGCTCTATTTCAATTTTATTTAATCCCTTTTCAGTCCAAAAATTCAAGTGTCATGCACTTTTCCTGCATCAACACTGGAGCCTTAAAAACAAACAAACAAACAAATAAATAAACTGACCTCCAGCTAGTGTTCTGTGGCTCCTTTCCAGGATTTTTAGAGCTGCAATTAACAGAATCACAGAATGTTAGGGGTTGGAAGGGACCTTGAAATATCAGCTAGTCTAACACCCTGCCAGAGCAGGATCACCTATACCAGATCACACTGGAACACATCCAGGTGGGTTTTGAATACCTCCAGAGAGGGAGACTCCATAACCCACCCTGGGCAGCCTGTTCCATCTCCCTCACAGTGAAAACATTTTCCTTATGTTGCCACGGAACTTCTTATGCTTCAATTTCCACCCATTGCCCCTTGTCCTGTCATCAGGAATCACTGAGAAGAGCCTGGCTTCATCCTCTGGCACTCACCCTTTACACTTATAAACATTAATGAGGTCACCCTCAGTCTCCTCTTCTCCAAGCTAAAGAGCCCCGGCTCCCTCAGTCTCTCCTCGCAAAGAGATGTTCCACTCCCTTAATCATTTCTGTGGCTCTGTGCTGGACTCTTTCAAGCAGCAGTAACACACTGCAATATTCACTGAGTGAAGGCAATTTCTCTGCCAGGCTCAGTAGCATCTGAAGGTCCTGGCTGGCCATATCAGAGGAGATCAGAGTGCAGTGGCAGCTCAAAGGCTTTTTAGCTGCTGGGGCAAATCAGCAGGAATGGAGACACTCTGTGCATGTGCCTGCCTCCATACAGTGGGTGTTTAAGAAAACAATATTGAACCAAACAGGAATGGTGGAGGTTACTTGTTATGAAAAGAAGAATGAGAAAAGGACATCTGGCTATTAGTGCACCCAAAAAGAGCAAAAGCGGTCATCACATCAAAAATCAATCATGTCTTAAAAGCCCAAGTAAAGATCTAGTCTTCTCTAACTTCACAGTCACTTAAACTCATGTGAACTCCACATCTGGCTGAAGTAAAATGAGGAAGATCTAGAATCAGCAGAATAACCCCATTTACAGTATCCATTTTGTTCATACATTGCAAAATCACAGAATCACAGAACATTAGAGGTTTGAAGGGACCTCCAGAGATCATCAAGTCCAACCCTCCTGCCAAAGCAGGATCACCTAGGGTGGTCCACACAGGAATTCATCTGGGCAGGTTTTGATAGTCTCCACAGAAGGAGACTCCACAACCCCCTGGACAGTCTGTTCCAGTGCTCTGTCACCCTCACTGCAAAGAAGTTCCTCCTCACATTGGGGTGAAAGCTTCTATGTTCAAGTTTGCATCCATTGTTCCTTGTCTTATTGCTGTGCACCACTGAAAACAGATTGACACCCTCCACTTGACACCCACCCCTCAGATATTTATAGACACCGATCAGATCCCCTCTCAGTCTTTTCTTCTCAAGACTAAACAGCTCCAGGTCTCTCAGGCTCTCTTCATAGGGGAGATGCTCAAGTGCCCTAATCATCCTCATTTTTTTGTATATCTACCTTTGACTCCTGCAACATATGGTAGCTGACTTTTACCTGAGAAAATTCAACAGCAAATACCAGGCCATTTGGTTCTCTCTGTTGCTGTCCAGCCTGATGCTGCTTTATGTAGTTGGACACAACAGTTGTCTTCATTTACACAACATTTGTCTTCATTTACCCCAGCTTCAACTTTATTAAACCTTATTCCATAGGATGGTCAGCAATAAAAGGGGACACCACGCCTGTCCAAAAGTAAGAGCATCTTTCAGACTGAGATACCAAAGCAGACACAGAATATTGTACCAAATAACACCGGCAGTACAATTTGCCAAAATTTCTCACTTTTCTTTTTTGAGGGGGTTGTTTTGTTTTGCTTTGTTTATTTGCTTGGTTTTGGTATTTGAGGATGCAAAAAAACATTTCCTTGCTTAAAGGATGTTCACTCCATGACAAAATGCCACAAACGTATTTTAAACTCTAGGAGAGTTTATGCAGCTACCCTCCATGTGAAACCCTCCATAACCTGAAGCCCTCAAAACTAATTTAAGATGACCTTTTAAAGCTCATATTCTATTTTCAATGAACATTACATTCTATTTTCAACGTTGGAGGTTACTCAAGGAGGACTCCATTTGTATGGTCAAGAACTGCCTCAGAGTTACTTTCTTGCACTGTTTTTTAACTAGCAGTACAGATGGATTCAGGCAGAAGAAACAGCAAATCCTTCACATGGTCAAATACCTATTGATAGGTTAGAAGTAAGGCCTGTGGGTTCAGCCCTCTCCTTAGTTCAAACAGGCTATGAGATCTGCAGGGAAGAGCTCAAGAATGCTATAAATTACTTCTCCCATGGCTTTCAACAACAAATAGATCATATTGGAGTTTATTCAAGGTGTTGGCAAGTGCTGTGACAGGGATTCCTGAACATATCTGTCTGCCAGATGATGTTGATGTTTCCTAATACACAGAATGCCACTGAGGAGGTCTTGTTGCATTTACAGCCAGATGCTTTATTTTCCTAGAGAAGTCTTTTTATTGCCTTTCTGCAGTAGGTGAAGTGGGGGCAGTGGGAGAAGCAGCCACACCTGCAGAAGCCAGAGGAGAGCAGGGTGCATCACTGATATGTCCAGCACACCACAGCCTGTTACAGCTGCCTTCCCTCTGCAAGTCTCCCAGCTGTGCAGAGGCTAGTTGTAAAAGTAATCTGAAGCCCTAAACTCACCCAAAGATGACAATACTGCACTTTCTGCTGACATATCACTGTTGTGACTGGGAATTGAAAGTGTTAAGTATCATGCAATAGAGAAAACAAAAATAACTGAAGGTTTAAGGCTTGAGGCCTTCTGGGATTGGCTTTCTAATGTCTGCTTGCACAAGCAACATCTAGTAAAAGGTCTACAGCTGCTGCAGCTCTGAAGTAAGCACTCCTCCTACAATTCCTACCTGCTCCTAGGGAGCAGAAGTTACCTTGTAGTTTGGCATAGAATAGAATAGAATAGAATAGAATAGAATAGAATAGAATAGAATAGAATAGAATAGAATAGAATAGAATAGAATAACCAGGTTGGAAGAGACCTTTGAGATCATCGAGTCCAACCTATCATCCAACACTATCTAATCAACTAAACCATGGCACCAAGCACCCCATCAAGTCTCTTCCTAAACACCTCCAGGGATGGTGACTCCACCACCTCCCTGGGCAGCCCATTCCAATGGGCAATCACTCTCTCTATGAAGAACTTCTTCCTAACATCCAGCCTAAACCTCCCCTGGTGCAGCTTGAGACTGTGTCCTCTTGTTCTGTTGGTGGTTGCCTGGGAATAGAGACCAACCCCCACCTGGCTACAACCTCCCTTCAGGTAGTTGTAGACAGCAATAAGGTCTGCCCTGAGCTTCCTTTTCTCCAGGCTAAGCAACCCCAGCTCCCTCAGCCTCTCCTCATAGGGCTTGTGTTCCAAACCCCTCACCAGCTTTGTTGCCCTTCTCTGGACATGTATAGAATATAGAATATAGAATAAATCAGGTTGGAAGAGACCTTCAAGATCATTGTGTCCAACCTATCATCCAACACCACCTAATCAACTAAACCATGGCATCAAGCACCCCATCAAGTCTCCTCCTAAACACCTCCAATGATGGTGACTCCACCACCTCCTCGGGCAGCCCATTCCAATGGGCAATCACTCTCTCTGTGTAGAACTTCTTCCTAACCTCCAGCCTAAACCTCCCCTGGTGCAGCTTGAGACTGTGTCCTCTTCTTCTGGTGCTGGTTGCCTGGGAAAAGAGACCAACCTCTGCCTGTCTACAACCTCCCTTAAGGTAGTTGTAGAGAGCAATAAGGTCACTCCTGAGTCTCCTCCTCTCCAGGCTAAGCAACCCCAGCTCCCTCAGCCTCTCCTCATTGGGCTTGTGCTCCAAACTCCTCATCAACTTAGTTGCCCTTCTCTGGACACTTATACTTCACGCTTCAAGAGCTGGAGGGTTTATATGTAAGATAATCTCTGTTCTTTTCCCAATTACTTCTTTTTTCTCTTTTTTTTTTCCTACCAAAACAAACAGCAAAGAACCAAACAAAACACAACAAAACACCCCAAAACAAACAACCCCAAAACCCACCAACAAAAAATCCCACCAAAACCCAACAAACCAACCAACCAAACATAAAGAGCAATCAACAAAGCACCACCCCCAAAAATAATATTGCAGTTTTGCTTATGTTGCATTATTCAGAACTGCCCATTATGAGACTGATTTCATTTTCTCATGGAAAAGAAATGCAGTTAGCCTGCAGTTACCCTAATGCCACCCAGAAGACAGCCCAGGATTCAGATGCTGATTCATGATGTTTCCACTGTTTCTCTCTGCTGCTCTGTCCTCAAGCCCAGGAAGCGAGCCAGAAAGAGAACAAAAAAGCAAAATCAAACCACCTCTTTGACCAGAGCAACCCCAGCCCACACCAGCAACCCACTCTTTACAAATCTCTTATTAAATCACAGCTTATGGGTAGATCAAACAAAACACACACTTTAAAAGAAAAAGGAGACAGAGATAACGGCATAAAGAATTATGCAGGAGAGCCATCCACAAAACTCTCCATTTGTGTATGAAAAGGTCAGCTAGGGCTGCACAGGAAGAGAGGTAGGAAGGAAAACTCTTCTCATCTTCCCAGTGGCCCTGCCCCTCAAGCATACCCAGCATTTTATCTTCTTAGTACACACAACAATTTGATTTAGTGAGGTAGATATGCAGTGCTTACTCCTCATTATGGTGCAGAAGGGTTTGCCCTCCCCACCCCCTGCACAGTGTCACAAATAGTAACACCTAACTGGCACCTAAGGCTCTTTCCAATCAGGAAAGGAGTGTCTCTAGCTCTTGCCCCATCTCCTCCTGGTTTATGGCTCTTCTCTACTCTTCTGTCTTATTTATCACTGCTGTGATTTTCAGGGATTCCTTTGCCTTGTTTTTTAACCTGTGTTTCCCATTCTTCTGCCTCCACTAACTGACCTGCTCCCTCACTGCCACATGATAATACAGTTGTGGATTTAATGTCATGAACTTAGAAGATACAACACAACATATGCAAATGTCTCTACGAATATCTCTGTTCTTGTAGGCAAGCAAAGGAAGTAGAAGAGAGGGAAAATTACGAGGCCCTACGAGGGGCTTTCAAGAGTCCCTACAACTGCTCATGAAAGCCGAGCTCTGATGGATCTGGCCCCTCTGCAGTGCGAAACTCTTCACTTGCATCCAGCTGAATTCAAAACCAATGTCATGGCTCTTACACACAGCGGTTTCCCCATCCATTCCTGCAGCAGAAGCAATACTGTATTACAGTGGCATCTGCTCACCCCCATTATTTTTTGCTGAGTTGGTGTTTGCTCAAAGTCTTCCAGTGGATAAAAGGATTTTACACAGGAAACATACACTGTATTTCAGTGTGCTGCTGTAGTACAACATTTGTCCATAAAGACACATTTGCACTTGGTCTGTTTGGGTGTAGCTCTTTTTTAGGTGATGGAATGGGAAACTGCAACCTATTTTTGGTAACTGAACCTCTTCTGTAGTACAGCTCATCAAGTTCCAGCAGCAACTAATTCCTCAGTTTGCAGTGCGAAAATCCAGATTCAGAAATGACTGAAAATGTTGTCACCATCATGCTGCAAGATCATTCTAGATGGGAATTTTTTGCTAACAGCTTTTTGTTGAGGGATCACAGCAGAGAACCCATCATCTCAGGTCACAGGGTGCTGACATACTTCCACTGGCTGAGATAGCTTTCTGCAGAGCCTTGAGTGCAAGCCAGGCTAAAGAAGTCCCTGCCGGTACATTGCCCAGTGGAGAAGCTGAAGAGTGCACCAGGAAAAGACCCAAGAGGAGATGATGATGTATGCAGACCAAGAGGAGATGATGTATGAAGAGAAGATGATGCTGAGACTGGCCTTGTAAATCCTATTTTCCACTTTAGATGTAATGGGCTAAATTCAGAGTTGCTGAGTAGAGGAAGGGCAAAGCTGCAGATAGAGCAAGTGTGGGTCTGAAACCTGGCGTAACAGGAACAGCTTTACAGAGCTTGTAAGGATGTATAAATCACATGAGCTTAGCCTCACCCCTGAATTTGCTGCAACAACTAGAGACTAATTTGCCATCTGTTTGCTTTCAGCAGAGCTAAAGAACAAGAAGGTCTGCAGTAACTTGCTGCAGCAAGTGGTCTATACTGGAGAGCACATCTGTCCTAGGAGGACTGGGCCATGAGCAAGTCAGAACCCAGTTCTGGTTTTTGCTAGAAGTGGTCTTGGGACTGCAAATCTGCACACTACAAATCTGTCACATTCCCTTTCCTTTTTCATATTTGTGAGCACAGGGAGCACTAATTGGCAAGATAGTGAACACTTTTCTAACCAAGGTGGACACTTTTCTAACCAAGGCACTTTGCAAGGCTGAGGAAGAGCACATCTGTCAATCAAAATGTGCTGAACAGAGAGACCAAACTATGCTACCTGCCCCTCAACCTTTAGTTGATTGCAGCATGCATCCCAGGTGTGGTCTGCAGACCCACATGCCTCAGTCCTCTCCATTTTTCATAGATGTTTGATGCAGATCTGAGTGAAGAACACAGCCTCACCTCCCAGCTGCACAGGCACCGTGGCTGCACGCAGCACTGCTGCTCATGAAAACCAAGGTGGTGCGGGGTCCCTCAGCACAAAGCAAGGTCTGAGTTCCTGCTTTACTCTGTCACAGAACGGATTCCCTTTTCCCCAGACAACTCCATGCCATTTGTTCAGAGGCTGAATGAGCCCACCAGGAGTTGTGCCATGGCTCAGCATGGCTTCAGGTACCCAAGGAAGCTTGTGGCAGGCAGGAAACGCTGCTCTGCACTTGTGAGAGTACTGGCATAGACCTCAGCCAAGAACCATATTGATGCAGAAAAGCTGATGTTAGGGAGGGTGTTTGATCTGAATGAGGGAAGGGTGGGGATTCCCACTAGGCAGAGAGCAGGAAAAGCTCAGCTGGTGCAGCCTTGGAGCTGGTGCCCAACTGAGCACAGCACGGAGGGATGGAAGGCATGGGAAACTGAAATGGATGCATCAGTGAATCCAGAGGGGAGGAGAAGAAAAGTTGCGATGCAGAATGTACAAAACTGCTCAAAGAAGAGCTAAAGAAGGTAAACAGATCCTAGAGAAGAGTGAAATGTGCATCATGCCATCTAGGAACACATTAGGACAGTGTCAGAGGGCTCGCTCTCTGAAAATGCTTCTGAAAACAGATTTTCAGTAACTCTGACTCTGGTATGCAGGTGATTTGGGTGCTTCCAGTCAAAATAAAAGATCTCAACATATTCTTGGCTGGCCTCAGCAGGGTTTAACTCCATCCTTAGAGCTTAGGGCACATGTCCTTTTTGCATGAGCACAGCTGTGCTGTACACGTTTTAGTTCAAACCGACACATGAGACACGCTGCATGTCTGAATTCAGAATGGCAGCTGATTGAGTGCTGGTGAGTGCCTGCCTGCAGCAAGCATGTTCATCATGATCACTACATCTCTGCTGGGATCAGCTTGCTGTAATGGACCTCTAATTACCTACTCCTTTACTGGCTGATCTCACTACACCACTGCAGCGAACAGTTCAGGCTTGTAATTACAATTTAAATACTGCAAACTTCCAGCTGAGCAAGCCAACAGCATTTATCATTTGGGAAGGCGTGGGTACTGTGAGGAAGGATGCTCACTGCAGAATCATACACCATTTTTCACTGTGCTTTTTTGCACTAACCAGAGAGACCATGCCTTAACCAGAAGAAAAGCAGCTGTACTAAAATGCACACATTTTGTTGGACACTGTCCCGTACAAGTATAGAAGATTTTGCATGCAACACTAAAACATAAAAGCAGAGACCTTCCAGTAACCAGAAGCAGCAGCCCAGGACTGGTAAGTCTCATTTTTTCCCTGCAGGCATCATTTCCAAGCGTCCTTACTAATTCTGGGAACTACTGAACATCTCTGGCCCTCAGTACTTTTGTTTCCAGCACTTGCCTCACCTTCCTAGCTCTTGTTTCAAGGCCATGTCATGACACGAGCTTGATACACTCTTCTCCCTTTGCTTCTGTCTTTACTCCAACACACAGCCTCCCTCCCTGCTACACTGGCTTCTGCAAAGCAAATCACTCACCCTGAGTCCATTTGGCCCAAAAACATTGATGTTAGCTATCCTCTTCTCTCACTCTCCCATGCCCAGGGCTTCCAGGACACCACTGCTCCAGTCACTTCCCCCTTTCAGCTCCCCACAGGTTTTCCACACCTTTTAACTTTTGGTCTCCTGGGTTTCTGCCAGGTTGGACTGCCAAGCTGCATGACCACCAAATGCATCTGTGCACATCCTGAAGGCAAGATTGGGAGAGGGCTGTGTTGGAGTACCACTCACTACTGCAGCTCAGGACACGGGAGGTCAGAGCACTCACAGAGGGCAACCCACCTGTGTGTGGGTTTTGGGAGAGAGAGAGAAGAGGCAGACCAGACTCAGGCCGACTGGAAAAGCCACGGAAGATGTTAACACACTATAGGTATGCCACGGAGCACAGGTCCTGCCTCTACCGTGCTGGACACACACCAATTTGCCAGGTACAGCTCTCTCCTAGAAAAGCCACTGATTACTGCTCTTTGGCCCTCCACATTGCCAATGCCCAGCTTCTTATGATCATCTTCCAGTCCCTGCATGAGGGATAGTGTTTCAGCAGCCCCATTGATGATGACTCTGGAAGTGGAGCAAGATGTAGAGGCCACAGCTGCTGCCAAACACCTCAGTACTCCTGAACAGTGGCAAAATACCAGTTTGGCTGCCATGTGCCCTGCCAAGGGATGTTCCAGGACTACTAATAGACCCAAATGACCTCTGGGCATATTAACGCCTACTCTTTTCCAAGCAGTGGTCACTGCCAGCACCAGTGCAAACTGTTTTATTCACATTTCAGTTGCTCAGAGATTCATCCATGGACAGCAATTTATTGGCCACCTGTGCAGCCAAAACCACATCTCAATCCCACTGGCAGGTGCTGTCAGCCTGTTGGCAGTGGTCTGGCAGACAGCCTTTGGACAAATTATGTAGGTCTGCAGCAAAATGCTGCCTTCTTGGGGATTTGAGGAGGAAAAACTTGGATTAGCCACTGCATCTCATTGCCTGAGTTCATTGCCACTACAGAAATCCTCCTGTTAGACACATTTGTACTCATCTGCTGTGTACAGTCTAACAGATGGGACACATCCTACTCCCAGGCTGGTCTAATGTGGACTACAGCATGCTAGCAGCATACTGCAGCCAGCCGAGCCATTCATCCAGGCTCCATCTGCAAGGCATGTCTGCAACCTCTTATCCTTTAGATTCCCCTCTGTGTTTAGGAGATTCCCATGTACACAACAGCCGGGCAAAGTGGGGGAAGGACAAGCAACTAGCAAGAGAAGTTTTGAGTTTGTGAATCCCTTGGGACTGTCAACAAGGCACAGAGAGGTGCTACAAGAGCAGCTAAAATAATGTGGGTGTGACGGCAGCTGTGTCAACAATGGTTCTGTCCTAAGGGGCAAATGCTTATGCACTTGGACTTCTAAGACATACTCAGCTCGTCACTTTGGGTAGCATTTTCAAAGTCCCACCGGCAGACCTAGCTCAGACGTTAGCAGCTCTTTAGGTTCTGAAGTCACTCAAGCACTCCTGAGTATTTAACAGAGGGTAAGAAGGGACTCCTCTCAAGAAGCATTCTCAAATAAATGCCTCCCTATGAACTGAGTTGAAAAGCCGTTCCCATTCCATAGCAGTTGCTTGAGAGAACGGGAGTTCCCAAGGCCAGCAATGAGTGCTCCAGCTGTGCTATGGCAACCTTACTGCCAGCTGGGGTTAAACCACGACAGCACTCCGGCAGGTGAGATGCAGCAGCTCCAAAGAGGCTTCAGGTCACCACTCAGGGCAGCTGCACCCACGTCCTTTCAGCCTGTGGGGCAAGTTGGGTTTGCAGACACTTCCACCGTGTCCATCAGGCCTCTCTGCTGGGACTCAGAAACTACTGATCCTATACATAGGCCATCTGTGGGTGTAGCTTGATGTCCAGCCCTGCAGCAGGTCGATATGGAGCAGATCAGTCACCACAATGCTGCTGAGTTTCCCTTTCTGTAGGTTTGGGTGGGCTTTGGCTCCAGTAGGAAATGTGCAAAAACATGAAGTGCCAAAAAAGAGTAAGAATGCATTTCAGGGGAAAAATCCCCCAGCCAACCAAGTAACAACAATAATATCAACAACAACAAAAAGAGAGAGAGAAATATAAGCAATTCAATAATCTGTCTTACTCAGAAAAATGGTTATTAAAAATTAATTATAAGGAAACCTGTTTTACAGAACTACAAATAATTCCAATGGATTTCACCCATCCTCACAGATTTTGGCTGCCAATGCTTCTACACACAAAGACCACAGAATCACAGAAACATTCAGGTTGGAAAAGACCCTCAGGATCACCAAGTCCAACCAGCAGTCCTACTCTACAAAGTTCACCCCAAAACCACATCCCCAAGCACCACATCCAAACGACCTTTATACACATCCAGGACTGGTGACTCAACAACCTCCCTGGGCAGCACATTCCAATGCCTGACCACTCTTTCTGTGAAAAACTTCTTCCTAATGTCCAGTCTAAACCTACCCAGTCGCAGCTTGAGGCCATTCCCTCTTGTTCTATCACTAATTACCTGTGAGAAGACACCAGCACCAGCCTCCCTACAATGTCCCTTCAGCTAATTGTAGAGAGCAATGAGGTCTTCCCTCAGCCTCCTCTTTTCCAAACTAAACAGCCCCAGCTCCTTCAGTTGCTCTTCATAAGATTTATTCTCCAAGTATAATGTAATCAAACACCTATCAAAATTAATTCTTAAAGTGCATGGTACCACAAGCACATGAGGAGAGAGAGAGGAGAGAGAGGAGAGAGAGAGGAGAGAGAGAGGAGAGAGAGAGAGAGAGAGAGAGAGAGAGGAGAGAGGGGCAGGAGAGAGGGAGGAGAGAGGGAGGGGAGAGGGAGGGGAGAGGAGAGGGGAGAGGGGAGAGAGTGAGAGGGGAGAGGAGAGGGGAGAGGAGAGGGGAGAGGGGAGGGGAGAGGGGAGACAGAGGGGAGACAGAGGGGAGAGGAGAGACAGAGGGGAGAAGAGAGAGAGGGAGGGAGAAGGGAGAGAAGATACTTTGAAATAAAAATGAGACTGTACCTCACTCCATCAACCATGGATCTTAATAAGAAAAAACATCAAGCAGTTGTCATATAACAGCACCTGCAATATCTTCACAATCAGGTATCAATAATAATCCTCATCATTAAAATCTGAGTGAAAGCCAGGGCACTCTGAAGTCCCATTGCAATACCTAAGACACCAATCTCCTGGTTCTCTGCAGTTCACAGTATTTCTGGAAATCAGATTCCCAGTTAAAAAGTCTTTTTTATTCTCTACATTGCTTGTTTAGTGTTTTTAATAGCATTTACAGCAAATGAATGCAGAGGTGACAGACGGATGCACGTTGTCCCTGCCAGAGTATTACCTACCTTTCTGTTAGCATCTGTACAAAGCAATGCGCAGGAGGCTGTGGTATTTGTGGCACGGGTAGGAAAAGAAGCAAGTAAGAGGCAGGAAGATGAGTTGCACGCAGAGACAGGTTTTCTCTCTCCAGCATTAGCTTCACCAACAGGATGGCAGGGCTGGAGAGCAGTATCCTGAATACAAATGGGATTCTTGCACCTGGGAAAGAACAACCCCATGTATCAGTATGGGTTGGGGACTGACCTGTTGGAGAGAAGTGAAGGACCTGGGAGTGTAAGTGGATGGAAGGATGAACATGAGCCAGCAATGTGCTCTTGTGGCCAAGAAGGCCAATGCCATTCTGGGGTGTATTAGAAGGGGTGGGGTTAGCAGGTCAAGGAAGGTTCTCCTCCCCTTCTACTCTGCCCTGGCCTCATCTGGAATATTGTGTCCAGTTCTGGGCCCCTCAGTTCAAGGACAGGGAACTGCTTGAAAGAGTCCAGCACAGAACCATGAAAATGATGAAGGGAGTGGAACATCTTCCTTACGAGAAGAGACTGAGGGAGCTGGGGCTCTTTAGCTTGGAGGGTGGGAGACTGAGGGTGACCTCATTAATGTTTATAAATATGTAAATAGTAAGTGCCAAGAGGATGGATTCAGGTTCTTCTCAGTGATGCCCAATGACAGGACAAGGGACAATGGGTGGAAGCTGAGGCAAAGGAAGTTTCATGGAAACAGGAGGAAAAGGTTTTCACTGTGAGGGTGACAGAACACTGGAACAGGCTGCCCAGGGGGGTTGTGAAGTCTCCCTCTCTGGAGATATTCAAAACCTGTCTGGATGCATCCCTGTGTTATAGCTGATCCTGCTCTGGCAGGGGCATGGACTAGATGATATTTCAAGGTCCCTTTCAACCCCTAACATTCTGTGATTCCTCTGTAGGGTAAGTCAACATAAGTGGGGTTAAATTATCTGAGGGATTTTCAACAACTGAATGGATTGAATGGGTTCTGAAAGAAAACAAAGAAATCTAAGCCAAATCTAACATTAAAGATTAATTAATTAAAAGTTTACAGGTCAGTGGATGGTGGTGAGAAGTAGCAACAGGCTAAAAAGGAGGGCCCAAAGCTGGCTCAGATGATTTGGCATAAGGAGGACTTTTTTCCCACTTTTCATCCACCCCAATATTTGCCCCAATATTTAGAGGGAGACTAAATAAAATGCTGAGATGTCAGCCAAACTTCATGTCTCCTGTTTCCATGTACACACTGTGATTGTTGTATCAGGTCTTCATAAATATGCTATCCAGGGATCTCTCTTTTAAGAAAGCATCTCAAGAAATAGAATCATAGAATCAGTCAGGGTTGGAAGGGACCACAAGGATCATCTAGTTCCAACCCCTGCCATGGGCAGGGACACCCACACTAGATCAGGCTGGCCAAAGCCTCATCCAGCCTGGTCCTAAACACCTCCAGGGATGGGGCCTCAACCACCTCCCTGGACAACCCATTCCAGGGCTTCACCACTCTCATGGGGAAGAACTTCCTCCTCACATCTAGCCTGAATCTCCCCACCTCCAGCTTCATTCCATTCCCCCTAGTCCTATCACTACCTGATAGCCTGAGAAGTCCCTCCCCAGCCTTCTTGTAGGCCCCCTTCAGATACTGGAAGGCCACAATGAGGTCACCTTGCAGCCTTCTCTCCAGACTGAACAGCCCCAACTCCTTCAGTCTGTCCTCACAGGAGAGGTGCTCCAGCCCTCTGATCATCCTCGTGGCCCTTCTCTGGACACGCTCCAGCACCTCCATATCCCTCTTGTAATAGGGGCTCCAGAACTGGATGCAGTACTCCAGGTGGGGTCTCACCAGAGCTGAGTAGAGGGGGAGAATCACCTCCCTTGACCTGCTGGCCACACTTCTCCTGATGCAGCCCAGAATCTGACTGGCCTTCTGGGCTGCAAGTGCACATTGAGAGCTCATGTTGAGCCTCTCGTCCACCAGCACCCCCAAGTCTCTCTCCTCAGGGCTGCTCTCCAGCCAGTCACTGCCCAGCCTGTATTTGTCCCTGGGATTGCCTTGACCCAGATGCAGGACCCTGCACTTGGTCTTGTTGAAGCTCATGAGGAAAATCACAGAAGCCCCACATTAACTGGCCCATAGACACTGTTTCAGAGGACCAGAGGTAACAAGGCATACACATGTGCATCTCTTGGTTGAGAGCACTGATGCCTCTTCTTACCCAGAGCTGAAGCACCAAAGGGGCCTCTGGCCAAGGATACTGTGAGCTCAAACTGTCACCTTCCCCAGTTCTAATGTCGATACAAGGTGTACAGCCTCAATTCTATAGCCTAAAACCTGAGGAGTATAATGAAAAAGTAAGAGAAAAGCTTAAGGGTTCAGTTTGTTTTAAATGATCCTTCACTTTGGTTTAACCCATTCAAACCTTCTATGCAGGATGCAGTGACTAGGATCTGCAGTGTTTTCCATTGGACACACTGTCCTGACACATAGAAAGCAAGTTATAAAAAGAGCTTAGCTTTTAATGATCCTTTTAGCGTGTGAAATGTCTTCCTCCCCTCCCTGCCCCACCCCCAATGAAACAGATAAAGTGAATGATGCAAGATGGGATGAGAAACAAGCATAAAGCAGGAAAGAAGGGAAAGGGGAAAGGGGGAAAGGGGAAGGGGAAAAGGGGTTAAGGAAAGGGGAAAGGAAAAGGAAAGGAAAGGAAGAAAGGGAAAGACAGCAAGGCACAGGCTTCAGACCAGCTAGGAAGAATGTTCTGATAGTCCAAGTGAAAGGCATGGAAAACAGAATAGCTCACAAAGAAATTGAAAATCTAATTAGCTGTTTCCCTGTACCCATCCAGCCTACACCAGTTTTTCACACACAAGAGAAAAGACAAAAGCAGACTTTCTTGGAAAACAGCAATTACAAACTGAACAAACTACCAAAACCATCTTGTCCTGGGAATTTGGCTTAGACACCAGATTGAATCAAAGATAACTAATTTGATTAAGTAGAACAAGTTATCTAAATCCCTGTTTAGGGAAAAACACCGCCAGCAATTCAGCATTGTTTTGAAAAAGGCCTTCCAAGTCAAATAGGTTCAGCAAGAGCAAAAGCTACAGACGCTTAGCTCTTCTCAGTGCATGAGGGACACGCTTGCCGAGCAGGCATCAGGGCAAACCGACCAATTCAACTTACAGGAAAACAGGAAGCACATTTGTCAGGATGGTGTGGAATCAGGTCTGATCACAACTTACCTGTTCACTGACAGCTGAGTTGGGTTACAGATTCTAATAGCACTGCCTCTTCCTTGCAGCACACAACTCCGGCTCCCACTCTTAGGGGACTTCTCTACCCCGCCGTGACAGTGTGTGCTCTTGGTGCGGTTATCAAGAGACAGCCAACTGTAACTTTGACTCTCATTTGTAATGAATGGGACTTACTAAGGCTAGCATGAATCATTTTGATAAACACACATAAGGAGTTTTATAGGAGTTTTAGTATGTTATGAAAGTTGCTATATCACTTGCATTCCCTCAGGGCTCCCTTATAAAGTGATTTTGTTACAACTGTGTTTTTCTTGGAACTAAAACATAGACAACTGAAGACATCTGTATGTCAAGAGAAGCATTGTAAGCCAAGACATTTAAGGTATCTTTGCTGCCTTGTTTAGTTCTAAAATTCATGTGAAGAAATGCCATCACTTGTGGACTCCAGGATTATCAGCTGTTCAAAACTGAAGATACTAATTTCCACCCAGGCCACCAGTAAGCTGCCTCCATGCAGGTCGTGGCTGCCCAGAGCAGATTCTGGGGCTCAGCCAGCAAGAACTAGCAGGGCTCTCGAACGACCTTAGGGTTAAACACTCAACAGGTATAATAACAGAGGTCTTTAATAACTTCATTTGAGCTATTCAAATTTATCCTGGATGAGGATTTGGCTCTGTAGAGAGGGCTGCAAAGTGAGTTAAATAGATTCCACTTTGCTAAGGAAGAAAAACAGGGTTGGCTGAGAGACCTGGGACTTTTTATCTGGAGAGACAGAAGGGATTTAATGAATGTTATAAATATATGAGGGCTAGGTGTCAAGAGTCAGACTCTTCTCACTTGCACCCTGTGATAGGACAAGGGGCAATGGCTATAAACCACAGCAGAGGAAGTTCCACCTTAACATGAGGAAGAACTTCTTTACTGTAAGGGTCACAGAGCACCGGAACAGGCTCCCCAAAGAGGTTGTGGAGTCTCCTTCTCTGGAGACTTTCAAGACCTGTCTGGATGTGTTCCTGTGCAACCTGCACTAGATTCTATGGTCCTGCTCTGGCAGGGGGTTGGACTCAATGCTCTCCAGAGGTCCCTTACAACACCTAACATCCTGTGACCCTGTGGTAGGAGTGTGCAAAACATAGTAACAGCAACCCCTTTGGACATTTTTCTCTCACACATGTTTTGATCGCTGAAAGCAGGCAATGATTGAGCCTTTGTGACTACTTCAGAAGGGTATGCTAATAAACAAGACTATTTTTAGCAGCTGCCATGCTAACTTGTTGCGAGTATGCTAGAGGGGCATACTGCTATGAGGGCAGCTGCAAACATCAGCCAAAAGCAGGCTTCTGACCATGTTTAGAGGATAAGCCAATATGCAAACATCTATTTGACAAATTACTGGTTTTCCATGAGGTGCAATTGCTTAAGAGTGCATTTTGGAATGCTGTCCTGTGGAATGCAACCTGAAGGGGCTAATCCATCCTGACTTGCCCTATTTTTGCAATGCTTCACCTTCTTGGTGGGTCACATTTGGGGCATTTATTCAAGGCCTAGATCTCCCAATATTCATCTTCTGCAGCTTGGGAAGGCAGGTGTGAAATGCTGCTCATGCATGAGATATGCTTCAAGCTATGCAGGCATGAGCAGCAGCAACTGTGGGTAGGATGGGAGGAACTTACCATGCTGCCATTTTGCTTTTCCTCTGACATGATTAAAAACCACCAGGTCAGAGTCACAGTCCAAATTGCCTCCTCTTATCCCCCGGGTCATTTCCCACTGCAGATGTAAAAGCAGCAGAAGGGGGGCATTTGGAGATGTCTAAGGAGTAAAGTGAGTGGGATGTAAGGAGATGGAGAGACAACAGCCAAAAGCCACTTCATAAAACCTAAGATGTCTTGAAGAGTAATTACAAGCATCTTCTCCAACTGTTTTGGTATTGTACTACATGATACTGCCACGAATGTAGCCATGTATGACAGGCAGTAAGAGCAAGCAATAGTGGCACTTGACCATTGAAAAATGGTAACATTTCAAAAAAAGAAGAAAAAAAGGAGTAAGTTTGGTGCTTTGAGGTGTTCTGAATTTCAAAGTAGATTCCTGACACTTCTTTTCCAGCTATCTGTGCTCACTCTCTATAGTCAGTGGAGCAGCAAAAGGCAAGTGCAAGAGCTGGTTCACCCCATCCTATGACAGGTAGGATATATCCCATTTTGAAGGCGCCTGTTTCTTCTCCAATCCAAAGGCAGCTGGAATGGGAAGCTTTAGCCATCTGCAAATTGCCTGAGAAGCTACAGGCTCACAGGCAGCAGCCTGGCAAGATGCAGCCCCCTCCCTTTTCTCTGTTTTTAAATCTGCAGCCCAGCAGAGCACTGACCAGTCATCCAGTCAGATCTGTACCAGCACTTTGCTTCTGCTTTTAAGCATTTTGTCTTTTAACAGATTTTTTGGATGCTTCCTCTGAACAAGCCATAACCATTGCCTACAAATGCACAGCTCTGGCGAGCCATGGTACTCCTGTGGAAGAGCAGCCACAGCAGACTTAAAAGGTAAACAAATCCCAGCCTGGGGAAGATCAGAAAAGCCGACAGGCAGTCCTGCTGGTGCTGATTTATACTTCCTTATCTGTTATCTCCTCCCCTCTCCTTCTCGAGCACGCTAGCTGTTCTCCCACGGTCCATCTCACAGGGAACTACATATGCGTGCTTTCTGCAATCATTCATTTCCAATTCTCAAGTTCTTTAGGTCTAATTTTAATGTAAGACTCCCCTTTTGGTGTACTGCAAGCCTGTCAGGGTAAAGCACTCACTTGAACTCGTTCCCACCAGCACGTAAAGAAATCTCTGGCTCTGGGAACAGAAAACCTCCAATACTTTGCCCAGAAGCAATCTGAAATAGCAGATGCACAGTGCCTCCCACTTAACAGCAAACAAAAAAGGCACTTTGGCTCACATCACTTTTCCAGTTCTCCACTCAAGAACTCCTCCCTAGCTGTGAAGCAGTCAGCAGGACAGTTACCCAGCAAGCATGGACTTGCTACCCTCTTGGCCAAAGCTCTTTCCAAACACACTCTTCGTAGCTCCCAAGACCAGAAGAAACCAGCTGTCCTCTAGCATCATGTAGGACACAGGGCTTCTCTGAATTAGTCTGAACATATTTTTGAGAAAATAGGCCAGTTTTAAAGTACATTTCTAGTGCTGATCAGTCAACTCCAGCACTGTCCTTCATGTATGTCCCAGTGCTCAGTTTAACCTGCTGCTAAAAAGAATAAAAAAGTAAGTAAAAATTAGGGTCAAATTTGCCTAATGCCAACTTTGAGCTAGCACCTCCTGCTCAACTTGTTGTCAGACTAGTGTTCAACCTCTCAAATCTCTGCTCCTGTATCACAATTAGGGTGATATTTCATCTGCTGCTAAATTGAAAAGCATGCTTTCTGAGCCAGCAATAGTGTTGGTACAATGATCATTTGTTTCCATCTCGGTATCATTATTTGGATAGAGTTTTTATTTCTGCCCACCGATTTTAAGCCTGACCTGTTCTCCAAGCTGCTGTTTAACATCTGCAGAAAGCATTGCATCAACAACATATGATATGAATTCTTCCACTGAAGACAAAGCAGAAATATTTAACGCCTTTGCCTTTTCTTCCATACAATACAATACAATACAAAAGGTTGGAAGAGACCTTCAAGATCATCGCGTCCAACCCATCAACCAATCCAACCTTCTGTTACTGACAGGGTTGTAATTTCCATTTTAGCCCTACTGCTTTGGGAAGAACCCCCCACACCCCTTTTATTCTTCACAAGTTTTTTACTTGGAGGTCATTTTGCTTTTGTATCAACCCTTTTTCATGCCTGATTTCTCATCTATATTCAATTCTTCCTTGCCCTATTTCCTTTCTCTTCCCTGCCTCATTAAATTAACAGCTCCCTTCTGCTCTGTATCTCTGTTGGTAAGGTGTTCAGACAACTCCACGCAGCACCAGTTGCATTTATGTCACCAGAAAGCAATCATTAAGCAATATTTCAGTCCATCTTAAGTGAATCAGAGAAATAATCACATCAAATATGAGGGGGGAGGGAAAGGCAGCTGACACCCCAGACTATCAAACGTAATCCATGTGTGTTTTTCTGATGTGTCTTAATTATGTGTTATTACTTCAGGATTGCACAAGGGTGTAATTTCTTCTGAAGATGTTCACTACTTCTTTTCTATAGCAGCTAAAATCCAGAACACAGGACAATTTCAGACTAAAAAAGCATGATGCATTATTAAAACCAACTTTTGGATGGCTGGCTCAGCAGGCCCAGTGGGAAAATATGGAATGCTGGAAAAGGATTACAGTGGTTTTTACATTTACGAAGAGTTACACTGCTGGTCACAAGAGAGGTCTCACATTACTGAAAGTACACGTATCTGCTGGAAAATAAAAGTCTCCCAATGGGAGAAGAAAAAGCAAATAGAAAGGAAAAAGCAGCATACATTTGAGCAGCTGGAAGCATTTTTAGAAACTCCCCCCAAAAGAGAGAAAAGAACTAATTTAGAATAATATTTCCCTTTCTGCAGTGAGCATCGGAGTGGTGATATAATACATTCTCAAGAGGCTCAATCATGTCTACTGTTCAATCCTCAAAGGTTATTTCATAAAACAAAAATTAGTGGAGTCCACAGAGTTTCTTCACAGAAAAAAAAAACCACCAACCCTGAAGCTGCTGTTCTGAGCTGTATTTGTTTTTCTACAAGCTCCCTTTGCCAAATGTCCCATGAGCTACGAATCTGTGGCAATAACCCACAGTCCACTGCTCTGGTAAAAGACAAGATTTTCTTTCTTGCTTTGTCTATATCTGATTTCAGTGTCAGGAAGATGCTGCTTGACACCACTCTGATAAAAACTTGAAAAGACTGTTTACAGAAGCATGAAATGAGACAGGGAATTAAGGAAGTAATAGCAGCCACGGGCATAAAACAATGTGACTACTACAAATATTTTGATAAAGAGCCCACACTCCAGAACCAACACCACTCCAGTTTCTTTCAAATGAAAATCCCGGGGTAATCTTTTCATTTTAAATGCTGTGCTTATTCCACCAATTATGATGCTTTATTTTCTTTACCATAGTGCTCCCAGGGCCGTGTCAGCACTAGGATTTCCTTTTGCTAAGTTCTTTATGTCACAAGGAATCTTTCAACATGTGCCAACTCCAGATAAACACCACTGGTAGTTTGCTCCAATACAAAACCCAGGCAACAAAGAACACAAGGCTCTCTTAGCAACACCCTTGAATTCCCTTTAAAACATACTTCCATTTAACATTCTACAAAGGGTTGTCAAATTTATGTTCACCATCGATTGTGTCTTTTTGAGAACCTCCCATCTTCAGTGTGTGCTTTTACTCACATCTGAACTTACATTTGTTTAGTTTTTGTGGTGTATTAATCACTTCACTTCAGCAAAATACCCACCCAGTTTACTAAATGAAACCATTCATTCTTTCCTAGTAGGGACCAGCTATAGATATAGAATGTAGTCAGTCAGAATCGCGAGACAGAAGCCTTCTTGTGGTACGTGCCTGAAAATATGCCTGCTAGTGTTTCATCAGAAGACTTTGTATCTAAAAATACCTAAAGTATCTCAAAATACCTAACAGAATGGCAGTGCTATTCATAGAAGATATTCCTGCAAAGTGAAAAGAAGACAGTAATATATCAAACAACACCTGAGAGCATGAGTTCTGCTAAAAAATAGGAGTCTGTCATTCAATCAGCTCTCATTCTTATTCATCCCTTCTCAAACATACACTTTTTCTGGGTGAGCCTTATCATGTTTATTCTTTATTTGCTTCTTTTCCAGTTATTTGTCCTCATCTCTAAGCCTTGGTTCTCTTCCTCTCTTGCTTCTTTCACTGCAGTTCTGCTGAGCAGGATGCTTATGATACTTGATGTCATTTACCTGGACTTGAGCAAAGCCTTTGACACTGTCCCACATCACATCTTGGTCTCCAAACTGGTGACACATGGGTTTGATGGGTGGACCACTAAATGGATAAAGAGCTGGCTTGATGGCCACACCCAAAGGGTGGCTGTCAATGGGTCCATGACCCAGTGGAGGCCAGTGACAAGCAGAGTCCCTCAGCGATCAGTCCTGGGACCTGTCTTGTTCAACATCTTTGTGGGTGACATGGACAGTGGCATCGAGTGCACCCTCAGCAAGTTTGCTGATGACACCAAGCTGTGTGGTGCAGTGGACACCCTGGAGGGAAGGGATGCCATCCAGAGGGACCTGGACAGGCTGGAGAGGTGGGCACAAGCCAACCTCATGAGCTTCAACAAGACCAAGTGCAGGGTCCTGCATCTGGGTCGAGGCAATCCCAGGCACAAATACAGGCTGGGCAGTGACTGGCTGGAGAGCAGCCCGGAGGAGAGGGACTTGGGGGTGCTGGTGGATGAGAAGATCAACATGAGCTCTCAATGTGCACTTGCAACCCGGAAAGCCAATCAGATCCTGGGGCTGCATCTAGAGAAGTGTAGCCAGCAGGTCAAGGGAGGTGATTCTCCCCTTCTACTCAGCCCAGGTGAGACCCCCCCTGGAGTATTGCATCCAGTTCTGGAGCCCCTATTACAAGAGGGATATGGACGTGCTGGAAGGTGTCCAGAGAAGGGCCACGAGGATGATCAGAGGGCTGGAGCACCCCTCCTGTGAGGACAGACTGAAGGAGTTGGGGCTGTTCAGTCTGGAGAAGAGAAGGCTCCAAGGTGACCTCATTGTGGCCTTCCAGTATCTGATGGGGGCCTACAGGAAGGCTGGGGAGGGACTTCTCAGGATATCAGGTAGTGATAGGACTAGGGGGAATGGGATGAAGCTGGAGGTAGGGAGATTCAGGCTGGACATGAGGAGGAAGTTCTTCCCCATGAGAGTGGTGAAGCCCTGGAATGGGTTGTCCAGGGAGGTGGTTGAGGCCCCATCCCTGGAGGTGTTTAGGCCCAGGCTGGATGAGGCTTTGGCCAGTCTGATCTAGTGTGGGGTGTCCCTGCCCATGGCAGGGGGCTGGAACTAGATGATCCTTGTGGTCCCTTCCAACCCTGACTGATACTATGCTACTATACTATGATACCTTTTTAAACACGCTCTGACAAGGCCATGCCTACAGAAAAATCAGAAACTTTTTAAAGGCAACATGCATTCAAATGCCATTGTTATCATTTACTTCCAGAGAAAAAGAAAACCCTACTGATAATATTTCATTTATTAATCACCCACTATATAATGCTCCAGTCTATCCTGGAAAAACATTTTTGTTTTGAATGGTTTTGTGGCCCCCCTATAAAACCTGCCCTCATAAACTCAGAACTTTAAACAGTTCCCCAACACTCATTCACTCATTATTAAAAGGCAACTCCATGTGAACAAACACACAGGGACCAGATTCCGGATGCATCTATGCTGCAACAGAGCCAACATGTTTCCAGAGTACTTGTTCTCTGCGAGGTAATCATCAAAATGCCTGCAAATCCAGGTTCACCAAAACAAGATAGATTTCACACAGTAAAGCCCTTAAAGTGGGCAAAACTAAAGCACCACTAGCCAGTAAAAGCAAGCACACACAGAGATAAAAGGACAAAGGGACCCAGCTAATGGGAGAATATTCCTCTGAAAACAACTGGTGACCCCTGAACACTGAAGCTGGGTGGAAGATCTGTGAAAGATAAGCCCAGGAACTGAAAAAAAAATCTACCTCTGCTGGCTATTTAAGAAGCTACTAATTCAACAGCAAAACCAGTTTTATGGCACCTTGTAAATTCCATTCCTTTCTCAGCCATTTTATGTACTTGATACAATGAATGGGTTCATCTTTTGTATTTAGCTTTCAAGTTTGCCGGTCTGCTCCAAACCTCACGAATACCTCCACATAACAAAAGATGCTATTTTGACTTTCCAGTATGGCCAGAGAGACACCCATTGGTTTCTCACAGCTACAAGAGCCTGGCTGTCTCCCATGGCTATCCCCTGCTATCAAACATTTGCAGGCTACTTGTTTTACTCCGTTGTCTCTCTTTTCTTGTGTTGCAAGGTATCTCTTTCCTCCACACCCTAACGTTTCCCATCGCATACCTCTATGATTACAGATTTTCTTCTCCCATCTTTTTGTTCCCTATGCCAAATACAGTTCCTAGTTTTCCACTTCATCTTCCTTTCCAATTTCCCTTCTGTGGCAAACACAACTTGCTTTTCCCCCAGTGAAGAACTCCCACAAGGAATAGGGTTAAAACAAGCTTAAAAAAATATCCATGAGCATGTGAGGAAGACCCATGCTAACAGCTCGAGGTTATGACACTCAACAGCTGTGCCCTAATACTGAACCCAGTGAGCACGCCAGAAGATCAGTCATACCACTCCACTCATCCTGAAGGTGAGTTTTAATCAGCTGTTCCAACAAGATCAAATTTTCCAACAGTACGTGCTAGAGGCTTTGTTCTCTCCAATTCCAAGCGTCAGCTCCTGTGGAACAGAAAGCCACCACCTTCATAAATGAAACCAGGTGATTCAATGAAAGTATTCATTAACTCTCCCACCAAGTGTTCACTGAGGAGCAAGACCAATCACAACAGTATTTTATCCACAATTAAGAAGACATATATGCAATCTTCCACGAAAGAGAGCAGTTCCATTGAACATTTTCATGAGTCCGTGATAAATGCTTCAAAATCCTGGTCCAAGTCTGAGACAAGGGCATCCACAAAATCTTCAACTGAAGGTGACTTCTGAAGCATACCTACAAAACAAAGACAACAGACACTTCAGTACTGACCTATGACCTAGAAAGCTTTGTCAATAGTAACATTGGCATAGCCAGCTGGTTGAGGGAGGTGATTCTCCCCCTCTACTCCGTCCCTGGAGGCGTTCAAGAGGGGACTGGATGTGGCACTTGGTGCCATGGTCTAGTTGTGAGGTTTGTGGTTACAGGTTGGACTCGATGATCTTCGAGGTCTCTTCCAACCTTGGTAATACTACTATACTACTCCACTCTGGTGAGACCCCACCTGGAGTACTGCATCCAGTTCTGGAGCCCCTATTACAGGAAGGATCTGGATGTCCTGGAGCATGTCCAGAGAAGGGCCACGAGGATGATTAGAGGGCTGGAGTACCTCTCCTATGAGGACAGACTGAGAGCTGGGGCTATTCAGTTGGAAGAAGAGAAGGTTCCGAGGAAAGTGGCCTTCCAGTATCTTAAAGGGGCCTACAAGAAAGCTGGTGAGGGACTTTTTAGGGTGTCAGGTAGTGACAGGAATAAGGGGAATGGGAAAAAAATAGAAATGGGTAGATTCAGATTGGATGTTAGGAAGCAGTTCTTCACCATGAGGGTGGTGAGACACTGGAACAGGCTGCCCAGGGAGGTGGTAGAAGCCCCATCCCTGGAGGATTTTAAGGCCAGGCTGGATGTGGCTCTGAGCAACCTGACCTAGTGTAAGGTGTCCCTGCCCCCAGCATGGGGGTTGGAACTAGATGATCCTTGAGGTCCCTTCCAACACTAACAATTCTATGATTCTATGATGTATTGCTAACTTCCAATGTCACAATACAACAGTAACAGCTATCATCTAGAAATAAATGCAATTATGATACATACAGATTACTTAATTTTTTCAAGCTACCTGCTACACATTATCACAAAATTGACAAGTTTCAAGACAGTCAACTGATTGTTATCGTCACAGCCTTGCTTGCACAGGGAGTTACACACATTTTAAAGTAACGTAACCAGAGACTCAGTCATTTCCAAATGACTGGGATAAATCCCTGAGCAGCTATCTAAATCCTTATCTGCTGAGTCTCAGGTGTGACAGTGCCAGAAAAAACAACCTGTTTTCTCAAAGTGGTACACACCTTTAAAGCATCTAATTCAGCATTTAAAGTTCTGTGTGAAATAGCTCTGAAATTTTTCACAAGGCACGAAATGTACCCAAACAAGAGTATTTTCAGTGCCTTGCAGTTTCAGTTTTGCTTTTCTAGAGTAGCAGGACTTACCTTCCACTAAGAATTTTAATTAGTGCAACTGCCAGCTGTAGCACAGAATCATAGAATCACCAAGGTTGGAAAAGACCTCAAAGATCTTCAAGTCCAACCTGTCACCACACACCTCATGACTACTAAACTATGGCACCAAGTGCCACGTCCAATCCCCTCTTGAACACCTCCAGGAACGGTGACTCCACCACCTCCCTGGGCAGCCCATTCCAATGGCTAACAACTCTCTCTGTGAAGAACTTTCTCCTTACCTTCAGCCTAAGCTTCCCCTGGCACAGCTTGAGACTGTGTCCTCTTGTTCTGGTGATGGTTGCCTGGGAGAAGAGACCAACCCCCACTTGGCTACAACCACCCTTCAGGTAGTTGTAGACAGCAATGAGGTCACCCCTGAGCCTCCTCTTCTCCAGGCTAAACAACCCCAGCTCCCTCAGCCTCTCCTCATAGGGCTTGTGCTTGAGGCCTCTCCCCAGCCTTGTTGCCCTTCTCTGGACACGTTCCAGCAAGTCAACATCCTTCCTAAACTGAGGGGCCCAGAACTGGACACAGTACTCAAGGTGTGGCCTAACCAGTGCTGAGTACAGGGGCACAATGACCTCCCTGCTCCTGCTGGCCACACTATTTCTGATGCAGGCCAGGATGCCATTGGGCTTCTTGGCCACCTGGGCACACTGCTGGTTCATAGTATCACAGTATCGCTAAGGTTGGAAGAGACCTCGAAGATCATCGAGTCCAACCTGTCACCACAGACCCCACGACTAAACCATGGCACCAAGTGCCATGTCCAGTCCCCTCTTGAACACCTCCAGGGACAGTGACTACCACCTCCCCAGGCAGCCCATTCCAATGGCTAACAACTCTCTTGGTGAAGAATTTTCTCCTCACCTCGAGCCTAAACTTCCCCTGTTGCAGCTTGAGACTGTGTCCCCTTGTTCTGGTGCTGGTTGCTAGAGAGAAGAGGCCAACCCCTTCCTGGCTACAACCACCTTTCAGGCAGTTGTAGAGAGCAATGAGGTTGCCCCTGAGCCTCCTCTTCTCCAGGCTAAACAACCCCAGCTTCCTCAGCCTCTCCTCATAGGGCTTGTGCTCAAGGCCTCTCACCAGCCTTGTTGCCCTCCTCTGGACACGTTCAAGTGTTCAAGTGTCATGTTCAGCAGGCTGAAATTAGCATAATGAACAATTATGCTCAAACACTTTGTCAAGTAATACTATAAGCAGAGTGGCTAAAAATCTCACACCTTCCTCCCCAGAATCTCAGTTTTTTAGAAAGCAGAAGATATATCCTGTAAATGATGCGCAGATGTTTCTTTGTACTTAACGCTACATTAGTGTTAGTCTTTTCCTTGTTATTAACATTTTTGAACATATGGAACTTTACTGCATTACTTGTACCAGAAGGAAAAAAAAAAATACCAAAAACATTACAGCTGCCAAATAATGTAAAATTTAATCTTTGTACTTTCTTTGAAGTGATCTGTTCTTTCTGACAGCTGCCAATGTAAATATAACCTTGTTCTACCCTTTCTGATCGGCCTACAGACTGAACAGAGTTTCATTTTCTTTCACATCCTCAACAAGACTTGCCTTCAGTGGAAATTATAAGTGCATGCTGCTAGAAAACTGCAATCTTTTACTATAACACAATGATTCAAAACCCACCAGGAAACAAAAGCCTCCCTTCTATCTGATTTAAACATGTTGCGAGTGTCAACACAAGCTGCCACGGCCCAGGAGATTAATACTGAGCACTAAAAGGAACACAAATCTTGTTTCTGGTTGGCTGAAATGCTGTTAAGTGAAGTTTGCATCAAGCCATTTTGAAAATTACAAAGAACAGAGTATTTTGAAATACCTAGTAAACCTCTCCTCTACTTTAACGTTAGTAAAACTACTGTGGAATTACTTCCAGCTCACAATGAAAAATGGCTTGCCCCACACTGGGCTGAGAAACAGATGTCTCCGGATACCAGCTACTAATCGAAACTCCCCAAAGAGTCGTGGCTTCTTGTAGACTCCCTCTCTCAGGTTCCTCAGTGGGCTGTCTGGGGGACATGTATGTGCTCCCTAACAGCCTTGGAAAAGTTCAGTTTAAACTGTTTTCCTGCAGCTCTATCAGAATTGGAGAGAATGCCTTGAGAAGGTGACATGCATGGCAGTCCACCGAAACACATACTGTCATGCATGACTGCTGGAGCTTTGTCTTGAACTCAGTTGGAGCTGTCCAGTCCCAACAGCATGATTAGTTTTTGGGTTTTGGCCTAATATTGCCTCAGACATTTAAAGCTGACCTACCTGGCTCTATTTCTAGAGACTGAATAGGAGGAAGACCTTCACAGGTGTCACTCAGCTGACCTTTTACAGAAGTATACGTTATGATGAGGTGAGTTGTACCTATGAAGAACCTACTTCCCCCTGTATTTCAGAAAGGAAACCTGGATAACTACTTGAGGCCTAAAAAAAATCTCAGGATGCTGAAATTATTCCTTCATTCCAATTTTTAAGATGGGGCTCTACAAAAGAACCATTTTTCTATAGCAAATATGTCCTCTTCTATCAGGTATCAATTTGTTAGCCATTGGAATGTGCTGCCCAGGGAGGTGGTGGAGTCACCATCCCTGGAGGTGTTCAAGCGGGGATTGGATGTGGCACTTGGTGCCATGGTTTAGTCATGAGGTCTGTGGTGACAGGTTGGACTTGAAGATCTTTGAGGTCTTTTCCAAACTTGGTGATTCTGTAATACGGAGGGATGGCTGTACTGCTGCATAGGCAGTGTATAAAATTTGCCATAATAGACATCACCACCACTCCCCAAGCTTCAAAACACAAACCCCACTTTCCAATACTGACTTCATAAAAACCAGCCAGCCTGGGTGATGCTTATCCAATTCTTCTGTCACACTAAAATTTATTCTGCTGTGGACAATTCTTAAAACTTATTATCACTGCATGGCAGAAGAAGAAAACCTAACAGTACAATGATTAGGGGGAAGGAAAGAGAACAGACTGATGCAGGGATTATCTGCAAGTAGATTTAATTTGCCTCTTACACAAAAAATGGCAAATGATAACAGAAACATTCCAATCCTGGATGTTACAAAATGAATAAAATAAACATTAATTAGCTACAGTATACTTGGACACATTTTAGTGTGGCCAAACACAGGTTTTACCAAACCTTCCTTGAAAGTTGTTACAAATTGCATTCATTCAGACTCCACATGGTTTGTTTTACATGTTTAGAAGAATTCAAAATTGTCCTGGCAATTTTGATGTCATATGACCTCCTACCCAGTAGTTCCAACTTTTGGTACAGCTTTCAGATTTCTTGCATTAGTGGTCTACTGCACTCCTATTTTCCCATCATTGACATCAAAAGCAGACACTGGCAAAATCTGCTTTTGCAAAGGAAAGAGGAAGAGTGAGTAACTGAGGTCACGGCTGAAAAACTCCTACTGCAGTAAAATGATCATACCCTTCTGAAATAAATAACTACAGATTTCAGAGCAGACAACTCCAAAAGAAACAGACACTGGTGGTATTTCTGTGTTTTAATCTCTTACTCTACACAGAGGATTTAAAAATGGTCATCTCCCTTTAAACTCCATTAAAATATATCAAAGCAAGATGAGCTTTGATATATTCTAAGTACTCAGCACTTCAGTCTACATGATTTAGTAAGATGTCCACAAGGTCTGATAATTGCTGTTTTAAAATCTGGGCGTGTGTTTTATACGTTCAGCCCAACTCCTATTTCAGCTCAGTCTCTCCCAAGCCTAAGGCAACTACATAACTTATCTTCTCTGCTTTGAAGTTTTCTTTCACATTACAGCACTGTGGTTAACCACACCCTTTTGAGAGACGGTTAGCTGTAACCTACAATCACTGAACACTGGGAGAAGAATAAAGCCTGTGGCAAAATCTGGCCTCTGCCCCTTTGAAACACTAATTATTTTGGGTCTGTGTAGTTTGAGTTAACATATGTTGCCATTCACATCACCTTTTAGGATTTATGCCTATTTTTTACACAGAGAGACATACAATTGTTATCTGAACATTTTAACAGCCTCCTCAAATGGTAATTATTCCATGAATTACAACTTGAGGCATAGAAAATAAAATTTCAAGCTGCACTGGAGCACATGCATGTATGTTCACTCACTCAGCTGATTACCGTGCGTGCACACAGCTGCCTCTGCCTGCGTGCAGTATTACACAGCACTAACACATCAAGAGCACAACTTTGCGTGTATTACGCACAAGGACTTCTTCAGAGACCCAAAGGGTAAATGTGATTGCATCTAAACTGCAGGAGAAGCACACTCCAGGATATGTTCTGTGCTCTCAGATCATCCAACCCAGTACTTTTCACAATGCAATTCACTTTCTGCATATGCACCTGGGTTTCTTTCCAGCCAAGGAGTGCCAAGGGAGAGAGGGAGGGCTGGTGCACACCTGGATCTTGTTCAGGCCTGCAACCAGCACACAACTGGACCTGGAAGGGACAGCTGGGTTACGCCTGTTTAAAAGAACTGTGGAATCCCTAATGCCACATAGTCGTAGGAAGGAGAGCATCTGCAAGAGTCACAGAGCCAACTCTAAATGAAAAAAGAATCAAGTTCTTCTCAAACTATTTCCTAAAGGAAACAGAACCAACCAAACAAACCCTCTGAGGCAATGCATTGTTCACTCATTCTTTTAATTGCTCCTGCTATCCACATTTGTGGCTATTTCTCTATTTTGTAGATTATCAAAGGGGTAAGATCAAAGGGGTCACTTCAGAAAACGTTAAAAAAGGTTTCATAAAGCCTTTGTGCTGTTTAGTGTTATTTTCAATCCAAACAAATGCCAAGAGCATCAAATCCAAACAAGAAAAAAAAAGTGTATTTTGTTTTCTAATTAAAGACTAGTCCAAACAGGAATCTTGTTAGTAACTCCAGTGAATGGCAGGTCAGATCCTTTCTCTTCCCTAATCAGTACATCTATGAAATCATGTGGGAGAAAGATGAAAAGCTAAGGTCATATCCAAACACAAAAGAAAGACAATAGATTGCTTCTGAGAAGAAAAGCTTAACAAAGAAACTGCATAAATGCAATGCACTTGTAAAGTTATCTGTTATCAGTCAATGAATATGGCTAACTTCACAAGGAGATACAGGAGAACTCCAGGGGTGAGGCTACGTATGTGCACCCAAAAGTCAGACTTGTATGAGCACATTTCTTTATATATTTAAAAAAAAAACATTCTCATGGAACTTAAGGTTTTTGAAATATGGCACTAGTGAGCACAGCATCTGGACTGTTCACCTGAAGAGTAAGATCAACAAGCCTCTAAGTTTGAAATAGAATAGAATTAACCAGGTTGGAAGAGACCTTTGAGATCATCGAGTCCAACCTATCATCCAACACCATCTAATCAACTAAACCATGGCACCAAGTGCCCCATCCACTCTCTTCCTAAACACTTCCAGTGATGGTGACTCCACCACCTCCCTGGGTGGAATCTAATCAGACATTTGTTTGTTCATCTGCTGTGGGAGCACAGCTTTGTGACTGATGAAAACCAAGAAAAGGTGGAAATCAAGTATGCTGGAACTTCCATAATGAAAAGGGGGAAAAAGCAGTAAAAGGAATCAGAAGCTGATGAAATCTAAACAAATTAAAGAACAAATAACTGGTTTTACTTTTCTCCTCAAATTCTCCCTTTTTGTAATAAATACAGAGCAATTTAAGTATAAGCATGTAAGAAACTTTTCCATTATCTGTGTTCTGTGATTTAACAGCAAATAATCCCAACGGCAAATTCACTTGTCGAAAGAGTTGAGTCACCTCCATTTCATTTTTCAGGAAGTCATTCAAGCATGCTTGTTTAAGTTTTGCATTGTCTACAAATGAACATCACAATATTGAATTCTGGTCATTTTTATGATCTTTAATATATTTTTAAATTTCTTTTCAAAGTAATCTTAAAGAAATACTGAGTATCAAAGTGAAATTTGGAATACAGAAGTGGCCAGGGAGCTAACCTGTAGAAAAAGAGGTGTACCCTTGATGGAAGACTATCACATCAGAGAACACTTAAGCAAACTGGGCATGTGGAAGATCACAGGTCCTGATGGGATGCACCCACAAGTCCTGAGGGAACTGGCAGACAGTATCACAAGGTGACTTTCCATAATCTTTGATCCATCATGGTCACTGTGAGAAGTTTTTGATGCTATCTCCAGCACGATCCACACAGAGATGATGATGATATATGGGCTAGATTATCAGACAGTGAGGTGGATTAAAAACTAGTTGAATGGCTGGGCTCAGGAGGAGTCAATTAGTGCCATAAAGTCTAGTTGGATGCCAGTAACTGGCAGTGTAGCCCAAGGGTCAACACTAGCTCCAGTCCTATTTAATATTTTCATGAATAATCTGGATGATGAGGCAAAGTTCAGCAAAGAGAAGTGCACAAGCCCAGGCACCAGTATATGCTGGGAGCCACCCAGCAAGAAAAGAGTTTGGACAAAAAGGACCTGGCGGTCCTGATGAACACCAACTTGAACATGAGCCAGCAATGCACCCTTGCTGCAAAGAAGGTGAATGGCATATTGGACTACATTAGGCAAAGCATCATCTACAGGTTGAGGTGGTGATCCTTCCCCTCTACTCAGCCCTAGTGAGGCCACACCCACAGTGCAGTGTCTGGTGCTGGGATCCTCAATACAAAGAGATGACTGAGGGACTGGAGCATCTCCCCTATGAAGAAAGGCTGAGAGAGCAGGGACTATACAGCATAGAAAATAGATGGCTCAAGGGGATCTTATTAATGAGAATAAAGGAGGGTGCAAAGACGATGGAGCCAGGCTATTGTCATTGGTGCTCAGTGACATATTAGACATATAGTGGACACAAACTGAAACATGGGAGGTTCTCCTTGATCATCAGGAAACACTTTTTCCTTGTAAGGATGACTGAGGGCTGACACATGGGGCCCCTAGAAGTGACAAAGTCTCCATCCTCAGAGATATTTAAAAGCCATCTGCACATGGTCCAGGACTACCAGCTCTATCTAGGTGGCCCTGCTGGAGGCAGGATGGTTAGACCAGGTGAACTCCAGAGGTTCCTTCCAACCTCCATCCTTCTGTGATTCTGTGTTTCTGTCAACACATCTGCCATTTTTGGTAAATCATAGCAAAGAAGGGCAAGTCTGCAAGTCATGCTGAATGAAAAAGAAAAACCACCTGGCAGATCAGAAATATAAACAGATTAATCTGGAGAACATATAGTTGCTTAATATATGACAGGTCTAAGGACAGCAGAGGTTATGGCCTCAAATACAAACAGATGGGTCAAAGAACTGAAATGTTCTAGTTATGAAACTGTGCCAATCTCATGATGAAATACCAACACATTACCATTGTCTTCCTTATCTGTAGGACAAAACCCCCATAACTTCCAGACTACCAAACAGGAGTGAAGAAAGGCCAATGAATTAATATTCATCCTAGGATTTCAAACTGAAAGATGCCCTATTAGGACTTAGCAAGTGCCCATACCAGGAACAGCAACTGTAATACAAAAACTTTGAATATTAGACTAGACTAGACTAGACTAGACTAGACTAGAATAGAATAGAATTAACCAGGTTGGAAAAAACCTTTGAGATCATCGAGTCCAACCTATCATCCAACACTATCTAATCAACTAAACCATGGCACCAAGCACCCCATCCAGTCTCTTCCTAAACAATTCCAGTGATGGTGACTCCACCACCTCCCTGGACAGCCCATTCCAATAGCCAATCACTCTTTCTATGAAGAACTTCTTCCTAACATCCAGCCTAAACAGCAGCTTGAAACTGTGTCCTTTTGTTCTGGTGCTGGTTGCCTGGGAGAAGAGACCAGCCCCTACCTGGCTACAACCTCCCTCCAGGTAGCTGTAGCATTGCAACATTACAGAGTAAAACTTCTTTATCCTGATCTCCTTGGTAGATTTGAGTCAGCAGTTTCTCAAACTTGTTTCATTCTCATGACTTTTTAACATATGTAACATATGAAGTGTAGTATTTTTGCTATCACTATGAATTATTTTTACAGGTTATTTTTCAGACTAAAAAGGCAAATAAGGTATCAAGAGGAATAATGCACCATGCTTGATTACAACATTCAGGCTTCCTTTTCATGAGAATGTATAGCAAACATACTGATGCAACCAAGGCTGTTTTGATGATGCTAAAATGACACGGCCAAAACAAGTTGAAATTCTCGATAACCACATTATGAATTCCATGTATGCAGAAGTTAGGGGTTTTGTATCAAAAAATAGTATCATCAATCTTCTTCAAGTAGAAGATACTATTATCCTAAATTCTTTAGACAGCCTTGTAACACAACCTCTTCCAATACTTTGCCCAAACTACCTGGTGGTTATTCTGTGCATCACAAGCACTACTGACCACGGCACAAAGCTGACAACCAGTCCACTTCACTAAACAAATGAACATATTTTCTTTCACAAGTGAAAATCAGAATTAAAATAAAAAGACCAACCAGGGAATGCAGTTAAATTATTTCTTCCTTGAGCAAGGGAATAACACAGTTCTGATTGTTTTTTTTACCTTGAACCATAAGTATGGGCTCTTTTCCACCGCCGTGTGCCAGCATCTCTCTACGATAACGCTCACCCATTGCCCTGGAGAAACACAGATGTTAGAGCCACCTGCAAACCCAACCTCTTCAGCTTTCAGTCAGATTTGCTTCTACAATCTCTGTGGAACTCAAGAGAGAGATCAAATTAAATTTTCCACCCTGAAACAATGAGTACCTTGACTCCATGTTGACTCCTTAAATTCCAGTTACATTTAAAATTGCACTATGAGTAACTGAAGTAGACAAATTTTATACATATGAGTATGTGTTGGTGTTTATAGAAGTTAATTTGCAAACAACATTCCAGCCTTCATTGCTCCAAGGAGAAAAGCTGCTCTGTTACAATGCTCCTAACATTCATCTAAGGTGATCTCACAATTTACTTTTTAATTTCACAAAGCAAAATGAGTCAGATAGCTACAGTTAGCTTTGAAGCTGGTGACATGAAGCTTGTTTAACACCTGCAGTTGCTTTGATTTCAATAGAAAATTACAATTAGGCATTTATGAAAATCAAGCCATCTAAGTACACCTGAATATGGATGTCAGTGCCTCCCAACTGGCACACACCTGCATTTTAAGACACTGACACAAATTTTTTGCACCAATGAACATGTCCCAAAATACACTTTATACCTGTAGTTATACATGGGTTTTATAACCTTTTCAAAAATCAAGAAGATGGCTAAGAACTAATTGTCATTAAACCCCCATCAATCTACACGGCCCCATTTCATGTTTCCCTGAAGCAAAGTAACACAACATTTCGTTCTACTTAATATTTTCTCTGGGTTTACCTATCAAATGGGTCTTGAGCAAAACATTGTTTCCACACCATGGAGGCAACAGCCCTAGACATGAGGTAGGAGTAATATTTGGCACCATAGCCCACAAGATGACTGAATCGCAGCTGCCAGGCCTATAAGGAGGAAACAAACAAAAGCCAGAACAGAAGTCATCTCTCAGATCTGTACAATTGTTTGGTATTTCTGATGTATAATGGAAAAAAAAATCTGATACTACTAAAGAACCAACAGTTTAAAAAAAAGAAAGAAAAAAGGAAAAAGGGGGAAAGGAAAAGGAAGGAAAGGGGGAAAGGGAAAGGGAGAAAGAAAGGAAGGAAAGGGGGAAAAAGGGAGAAAAAGGAAGGAAAGGGGGAAAGGGAAAGGGGAAGAAAGGAAGGAAAGGGGAAAGGGAAGAAAGGAAGGAAAGGGGGAAAAAGGAAGGAAAGGGGGAAAGGGAGAAAGGAAAAAGGGAGGAAGGAAAGGGGGAAAGGAAAAGGAAGGAAAGGGGGAAAGGGGGAAGGAAAAAGGGAGAAAGGAAGGAAAGGGGGAAAGGGAAAAGGAAGGAAAGGGGGGAGAAAGGGAGGGGGAAAGGAAGGAAAGGGGGAAAGGAAAGGAAGGAAAGGGGGAAAGGAAAGGAAGGAAAGGGGGAAAGGAAAGGAAGAAAAAGAAAGTAGAAAGAAAGCAGAAGAAAGAAAAAAGAAAAAGATAAAGCAAAAAAAGAAAGTAACAAGAAAACAAAAAGAATGAAAAAAGAGAGAAAAAAAAGGAAAAAAAGAAAGAAAGAAAAAAGTAAAAAGAAAGAAAAATAACAAAAAATAAAGAAAATGAAAAAAAGAAAGAAAATAAATAAAAAGAAAGAAAATAAAAAAGGGAAGGAAAAAAAAGGGGGAAAGAAAAAAAAAAAGGAATAAAAGAAAGAAAAGAAATAAAACACAACAAGGGAAAAAAAGAACACCAAACACCAGAGATCCTAAGTACAGGATATACAAAAATAGAAATAGGGTAAGAAGGAGAGAAAACCAAGCAGTAAAAACAAAACCAAACCAAATAACCAAACAAAACCCCACCACACTCCAAAGAAACCCAAACAATTTGATAACAGTGATAACAGTTGTGTTGTTCTATTGGTCTGGAAAGTAAACTGCAATTACCTTATTACAAGGAACACCACATTTTATCATTTTCCATGTGGATAAGTGTCAGATGTCATACGTGGGAAAGTTCAATTTACATATTTCTGCCACAATCAATAATAGGGACTTGCATTTAATACTGTAAAAAGATAGAGCTTGCTACACACTGAAAAAAATCAAAGATTCAGACTAATCACATCACAGATGTGCAAGACTTGCCTGCACATTTTTAAATGCATCTATTTCAGCAATTTTGCAGAACTCTTTGACTGTGATTCTTTGTCACACTGTAAAAATCTCCTGCTTTTGACAGATGAAATAAACTGTATTTTTTTATTCAAGAAAGTGATGACCATCACCTTACTCTCCACTAGCCAAGTCTCAGAATACAATACAATACAATACACCAGGTTGAAAGAGACCTTCAAGATCATCGTGTCCAACCCATCATCCAATTTAACCCACCTAAACAACTAAACCATGGCACCAAGCACCCCATCAAGTCTCCTCCTGAACACCTCCAGTGAAGGTGACTCCACCACCTCCACAGGCAGCCCATTCCAATGGGCAATCACTCTCTTTGTATAGAACTTCTTCCTAACATCCAGCCTAAACCTGAACCTGCCCTGGCACAGCTTGAGACTGTGTCCTCTTGTTCTGGTACTGGCTGCCTGGGAGAAGAGACCAACCTCTGCCTGGCTACAACCTCCTTTCAGGTAGTTGTAGAGCAATAAGGTCTCCCCTGAGCCTCCTCTTCTCCAGTCTAAGCAACCCCAGCTCCCTCAGCCTCTCCTCATAGGGCTTGTGTTCCAAACCCCTCACCAACTTTGTTGCCCTTCTCTGGACACGTTCCAGCAAGTCAACATCCTTCCTAAAGTGAGGGGCTCAGAACTGGACACAGTACTCGAGGTGTGGCCTAACCAGTGCAATATACAGGGGTAGAATGACCTCCCTGCTCCTGCTGGCCACACTGTTCCTGATGCAAAGATGTATATGTTAAAAAAAATACCAACTGAGAGAATGGAAAAAGGAAATATTTGGCTTTTAATCAGTCCTTTTACTGTAAAAGAAGTAGCAAACAGTGGCCCATGTTCTAGTTCCCTGTGAACTCCTGATGAGAAACAAAGTTGTTAGCTTCCTTTTCTAAGCAACACCTACAAATAAAGCTCTCAGCTGTAATTTACTCATTCAAAAGCTACTTATAACCAGATATTCATGGGTGAGCCATCAAGCCTCTACTGGTAGTGCTGATGATGACTTTAGAGTAGGAACAGCAGCGTTAGAGTAGATGAAAAAATGTCTCTAGTCTTCAATTTTCCTGTGGATATTTAGAAGTTTAAATAGTTTCCAAATAGATAATTACAGTGAAAAATCAAAGTTGCTCATTCTGCTACCAAAAAAAAACCCCAAACACTTCTATGAGCTTGACATAGCAGAGGTTGAAATACTCTTCCCTATCAGAAAGAAGCTGTAACCAGGATAGTATGTCTTCCTCAACAGTGTAGTTTACATTGAATTGTTCAGATCAAATGCTCTTGCATTTAATGGCCTGCACCTAAACCAGGTGTCACCTTTAGGGATGGTCAACTATTCTATTCATCAGGCTTACTGAAACTCTGTATCACAAGTTCAGCCTGGAGAAGAGAAGGCTCCAGGAAGACCTAATTACCTTCCAGTACCTGATGAGGACCTACAAGAAGGATGGAGACCGTTTACAAAGGCTTGTAGTGATAGGAGGAGGGGCAATAGCTTCAAACTACAGAAGAGTAGATTAGATTGGACGTTAGGAACAAGTTCTTTACCACGAGGGTAGCCGAACACTGGAACAGATTGCCCAGGGAGGTAGCTGAGGTCACATCCATGGAGATATTCAAGGTGAGACTCAACAAGTCTCTAGGCAACATGATCTAGTTGAGGATGCCTCTGCTTACTGCAGAGGGGTTTTGAATGACCTTTGGGAGTCACTTCCAACCCAAACCATTCTATGATTCTAGGTATGCTAGGAGAAAAGAACATCTCAGCCACCTGCCCAAGACCAAAATCTTGTTTCAGTCTGCATCTAAAACAGGCCTCATTAGCCCCTGTCCAAACAGAAGACATTTTGCCTGACCTCACCTTTGCTAATGTACTTAAGTAAGAAACTTGACATTGCTTGCTTTCAAAAGAGAAAAGGGAAGACCAAAGGAATACACTGCTCATCCCTATCCCTGCATTTGGAGAGGCTCTCATACATAATGAAGTTGAGAAGTCAAAAATTTATTGGCAGCAGGACAGAATCCAAAAAAGGAAATAAAAGTAGAGAATGACTAAACCCATCTTAAGATAGATTTCTAGGACTGAAAAATTATAGAGGAGTCTCTCTTCCTTCATTGGGATAAAGAACATACTTTTAGACAGCTCAAGTTGTATTACTACCATTCTCAAACTGCAACTGTCTTCCTATTGCAAATAGTATACATCAGATCATAAACACTACTATTCCCTAGTGAAGTTTGAAGCCTGTGTTAATTTGTGTTCGCGTGTGTGTGTTTCTTTTTGTAACCAGTATAGATTTTCCTCACTCTAGAGTATGAATAACTCTAGCACACCCTCATTCCAGAAGCTGTGGATGCCTCCTCCCTGGAAGTGTTCAAGGCCAGGCTGGACAGGGCTTTGAGCAACCTGGTCTAGTAGAAGGTGTCCCTTCCCTGCACACAGCAGTGGGGTTGGAACCAGGTGATCTTTAAGGTCTCTTCCAACCCATACCATTCTATACTCTATGATTCCATGTCACTACTTTATCAATCCTCATGCAAAGCTTCTGATCAAGAACTCCTTCAATATTTCACCATCACCTAGTACACATTATACTGCTCAAGTACATTTTCTGATTCTCACAATTAACTTCACAAAACCAGATTTAGTTGCCTCCAAACAAACACTCAAACATAAAGAAACATCCTCTACCCTAATTCACAAAGAGCTACCTGTCTGTATTAAAAAAACCTCCTCCTGCTTTACACAGGTGAGATTACAATCTAGGCAATAAAATGTTCAAAAAGCTCAAGAACATATAGGCTTGTACTCCTTTAAAAAGTTTTATGATCAATTCCAACCAGCAGTTGGAAGCAAATTAATAGAATAGAATAGAATAGAACAGAACAGAACAGAACAGAACAGAACAGAACAGAATAAACCAGGTTGGAAGAGACCTCGAGTCCAACCTACCATCCAACACTATCTAATCAACTAAACCATGGTACCAAGTACCCCACCCAGTCTCTTCCTAAGCACCTCCAGTGATGGTGACTCCAAAACCTCCCTGGGCAGCCCATTCCAATGGTCAATCACTCTCTCTGTATAGAACTTCTTCCTAACATCCAGCCTAAACCTCCCCTGGTGCAGCTTGAGACTGTGTCCACTTGTTCTGATGCTGGTATTTACAAACAAGACTACACTCTATAATGGAATGCAATGAATATACAGAATTAACCAGGTTAGAAAAGACCTTTGAGGTCATCAAGTCCAACCTATCACCCAACACCATCTAATCAATTAAACCATGGTACTAAGTGCCTCATCCATCTCTTTTCAAACACTTCCAGTGATGGTGACTCCACCACCTCCCTGGGCAGCCCATTCCAATGGCTAATCACCCTTTCTGCGAAGAATTTCTTCCTGACATCCAGCCTAAACCTCCTCTGGCACGCCTTGAGACTGTGTCCTCTTGTTCTGTCACAGGCTGCCTGGGAGAAGAGACCCACCCCCATCTGCCTACAACCTCCCTTCAGGTAGCTGTAGAGAGCAATAAGCCCCTGAGCCTCCTCTTCTCCAGGCTAAGCAACCCAGCTCCCTCAGCCTCTTGTCATAAGGCTTGTGCTCCAAACCCCTCACCAGCTTCTGGACGCTTTTGAGCAACTCAACATCTTTCTTAAATTGAGGGGCCCACAACAGGACACAGTACTCAAGGTGTGGCCTATATGTACAAAATATACAGTATTTACAATATTTACAATTGATAAACAGCACAAGTACCCCCCAGCCAAAGACCAGGGGAAGCTAATAGTTTCTCCCTCCCTGTCCCACCTTATCCCACCCCCTATACAAAAGGGACAAGAGAAAGGAGCAGAGAGACACTAGAGCTTAGCCAAAGCAATGCAGACAAGGTCAAGCAGAAGCCAGTTAGTATCTCTCCCAGAGTGAAGAAGAAAGAGAAGATAAGATTGCTTTGGTACAACTAGTTGAAGTCCCTTATCTCTGCAATGGGATTGTTTAGAACTATCATTATTTTCCTGTTTACACCCAGTAGTGATTTATTGACATTTTGCTACTTTCTGTTCAAGATCTGTGAAAAATTTTTAAAGGCATAGCCTAAAACCACCACAAGGCTAGACATGTAGAACTAGGGCACTCTCCTTATTAAATGTTGTATTTTTGGTAAGGAACTAGAAAGTTAATGAAGACTGTGAGTAACCACCTACTTCAGAAAGTTCCATGAACTCATTCCAGCAGTTTATAAAACACTGCATTTTACAGCATAGCCCATGGGTTATGATAATATGCCATCCACAGGTCATGTTCTTGCCTGCTTTTTATCCAGCACAACAGACTGAAATAAAGCTGTGTGACTGATCCACTGCTGTTATTAAAGGGGCGTTTTTTCAACCAACAGTATCGATCTTCTTTTATAACCACGTCTGAAGTATTTCCCCAATTCCACTTGCAGTTACTTTCCATCCCAGCATGTAACAAACAAAAGTACCTCACTGAAACTTTTGTATTCTCACACCTTATCAGGACTTTTTTTAAAGCCCTTTTAGGATAACATTCTTAGGGTAACATTCAGCTCATTTTACTTTAGCTCCACGAAAATTGGTGCCTTGCCCAAACTAGTCACATAGGTTTCCTTTGTGGTCAGAGGACAGAAGCATTTATCCAATTCTCTTTGGAGAGGATAGGGCTGCTGCTCTAGAAGATATCTGAATAATTTAATACCATTTCTATCTAAAAGTTAACCCACTTCCTTCATTCTAACACTATGGGAGGATCAGTTAAACCAAACTGTTTGGGAGACCCCATAAAGCAATTTATGATTCAATTATTTGAATTCTAAATTTAGAGTTGTTAAGATCGTCACAAAAATAGTCTGACATAAAAATGTAGATTCTAAGGACAAAACTATAAGGAAAGAACTACAGGTAGCTTAACACATACTAACCTAGCTTATATTTCACTGTGGATGGTTTCATGGAGCTCCACTAATTACTCCACAGTATTACAAAACCCTACTATACCTTTTGGAAATACAGAAAAGAGAAACAAACCACTAAAGAAATTCTTGTCTAGTGCTTCAATTTTTTTAAAGTGTTCTTCCACAGATTCTGCTGAGACTTCAGCTATTTCAAGGTATATTTAAGTCCACTTTGCTTTGCATCTTAAGACAAAAAACACAAGTGAGAACCTGAAAGTATTTGCAGTATTTAAAGACTTTTAATTACAAAATGTGTGCTACAGTAATTACATCAATGAGCAAGTTGTTGAATAGTTTCCACAAGGAACAATATTTGATGGAGATACTATTTAATGCTCTCCCCTTCTTAATTAAATTCTTATTCTGGCATGACAACCAATTGAGAAGCAGCCAGCTTATCTCCTTCAGGGGCTACTGGGTGGAGAACCCCTGGGTCTTGATGCTACTGTTCCTAACGCCCTCGAATTTAGCTACCAGCAGGGCTGGAAATCTCCTGTGAGTCATGAAGAAGCTTCAAGGTCTGGTAACTGGAGAGCCAGAAGAGAACAAGGAAATCAGTATAGGATATTTCCCTCTGATGAGACCAAGGTTTATCAGGGGTAGTGGAAATCCAGGACATTGCTGCTCTGGTATGAAATTACCATATTGAAAGTTAGCACAGAAAATATTTTCTCAGCACTGGGTCAGCCACTCAGATGGCAGGAGCTAAAGGTGGAACTTCAAGGGCTGCAGGCTACAGGTCAAGAACTATGAAAGCACTTTTCAGCACAGAAAAATGGTGAATTTACTGAGGATGCAGAAGATTTCAATTGCTCTGCATTTAGCTTAACAAGCTACCCATTCTGATAGACTAGCTGGGCAGGTATCACTTTAAAATATGAGAGGGAGAAAGTGCTTTTAGCAAAATTAAAATGTCCATTATCTGATGACCAGGACAGCTGGTCTTACTTTTATTCCTTTGACTCCACTTGGCATTTTTCTGCTTTTACCCAGATCACTTTTCTCAAAATCCAAGAGCACAGAACTGTAACAGCATCCAGCCATCACAGACAATTTCTGTCTCATTCATTCATTTACAGTGACTCCCAGAACCAGTGTCCTAATCTACTTCAATTAAATAAATGCCCTTCTCTGAGCTGCTCCTCTGAACTGCTCCCATTCCCAAAAGAATTGAGTCTGCCATTAGACATGCTGAGAAGCTTGCTGGTAAGGCTCCTCTTTTTCTCTTGTCCCCACACAGTAATAGGAGTGAGCAGCCCAGGCCTGTTAGCAGAAGTTTGGGCTGTGGCCACCAGGCTCCAAAGCGCAAGATCTGTTGCTGGGTGTGCTGATTTTGGAGGGCCAAATTGTCACATAGAAACTATTCTCCCACTTTTCTCTTTAGATTACTCATTTACAAAACCAGAAAATTATTTTCACATACACTTTGCAGCTTGAAGAATTCACTCCCTTGTTCTGAAACAAATCACAGAACGTTTTTCCTTATTGCATTAGTTTGTTGCACAAGTTTGCACTGTGCTTTGAAGACGTCCTCAATTCATTCTCCCCTGTAGACACAGTTTAACGAGTTCTGGAGCGCAGAGTTTGCAGCCTTTGTGCTGTCCATCTCTGGGGAAAAGCTAGAGCACTCACTGACAGGAATAACTTGCTCTATAGGCAGGCAGTGGCTTCCCCAGGCAACTTACTTTCTGTGGTTTCTGCCTGAGCCCCTCTAAGTTTTATAGGATTACATCACCACCATTCTGGAGTTTCACAACAATAAGAACATCTAATAAAGAGCTTTAAAGCCGCTTCCCTCGCTGCACTTTCTAATCTTGTTTAGAATAAGAGAAAGCTAATTTCAAGAAACCACATTTTGTGCTGCACCTCCAGCTTTCTTAACTTTCTTGTTTTCAGTGTCATGCACTTCTGTTAAGAGTGGGAGAGCACACAAAGTAAACCAACCCAGAGACACTGCTGACATTTTAGAAAGCGAGTCAAGCAAGAGATTAAGATTTCAATTTATAACACTTCTGTGTTTTTATTATAAAATGATAAATAAATCTAGCACAGCAGGGAATGTAAATATTTTTGCAGTTGTTTACACTAGGGAAGAGGAAAGGAATTTAACACGCAATTAACCACTTAGGTGATTCCAGATAGGTACCATATGGTCTTTTAATTACTTACAGAGAAATATTTCATTTTAATTTACAGACTATTGATGCTTTTGAGCTGCTTATAGCAAAATCATTTAAAACTATTTACTCTTCACACTTCTCCCCATGAGGTGACTGGGGGAAAGGGGACATGGGAGATAACAAAGAACACAAATATCAGAAAGCTCTATGTATGATCTGCAGTGCTCTGCAATTCTTCAAATGTGGATTAAAAGACACAGAGATATGAAAATTGGTTCTCTATTGTGTCCTTTGACCTTGTCTGACAAGCTGAGAGACAATGTTACTTGTACATAACTAGTCTTGGAGGTAAAATGTAAGAAATATACAATCAATTTCCAAAGATGCCCTTCATGTTCTAACACAACTACACACATATACATGCACATGCAACACACACACATAATTCTGTTACCCATTAACAATGTCAATCCCTGCCTTAAATATTCATAAGCCGGAGAAAACTAGAATCAGACCATCACAGTTTCCTTTGGGTACAGACTCACAATGAAACCCAAGGGTTTTATTCTGCTTTACCAATGACATATTCCTTTAAACAAAACACATAAAACCCCCAAAACCTTCACAAATGTGGCTTTTAAAAAACTCTTAGTAAAAAATAGAAATATATTAAGCAACATCAAACACCACCCAGGGAGGTGGTGGAGTTGCCATCCCTGGAAGGGTTCAAGAGGGGATTGGACATGGCACTTGGTGCCATGGTCTAGTCATGAGGTCTGTGGTGACAGGTTGGACTTGATGATCTTTGAGGTCTCTTCCAATCTTGGTGATACTGTGATAACATTCTAACTGCCAAATGTATTTGCCAGTACAACTTAATCATGTAAATTCCCTGTATCTACACTGAAAGATGAAATTAATGCTCATTTACTAATTTTTGCCAGAGCCATTCCAGACAGGGATTTAGGGGATCATGATACAAATCTTGAACCTGTGACAAACTGCAGTATTAACTGGAAAACACACTTTTCCCCTCGCAGTACAACTGCCACTTCCTGTTAGGCAAGAGTGATAACAGATCCTCTTTCTTGTTCTTTTGTGTTGACCACAAGGTGTTCATAGAGAGGACAATCTCACACTGCATTTGAAGAGCACTTCATTTCAGGCCCTGTTTATGGCAATGGCAGATTCATTTCTGTCACCATCAAATACTGCTCCAGTACAGCAATCCTGGGGGGAAGGATATGTGACCTGTGAGAACAGAATTATGTAAAACTAAACCAATGCAGTCTGTGTTTTTGTATATCTCTTTCTCTGTATGTATGTGTGTGTGTGTGTGTATGTATCTACAAAAGATATATATAAAGCACATACAGCTATTCAAAATGTTACCAGGAGGTGTATTCAACTACTTCCTGCACTGTTCTTTAAAATATCCTACTACACTCTCTCTGAAGTATATTTGAGCTTCATAGGGCTAACACATGCAAAAAAAGAATTTCCCTAAAAGTGCTTCATCTCTTAAGGTATCTGTAAACACTCTGCTGCTGTGGATAGTTGCCCAGTGAACAGTGTCATATTACCACCAGAAACCAAATCTTCACAGTGTTTGCTATCACTATTTTCTTTATCATGAAGTGAACTCAACTCCAGAAAGACAGAAACCTAAACAAAGCATGAAGGGTGACTTTAAGAACTTTTGAAAGCCCCAGCATCTACTTTAATACTGACCTCAGCAGGGCACCAATCTTTTTGAAATGGCTTTTAGCTATTAATTATTTATAGAACTATTCACTTCCCCAGAGTGCACTGTGCAATTCTTTATTAATCTTTTCCTCAGATGGCAGGCTCTTCAGCTTGATTTTGTAGTATACTTTAAAGAAGGCTCGTATGAAAACTAATCCAGGGATTTGCACTTTGTGTAAATAACTTTGTCTTCCAACATGGCAAGGTATAAAAGATTACTTTGAAGGGGTTACACAAACTTCAAGAGTTTGAGTAATGACATATGACTTCATCTCTCTTCAAAACACTCCAAAAAGTGGAATATGAGCAACATCAATGCCTCTTCAAGTAATCAACGAGAGAGAAAAAGTGTAAAAGCAACCTTCTATTAAGGCTCTCTGCTTTTACTGTGAAATTTACATCTCTGTGATCCACAACAGTGGTTTCTTTAAAATTTGCTATAAGGGAGATCCCAGACCTATTGGGTGTCTGTTTCACTCTTCAACAAATAAGGGAAAAAGCTGACAAGAGTTTAAAACATTAGGTATTAATCATAATCACATGTGCTGTAAATTAAACCATTCTTCCCATCTACTACCTGCTCACTCATAAGAAACAAATTATCAGAGTCCGGTTACATAGGTTTTTTTTCATTTCAAAAAGAGAAAAATCAACATATTAGTGTGCCCACTTATTTCCTCTCTACTAGCCACATAAACTCCATTCCCTCAACTTTCCTTGCAGGTCCAAGTTTCCTTCCTAAAATTGCCTCTATTTATCCCATTTTTTTCTACATCTTTAAGAGGTAGACAACTGCTACAGGACACAACACTACACACTGCGAAGTACCCAATGCCAAATGCTTAATTTTAAAAGCAGATACTATTTTCTTCACCAGCACCCTGTGACTAAAAGTACACTCTTAATTCAGTTGGAAGGGATCTACCACAATGAAGTAGTCCAACTGCCTAATTCAGAGCCCAACAAAGGTTAAAGCAAGTTAAGGGCAGTATCAACACTGACAGGCATAGGGCCTTGCTCACCTCCCTGGGAAGGCTGTTGCAGTGTTGACCACCTCCTCAGTAAAGAAACGCTTCCTAATCATAGAATGGTAGGAGTTAAAAAGGGGCAATTTAAACCTGCCATGCACAGCTCTGAACCATTCCCCTATGTCCTGTCACTGGATACCAGGGAGAAGTGATCAGCATATCCTTATCCACTTGCCCTCAGAAGAGCAATGAGTTCAGCCCTCAGCCTCCTCTTGTCCGAACTAGAAAAGCCCAGAAACCTAAGCCGCTCCTCACAGGACATCACTTCCAGCTCTCTCACCTGCTTTGTTGCCCTCCTCTGAATGCAATCAAGGACCTTCACATCCTTCTTGAATTGTGGGACCCAGAACTGCAGGCAGGAGTGAGGGAGAGGTCACACCAGGGCTGAATTCAATGAGATAATCTCCTCTTTTGACCAACTGCTAATGCTATGCCTGATGCCATCCAGGATGTGGGTTGCCCCCTTGTCTGCCAGGGCACACTACTGACTCCTACTGAGCCTGATGTCAAGCAGCACCTCCAGATCCCTCTTTGTTGGGCTGATCTCCAGATACTCTTCTCCCAGTTTATACTTGTGCCTGGCATTACTCCATCCTAAGTGAAGAATCCATCATTGTTACATTTTATCTCATCAATCATTGCCCAACGATCCTGTCTATCCAGATCTCTCTGCAAGGAATCGTGGCCTTTGAGAGTCATCAGCAGTCCCAGTGTGCTCTCACTGAACTTGCTAACAGTGCATTAAACTCCTGCATCCAGATCCTTGATAAAATACATTGAACAGAAGTGGCCCTAGAACTAAACACTGAGGAATGCTGCTGCTGACCAGTTGCCAGTCAGATGTAGCACTATTCAGTACAACCATTTGAGCTCTGCCCTTCAGCCAGTTCTTCACCCGGCACACTGTAAAACCACTGATCCCACACTTGGACAATTTGTGCAGAAGAATGGCATAAGGGACAGTATGAAAAGCTTTACTAAAATCCAGGAAAACTACATCCCCTGCCTTCCCATTTTCCACTAGGGAGTGGCCTTAGCATAGGATGTCAAATTAGTCGAGTGGGACTTACCTTTTGTGAACTCATACTCACCATGCTTGATAATTGCATTATTGTTTAAATAGTAGTACCCACTATAGCCTTCTCCATATTTTTTTTCCAGAAAATGAGGTTAGACTAACAGCTCTGTAGTACCCTGGGTCTTCTTTCATGCCCTTTTTGTAAACTGGAGTAACATTTGACAACTCTCACTCACCAGGAACCTCCCCAGACTCCCAAGACTTATGGCAGATGATAGAGAAGGGTCTTGCTCCTTCAGAACTCTGCAGTAACTCCCAATGAGGCCCCATGGACTTGTGAACAACCAGCTGATACAACCAGTCCCTCATAATTTCAATGGCCACAAACAGGAAGTCATTGCACACACTTGTGGTCTTGCAGCTCAGAGGGCTGGGCAGCGTGAGGTCTGCCTCAAAAGCCTCCACTTTTTCTTCATCCCTATTAGTCGGATGACCACCTTTGACATACTTTAAGAAGCCCCTGTTATCTGAAACAACACTGGCCAGATTCAACTCTAATTGACCTTTGATGTTTCATGACTTCTCTTTGCATATACAAACCATACCTCTGTAATCTTCCTGCAAAGTCTGACCTTGCTGCCAGAGACTACACAGTTTGTTTGTCCTCCTGAGCTTCATGAGGAGTTCCCTGTTCACCCAAGCTGATCTTTTCCCCACTTACTTGACTTACAATGATTCAAAATCCCTGGTCCACTCTCATTATTTCTGTCATCTTTGTCAAATGAAGGAGCTTCCATAAATATTGTAAATTCTCATCAAATCATTAAACAAAACCACAGAACCTCTGCAATTTCTGGACAGACTTCAGGTGACTTCAACTTAAAATGTCTCAGCCTGAAACCAAGCTTCCACCTTCTCTGTCAGCATGTTTTGTACGTATTGCCTCAATCATAACTCCACAGTTTGCTTACAGAATTACAACTTTCAAGTGTCAGGAAGGGTGGCAGATGTAGATTATTCATAAATGCAATCAATTTCTTTTTAAAAAATTTTAAAAAGGTAGAGTTTTCTATCTCAGATGGTTCTTAACAAACCATAGTCCTTTTGCTGACTTTATATTCTCAAGGTACTTACAAGCTGTTTAATAACTAGTTCTACTAATTCTTAACTGACAAGTCTGAATGATCAGTCTACAACTCCCAAGTTCTCCTCCCTCTGGAAGAGTAGCCATCATACTAATACTACCACTTTTTCATGAGCTTGTGAGTGATAATTCCTCCAGGTCAGCGACTGCTTTGACAACCTGACTGCACCTAATTGGATTATTCTCTCTTTCCTTCCTTAATAGCTCCGTCGTGTTTCTATCCATCTCATAAATTATATGCATTAATTCCTTATACATTATTCACTACTTAATAAAAAAAAATCACTCTTTTTTTAATACTGGGGTATAGGCATGATACATTTCTGCTTTTCTGCATTTCTGCTTTTCTGCATTTCTGCAACCAGCACCAGAACAAGAGGACACAGACTCAAGCTTCGCCACAGGAGATTTAGGGTGGATGTTAGGAAGAAGTTCTTGATAGAGAGAGTGATTGCCCATTGGAATGGGCTGCCCAGGGAGGTGGTGGAGTCACCATCACTGGAGGTGTTCAGGAGGAGACTTGATGGGGGCTTGGTGCCATGGTTTAGTTGATTAGATGGTGAAGGATGATAGGTTGGACTCAATGATCTCAAAGGTCTCTTCCAACCTGGTTTATTGTATTCTGTTCTCTAACATTCGTTGTTTTCTATCCCACTCTCCTCTTGCTTCACCAGTAGTGATGGAACTTTATTACCTTCACTATTTGCATTTTGCAACTTAGTATTTCTAGCCTTCTTATTCTGAATTTGTGCATTATTTTAGGAATTATCTCCAGTCATATCATCACTTCTGGGATGGGCTGGGGAGGGACTTCTCAGAATATCAGGTAGTGATAGGACTAGGGGGAATGAAATGAAGCTGGAGGTGGGGAGATTCAGCCTGGACGTGAGGAAGAAGTTCTTCACCATAAGAGTGGTGAAGCCATGGAATGGGATGTCCAGGGAGGGGGTTGAGGCCCCGTCCCTGGAGGTGTTTAAGACCAGGCTGGATGAGGCTTTGGCCAGCCTGATCTAGTGTGGGGTGTCCCTGCCCATGGCAGGGGTTGGAACTAGATGATCCTTGTGGTCCCTTCCAACCCTGACTGATACTATGATACTACGATATTTTTTTTATGATCTTAATGAGGTCTTTAAAGGGCTTAGTCCCTTTTAACCAATTTTATATTTTTTTTTTCCATCAGGATAACTACAAAATGATCATATTTAGGTATTTTCCAACTACAGCAAATAACTGGCACCCTTCCTCTTTCTGACACGCTGCTTTAAATCACTATTGACATTGTTTTGCTTTTTAAGCTGCTTGGAATTTCCACAATTCTACTTTGGGCTTACTGGAGATTATCCTGTCTTCTGTTTGTCACACTTTTTGATGGCTTCTCCTATTCTACTAACCTCCTTTGCTCAGATATTCAGATGTACTGGTGTTTCTTTTGGCATCTTATGTATTAGCACCGTAAATTTTATTCCCTCGTCCTCAACCCAGTAATGGTAATTTAAAAGCTGTTTGCCAACAGCACCAACTCTACTTTTCAGCTGTTCTTTTTCATTTCCTTTAGCCTAGCTTTCAGTCTTGCTTAGGTTCTAAGGTTACATTGGTTTAACTTAATAAACCTAAGACAAATTTGGGAGGATTTTAGATAAATGTGAAATGAAATCACAGTTTAAAATGTAATTGGCAGCCACTACTTAGCCTTCCTTACCAATAATTTCAAGATTTATGTTCACCACTTGAGTAAAGTTTTCAGAATTCAAAGCCACTTTTACCTTCAGAGGTTAAAGGTTATCACTTATTTATTTTAAGACAGATGCCTCATTGCTTGCCCAGTCTGACTCTCTACTCTTTTATACGGTGTTACGTGAAATGTTAAACAGGACTGGAGTTACAGCTACACATTAGTAGCCACTCCAAAGACCTAACAAGAAATCCAAAGATAACAGATGCCTCAATGACACAGATGGCAGATTCAATAACAAGGTATTTCACTCAAAACTGCCAGCCAGCCTTCAGGAGGCTGAGGAACAGGCCTGTTAGAACAATCTCTCCCCTTCACTGCAGCACCACTTCTAAGAGTGATCACAATGAGTACAAGATCGTGATACAGAACTTCAGAAATCACATTGTCTCTAATTTTGGCCTCTGGCTTACCTAAGACAGTTAAGCATGAGGTCAGGTCACTTTCAAGCTCTTAAGAAACGGCTCCTAAGAAGGCAAAAGAAGCACACAGCTGTTCAACCCCAGGCAACTCTACAAGCTTGGTAAGCTGGAAAGCTGCCTGGTAGAAAAAGACCTGGGAGTGTTGGTTGACAGCCAGCTGAATATGTGCCAGCAGTGTATTCAGGTGGCCAAGAAGACTAACAGAATCCTGGTCTCTACCAGGAATAATGTGACAAGCAGGACCAGGTAAGCAATAGTCCCCCCTGTACTCAGCACTGGTGAGGCCACATCTAGAATACTGGATTCAGTTTTGGGGCCCTCACTACAAGAAAGACATTGAGTGCTGAAGCATTTCCAAAGGAGGACAACAAAGCTGGTGAAGGGTCTTATGCAGAGGGGCTGAGGGAACTGGGGTTGTTTAGTGGAGAAAAGGATGATGATGTGAGACCTTATTGCTCTTTACAGCTACTTCAGGAGGTTGTAGTGAGGTGATGTTGGTCTCTTCTCCCTAGTAAAATATACAGAGGAAAGGAAATGGCCTCAAGTTGCACCAGGGTGGGGTTAGACTGGATACTAAAAAAAACTTCTTCACTGAAGGGGTTCTCAAACAGTGGAATAGGCTCCTCAAGGAAGTGGTCAAATCATCATCCCCAGAGGTGTTTAAAGTATGAGTAGTTGTGGTACTAAGGGACATGGTTTGGCACCATACGTGGTAGAGTTAGATAATGGTTGGATTGGGTGACCTTTTCCAGCTGAAATGATTCTATGATTCTTTTGCTATCGGGTGTTGTTCAACAAAACAAAAAGGGAGGTTGGGCACACGGTGGCAACGTGTATTGCAGATACTATTTTTTCTCCGCAGAGAAGCTGTTTCTCTGCATCTAGTGACACCAACTTCTTTTCAGCCGACCAGCATCCCAAATACCTTTTTACATGCCCTATTAAAAAATCCTTGTGTTCTCAACACCCACGGCAAGCCACATCTTCCTGTAGCGCCCAACATCCTCCCTGCGAAAGAACTCCAAATGATAGGCTGCATCTTTTCCATTGATTTCCTTTGTCAGGAACATGACAGACATAATACTAGCAAGTTAAGACAATGACCTAGGTGAAGCCTTCTGAGGTCAGAATCCCTGTCTGGGCAGAGACTCCCCAGCTGCAGGAAGAAGACAAGCAACCACATCGGTGATACACCATTGTTCATGCTCTTCTTCCCTCCAGGGTATCTAGAACAATGCCCGCCTTGTCTTCTGTTGGCAAACTTGGCTAGCTAACATATTTGGCCTCACAGGTGTTTTGGTCTCTCAAATCACTAGCAACCATAGGCCATTAAAAAGTTCTCATGCTGCCAAAGAAACCTGCACTCCGGACAAAAGCACTAAAGCATATTTAAACCTGTAACCTGATGTAAAATTGTAGGCCACTAGTAGAGGTTGCCCTTCTGAACATGGTAACATACTTAACATGCTAGAGCAAAAAAGGTATACAGCAAATTATTTAGTGTTCCAAAAAAGATATCAAAAGGCCAACATGTTCCTTCCTATCAGATGTAATTATAAAGATGTACGTGGGTTAATTCCAGCACTGCACTCTGTATTCAAGCAGCACACAAATAAATGCTTTCTGTTTCTGAAAGAAGAGCTTACTGGAAAGCCAAGTCATTTTAAAAAATATACAAGGGACTATTTGGCAGTGACCCAAAAATGAACACAGATTCACTGTGCCTCCCTGCTCTTCAAAACCATTTCTCCTCACGGTTTCAATTCATACCAGCATCTCCCACCAAACTCCCCATTTAGAACGAAGAAAGGTCACTCTGCCAGGCAGACAATTCATGTGCAAGCCCACAGTAATTTTTTAAAAGTAAGAATCAATAATTCAAATCCATACAGTATTTCACAGAAAATTCAGGTAGGATGATTTGGGCAGCTGGTGTTTATTGTAAAATCACTTCATTATTGGGAGCTCTTTCCTGTAACTGCAGGAGGTTGCAATCTCCACTATCACTGCAGAGCCTGTTTACCCTGCGTCTCATTTTTCGTTACGATATTGAACCGAAACCCACAGCAGGAGATAGGAATTATTATGGTTGGCACAGGACTAACAATGCCATATCATTAAGTTTTGATGACTGTCTCAAAGGAAAGTATTTTCAAGTCTGAACTTGGGGGACGGGCAGGGGACAGAGCAACAGATCACAGGAAGAAACTTTGATCATGTCTCAGGTTGATCAAAGGGTCACCTGACACTTTTGAAAGTCTCCTGGGCATCCTGGAGACAAAGGTAGAGGAGACCAAGGAATGTACTCTAAAAGCAGACAGTGTTATCAATTTTAAGGCAGACCACAGGAAATGGAAACTGGCTTCAAAAGAGATGAGAATTAAGCTATGATTTGAAGAACAGTACGGAGCAAAAGCAGAGTACAAAATTCACCAGAGTTCACAGACTTTAGCACCACGTACATTCAGGAAGAAACAGCAAGAAAATGTGTGATCATTAGTATTTGGTTGTTCTTGCTTTTCTAGAAGAGTCAAAGGAAAGACTGAATGCTTTTTAAAGGTGTCACAGTGACTCAAGAATCCAGCCTGTGCAAAGATTGTATTCCTTTTCTACACGCAGTAACACAACTCCTCTGGCAACAAAACCACCAGACACTACAAAAACAGGCAAATACATTTCCTTGCCCCCTCCTGGCAGTCAGCAGCTTCTGGAATCAGTAAAAGAGCAAGGAAATCCCAGCAGAATTTCATCCACCAGAAGCCAGCAGCAAACCCTGTGGTACTTTCAAACAGATTAGCAATGGCCAGACAAAAATCAAGATATACATTCTTCAGGAAAACAGTCTTGTGGATTCCTGCTTCTCTGTGTTTCCATCTCTACAGTCTGCTCCATTCTTCCTTTCTGCCTTGCATGTGGCTTTAGCTTCTGCAAGAGTCTGTGTCAACACAGCCAGTGTAAATACCACTGTGTGCAGTGCCAACTGCCCCAGTGCTGGTACATCTTATATGAATGGCAAATGCAGGCTTTGACAGGATCTTCTTCCCACAATCTCTCCCAGCACTGGCACATCTGACATGATCTTCGCTGAGGATGCTTTGTTTTACTTTCAAATAGGTATTACTACAGAGATACAGCAACATTGACTCCTTGGGTGTAGTTTATGTGCCTCGTTTTTAAAGTACTATAACAAAAAGATGCACACAAATTGTCCTATTACCTGATTTGGGCCTCAGAAAGACTTTGCTTGAGATACACACTGTAGCTCTACTTCAGAAAAAATGGGTCTGTACAATAAGACTGAACCACAAATACATCCAGAGGATATTTACTCAGTTTATTTGCCTGTCAAGAGCAGTAAGAGTGAATTAAGGTTTATCAGGAGGAGACAATAACGGATGCTTGTTCAGCCCTGATGGACACATTAATGCAGTTAAGATCTTCATTATGAAATAATTACTTTTTCCCAACATATACAAGCCTGACTTTATTGACTCAGAATTGAATCTCAAGCTATCGAGAGCAGCTAAAATTCAAATAATCAAAATATGTTGTTTTCTCTGCCAGCCCTATACTCACCCAGCCAAATGGCAGATTAAGTTCATTTTGTATTTCAATGCCTACTTATGAAATCAATGAAAGGAATATACTCTCTTCATTTATAAAATAAATAAAAAAAACCACAAGTATTTTTTTCATCTAGATGACAAATTAAACTGCAAACACATCTTAAGTTTGCAAGGAAGAGCAGCAAAGGACAAAGAGCCAAATTACTGAGATTAAGTTACTCTACACAGCACTGACATTCTCCTAATGTATTTTTTCACTAAGTTTTACTGAAATTTAAATTGCATTACAGTTCTTGGCACACTAAATCTAAATTCAATACTAATGTGAAGAACACACTTTAGAATAGAATAGAATAGAATTAACCAGGTTGGAAGAGACCTTTGAGATCATAGAATCATAGAATCAGTCAGGGTTGGAAGGGACCACAAGGATCATCTAGTTCTGACCCCCTGCCATGGGCAGGGACACCCTACACTAGATCACGCTGGCCAGAGCCTCGTCCAGCCTGGTCTTAAACACCTCCAGGGACGGGGCCTCAACCACCTCCCTGGACAACCCATTCCAGGGCTTCACCACTCTCATGGTGAAGAACTTCTTCCTCACATCTAGCCTGAATCTCCCCATTTCCAGCTTCAATCCATTCCCCCTAGTCCTATCACTACCTGAGATCCTGAGAAGTCCCTCCCCAGCCTTCCTGTAGGCCCGCTTCAGATACTGGAAGGCCACAATGAGGTCACCTCGGAGCCTTCTCTTCTCCAGACTGAACAGCCCCAACTCCTTCAGTCTGTCCTCATAGGAGAGGTGCTCCAGCCCTCTGATCATCCTCGTGGCCCTTCTCTGGACACGCTCCAACACGTCCACATCCCTCCTGTAATAGGGGCTCCAGAACTGGACGCAGTACTCCAGGTGGGGTCTCACCAGAGCTGAGTAGAGGGGGAGAAGCACCTCCCTTGACCTGCTGGTCACACATCTCTTGATGCAGCCCAGGATCTGATTGGCTTTCCGGGCTGCAAGCGCACATTGAGAGCTCATGTTGAGCTTCTCGTCCACCAGCACCCCCAAGTCTCTCTCCTCAGGGCTGCTCTCCAGCCAGTCACTGCCCAGCCTGTATTTGTGCCTGGGATTGCCTCGACCCAGATGCAGGACCCTGCACTTGGTCTTGTTGAAGCTCATGAGGTTGGCTTGTGCCCACCTCTCCAGCCTGTCCAGGTCCCTCTGGATGGCATCCCTTCCCTTCAGCGTGTCCACTGCACCACACAGCTTGGTGTCATCAGCAAACTTGCTGAGGGTGCACTCGATGCCACTGTCCATGTCACCCACAAAGACGTTGAACAAGACAGGTCCCAGGACTGATCCCTGAGGGACTCCGCTTGTCACTGGCCTCCATTGGGACATGGACCCGTTGACAGCCACTCTTTGGGTGCGGCCATCAAGCCAGTTCTTTATCCATCTAGTGGTCCATCCATCAAACCCATGTGTCGCCAGCTTGGAGACCAGGAGGTGGTGCGGGACAGTGTCGAAGGCTTTGCTCAAGTCCAGGTAAACGACATCAGTTGCTCGCCCCTCATCTATTAATGCTGTCACCTGATCATAGAAGGCCACAGGTTTGTCAGGCAGGATTTGCCCTTGGCAAAGCCATGCTGACTACTCCCAATCACCTCTTCACTGTTCTTCTGAGTCATTAGTGCCTCCAGGAGTCCAGCCTATCACCCAACACCATCTATCAACTAAACCATGGCACTAAGTGCCTCATCCAGTCTCTTTTTAAACACTTCCAGTGATGGTGACTCCACCACCTCCCCAAGCAGCCCATTCCAATGGCCAATCACACTTTCTATGAAGAACTTCTTCCTAACATCCAGCCTAAACCTCCCCTGGTGCAGCCTGAGACTGTGTCATCTTGTTCTGACATTTCAAAAGCTCACCAGATGTCTTCATGTTGAGGCTAAGATTATTAAGAGCTATTACACTCTTCTGAAGGTAATAACTAAACTTTAAAAATACTTAAAATGGAACAATAAATGCAGACTAACTTTCAAAGCTGTTCCATTTACTGGGTATCTATTAAGTGTGGAGGAACAATGTAAAACACCTATAAAAATGCTGACAAGTCAGACATTATACTCTGAAGACATCTTGCTTCCACTTCTCTTGTCTTTGCCAGGCCAGAAGAGTCAGCAGTTTTGATGAGGAGTGCTGAAGCACATTTTTCTTAACACCCTTCTCAGAGAACAAAAACTGCATTTTTGCTAAGGAGAAAAGTAGATTTCCCCAAGAGCAGAAAGCAGAAAAAGGATCAGGGTATTCTGACCAAAGTGTCTGGGGCCAGGAGATCTCTGCAAACTGCACTTTTGGATGTCACATGAAGTGTAGAACAAACTGCACTCTTAGTCATAAGGAAGACCAAAATTAGACAGCTCAGTAGAAGTCAAAGCTTTAACGCTTTCAGATACCACATGAAAGGCTAAATAAGTGATGTGCCAAAGGTCACAGCAGCACAGTGAGAAAACCTCACTTCCAAGTCCTATTTCACGCTGACTTCAGACAACAAAAGAAAATGTTAAGTTTCAAGTTCAGCATGACAAGACTATACAAACCTAATACATTAACTCAATTTTGACTTTTTGCTGAACATTTACAACCCCCTGCTCTCTGGCTAAAGCAGCTGAAAGAAAGAAAACACTTTCAACATAGAAATACAACAATGAGCACATGAGTGTTAGGGATGAGGAGCAGGGAGAGGTAGGGATACTACTAGGCTAGGAAAGAAAAGATGAAGCTTATACAGTCAGTATGTTTCTACTTACTGTATTAGGTACATATGGCAATCCATAAACTTTCTCCTGTGTTTCTTTTAAAATTTCTGTGGTTGACTTTTCTAGTGGATGTTTCCCATGGTAGATCTGGTCCAAGGCAGCATAAAATACCTGGAAACATAAAATAGATGTTTTTCTTTGGCACATGCCACTGGCATTTGGCAACCGAAAAACAAAAAGACAAATAGAAAAGAATGGGAGAGAGAATAGTGAGAGGGAAGAGTTTAAATATATATGGGTTTATACCTCTTCTATTTTTAGCATAACACACAAGGACAGAAACTGGCTTTTGGAGGACACCAACCACCATCATCATAATCACAGAATCATAGAATTGTTAGTGTTGGAAAGGACCTCAAGGATCATCTAGTTCAAACCCCACCTGTCATAGGCAGGGACACCTCACACTACATCATGTTGCTCAGGGCCAAACCCAGCCTGGCCTTGAAAACCTCCAGGGATGGGGCTTCTACCACCTCCCTGGGCAACTTGTTCCAGTGTCTCACCAACCTCATGGGGAAGAACTTCTTAATAACATCCAATCTGAATCTACCCATTTCTATTTTTGTTCCATTCCCCCTAGTCCTATCACTGCCTGACAACCTAAAAAGTCCCTCACCAGCTTTCTTGTAGGCCCCCATAAGATACTGGGAGGCCACTTTCCTCGGAACCTTTTCTTCTCCCAACTGAATAGTGCCAACCCACTAAGTCTGTCTCCATAGGAGAGGTGCTTCAGCCTTCTAATCATCCTCGTGGCCCTTCTCTGGACACGCTCCAGCACATCCAGATCCTTCCTGTAATAGGGATCCAGAACATGACGCAGTACTCCAGGTGGGGTCTCACCAGAGTGGAGCAGAGGGGGAGAATCACCTCCCTTGACCTGCTGGCTATACTTCTCTTGTTGCAGCCCAGGATGTGATTGGCCTTCCAGGCTGCAAGTGCACATTGAGAGCTCATGTTGAGCTTCTCATCCACCAGCACCACCAAGTCTCTCTCCTCAGGGCTGCTCTCAAGCTAGTTACTGCCCAGCCTATATCAGTGCTTGGGACTTCCCCAACCCAGATGCAGGGCCTTGCACTTGGTCTTTTTGAACTTCATGAGGTTGGCTTTGGCCCACCTCTCCAGCCTGTCAAGGTCCCTCTGGATGCCAACCCTTCCCTCCAGCATGTCTGCTGCATCACACAGCTTGGTGTCATCAGTAAACCTCCTGAGGGTGCACTCAATGCCACTGTCCATGTCACCACAAGAGTGGTCCCAGTACTGATCCCTGAGCACCTCCACTTGTCACTGGCCTCTACTTGGACATGGACCTATTGACAGCCACCCTTTGGGTGCAGCCATCAAGCCAGTTCTGTATCCACTGAATGGTCCATCCATCAAACCCATACTGTACCAGCTTGGTATATAATAAATCCATGTTTAGGCCACTGAAAACACTGGCACTACCAATTCATCATTCGGAATCTTCAAAAACATGGTGCTGAAATTAGGAAATGTGTGATACTATTTAGTAGGCCATTATGGTCATTTGGCATGATTGAGACTAGTTGAACATCAGTTATACAAGAGTAATTTAAGGGCAAGCATCCTGTATAATCATTGCATCATTGCCAGCACCAGTCCATCCTGCAGGAATTGCAGCTCACCAGAGGTGTGTGTTCTCTCCCCAGTTCTAAAGCAATGGGATCTGGAGTGACACCGAGACAGACCCTACAGACATCTCAGGAGGGCCAAGAGCAACAGGTTGACTGCACAGGGCACTATGGGACTGATGCAATGACACCTCCTTGTCATTTACTTCTGGAGCATGCCACAGAAAGCACCACAGTTGGAAAAGACCTTTAAGATCATTAACCAATCAATCACCTCTAAAACCATATTCCTGCCACAGGACAGAGAGGCCATGTTACTTGCTAATAAATCTGTGACTTTAAATTTTCTTTTTATCCAAGCCCATTTAGTCCCCACACTGTAAATCTAGTCTCAAACCATGATGAGATAACAAATACACATTAAAAGTTGGAAGAAAATCTGTCAGATCTATATACAGTCATGAACACACCAGGAAAGAATGGGTGCATGTGAAAGCAGTTGATCATCACTTTGGTAGTTACTAGTCTGCAGACTGGCAAATTATTCTGTGCCAGTAAATGTCATGAATAGAAGCCCACCACTAAACATTCTCATTATACATTTTATTTCACTCCTGCATTGTTTCCCCCCCCCCCCCCAAAAATCTTCTATGAACTAATTGTATTCTTGCCCACATTCTTTCTGCATTCTCAGCTATCTCTCTACAAGAACCTTTCAGAGCCAAGAGCATGTATTTCAAAATCAGATCTGTAGAGAGGATGTAATTATTTTCATGTCATAGATGTATAACCACAAGTAGCATCCTCTTGGTTAACACCTGCACAGCCAGCACTGGCCACTGCCAGCCAGCACCACACTGAAAGCATAATTCAAAAATCCCTTAAGTTTAACTAATTAAAAATATATGTATATACCAAAAACAGTGTTAAGTCTGGTTTTGATCAGTGTAACTGATGTGTATACATTACAGGTCCACACTCTAACATTCTGATACAAGTAACTGCACAGAGCAAAGTACAAATATTTAACTAAGTTTTTCTTCTAAATCAGCTTCAGTGAACCAGAGCAACTCACATCTGTTGCAATCATTTGGGCACTTTTCAAAGTGAAGCATTACAAAGATCTGATCTTTACATTTGCTGCTTTCTGCATCTCAAAAATAGCAACTACCTTTTCTTCGGGTAGTAGCAGATTTATCTCATCTAAACACTAGGTCAGCTGTAAAAAGGAAAATTACATGCTTTTGACTTATGCAAAAACAAAGAGAGGGAAAAAACATAATCATAAAAATCACACAGTAGAAGATTTTAGCATATTAAATGCAGCCAAACTCACTGCAAAAACACTTGGCTGAAAGCTAATGCTATTGTTCACATCTGAGAATGGCTGTTGCAGGACTGAAAACCCCTAAGTACTCAGAACCATAATTTCTTTTATTTCCTTTGAAGAAAAGCACCACCGACAGTTTATGGAAAGGTCACATTTACCCACTGAAAACAAAGTTTCATTAATTTATTTACTGTTCCTCACACTGTGACAGAGAAGTCTTACAGCTTTATAGCTGCACCAAAAATCTTGATGGCAGTAACAAGCTGCCATTTTCACAGTGGAGCTGCAGAAGACAAGGAGCTCAAATCTCATTTGAGTATATAAATGAGGTGGTTTGATTTTACTGAGGTGGCCTATATCTCTCAGTCCTGCTACACTTCAATGATCCAAAAGCACACAATACTTCCATCTGCTGCAAGTTCTCCTTAAATGATTCTATGAATTGAACACTCCATCTTCAACCTATTCAATCTACCTGGGGATTCTGATAATCCAACCATTTTCAAAAACTGTGTAGATTCAGACATTTAGCCTTAAATAAACAGCACACAATACATTCAGAAATACAAACATGAAAAATCATCTAAGAATGAAGTAGCTTTCACTAGCTTGCACATATTTGGATAATATTACGACATATGTGGAATAGAATAGAATAGAATAGAATAGAATAGAATAGAATAGGTTGGAAGAGACCTTCAAGATCATCACGTCCAACCCATCATCCAACACCATCTGATCACCTAAACCATGGCAGCCCATCAAGTCTCCTCCTAAACACCTCCAATGATGGCGACACCACCACCTTCTTAGGCAGCCCATTCCAATGGTCAATCACTCCTTCAATGAAGAATTTCTTCCTAATATCCATCCTAAACCTCCCCTGGCACAGCTTGAGACTGTGTCCTCTTGTTCTGGTGCTGGTTGCCTGGGAGAAGAGACCAGTCCCTGCCTATCTACAACCTCCCTTCAGGTAGTTGTAGAGAGCAATAAGGTCACCCCTCAGTCTTCTCTTCTTCCTCTAAGCAACCCCAGCTCCCTCAGCCTCTCCTCATAGGGCTTGTGTTCCAAACCCCTCACCAACTTTATTGCCCTTCTCTGGACATATTCCATCAAGTCAACATCTTTCCTAAACTGAGGGGCCCATGTAACATGACAATAAAAGTTTTGTAATCTTATATGAATTAAAATGTTCTGTCAGTTCTGGATAGAGAGTAGAGACTAGAATGTAAAGAACATACCTGGAGTTGCATATCGGCTGCAGCACACACTTTTTTGGACTCACACAGTCTTGATACCATGTTTTTCGGTAGAGGCTTAAAAAAAAAAAAAAAGAAAAGTCAGAACATCTTTAGAATTGTTGTATATTTGTAAATAGTATGCTTAATATTAGAAAAGGAAGAATGTTAAGTACTCTTGGTGCTAATAAAAACGCATTTTAATCGCTTTGCATCAATGAAGGAAATCATATTTGCTAACAAAACATTAGATAGGCAATTCTATGCATCTATGAATTAAGCTATCAGCAGTAGTTTACATAGCAATCAAGAAATTATAGGGTCTCAGTGTTTGTTTTCTATACATTGATACAATGTTCCTTTATATGTCATTTAAAAATATGACTGTCTTCAGAGATAAAAGAACAGATAGGGCAGTTAAAAGTCCTCCCAGGTCATCTTGACTAATTGTCAAAAGCAAACTTTAGAATAGTTTTTCCTGCTGGTCTTTGAGCATATTTCACCTAGACTTGCACAAAGGCCCACATAATTCCCGCCGAGCTGGTGAGGTTCTCATAACTCCAACTGGTACAGCAACAGACATTCTACCTTAACCCACATAAAAATGCTTGGTCATACCGAACAGTAAGCATCTGCCCTTTGAAATTTTTAACAAAGTTGAATGTATTCCACATCTATGCAAATAAAATTGCCTGTGCCACCACAGGCTGAAAGTCAGAGGAATTTTTCAAGTCATTAAACAAATTCCTTTTGACTTTCTATCCAGACATCCACGAGTACATCCAAAGCCTTTTTAATGCCAGATTTTCAAGACTATCTGTATATGGATGCCTGACCTTACCCTTCTTCCCACTATTTCCTGAAGCTTTTCAACAGATATTCTTCCTAACAAGCACATTTATTGCTATCAGTTTTATTAACCAAACACATTCAGTATGGCTAAAGCAACTTAGGTCTTGCTAAAATATTGAGGAAGTTACTACAATTTGTACAACATAATACAGATGTTTGGTATTACACTGAACTCTGAAAGCATACCTACACTTTTACAGCATGTTGAATTGCTCAAGAAATGAAAGTGTTCAAGAGGGGACTGGACGTGGCACTTGGTGCCATGGTTTAGTAGTCATGAGGTGTTGGGTGACAGGTTGGACTTGATGATCTTTGAGGTCTTTTCCTACCTTACTGATTCTATGATTCTATGATAAATGATAGATGAAAGTCTACAGATCCTGATGGCAGAGGCGTTTATTTAGGTCCTGTGCAAACAATATGATTTCAATACAAACCATATTAATGTTCACAGAAAAAAATCAGCTCCAGAGAAGTTACACATAAGTAAAGAAAATACTATCAATTAACTCTCTGGAAGTTAAAGCAGATAAGAAGAACTCAGAAGTTGCACAGCTGTTCTATGCAGTAGCTTGCCAGGACTTGCAACCTCTCCTCCAAGAGAAATCTTAGCTGGGTAAAGAATGGGATAGAACAACATCCACAATTTTGCCTGTCATAAATGTGCACAGCTGTTACATTTCAGCACAGAAAAATGAACCAATGAACACAAAGTCTGTCCTACAGGGTGTCTTTATTAGGCTGGTATTTACCCTTCTTTTTAGTCTCTCACAGCTTCCCAAATACAGAAGTCCTGTTTGAAATTATATGATGGTTTTTGACTACTAGAGTTAGGAGTAAATGGGCAGTTAGCCACAGTAATAAAGATCTTTGTAGCCAACTACCTTGAGGTTCCATACTGGATTTAGTATTGTTAAAAATACTACTTAATTATGTAGAAAAGTTATTAAGACAAGTAGAAAATAAAATTACAAATGGTAAGAAGTATTTTGGTTGGACAGTTTTCCTCCTTCAAAGATTTTTTACACTGGAACTAAAGCACATGGGGGCTTGCAATAATGCTTTCAGTTGTCATGCTGGAAATCCTTGTTTAAGAAAACTTACAGAATTTTGAACTGATTTTATTATTAAGCTCCAAACCTAGCAGCAAGTTTTGGCAGCTTCTTGAAGGCTTTCACTCCCTGGTGAAGTAGCGCAGTATGGAATTAAGCAAAACGGATTTCTTCTATGGTCAACTGTATTTTCTTATTGAGTAAAGAATGAGAAATCTGGATGGAAGCTTTTTAATCGTACTGTGTGTCAGTGTTGAAAAAGCTGAACATCCAAAAATTTGGCAACAGCCAATGTTTATTTTACACAGTTATAATTTAAGAGTGTTAAAGCCAAGAGCACTCGTATCAGTAAGGTCAAACCAGCTCTTTCAATATAATGGATTTTCAACTTTATATTTCAGCTATACAAACATTAAATGATGGCTAAGCACGCAGGCTTGGTACACAAAACAGAACGAAAAGCACTAAGACTTTTCTAATTGGCATTTTGGTAAACCATTGTCCCAGAGATCGTCAACTGAATTGGGAAATCCAAGTTTTCAGTTCACTGGGGCACAGAGCGACAAGGCTGGGTGATGTGGTCAGACTCTGAACACTCCCCAAGAGAGCTGGTCATGTCCAGAAACAAACGTCTACCCTCTAACCCTCTGTTCAGAGCTAAGCATTTCTTATAGTCTCTTTACCCAAGACAGTGCTGCCTGTTTTTTTTCAATTGTACTGCTAATAGATGACCTCAACACAGAGAATACAGCTCTGCATTCATCCACTCCTCCCTTATGTTCTGCTATAAGCATCTAGCCATTCTAAATTGACCTCCTACAGGGAGACACAGAATGATCATTAATAACATACTAAAATCTCTCTGCCCAGGAGATGGTTTACCACCTTGTAAAGACCAAGTAAACTGTAGGTAAACCTAAAAGTCTCAGTAGCCCTAAAAGTCTCCAGGAATATGTATAGATATTTTTTTTTTTTTTTTTTTTGCAGCCATGTGAATATCAAACAAACAACACAGATCTACTCTGCCCTGAAGATCAAGCTTTACTGTTAAGCAGACTGAAATCAACAGGAAATTACAAATCATTACAGCAATGCCTACCGACAAAAAAGTACAGGGGAAAGACATCCATGTCCTTTTGTTTAAATCTACCAGTACTACTGATCTGGCTCAGACATTGTGCTGTGATCACAACCCATAAGCCAACCAGTATCTGGCACCAAAAAAACGTTCCCAAAATTAGATTAAATTGAAAGAATGACAACAAGGAGATCACTTATTTTTTTCCCCAAAGCACCTTTATAATTTTAAATGTTAGTATTTCAGGGAACTAGAATTAGATTCCAGAAGGTTTTTTAAAGATCACTGCTCTTCTAGAAAGTTTGTTTTTATGAATGTCAGTGTCCCAGCTTACACCCATCCTTCATGGGGGCTGAAAAGAACCCAGCCTCCAGGTGGTCAAAAGACACCTGATCCAGCTGGGCAGTGAGAGAGATTTGCCTTTCCCTACTCCCAGAAGGAGGGGTCCACTGGGTCAAAGATCTATTCTACTCTCCCTTCCTGTCCAGCAAGCCCTATTTGAGGAGAGACATGTCTTGGTTTATTGCTTTTTCTTTGCCACTCAAGAGGTCATCTGCTGCTGCTGCTTCCTGTATCGACCACATGGCCAGGCCTTTCCTACCTCCATTCTGCATCCACACTTTCTAAAGGACTGAATCATTCTATCCTATCCTATCCTATCCTATCCTATCCTATCCTATCCTATCCTATCCTATCCTATCCTATCCTATCCATTTGCCTCAAGGGAATCCAATGCCAGCCAGGCCTGGTTTTGCATATTTTTCTATTTACCCTTTTCCTTACACCTTTGTAACCTTTCCTGTCACTGCTATATAAGTATTTTGTTAAAAAATTACCTCTTTTTACTTCCAAACTGATTCCAGACCATTTTCTTTTGTGATTTTACCTCTCCTTTCTCCTGCTAATTTGGTTTACCTTACCAGGAAAAGGGAGATGGGGAGGGAATCTAAATCTGTTTCCATTTGGGCTTTTGGACTCCAGGTAAAGCTCAAATCAGCACAGTCAGGCATACAGATAAGCTGAGGTCTTGAGTGTACTGAGGAAGGTGTACTGTTTCAGACAATAGAAACTATTTCTTCTTGCTTCATCACAATCTCATACAGTCCCTTAATAAGCAGCTGAGTGAAGAAAAAAAATATCAATGCATCTGTATAATTGTTTTACTTTTATCAGTTCGCTAACAAAACTACAAACATCCTCCTAGAAGAAAGACTTCACAGAGCTTTGGCTAAAGTATGCTGATTGAATAACCGTTCCATTTTTAAAATTCAAACATCACACACTTGACTTTGGGTTCCACTTTTCCATCCTTCCATATTAAGCAGCATTAAGATCTTGGCCTGAAATTTTCAGCATCTTTGCCATGGTGGCCAAAAGTACAGAATTCCCTGTGTCCCAAACCACGCTTAACTCCTTACCATCGTGTAGTACCATGACACAGTACAACTGTTTACTGTCTGTGGGTTTATTGTTGTAATCAGGCTAATATAATATTGCCTTTGTAATTCCAGCTCTGTGAAAAATGAAGTCAGTTCAGATTTGAACAGCTGAAATACTGGCCTTTGTTCAAGGGAGTCTCCAAAGACACAGAAGCTTAAACTGATTTAGCTTGACAGACCTACCACATATCTATGCACTTAAACACAATTAAACACAGTGATATGGAATGGTACACATGATCCAGACTGCTTAAGCACTGCTATGACCTCACTTTGGTACAGCTTCATGAGCTTACCCAAGTAATTCAACTTTGGTAACTAATTAACACAGTCTTCTCTCTCCCCCTCTCCCTCCTTTTTTTTTTTCCCCTTACCTCAAGGATTTTCTGTTTGGAGTTATCTTTAAGAAGAAAGGAAAACTTGGCTTGCTGCTTTCTTGGAACAAATATTTTCGTGCTGGCCAGTTTTTTGAATTAAATTCACAAGACTTGCTCCTTTTTCCAGAAGAGCTTGCAAGTGTTTTCACTCCTCAGTAATCAACAGCACAAGCTTTCTGTAAATTTCAAGTTCCTTTGGACCAGATCCTCATAATCCACAGATATATGCACAATGCATTCTCATCTTTGAAGGCTTACCCACCAAGTCTTTTTTCTGCAGTGTTACTGAAAGACGATTTAAAGTGTTTTAACAGTCAAAACAATACCTCTTTCCCCTCTTCTTCCTATAAGCACGAGCACTGATCCTAAGTGAGAATCCAGAGGACCATTCTTTCTACAAGGGGCTTTTACAGTGGGGGCAACTGTAAGATGAGAGTACACTACCAAGTTTTCCATTATTACATTCAGTAGGGGGGCACTAAAAATTACACCACCTAAAATTTACAAGCAAAAACTGCACAGATGCAGGAATGCTGAAAGGATGCTTTTTCAAATTATCTGCAGTGCCACTTCACAAGCTAGGCCAGTAAAAACCCCTCCTGTCACTGTTCAGCTAAGTATGTGTTGATGTTGCAGGTAAGATCCTCCTGACACAGAAAAGCTCAGTCTCTTCATTCCGAAAACAACACTTACTGGAAGTTCTCATATGGAACAACATTTGAATGAAATGGCTTTACAAATTTCACCTTTTAACTGTTTCACCTTTTTTCTTTACTTCCCCTTGAAAGGGAGGTAACATGAAATCATTTTTTTTTCTAGTAACTAAAAGCCAGAGAAGAAGATGTTGATTCAAATTTCTATTTGCAAACCAGCAAAACTTACTCAGTATCAAACACAGAAAACAGAAGTCCCAGAAGTATTTCTGTGAAGTTGTAAATGTAAGAGAGCTAAGATTTTGTACTTATATGCACACACATACAATAGCTAAAAGTAACAGCTGCAACGATCACTGAACTTCAAGAGAAGATTACTTCAATCGATTTATAATTAAATGACAAATACAGTAACATGATATCAGATTCTTAAAACTGGCTCATATGAACAAGCAAAAACAAAAGCAGATTTATAAATGTTGGATAATGGCTTAAAATGCATTCTAAATGAAAAAAAAAAAAAAAAAAAAAAGGGGGAGGCAATTAAAAGCAAACCATCTAAAGACTTCAAAAGGCAGAGAGGGGTTTTAGACTCTTTCTCATCTTCCTGCATAATCCATTCTAGCCCCATTCAAGACTGAAACTCTGCATTAAACCTTTCCCAACTGCTCTCTCAAATTGCAAGATTTCACCACCAATAAACAGAAGTTTATGGAAATGCCAAATGGGACACAATGTCTGGTTCTTAGCTTTTCCACTGCAACTAAACACGGTTTAGATTTGTTAAGACATTTTGAAAATGCAAAGCCATAAATAACATTCCACAAATCTCTTTCAGATGTTTTAGTCAAGTTCATTCTCTGAACTCATATGCTGTCAGGTTAACTCCAATGTTTAAACACTACATGAACATTATAGAGAACACTTAGAAAGTAGTATTTCAGTCTGCACACTCAAACATATAAATGACAAACACTCCTGAACCAAGTACTTTTGGCTCCTAGGTTTCAAGGAGACTTTATTTACAGAGCAAATTTATCAGACAGTATCTGTTTGAATAGAGGTGAGGTAACATTCTGTTTGATGGAGGCAAGCATAATTGCACTTTCATAATACTGAAATATACTGAATGCTGAATAGTGGATAAAAAGCTTCAATGAAGTATAATATTACACAACTTAAAGGGCCTTTCTGGCTTTGATGGGTCGTCTGTTCTTCAACCATCACATTTGAGTACACTGAAACCTGCCTGAGCCAAAAGCACTAGACAAAGATCTTTCATTACTGTTTACTGGTTTGTATTTTTGAAATGGCTGTACAAACAGAAATCATGTTCTGCTGCCATGGGTGGAAAAAACCCACTGAAAATCATCTTGTTTCAAAGAGCTCTGTTTTCTGAACTCCCCATAGAGAGTAGATCCTTGCAGCAGATTGGCACAGCTTTAGACAGCTTTACACAAGAAAAAGGATCAGAACTTTAATTCAGAGACTCTTGACTGACCGAATCCAACTAATCCTAATCTAATCCTACATAAACCAGCACATTTTTCACCACAAAACATTTCAATCAGTAGCCTATACTTTGCAAAATGGGATGTCTTAAGCACAGAGCACTTCTATTTATTTCCATGATTTAGTATCTGAGCTTTATTTCAAGACATACTTTAGAGAGTTCAAAGATGAATCACTATTTTTGTCACAACTTACCTGTAATTACAACATTCCATATAAATTGATTCACACACAAGTTGCTGACTTGCTACACTAAGTTTGTGTAGTGCAGAAACTCTACTTTCACAGGGAAAAAAAGGTTGAAAGTTTTAAATATGTGATTGGAACATAAGCATTTGCTACACTTTTACAGACTATGTCTACCTTTTCTGCAGCAAGAATATTAACTTTTTTTCCCTGAATATCATAAATTATGAAATAAATTTGTCTATTGTTTATTTCTACTTGAAACATTATTCACAAATAATGTGAATATTCAATGTGGGAATGTGATTGTTTTCCTGCATACCTTTATTCCTAGTTGAAATATTTCACTGACTTAATTTTCCCTACCTGTCCTGTTTTATAATGCCTTGCAAACTGGTTCACCACTCGGTAGTCATTTGCAAAGTACTCCATCAGAATTGAGGGAACTTCAGCAAAATCAGTAGGACATCTGGTTCCTAGAGAGAACAATTGGACATGTTAGCATTTGCTATTTTCATTAACACCAACAGTAAACTCTTCCCAAAAGGTTTTGCAACTTTCAGTTTGGACTTCTGGTGAACTTTAATGTTGGGTTTTTTTTCATTTATTAAGTCAATATTTTATTTCCATAGCATTATTGTACATACTGCCAGAAAAGCTTCATTATAATCCTGCACATTTTATTATAAATCACAAGGTAAAACAAAATATTTGAACAGCTGGGTGAGGCACCTTATAAAGCTCTGGATCACACCCTTATACTAAACCAGACTGCAGCCAAACTGGCTCTACATGAAACACCAAATCTATTTAAGTGTCCTAAACCTAAATCAAACTACAATGTAAATGAAACTCTGCCTTAATCCCATTCACAGTTACAATTTTTAGCTTCCCTCTCTTGGCTGAGTTTACTTACGCTTTATATTAAACTCGCTTAATAACACCAAGTCATTCATCCAAGGAACACTCTTGCAGACTGAAGAAGTGTTCTAAGTGTAGTATCTTAGGTACTATCTTAAGAGTTAGTATTTTCATAAAGCACTTTCTCAAAACCCTTTATTTAATCTTTATCAACACCTTAGACAATAGAAGTTATTAAGAGGTATAACACCTCACTAAATCAAAGCTGCATTTCTAATTTTTTATATTAAAGTTAGGGATACACAAAGTTGCTGCTTTATTAACAGATGCACTGGGTCATCACTTCTGTCTGCTAATACCAACATTCAAAACTAGTCTTAAGTATGGTTTTTGCTTCTACTATTATTTCTTGAAGACTACCTTTTTTTAATCACTCCTTTGATCTTTACAAATCTTTCTCTAATTTTTCAAATCAAATTCACAATCTGTTTATGTTTTCAGCACAATACTGGTCTTCAGTAGAAACAGCATTTCCCATGCTGCTTTTGACCTCCTAAATTGTAAACTACATTCTTCCACAGTCCTCATTATCAAGAGGCAAAATAAAATCTAAAAGCCTCTGTTGGTAACACATAACTCTACCATGGACTTACCTTTGTATCACTACAATACAAAAATGGCAAAACATTTTGGGGGGGGAAAATTCCTTCAGTCAAAGCAGGTACAGAATCACCAAATCACAGAATGTGTCTGGTTGGAAGAGACCTCAAGGATTATCCAGTCCAACCCTCAACCCAGCACTGAAGGGTCAACACTAAACTCTGTCCCTAACTGCCAGGGCCACACACCACTTGAACTCCACCCAGGAATGGTGACTACACCACTACCCTGGGTAGACCATACCAATGTTTGATAACCCTTTCAGTGAAGATGTGTTTCCCAATATCCAGCCTAAACATGCACTGGTGTAGCTTGTAACCATTTCCTCTAGTGCTGTTGCTTGCCATCAAGGAGAAGAGGCTGGCCCTCTCCTCACTCCAACTTCCCTTCAGGTAGCTATAGATCTGTTTGTTTGATTTCCAGGATGCTATTATAGCATCTTACCCCAGGTAAGAAAAGCAGCATGACAAGCTGCTGTAGCCAGAACATGCCTTTGACTCCGTCACCACAACTGCAGGAGCTACAGTAGCCTGCAAACTGTCAGCCAATGCACTCCTTGCAACTGCTTGCAAAGAGGGACTAAATGAGACAAGGCAATATTGCTTTCTGTGCATTTACTAAGCTGTTACTGCACATTCATTCATGTTCACTTCTGCATGATAAAAAGGCCTGCCAATGATTCATGCTTGCAAATACAGTACATTTTACATTTATCCAGTTTGTTTTAATTAGAAGCAACTAGAAAAGGCCTGGCTTTACAGATTTTCCATACTGCCAGTGTATGTTTTTTTGCAAGAACTAATTCACTAATTTTCTTTAATTCATTTCCTAAATAGTTTCCAACCCAGGATTCATTTACACTCGGTAAAAGTTTAGCTCAGTTTAATTTCAATCCTCCAACTGTTCCATTACTATAAACTCCATGTAAGGGAAACTCGCAAGAATGGATACCACCACTAGAACAAAGACTAAGAGTACACCAAGAAGAGATACAAATGCCTAATTCTTATTAGAGAAGAAGAATATTCAAGTGTTGTTTGCTTGGGTTTTAGATAATATCTATCATGAGCTTCAACAAGACCAAGTGCAGGGTCCTGCATCTGGGTTGAGGCAATCCCAGGCACAAATACAGGCTGGGCAGTGATTGGCTGGAGAGCAGGCCAGAGGAAAGGGACTTGGGAGTGCTGGTGGGTGAGAAGCTCAACATGAGCTCTCAATGTGCGCTTGCAGCCCGGAAAGCCAACCAGGTCCTGGGCTGCATCAGGAGAAGTGTGGCCAGCAGGTCAAGGGAGGTGCTTCTCCCCCTCTACTCAGCTCTGGTGAGACCCCACCTGGAGTACTGCATCCAGTTCTGGAGCCCCTATTACAGGAGGGATGTGGACATGCTGGAATGTGTCCAGAGAAGGGCCACAAGGATGATCAGAGGGCTGGAGCACCTCTCCTATGAGGACAGACTGAAGGAGTTGGGGCTGTTCAGTCTGGAGAAGAGAAGGCTCCGAGGTGACCTCATTGTGGCCTTCCAGTATCTGAAGGGGCCTACAAGAAGGCTGGGGAGGGACTTCTTAGGCTATCAGGTAGTGATAGGACTAGGGGGAATGGAATGAAGCTGGAGGTGGGGAGATTCAGGCTAGATGTGAGGAAGAAGTTCTTCACCATGAGAGTGGTGAAGCCCTGGAATGGGTTATCCAGGGAGGTGGTTGAGGCCCCATCCCTGGAGGTGTTTAAGACCAGGCTGGATGAGGCTCTGGCCAGCCTGATCTAGTGTAGGGTGTCCCTGCCCATGGCAGGGGGGTGGAATTAGATGATCCTTGTGGTCCCTTCCAACCCAGACTGATTCTATGATTCTATACTATGATACTATGATCTCATATCGTACTTTCAAGTCAAAGATACAGAAGTATATCAACATGACTCAACTGTTTCTGGCTTATCCCCTTTTATTTTCTTGGGGGGTTTTTTTGTTGTTATGTGAGGGTTTCTTTGGGTTTTTGTTTGTTTGTTCATTTTTTGGTTGTTTGGTTGGTTTTTTTTTCTAATCTACCCCTTCCTAGAAACTGCACATTAATTAAAAAAAGTTTTAAAAAACTTTCTTACCAGTGACATGTTGGTATCGAGTTCTTCCCAGCATAGAATGCATAGCATGCCCCATCTCATGGAAGAGATTCTCCATCATACCAGGACTTAGTAGTGTTGGTGCACTCCTTGTTGAATGGGGCAGGCTAAGCATAAGAACAACTACAGGCAGCTGGTATTCTCCATTTTCCTTTAGCCTGCCTCCACGAACTGTAAAGTGACAGTCCTTTCCAAGATAAAAGCAGACATATGGACAGCCAATATAACTACACCAATGACACTAAAACAATAATGAAATTACTAAGTTAACGATCAACTATCACACATAAACATATACTCCATTACACAAATTGAATTCAATGGTCATTAACAGTGCTGTTCAACCGCAGCATGCTGTTTCTCCACCTTTATTTGCTTCATTTTCATAAGGAAAAGTGCCTCATTTATAAAGAAAAGGCTGTGGTTTATGAAGTATTTTGTTCTAGAATTATCAAAATCTCACATTTTTTCTAAAAAGTATCACTAGTCTAAGGAGATTTACTCAAGTGCCCAATCTATCATTTATACATCGTGCTCCTCATTCTTCAGCAGTAACCTCTTTATAAAAATATACTACACAGCACTCAAAGTATATTGTGAAATGCTGGAACGTGTCCAGAGAAGGGCAACAAAGCTGGTGAGGGGTTTGGAGCACAAGGCCTACGAGGAGAGGCTGAGGGAGCTGGGGTTGCTTAGCCTGGAGAAGAGGAGGCTCAGGGGAGACTTTATTGCTCTCTACAACTACCTGAAGGGAGGTTGTAGACAGGAGGGGGTTGGTCTCTTCTCCCAGGAAACCACCAACAGAACAAGAGGACATAGCCTCAAGCTGCACCAGGGGAGATTTAGGCTGGGTGTTAGGAAGAAGTTCTTCACAGAAAGAGTGGTTGGCCATTGGAATGGGCTGCCTGGGGAGGTTGTGGAGTCCCCATCACTGGAAGTGTAGGAAGAGACTTGATGGGGTGCTTGGTGCCATGGTTTAGTTGATTAGATGGTGTTGGATGATAGGTTGTACTCCGTGATCTCAGAGGTCTCTTCCAACCTGGTTACTTCTATGCTATTCTATTCTAGATAGTAAACTAAAGCAGATTTAAACTTTTTCTACTGACCACCAATTTGCAGATGATTCTAAGATGTAAACTGTCTATTGTTCTGTACTATGTAGTTAATATACTAGAACTAGGCAGCATGTGTGAATGAACCACTGCAGCTGGAACCATAATGCAGTTTAAATCAGAATTTGGAATAAAAGTTAGTTATCATTACGAGTTTTCACCTTTAGAAAGCATTAAAAACTCAGCTTTTTTAATTCCTACTATTTAATAATAGTAGGCCAGAAAAAGAGAAAGTTGTTTCAAAATCTACCATCTCTCTAAACAGGGTTCTAGGACATTTCACAGAGTCAATCATTCTGTAGAGCAGAGAGTCTTGAGTTCAGGCTATCAGGTGACGTGTTTTAAATGAAAGGTTACTCACAAAAATAATTTTACCCCAAATCACATTTGAAATTGCCAACTTTCCCTGTTTAGCTTGCTTTAATTAGAAGTAACTTTCACAAAACTTACATGGAATGCAAGAAAGCCCTAATGCTACAGTCATTATCTGAATAAAACTCATGCTGGAATCAAATCATGCACGTTACCTGATGCGGTTTATCAGGCCGCTGAAAAAAGTCACAATAGATGTATCCTAGCAAACCTTCAGTTTCATGAACAACAGCCTACAGGAAAAAAACAAAGCATCATTTCCACAGTGAATGCATTGGTGTGTAAAACTGTAGACACAGTATATCTTAATCCCCAGATTTATAATGAATAAATGACAAATAAAGTGGGAATAATTACTCTAAATTAATAATTGAGATAAAATTGTTGGTAATTTTAGCCAGTAAAAAAAAAAACCACAACCCACACACATACAAGATTCACAGTTCATCCCTAAAACTGCAACATTTCACTCAAAACTAATTACTCACATATATTGGTATTAAAAGTAACACTATCTGTAGTCCCAAAATGACTTGCGAGAAGTTGACAGTAACTGAAGCTGATTTACCATGGAAGCAGAGATAGAAAGAGGAAGGAGTTGTGGTGTTTTCAGGCTATACCTTATAAATGTAGCTACAGATTTTGAGCAGATAAGTAGAAAAATGTAAATAAATCACTATTGGGTGTAAAAAGGAAAACAAAAGATTGTTCTAAACAAATTCATTGGATAAATGTCGGGATAAGAGGAGCTGTACCATAACAATTCTTCCCATTCCTTTTCTCTTCTCTTCTGATCTTGGCTGTTTCTGCTTCGCCCAGGAGAGATAGCATGCTTCTGGCTGGCCTTGGATATGTCTGACCCACTGTTTGTCTCTTTCCACTCCTCTCTCTCTTGGTACAGGGGACCTGGGGGGCGGGGAGTGGAACGGCTTCCCTGGTCTTTTTGACCAGGGGGTTTTCGTGTTGCTTGCTAATTGTAAATACTGTATATTTTGTACATATTCATTGCATTCCATTGTAGAGTGTAGTTTTTGCTTGTAAATACAGCTTCATTTGCTTCTAACTGAGTTGGTCTGGCTAAAAGTTAATGCTGGGGGACACTTCAACCCACCACACATACAAAAGGCACTTAAGAGCAAAAAGTCCTTCAGGTCTAACTTCTAACTAAAATTAAGACAGCTAATCTGTACTTTTAATAGGTACCCAAGTAACATAAAACCAAAACCTGATTCATGGCTCAGAGGAACACACCATCATATCTAACTTCCCTTTGTCATGTCAGATGCTGAGAACAAGAATACTTACCAACTTTCGAATATCTTCAGACCAAACCTCTCCTCTCTGTGTCTGTTCAGCATAAAGGGAGATTCCTAGGAGCTGACTGAACAAAGAGTTCAAACCTTCCATGCAAGCCCCAAGAGAGAAAAATGGACAGTACAAGCCAGGATCAATGTTGTACCTAAGGAAATACAAGAACCCCAAACCAGTCAGTTAGCTGAGCTTTGTAAAAACAGTATTCCTCACCTTCAAATCACAGATGTGACAAAATACACCAGATAAGCCTCATGTTTGGCTTTATTCTTAATATAGTGAAACTAAGTAACAGACTAGCTGTGGCACAGTTATGAACACTGGTTAGTGCTTCAGAGCAACTCTTTTTTTAATATGTATTCAAATCTGGATACCAAACTCAGCAGATGTTGACTACAATTTTCAGAGATGTGGCAAACACATAGCTCAAACAGACCCCACGGCAACACCATGGGTGGCCAGGCTCTGGCTTTTGATCCACAAAAGGCCACCAGCATTCAAGTGCCACTCCTGTGCCAAGACTGCACTGTGTAACTGATCAGAAAATGGAGGTGGCTTTCACTGTGATGTAAGCCAAACCCTCAGCCAAGGCAGGAAATCAACCAGTAAGCACTGCTGACTCTGTAGTCTTGCCTTTCACTGAAACAACAGAAACAACAAGGGGAGCAAATCATCTTACACAAATCACAGCTCAAGCTGTAGGGGCTTTCTGAACTTCCAGCTTTGAGCCACATGAAGATTTTAGCATGTGGTGTGGAGTTCAAATACGGACAAGCATCCTAAGCCTAATGTTAAATAACTAGTTACGTTCAAGGCACCATAGAAGATATCATCCTTCTGCATGCACAAACTGAAAATTAACAAAGAAACACTTTTAAAAAGTAGTTCAGACACCTATGGAGCCTATACTTGGGCTCAAACATCCTCAACCTCTGACTTTAATAAGTAAACAAACTATCAGGCAAACAAATGCTTTGCAGACTTGGACCTTCCACAAGCTGCTTGGGGCCACACAAGTCTTTGGAGATGACAGCAAAAACAGAACTGTAATCTCCCTGTAGTTGTGCACGCACTCCAAACAACAAAAATCTTCTTGCTCCCTCAAGTAAGTACAAGTGTTACTGACACCGTTTCCTGGGGTCTCAGAGTAAAGACAGTTCAAATATAGAGAATCACAGCCTCTCTATCTTCTTTTATGCTCTCCTGCTTTTGCTTCCTAATGACATGGTAACCAATTACTTAAATTTAAACACACATCAGCTAGACTACAATAGTTGAACACCAAAAATGAGAACCATGCTTTGTTAAGGCCTATGATCAAAAGGCTTAGAGACCAGCTGTGAAACAGTCAGCTGGTCCCCATCTACTTAACCAACCCTTCCTTCCTTCCTTCCCATTCCCACACACAAAAAGGCAAAACCTAAAAATGGAAGCCCAATGGGGATACTGCATTTGCCAATACGTCGCTTTCAACTGTGGCTACAATTCACTACTTGGCTTCACTGCGTGGTGATGCACAGCAGTGGGGAGTTACTTCTCTATGCCACAGCACTTGTTCTTGAATATGTCAGTATGTTTTATTTTTCTAGTATTTTTTAATACTATACTACCTTGATCACATACTCCAACAGCCTTTTAAAACTACCCTAGCAACATCTGTCAAAAGTACAGGCATGTTTTTACAGGATCTTCACAGAATAGGGGTAGGGTTGGAAGGGATCTCTGGAGATCATCTAGTGCAACTCTCCTGCCAGAGCAAGTTCACCTAGAGCAGGACAGCATCCAGGAAGATTTTGAACTACTCCAGAGATGGAGACTCCACCATCTCTCTGGGCAGCCTGCTCTGATGCTCCACCACCTTCAAAGTAAGGAAGTTCCTCCTCATGTTTAGATGGAACTTCCTATGCTCAAGTTTGTGCCTGTTACCTCTCCTCCTGTCACTGGGTACCACTGAAAAACAGACTGGCCCCATCCTCTTGACACCCACCCTTTAAGTATTTACAACTCTCTTTCATTTTGCTTATTGTCACATGCAATACAAAAAGCTAAAGCCAATGTATTCCATTCTATTTTTAATTACACTAGAACATATAAAATTAAGCAGATTTTGCCTCTATTGTACTGACAGAACTTGAAGATGTGTTGCAACACTCAAATTCACACTGCATGCTACAATGCACAAATTTTCCTTCTTACAATGAATCATTACACCAAAAGAAGAAAATACACATGGTATAAATTACTTTAGATGCAGCTAGATAAAAAGACTGGAAGCAAGTCTCTAAAAGAAAGCAGAAGAGAAGCCACAGAAATGTGGAGCACAAAAGACAGTGTTTTACACCCAGAGACCCCCAGAAGTACAGAACTACAGTGCACATGTTGAACATCCTCAGATTAAGTCAGTAGTTCCAAAGAGCTGCAACTCCTTCAGGAGTGGCACTCTTTGGAAAGCTGTAGTAAGTAAATCTTATGTGTCTCCAGATTTTTATAGCACCATCCTCTGATCACCTTCTGCTCAGCGTGTTACCATGAAAAGTTAAACCCACCACGAAATCCTCTTCGGATTCTGCTCTAAAGATTTCCCTGCATGCCAACTACAAGACCTCTTAAAGTGATCATTTTAGTTAAAGGAAAAACAGCACCTTTTAGCAGCAATACACAACAATCTCCATACTTTAGGACTGTTTGGTTTTTGTCATACCACTTTAAAACCTTTTACCATCATCCTGCATCCTACTATGAATACTAAACTGAGTTTCCCATTCAAAACTCAATGGCTTCTTTAACTAAGGACGGACCATTAATGAAAAGTTCACTATAGAAGTACTGTCTAGATAGAAGGTTACTATGACATGAAGCAGGATTTCTCCACATACATCCCTCCAAGCTGCAAAATATGGTTATCCTTAATTTGTTAAAATTACAACATATATTTCAAAATAAATTAAGAATGAAATAAAAGGTCATGATACTCTTTTTGCATAGCTGAAACATTACATGGGAAAATCTCACAAGTTACACATTACTTCTAGTTCTAATTCAGCCTTCAGTCCAGTAGCAACCTAGAGCTAGATCTCTTCAGAGACCATTCATATAAGCAGCACTTATTAGGTCTGGGTCTGCCCCAGTCCTGCTCATACCACAGTGGTTTCTGCAGAGCCACTCAAATATACTGTACCTTGGTTTTAATTCCTGAAATGTTTATTAATCCAGAGGGAGTACAAGGCCCATCTACACCTCTGTCTCAAAACCAGGACTATTAGAGACATGCTCAAGTGGTTTCACATGGAGATTGCATTAGGGGACTTTGCAAGGATTTTTGCAGAACTCATTTCAATCAGCCCTGCCAGAGATATGATGACCATGTGCAAAGCCAATCTAACACCTTCACATCTTCCTCCCTCTGATATCCAGTATCACCCAGGGGCTGTCCTGTCTCCCTGTAAACTGGGAGAAGAAAGCTGATTGTATGATGTATTTCAAGAAACAGCCCATAGTACAATACTAGAAACATATACTTCAGTAGATCAAATTTTAACTCCGCTGACAGCTCAGTCATACCAAATGACTTTCACTGCTGAAGGAAATAAAAACCTCCCAGTTGTAGCAGTGAGTTCAGCTGCAGGAAAAGAGGATACAAGAATGATAAGAAAGTCAAAAAGAGCACCTTTGAAAACACTTCACAAAATTAACCCCCATGTACACAGCAACCAAGAAAAATGAAGCGAAGCATGATGAGAACTGTGATAGCAAGAAAGATCAGACTGCTCAACATTTTCTGAAAAGCAGATCTTTTTTTTTTTTCTGTTGAACCTGTTAATCCTGGAAACCACTTCCAAGCATATGAAAGACAAAAAAAGTCATCATGACTAGTCAGCATGGATTCATCGAGGGCAAGTGATGCTTGACCAACTTAAACTCTGGTGATGAAACAACTGGCCCAGCAGAGAAGGGAATAGCAGCATACATCACCTACTTGGATTCCAGTAAGGCCTTTGACAAAGAAGCCTTTGATGTATGGGCTGGATGAGAAGATGGGGAGGTGGACTGAAACCTGGATGAATGACCAGGCCCAGAGGGATTTAGTCAGTGATGCCAAGTCTAGCTGGAGGCCAGTGACTACCACTGTACCTCAGAGGACAACACTGGGTCCAGTTCTGTTTAAAACCTTCATTAATGATCTGGATGATGGGGCAGTGTACCCTCAGCATGTTAACAGATGACACCGGGAGGAGTGGCTGATATATGAGGGGGTCATGCTGGCATCCAGAGGGACTTTGACAAGCTAGAGAAATGGTCTGAAAGGAACCTTATGATGTTCAGTAAGAAGTGCCAAGTCCTGCAATGAGAGGAACAAGCCCAGGTACCAGTATATGCTGAAAGTCACTCAGCAAGAGTTTGGACAAAAAGGACCTGGGGGTCCTGGTGGACATCAGCTTGAGCATAAGTTAGCAATGGGCCCTTGCTGCAAAGGTGAATGGCATCCTGGACTGCAGTAGGCACAGGATTGCCGGCAGGCTGAGAAGATGATCCTTCCCCTCTACTCAGCATTGGTGAGGCCATACCTGGAGCGCTTGTGTCCAGTGCTGGGCTCCTGAATACAGTGAGAGATGGGGACACACTGCAGAGGCTCACTAAAGCTACTGAGGGTCTAAAGCTTCTCTCCTATGAGGAAAGGCCGAGAGAGCATAGACTGTACAACTTAGAGAAGACATGGCTCCGAGGGATCTTATTAATGAGTATATTTATATATAAATGTGTATAATGAGTGCAATTAAGATGGAGCCAGGCTCTTCTCAGTGACATCCATTGACAGGACTGGAAGCAGTGGGCATAAACTGAAGCACAGGAGGTAGAGTACCCTCTGACCATCAGGAAACACTTTTTCCTCATGATGGTGACCAAGCACTGACACAGGTTGCCTCTAAAGGTTGTGCAGTCTCCCTCCTTGGAAATATTTAAAAGCCATCTGCACATGGTCCTGGGCAACCAGCTCTAAGTGGTCACATTTGAGCAAGCAGGTTGGACCAGATGACCATATGGAGCCTAGGACTAAGATCACACAGCTGCAGTCTGAGGTAGATTACAGCTTTATCAGAAGAGGGCAACACTTCATGCTAAATGCAAATGATTACCACATTCAGTTGAAATACTGGAACAACATGTTTGCTGAGGGGCAGAGGGGAAGAATGCTGAATTTGCCTTGTTTCATTTTTTACTGTCAAACCCCACAATTACATACTGCCAGAAGAAAGCAGTGCTTTTCTCAATGGAAAGAAGAGTCAATGTTAAAATATTACAGGGAGAAGTGCCTATTTTTTCCTCATTCTCAGCACTCCTTGAATATGTGCATTGTCCTCATGAACTTACCCCACAATGAAGAGGATGGGGAGAAGGCTCTCTGACAGCTATTTTGTAATACTCCGTTGCTATCCAAAGACAGGGGAGAAGGGATTTCAGCTGTAATTGCTTTGTATTTTGGAAAAGCACGATATTTATCCACTCACACATGAAAACAGAAGTAACAGACTATACTGGCTGAAAGCAGACTCCCCAGGGGAACTGGTCCCCCTACCCTGACTAATGTTAGAAGATGCCTGACGTTTTGTGTACAATAAGGTCTTGATTAAACCACCACTTTAATAATAAGTTCATGTCCATCAGTTCGGGTCAAACATTGTCAGATTCAAGTATCTTCCAGGTTTAATGAAAGATGCATATTAATATTCTACTTTAAACCCAACATTTTTTAGATAGAATGTTAAATAAATAAATAAATAAATCTGTTTAATAGTTCTAATCTCACCGATTTCTCCATATCTACTAGGGTACAAAGATCAAAGATACTGAAAAATCCTCAAGTAGCACTTGGTGTCTTATAATACATGAGTGGTATTTAAATTAAAGGCTCAGGGGCGACCTCATTGCTCTCTACAACTACCTGAAAGGTGGTTGTAGCCAGGAAGGGGTTGGCCTCTTCTCCCTGGCAGCCAGCACCAGAACAAGGGGACACAGTCTCAAGCTGCACCAGGGGAAGTTTAGGCTCGAGGTGAGGAGAAAGTTCACCGAGAGAGTGATTCGCCATTGGAATGGGCTGCCCGGGAAGGTGGTCGAGTCACCGTCCCTGGAGGCGTTCAAGAGGGGACTGGATGTGGCACTTGGTGCCATGGTCTAGTCGTGAGGTTTGTGGTTACAGGTTGGACTCCATGATCTTCGAGGTCTCTTCCGACCTTGGTAATACTGATACTGATACTAATTATTTTCAGACAATCCTGACAGCAGTCAGTGGTGATTATTTTCCCTTAAGTTACCTGGCACCCCTAGTCCTTTTGTTTGCTGGGCACTGCAAGTCATATATGATTATGATAATAGAATGCCATTTTCATAATCAGATGATAAAAATCAGGTGCTGAAAAAAAGCTACGGCTGACTCCACACCCACGAAGCAGTAATCATTCCAGACACTAAAACACAGATCTAATTCACAACTTTTTTATTTGGCCCTACCTGGTACATGAGCTCTTTCAAAAATCAAGTCAAGACCAACTATCATTGAAGAGAGCCTAACACCAAACTTTCACTGACTTCAGGTTCTCTCTGGGTGTTCTCAGGAACAGAAATTAGCCAAAACCTCATCCATCTGAAGCTGATGTCCTATAATCAAAAACTCAGGTCCTGGAATTATTTCAGTGGCAAGAGCAAGCATATGTCTGACTATTCTGGGCCCTCACCTTCAACATTTACTGCTCCTCACTGCAAAATGAAAGGTGTAGCATTGGAGAAAAGAACAATGGGAGAAAGGGAAGACATTAATTTGAAATGCTTGAATCTTTCACAGAAAAAGAATATTCAATTAGCAGAACAGGAAATCCTACAATCTCTTCTAGATCTGCAAAACCAAAGTCTGGCTGGAAGGTGTGGGTGGAAAAGTATTTGGAAGAGTTTAAAAACTACATGTTCCCTTATTGAAAATTCTTGTTTGATCCCAGGCTCAAACAGTAGCAGCCATTAGCAGTTTATCATTTCCAGATGACAGGAAAGAAGCATCTGTTTGCTAGTCAATGATTATGCAACTTCATAGATTCACAGCTTCATCACCTTAGTGAAACTGCAAGAACCAAACATTTCCCAGGGACAGTATTTCAGTGTTCAAATTCTAAGCTGCTGTTAGCATAACATCTTACAACAGAATCATAGAATTATCAGGGTTGGAAGGGACCTCAAGGATTATCTACTTCCAACCCCCCTGGCATGGGCAGGGACACTTCCCACTAGACCAGGTTGCACAGAGCCACATCCAGCCTGGCCTTAAAAACTTCCAGGGATGAGACTCCCACCACCTCCCTGGGCAACCTGTGCCAGTGTCTCACTGCCCTCATGCTGAAGAGCTTCTTCCTAACATCCAATCTGAATCTACCCATTTCTAGTTTTGCTCCATTCCCCCTGGAGCAGCAATGGAGACTGTGATGTGACAATCAAGCCAAACTTCCCTCAGCCCTTTGAATGAAGTTTCTAATGCTGTTCAACAGACTTGGGTTGTATCTCCAAAACACTCTTTGACCCAGGTCAGAATATCTGAAAGACCACATGAAACTCCAAGACGAAGACTTCTATCAAGCACTCACTAAGCACTTGAAACTGCCCTGTAACAAAGAGCGAGCTTGTCTGTGTTGGATGCAGAGCTTTTTTGAGGGCTGATCCAAGTCTGCAAAATTAATTTCTCCTGAAGCTAAAGGGGAAACTCAAAGTTCACCATCTTCTATCCCAGGTGTATGGTGTTTCTTTGATCATTTTTTTCAAATATGAAACCAAGTGTATTTGAAAATGCACACAAAAGCTTCCCAACAAAACCCTACCAACACAATGCATTCCACTGCACATAACTTCTCTAGTGACAGAATGAAAGGACCAAAACTTCAGTTAATGAATTCATTGAGAGCGACTGACCTATACAAAAAGGAGCAGAGTTTCCAAAGTACTATGGCTTAGCCTGTCCCTGAACTGCTCACTGGTCAGAGCAAAGAAATCTTCATCATCTACATATTAACAGCTGTTGATGAGCCTACTGTGCAAATAATTATTTTATTATGCTACACCTTGAAGTAGCTGCCATTCTATGAATCACCTTATGCTTGATTTTCAAGCTGTTATCAGCTGTGGGCTTAGGTAGTTGTCTAGCTTTAGCTCCTTCTATTTAAAACAAATAATAAAAAAATAAAGAAAGAAAACTACAAGAAACAGCTGCTTTAATGCAAGCTTCTGGTCAGTTTTTGGCAGGCTGCCTCTACATTTATTCTGCCAAGTTACAATTTTTATCTCCAATGGGAAATGTATTCAAGTATTTTTGGGAAAAGAAATCAGAAAGGAAGTTATTACAACCCATACTGAACTACACTAACAGGCATTATGCTACCAGTGAAATTTCTGCTAAGGGTTACTGCTGCTAGCAAGAAAGGTTAATATTCTGGAGACAGACAGTTAAAATCAGCATTGGAAACCAACTGGACCTCCATTTAGTGACAGCAACTGCAGAGAAGTGCCTAAAGACAGGTTTCCTTGTATGCTGTAATTTGCAGCTTGCTTGCTGTGCCAGCTGAGGACGACAATGCACGTGGCGTACTAACATCACTAGCAGTACATTGTACTGCTGTCTCCAAAGCTGGCAAATACATGAAAATATAGTTACAGCACTTCCTAAGGAAGAAAAAAGGATTTGGGTCAGCTAAGCAAGCCAAGGCATGAATCAAACATCCTGTCTGGACACCCTTTCACTTAAAATGTGAGTCCTAGGCCCCAGCAACATGATTCAGAGTGCTTCAAATAGGTACCTAGGAAGCCTTTGTCACCGGAAAGCAGACACAAATATAACGCCAACAAGAGTTAACTTGCAGAAGTTTTGAGCTCAGCTATGACCTCTGGAACTCAGGCTTCCTTGAGTGGACTCCATGTTGTCCACCTGAATCCCAAGAGGATGAATAGAATAGCCTTTTCTATGTGAAGGTGCCTTTGAAAATACAGGCAAAGGGGATAGATGTGGTCTGATGAACCACAACAGAACTTTGCAGAGAACTACATACTCCAGTCAAAAAGATTTCTTAACATAGAACCTTTCTTCTAGAGTATCAAAGGCCAAAAAACACCCTTATGGATTGATTTTTGATACCTGCAGTGCTACAGAAGTTTTCTCTACTGCCCTTGACCTTGAGCACGCATTTTTTTTTCTTAAACTATTATGTGAAGCTTAAAGATCTGCATGTACTTCTGGAAGGGCAGGAAAAGGAAATAACATCTCCATCTGTTACAGGCATATACAACAGAAAATATAACCATTAATCTAGAAGCTTATTTCCTGAAATCAAGAATGCATTTTTTACATGACTAGATACTAAAAAAAAAAACCCAAACCCATTGTTTTTAGTTCAGACCCAGGAAATATTGGGGTGCATTTATGTAAAACAATATAGAACGCCAGTATATAGATCTCATTCCAAACAAACCATAAACAGCATCAAATCTATACATGAACTAATAATCCACAGTGAAAAATTATATTTTTCTCTGTGACTAACTTTCAGTTAGCTACTTTGACTTAAAAACCCAAAGAATCATGAATTAAAGTCCCTTTTATTGTAATACAGAACTTTACATCATGTTGTTGTTTCTGAAGAACTGCCTAACTCCTATGCTTGAATGTCCAAAACTGAGACTCAAAAGCATAAACATAAAATCATAGTAGTATCATAGTATCAGTCAGGGTTGGAAGGGACCACAAGGATCATCTAGTTCCAACACCCCTGCCATGGGCAGGGACACCCTACACTAGATCAGGCTGGCCAGAGCCTCATCCAGCCTGGGCTTAAACACCTCCAGGGATGGGGCTCCAACCCCCTCCCTGGACAACCCATTCCAGGGCTTCACCACTCTCACAGTGAAGAATTTCTTCCTCACATCCAGCCTGAATCTCCCCACCTCCAGCTTCATTCTATTCCCCCTAGTCCTATCACTACCTGAGATCCTGAGAAGTCCCTCCCCAGCCTTCCTGTAGGCCCGCTTCAGATACTGGAAGGCCACAATGAGGTCACCTCGGAGCCTTCTCTTCTCCAGACTGAACAGCCCCAACTCCTTCAGTCTGTCCTCATAGGAGAGGTGCTCCAGCCCTCTGATCATCCTTGTGGCCCTTCTCTGGACACATTCCAGCACGTCCACATCCCTCTTGTAATAGGGGCTCCAGAACTGGACGCAGTACTCCAGGTGGGGTCTCACCAGAGCTGAGTAGAGGTGTGGAGAATCACCTCCCTTGACCTGCTGGCCACACTTCTCCTGATGCAGCCCAGAATCTGACTGGCTTTCTGGGCTGCAAGTGCACATTGAGAGCTCATGTTGAGCTTCTCATCCACCAGCACCCCCAAGTCCCTTTCCTCTGGGCTGCTTTCCAGCCAGTCACTGCCCAGCCTGTGTTTGTGCCTGGGATTGCCTCGACCCAGATGCAGGACCCTGCACTTGGTCTTGCAAAAAGATTTTGTCTGTTCATTTTGTCTTAAAACTTATTCCAATAACTTCATTCACTCTGAAAAAAAGTCTAACTTCAAAATGTCAAATGCATTTCTAACAAAGGCCAGGAAAGAATGAATATTTTCTTATGTACTTTGTGTCAGAATGTAGGCTCGGAGACTTTACAAAGAGAAATCTCAGCATCCTCCTAAAGAAAGGAGAAACACAAAAGAAAACAGTAAGTTTCTTTGATGGAAATTCCTGCTTTAAAGGATAAACTGTGTTAAAAAATGTGGACATTTTACTTTTACAGTGTGCATCCCAGCACTATTTTTAAAAGAAGCAATGTAGCCAAACCAATTTTAAAACCAATTTTAAAAAGAAGTTAACTGACACAATGAGGTTTGGTTACTCTTCAAGAACTACAGACTTCAAACAAAAATGCTGTGTCCTTGTGAAGAACAAAGATGTAGTATGTGATTATAAATAATTATTCCTAAACTCGTATGACTTCACTAAGCCTAAATAAAATGCAGACTTCTAAAATCACTTTCATTTAAGCTATACATTTGGAAAGAAACTAAGACTGTTTTGTGCAGCATGACTTTCATCTGCTCTATTAAGAATGCTTTTTATAAACTTGGACTTTAGGGGTATTTGAGTAAAGATCACTGTTCATCAGAACATGAGCACTCAGACAGACTCTTAACTGCAGATTGGCTGCTTGGCAAGAATTCTTATCGGTGGCCATTAAATGTAGTCCCCAACATATCCTTATTTTTCATTTGAGAAAAATTACCCTGCTGACATCCACAAAAATACAGAACACTAAGTTAACAAATTCTAATAAAACAGATTCTGTCAAAACTTTCAAAGAAGCTTGAAAAACATCTTGGTAGTAGAAGATAAAAGTGAGATGAACCCCTCAGGTTAACTTAAAGAGATCAAGACAAGGAAAACCCCTTCCAATTTTCATTACATGCCAGACTATGAAATTTAATTCTTTACCTGAAGGGAGACTCTGAACCATGATTTATAGAAGACTCTAGATTTCTTAAAAATAATAATAATAATAGAAAGCCTTTGTACTCTCATCAACCATAGACTAGCACCTGTATTTCACATTCCCTTTTTTCTCTCTGTTAATTTTACTTCATAGAAAGTATGAGGTCCGGGGGTAATTCAGAATTTTGGTTTGGTATCAACACTCTACGCAGCTTTTAGATTTGATTCTGTTTTCACATCAACAATTTGTTCATCTTTCTATGGTGTTCTCAATAAGGAAATAATTTTTGAATCTTGATTTCTGCTTCACAGCAAGCCTTTTTCAGTAACCTTCAGGTTTTTCCCCCCTGTGAGCTTGGTCCACTAGCTTGGTTAGGTGCACATTAGAAGACACGACTTCCTCTTTGTATAAAGTTACACAAAGTTTTCCTTCTCTCTGAGCACTTTGTTTGAAATGTTTCCTGGTTCTTTGTAAATTTTGCATTATTTTTCCACTTCCAATTTAAAGAAAGGGACAGTTTTCTCAGACATTCCACGAACGGTCTGGGCTGTTTTTCCATGTGGCGCTCCTAAGAGAGAACACTCTGCCATAAAACTTAAAAAGTAACTTAACAAAAAGCAGCCATAAACAAGTGTGTTTACAAGTAACTCAAACTTCAATATTAGTTGCAGCTTTTAGTGGTTTGAGAAAGATTTGGTTACATTTCGGTACCTTGGTACTGAAGTGATAAAAAAGCCCCAAAAGTGCTACCCATTCTCCCCTGAGGCTAGCAGTCTATGTAGAGTCCCAACAAGAAAGAGATGAGTTAGTCTTAATTTCTGCTCAGATGGTCATGCCAAAATCCAAAACATCTGCAACTGCTGTGGTGGCTTCTCTTTCCCACACAGCAGGAAAGTGGCTTATTTTGGCATTGAGCTGTTCATCCCCAAGGCCAGTCTTGTTTATTTCTGCAGTCCCAAAGAGGTGGACTAGTCCAGAGTGCAATACACTCTGAGCACATCACAGTTGCAAGCTGAATAAAGTCTGTGACATTTTGGCAAAAATCCCAACAGTTAATTATAGCCAGCTAGGTCAGCCTGGTAAGCACCAAAGCTCAGGGAAAGAGGAGTCAATACCAAATGCACTAAGCTCACCACTCATGGTTCTCAAGAATAGTTCTGTGCCTCTGTCAGAAACAGCTTAAATACAGTAAATTCCATTTTCAAGGAAAGTAGGTGACCTCAAAAGGTCTCTTCCAGCATTTGGAGGTTTTTTTATGACCTGGAAGAAGTCAGCATCTTTGAAGGATCAGAGCCTTGAGAATTGTAACTGCTGCTGCACTTACTGAGAAATAATGGGATTTAATTAATACTATGGTACTTGGCTGCATAAAAACTTAACAGTATTATTTTTATAATATACATACTAGACATCTTCTTACTTGTTAGAGGCTGAAGCATGTTCTAGCATTCACTTTTTTTATTATCCTCAGCCTGCCAAAATTCTTGAGGTTCTCTTAATTATCTTCTTTTAAGTTACTACTACCATGAATTTCAGACACTGTCTGAAGTTTCTTTTAAAGGTACATTTATATTAACATCTGTTTTCTCTGTCACTTAAACTACTGCTACAAAAACATTACACTGTCCTAAGTGTGAGTTTAAAGATGTGGAGGCTGCATTATGTTTTGGTTTGTTGGGGTTTTTTTTAAGTTGCAAACTATCCTGTTACCATCAATGGGAGACTTGGTGAAAGCTGACAGAAACAAAATTATTGTGGCTAAATTTACAGATTAGGTCTGGAGCTCCTCCTGCTGTTCAGTTTGCAAAAGAGCAGAAATAGTCAACAATTGTAGAAGCAGGGTGAAAATAAAGGCAACCTGATATGATAGCAAATGCCATTAAGATTCAAGAGTCCAAAGGCATGTGAATATTCCACATTCTTCAGAAGTAGACATACAGTTCTTTAATTTCCAAGAATCTAACAAAATATTTCTTTCCCTAATGCTGTTTTAAATATAGAATAAACAGTTAGAATATAAGTACATAAATAGATTTAAAATATGCAATTTACCAATATAAACCAGACATCTTAAAGAAGTCGTGAATTTCAGTGTCATTTGAAACAAATTGATGTAGGTGTTAAAAAACCCGGAGAACTAGAGCAAAAGTAAAAGACCACATCAGGATCACTGTGTCTAATGTTTACTCCCAACATTTCTGTTTGCAAATATGATCATACAGACCAAAACAGTGAACACTAAGCCCTTCGGTAGACACTATCCCATCTAGTCAGACTGGCACCCTGAAGCGCAGCTATAATGCTGCTAAATTACTTAATCAATAACTAAAGCCCTCTAGTGTCTTTACTTATATCTAGGTTTGTGAAGATAATTTGCATCTCGTGTTCCCGACCATATCTGGGAAACTATTGTTCTGTACATCACCAGGAGTCACAGTGACAACAGTAGTCCAAAGGAAATTTGCTTTCCTTTTACCAAAATCATTTTACTAAGCAGAAAGAAAGAAATTCCTAACAATACAAAAATCAGCTCCCAGATTTGGTGCCTGAATAAATAAAAAGTAGCAAAGATACACTGCCAATGTCTTAGTCTGTTTTACCTGCAGCTCTCCCTTCATAAAGCTGTTAAGCAATTCTTAAAGGAACTTTATTGGGTCTTTTAGAAAGGTCCACAAGGAAAGGAAATGTTTTCCTTCCTAATGCCAAAAAGAGCAGAATAATCTGTGATCATCAGCAACCCAATTACAGTATGATTAGTTTTATCAGATGATCTAAGAAGGACATTTGGAAAGTATCAGAAGACGCTCCTCCAGAAGGAGAAAGAAACGAACACCAAGTCTTCTACACCTAATGCTCAAAACCTTACAGGACACACTGATTCTAAAGACAAGGAAAGCATACACCATAGGACATATAGAAAGTAGACACAGACAATAAATTTAATCAACTTCTTACAGTCCTGTCAAGCACTATGCATTAGAATATAATTCTTGCTATTTTGAAGACTCTATACAAGCAAGGTAAATGAGATCTGCAAGCTGGTATCTTAATGGAGTATGACTGATCTTCCACAGATTGCTGCTGACCACTGCTAAGATGGGATGTGAAACCAGATGGACCTCAACTCTCCTTCAGCATAACCACTACTTTGTTCCCACTTTCACAGAAGCATGCCTGCTACCAGACCAGTTTAAAAAAAAAGCTACCACTCCCTGGCCCTGCCATAAAAAAACAACCCATGCATACATTGTGGAGTGTTGTGTTCTATTGCAACAGCTACTGGGAGCAGACCCAGCAGCTGGACATCCCTCTCCCTCCCCTGCACATTAAATTCTGCAACCCACCAAAACAGCACATGAGCTTTGCTGCACATACATAGCTCAGCTCCCATCTGAGCACACAACAGCAGTATAAGACAAGACCAATATTAGAGCTGCCACTCATAGAAGTACAGCCTCGGTAACAAAGTAGAAGAAAGCAGCAGAACAGTCAGGCCAACTGCTAACAATCCTTCTATGCCATGTCTATACTACCATAGCTTTCTGATCCAAAGTAAACTATTATTTCTATCAGATACATTTTTTTTTTAAACCTTTTTTTTTTAACCAAACTTAAACAAACACCCAACCTACAAAACTTCAGTTGGAGGAAGATTTTTCCTCCCCCTCTTGTGAGAGAAGGGCAACTTTACATTATCTTTTCTAATGCAAGCCTGAACGGTCACCACTGCTGATCTGATGAAGGCAACATGCAGTGCTTTTGTCTTTCAGAGCTGGCATCTCATTATGTACAAAAGTCTTCTGGACAATTTAAGTCTGTGTAGAGGATTTATCTCCCTGCCTTTGCAGGAGAAATAAGAATGAATACAATCCATAAACAGGGAAGATCTGCTCAAGTAGTTGCTATTTCAAGTCTGTCGGTGCATGTTCAGCAAGAGGTACAATAGTTAAAATCTGAAGAGGAGTTGAATTGTAGTCAGTGATCAAAATTTATTTTTAAAACATAGTAGTAGTATCAGTCAGGGTTGGAAGGGACCACAAGGATCATCTAGTTCCAACCGCCCTGCCATGGGGGCAGGGACACCCTGCACTAGATCAGGCTGGCCAAAGCCTCATCCAGCCTGGTCTTAAACACCTCCGGGGATGGGGCCTCATTACTGCATAAAGCATTACTGCAACTCAGCTAAGAGCTAAAAGCAAAACAAGAACAAGGTTTTTCTAGCTGTTCTGAATCCATTTCATCCTCTTATATCTTCAAAGAAGGGCCAGTATTTGCCAGTAAAAAAAAAAACAAAACAGGAACCAAGAACTCCTACAGGCATTCCAGAGTAACTAAAGAAAGTTACCAATAATTGCCCTACCAAATACTCTCTTTTTTCATATTGAAGTACATCTTCAAAGAAGGAAATCCTGTTTACATTGAGGACTTTTCTTATCCTTATTGCAAGGAACTAAAGACGTGAATTTACATTACAATCATCAACGTAAGGAGCTTACCTCTCAGCACGAAGAGCGCCACTGTAGTAAGGGTGATCCCAAGGCATCAGCTCCTGAAAGAGAATTCCAGCTTATAATTACAATAACAGACAGCAACTGAACCCAAAGGGAAAGTTTTATTTCCCTTTGAACAATTTTTTTTTCAGTTTTGACAAGTCACAGAAATTTCAAACATGCAGGGCTAAAAACATCATCAGAAATAGCATCGTGCGTGAAAACTTGAAACCTGCTTTGTAAACATTCACTTTCTGCCCTTTGTTTTGGTTATCTCACACTCAGTGCTTGGCTTCAATACAAGTAGCAGCTGAGCTGTCAAAAAGCATTTGAAAACAGAAGACAAAGTTCCTCTTTCTAATTATGTGTGGTACACTAAAAAAGAGAGAAATATTTTCAAAGAACAAGGTCAGATGATACTATTCTAAAACAAACCATACACACCCCTGAAACAGTAAACTACACACGAAAATTTCACTCACTGAATTCTGGGGGTTGAGCTTCATTTTCATTTTTGTCATCATTTCAAAATCTTTTTGAGTTCTGAAAAACATTTTTATCATGAAAGTGTTACTGAAAAAAAAAATTGAGCAATGGAATTCAGTACACAATAATACTCTGTCCTAAGAAAATGCCCATCATCAGAGATTGACAGTACTCTACAATAAACAGCAGGCTCATTTACTAAGGCAAAAGAACTTTTCTGTTCTGCTTCTGTCATTCAGGTACCTTCAAATCAAGACCACCTCCAAAGCGTTTTCTTCCTTACACTACACTCAGTTTATAGGCAGTGATGAAACTGTTTTGTGCTGTGTCAAACTAAGAGGCAAGAATGACTATCAGGGAAAATTGCTTGGAGATGTAAAATGCATGAAGTTGTGCATATGGAGAGAAGATGAGAAGTGTTTGTCATAGCCATGACCTAAAGGGTATGAAAGGCATGTGAGTAGCAGAAGTGGTGAGTTCTGTGGAAGAAGGACTGTGACCCTTCCGCAGCGGCTGCACTGCTTTGGCCCAGGACAAAGGACGCATACATGCCATACCACCACCATGCCAGCAGGGGCAGCAAGCTGACCTCTGAGACTCCCTACACCCCCTAGATTTATTTTGGGAACCTTTCAAGACAGTGCACATGCTCAGCAAACTCTGCCTGCAGGGAGGAACCCATGGGAAAGACGACTACAAAAGGCACAATGTTTGCCAGGCCAGGCCAGTGCCCCACCACCTTGGAACCCCAGGTTGGAGACCACACAGCACAATATTGGAGCCGGTGGTGGTGATATGGCTCTCCCTGCTATCACTGTCCTCTTCTCCTTCTCTGCTCTAATCTCTAATTTCTTTTGACTACATGTGATATTAAACAAGTCAAAGAACTGTTCTTTTACTGCACTGCCATTTGTATTGAAGAGATCAACTGGGTTCAACAGTCACTTGGTGCTGGGTTCACCTTTGTCCACAGGGATTCTTGAAACCTGCCTCTAAGCCCAAGGTTTGAGGCTCAGATCAAGTTACTGTTCTTCAGCACTTAAACCTGGTGTTCTTGTTTGCTGTTGCCTGCATTTCTTGACACAACAGTTGCTGCATTCAGTCTTCGATGTTCTTGGATTACAGACATAATTTATCCTAGGCCAACAGCTCCCCTTAAAACTCTGAGTAAGTCTTGCTTTTTCTTCATCAGAATACATAATAAGCAGCACTGACTGACTTCTTAGTGCAGAAGTCAGTCTATTCTTGAAGTATATATAGTTAGAAAAAAAAACTTGGTGAAAAAGACGTACCTTTCAGACAACTGCTCAGAAAGCTTCTCCAGGAACTGTCTAACTGTCTCTAGAAGCAAAATGGGGGAAAAAAATAAGAAATTTATTTCTTCCCTTAAAATATGCTCAGTTTACATCAAAACATTCCAAACAAAACAAGCTCCCTTAGAAGAAAGTTCTTTTTAGAACAACTACTCCATTGACCGCTGTGTCATCATTACAAGAGAATTTATAGTACATTGACTTTGTTACATGATGGGATAATTTTTGATACCTAACACTGTGCATTTTATTTCTCAGTCCTTTCACGCATGCCTTGTACCTGGATTTTTGGCCATGGTTCCCTGAAGAGCCCTGTGGGCAAAGGTGTCATACCCAACCAGCTGTGCCAGACTGTTTCGGCTGGCAAGCAATTCTTCTAAGCGGCTTAACTGCTCAGCGTTTGGGTACAGAAAAATCTTGTAAGCAGCTTCTCGCACCTAGCAAAAGAAAAATTACAAAGGTCACATTACTACAGTGCAACTTCTAAGGGAATCAAGTGATGTAACTGAAGATCTGGCATTACAGCTGTGTTTCACTGGTATTTTTGGGGAAAGGCCTAAAGCCTTTTAGCGATAGTAATTACAGCTGCCTGACAGTTATGGCTCTCTTAATCTGTTAAAAATGGAAGGAAGAAATGCAATGAGAAAACCTAGCAGCTGAAGACTGTCAAAAAGCATCTTGTTCCCTACTCCTGTTAACAGACCCCCTCTCTGCTCATTGCCTCCCTCCTCCTGCCAACATCTGTGCTTCTCAGACTGTCTTAACTCACTGAAATTTCTAAAAATTAAACCAAAAGAAAGCCAAATTGTTCTCTGCACATCCATTAAGCTGGCTCACAGAAGGACTGATAAGAAACAGAGACAGGGTCAGGAGAAAGAAAAAAAGAGGAAGAGTCTTCTCTTTTTTGAAGTAGCAAGCTATTAGTCTGCCCACCTGCCCATGGACAATCAGTCTTTCTCCCATTTCTGGTCTGTTCATTTTTGATTCAAAAGTCTCTCTCTCTCAAAAGATCACCTCAAGCCTCAGAAAATTTGGTTAAATGCTTTCTGTTTCACAAACAAACGGAAGATCATCTCTATTTTGTATGATCTTTTTATTTTATAAGCAAGAACTTATGCTTTCCTTGTTTGAAATAAGCTTCCTTCTTGGATACATTCTCCAGCTGGCATTTCTCACTTCAACATATGCTTCTTGCCACCTGTACTCTTGTCATGCACCACTCTAAAGAGCCTGGCTTCATCTTCTCCATGGTGTCCTTGTAGGTACTGGCAGGCTGCCGTCTGGGTCTGCACAAAGCTGGCTCCACTACAGGGAAAAACAGGCCCAGATTCCCCAGCCTTTCCTCACAGTGCAAGCACCCCTGCCCATCTTGGTGGCCCCCACTTAAGTCAAGCCTAAAGAGTGACAAGTAAAGGGCTATGATCTCTTCCACTCTCTCTGTACCCACTCATGAAGTACAGAACACTGTTGGCCATCTTTGGTGCCAGGGCCTCTGCTAATTTATACTCAGCTTGTTTACCACCAACCCTCTGAGACCTTTCCACAGATCAAACCTAGCCAGGCAGTCCCAGCTTGCACTATTGCCAGAAATTCTCCTTTTCCAGATGCAAGAATTCCTCTTCGCCCTTTTTGAATTTATAAGGTTCCCATCTGAACATTCAGTCTTGCCCTTCAGTGTATCGATTGCTCCTCCCAATTTGCTATCACCTGCAAATCTGGGAGGAAAGTACTCTGTCATTTCCTCCAGGTCACTGATAAAGATGTTAAACAGGAGAGGTCTCAGGACAGATCCCTGCAACACTTCTCTCACTTACTAGCCTTCCAGTAGAGTACAACACTTCAATCACTACTCTGAGTTTGATCATGAAATCCAAACTGTAATCTCATCATTCTCTATGACCTTCCTAGGGATCAAAGTGAAGCTAAATTGCCTGTAGTTCCCCAGTTTGGTGGGTTCTGGCTTTTATGAAGGTGAATGAAACATTATTTCCACCAGACACTGGGGATCTTCCCTCATCTTCTCAGCCTATGAAAGACAGCAAGCCTTTCAAGGACAATAGCCAGTTCTCTCTGGACTCAGATGTAGCCAGTCCGTTCCCAAGGTTGACTTGTCTTCTATTCCCAAGTTGAATCCTTCTCTACTGCTAGTTGTTACCTTTGAACCCTGTCACAAAGTGTAGCGGGCTGGGAAAACACATTGGTGAACACTGAGGCAATGAGCAGCACTGAGTATCATAGTGTATTGTGTGCTTGGGAGACACTACCTTTAAAGAACTGACAGCTTTCTTGATCTCCTTTACCCTCCAGAGCCGTATCCCATGGGATCCCACCTCCCAGTTTACTCCATATACACTGCTTGCCTAAAATCCAAGGTCTGTATCCTGCCCCTCTTCCTCAATCCATTCAGAATCTTCACAGCTGCACAAGGGGAGGTTTAGGCTGTTAGGAAGAAGTTCTTCGTGGAAAGAGTGATTGGCTATTGGAACGGGCTGTCCAGCGAGGTGGTGGAGTCACTATCACTGGAGGTGTTTATGAAGAGACTGGATGGGGTGCTTGGTGCCATGGTTTAGTTGACTAGATAGTGTTGCATGATAGGTTGGACACAATGATCTCGAAGGTCTTTTCCAACCTGGTTAATTCTATTCTATTCTAATACCTCCGTTATTTCTTAGCTGCCACTGCCAAGGCTGCCATTAATTATTATGTTCTAACATAGTTCTCCCTTGTTAGTCATAACACCATAATCATAAGCCACATGCAACAGCAGGTAAAGTTAACAGAGATGCATTTCTGTTACAGTTTATGCAAAAGCATGCTTGGGGAATACACACCAGATCGTCAGGACAGTCAGCATGCAGACCAGCCACTTGCAAGTAATTGCCTTCAGCTGTGAAATTATACCGAATGTGCTCTGGCAGAATATGTTTGTCAATCTTGTTGGGAAGGTGAGCGCCCATCAGAAATTCGTTACATAAGTCCAATATTCTGACATTGAGGTTGACTGCTTTCTTACGCTGCAAGAAAAATAAAGCACAAAATGCAAACAGAAAGTACCAAAAAATTGTTATCTTCAGACATTGTACAAGCAGAATTCAAAGCTTCTAAAACCTTACAGGACCTTCCCAGAAACATACTTTTACTATTAAAGTTATAGGCTCAGAGGAGACCTTATTGCTGTCTACAACTACCTGAAGGGAGGTTGTAGCCAGGTGGGGGCTGGTCTCTTCTCCTAGGCAACCAGCACCAGAACAAGAGGACACAGTCCCAAGCTGCACCAGGGGAGGTTTAAGCTGGATGTTAGGAAGAAGTTCTTCACAGAAAGAGTGATTGGCCATTGGAATGGGCTGCCCAGGGAGGTGGTGGAGTCACCTTCACTGGAGGTGTTTAGGAAGAGACTGGATGGGGTGCTTGGTGCCATGGTTTAGTTGACTAGATAGTGTTGCATGATAGGCTGGACACAATGATCTCAAAGGTCTCTTCCAACCTGGTTAATTCTATTCTATTCTATCAACAAAATCCTAATGTAGAGCTGAAGTCAACAAGATCAGATGCTCAGACAGATCTGTAATTTCAGAGAGATGTGAAATTTGACAGCAAATGTCTATGTTTCTGCTGCAAGAACAGGCACAGTGGAGTTTAAGTAGAATTTACATAAGCTTTGATAGCTGTTAAACTGTGCCTAATATGATTGCTCTGTAAAACACTGAGGAAAAAAAGAGGCATCACTGAAATGGATAAATCCTACTAGCATCCTAAAACAGATAACTGAATTACAGTTCTCCTCTTACTGTTTGTACTGCACTTTTTTATGGAGACTGCAAAGCATTTATGGTACTTCAAGTCTTTCCTTGATGAGTTTGAGATTTAGGGTTTCGTCCTCATCATTACAGTATTTCACACCATAAGATTTGCTTCAATGAACTTTTGAACAAGATCTACAACTTCTATTGCACAAGCAGCAAAGGAAAGCCTGGACAAATACCTATCCCTTTTTGAAATATTCAACATGATGAACTTGTCATCACAGTGCACAGAGTGCTGCTTTCTCCCCTCTGTAAATAGGCTGTTCAGAGAGCTAAGCAGCTACTTTACATATCTGGTGCAGACACCAATCAAAGAAAGCAGGATCCCAGGTCCTGCTTACAATATCTTATTATATCACCAAAACAAAAGAATGATGAGGGCCAAACTGGGAGGAACAGACAACTAACATCTCAACTTAAAAACCACCACACTTTAGAAGCAGTTTTTAATTGACAATTCCACAGAGGACAGTGGGAATCCTACAGGACAAACTGGCACAGAATCATCCCATCCCATGTTTCATGATCTGATCTTTGATAGTCAGACAAATTTCTGTTCATATACTATAGCAAAAAATTACCTTTTCTTCATCCAAATGAATGCCACTGATCTCAAAATCAAACATAAAAAGTTCTGCCACTCTCCTAAAAATACAGCAAACCCCTGTTAAAACAGCTTTATTTGATAGTAGACATAATTTCTTAATAGATTTTGCCTTCAGTAGTTATTTAGGTTTCATGTCTTTTACAGAAAGTAACACCACAGTTATGTGAATAAAGTTATTATGGACACAGACTTCCTAGAGTTTAGGTCCTTAACAGCTTACTCAGTGAAAAAGGACTTTTTCCTTTTTAATCATTTTAGTCACCTGTATTGAAAATATCCTTTAAAATAATTCCATTACAGTACTCTAGACATTTAAGCAATCTGTGCAAATTACCATTTTGATTTGACACTTCATTTATTCTAAGAGATCAGAAAAAGAGCACTTCATATCTAACATCCTTGACTGTGGGAGAATGAAGGAAGAAAGGAAGGAAGAAGTAACTAACTTTCTCAAACATTGAGCTTGTCTAACCATGTCTGCAAAGAAATAATTCAGAACTGTAACTGTTTAAGGAGCTAATAAAACATTTTACAGCAATCATAAAGCTTTAAATAACTGATAACATGATTTTGAATTATATAAACGTGTTTCTGTAAACTGAAACCAAATTATACAGCCTGTGCTCTCTTCTGCTGCTAAAAACACCAATATATATATGTCATAGTACAGCATTCCATTTTAAGCAAAATGGAGTTATTGAAGAAAATCTTACATTTTCCTTTTTCTTGTTTTGAGATGTCAGTTATTCAGGTTAAACATAGATTGTGCACCAGTCACACAAAGAAACATCCTCCAAGACCACACAAACACACACATAATTTAGTACTGACTCATAAATTAGTAACAGATGTGGTATGTTTTCCACTTGCATTAATTAATTTAACAAAACATAAATTATAGCATAAATCATTCCTTATTGCACATATCTATAAAGCTAAATCTCTAAGCTCTATTAAGTACCTGGTTTCTGGATCTAGAGAACTCATAACCATTTCATCAGCTAGCAGACGTCTCAAACTCTGACACAGTTCAACATCTGTATTTAATCTGGAAAGACAGAGAGTAAAGGAATCATAGAATCAGCAAGGTTGGAAGAGACCTCAAAGATCATCAAGTCCAACCTGTCACCCAAGACCTCATGACTACTAAACCATGAATCACTCATTAGCAACAAACACTAATATTTCAGTCTCTTGCTATTACTCATTTAAAGACAGAGATTAATATTTACTGAAACAACATCAGAAACCAATGCCTGTATATTGAAACTGCTCTCTGGTTCACAGCCACACTTAAAAAATGAAAAATTTATATACATGAGATGAGGTTTTGTGCATCAAACAGAAAGATAGTTTTGGATGGCATTTTGTGATAAATATGAGAAGACTGACAGCTTATTTTTTACATTTACAGATAATGATGGCAAAAGCATAAAGGGGAGAAAACTGTTTTCTAATCCTTAATTTGAAAGGACTCCATTAAAAGCTGCAACAGGGGAAGTTTAGGCTCGAGGCGAGGAGAAAGTTCTTCACCGAGAGAGTGATTCATCATTGGAATGGGCTGCCCGGGGAGGTGGTTGAGTCGCCGTCCCTGGAGGCGTTCAAGAGGGGACTGGATGTGGCACTTGGTGCCATGGTCTAGTCGTGAGGTTTGTAGTTACAGGTTGGACTCGATGATCTTTGAGGTCTCTTCCAACCTTGGTAATACTGTGATACTGTGATAAACTGATCACAACCCCAACTCCAACTCACTGTGCATCACTTGGCAGGAAGAGGTAGAGAAAATCAGAAGTGAAGTGAGCCTGGGAAGGAGGCAGGGCTGGAAGGAAGGCATTTTTGAGATTTCTTTTTATTCCTCATTATCCTACTGTGATTCAACTGGTAATACATAAAATTAATTTCCCCAAGTCTCTTTTGCCTGTGATAGTAATTGCTGAGTGATCTCATTGCCCTTATCTCAACCCAGGAGCCCTTTGCTGTATTTTTCTCCCCTGTCCAGCAGAGGAGGGAGAGTGATAAAGCAGCTTTGGTGGGCAGCTGGTGTCCAGCCTAGGTCTACCCACCACAATAGATGATCATATAGTACTTTTCAAAACTGTATATGGAAACAGCAAAAGAAAAACAGAAAGAAAGAAAGCCAAACAAGCCATACTTCTCCACCATGGTGCCAATGGTCCTGCAAGCTTCTTCGGCAGCCTCTCTGAATGCAAAGTCAGGATGAGCAATTTTCACAAAGTCTGCCTGACATATTACAAGAAAAACAAAACAGTGAGGCAAAAAGACAAATACAAGTAAATCTTAAATTGTACACAAAGTTGTACTCAAGCAGTTCCATTTACACTGACATTTATTTCTACAGTTCTCTGCAATCTATTCGCAGAATTTGCCATTCTTTGGAAAAAATAAAACTTACTGGAAATCTGTGCAGACAGCTCTTAAACCAGACAGTGCATGTGTCTTCCCAGAAAGTATCTTTAATCCATATATTTCTTAAGTTTCAGTGTCATGAGTATTTTAGACTCCTCAGAACACAGATACTCCAATATATTTAAATGTTATTTAAGAGGTTGTTAAAAATAAAATTCACAGTTAAGATGGAAGCACACCACCCAACGTGCATAGAGGGCTTATTTTCAATCCCTACTACTCTAATACATAGATCTATCAAGCTGTGCTTTGACAACATTACCTACTAGGACGAAATCTATTTCTGGAGGGACAGCCCAGAAGTTCTTCCAGATTCAGAAGGGGGTTTAATTTGACTTACTGACTTTGTGTAAGTCTCCAAATACTTAAAGGAGTTCAGAAGGCTAGAAGGATGCTAAAAAGGGGCTGGGATGCTAGGGGCTTTCAAGACTGGTGCTAAGAATGGAGGGAGGTGCTAGCCTTGAAATGATAAAGAATTAAAGATTAGGAATATACCAAAGACATTCAGTAAGATTTTGCAGAAAATACATTCAATAAGCTGGACTTTGTCTAACTGTATGATTGCAGCATGAGTGAAAAGGCAACCTTACAAACATTATACAAATCCTGTGCAATGTTGACAGAACAGGTGCAAAATAGCTGATCTTAACGTTCCTGCCCAAAGAAAACAGTCAGCAAATTGCTTCTAGACAGAGTTTTTGAAAGCCCAGCATCTTTGAAGATATACACTTGGAAGTAGTATGCAGGAGGCAATTTTAACTCAGCAGAGCGATGCACAACTATCACCACTAAATTTTGACATTACTATTTTAGTTAGATATTGTTAAAGAGGAATTAGGCATAGCCTATATCAAGTATGAGAGACAAAAGGATAATTAGTGACTCAACAGAGCATGTAAGTACTTTCTGGAGGAAAAAGTGCCTAGCACAAAAAGTATCTTGAATCTAGAAAGTAATTCAGACTTGAGAAGTGAAATCACAGAGAGAAAGTAAAACCTGAAAAAACAAAGAGGGACTTCTTAGGCTATCAGGTAGTGATAGGACTAGGGGGGAATGGAATACAATACATCAGGTTGAAAGAGACCTTCTGAAGCTGGAGGTAGGGAGATTCAGGCTGGATGTGAGGAGGAAGTTCTTCACCATGAGAGTGGTGAAGGCCTGGAATGGGTTAATCAGGAAGGTGGTTGAGGCCGTGGTTGAGGCCCCGTCCCTGGAAGTGTTTAAGACCAGGCTGGATGAGGCTCTGGCCGGCCTGATCTAGTGCAAGGTGTCCCTGTACACGGCAGGGGGTTGGAACTAGATGATCCTTGTGGTCCCTTCCAACCCTGACTGATACTATGATAGGAAAAAAATAAAAATCAATGACCTATATATAAAGAACTGATTTCAGTATGAAGGTTTTGTTTGCTTCTTTCAAATGAGGAATGATGCTTTGATAGGATATACTTCAGACAAACAGTTTCTAGAAAACAATACAAAGTGTTCTGTTAAACTTAACATTTAGTGATATAGAAATGTCACAGCAAATACTCCAGTTCTATGGGTGACAGTAAATGCAATCTAGGAAGTATCTACATTTTGTCTTCTTTTAACAAAAGCTGATACTGTTTAGTGACATCTGCTGCTTTTAATCTCTAAGTTCCCCATGGACCTTCAAGTAGAACCTTTCATAAATTAACAGCATGTATTGCAGCCCCATCTTTGAGAGCAATCCCTTATTTTCCATAAGGCAAGTGATGCAGGAAAGCTTATGTGTTAATATTACAGCAGAAATACAACTCTGATTTCCCTCTTATTTTTCTTGTTGTGGCCTTCATACCATTTTTACATCTGTCTTTAACTGGGTGGTTTGACAGGATTCATAGTTACCTATCATTCAGTAAAAGCCTTTGTAATTAACTTTCCATCAATTTACCTTTCTGTCTTACTACAAAATTTCACAGAGCTGATCTGCTATTTACTGCAGTGTAGCAAACTGTAAAATGGAACAACGTGGTATAAGCTTATTAAGTCAGTCACTTTAAAAGAAATTGCTACAAGTAATAATTAGAAACAAAATAAAACAAAACCAACCAAAAAAAAATCAAAACAAAAATAAACTTACCAAGTCTGCTACTCTGCACAAGCTATCTGAAAGTTGATCAAAGATCATTACAGTCTCTGGCCCAGGTGGTGTTGAACATGCCTTCTGGACAAGCTGCTCCGATTCTTGCAATGCTTTGTCCTGTGCTTCCTGAAATCCTTCTGGACAGCTCAGTTCTGGAACACCAAACAGACCCTGTAGTACAGAAAACCATGAAAACACATCACTACTACCCTCGTCAATTTCTGCCCCTTAGTGTCAGGATGGAAGTATCACCACAAAATGTTAGCCAAAATAACCCTAGCTAAGCATATTGTGATACTACAACAAAACTCTCCTGAATTGAATGTCTTTGTAGAGAGAACAGTCACACAATCAGCCAGACACTGATATCACATGAAAAGATCTTCATTTCCCAGAGCAAAACCTCACTGAGGTTCTTCTAGTCAGAGCTGTTCTCAGCAAACCTTAAGAGTTCGACACTAAATCCTCACAAACTGTCCTCTTCCACCCCATAACTTGCTGTGTTTTTTGTCAAAGCATTTTTTACCTCACTTCCAAAGCACAGGGACCAGATAAATCATGGGAAGTCTATTCACAGTCTCAAACGAGGCAAAATCACCCCTTTAAAGCAAAAGAGATCTATAAAGGAATGTGGGGACCAAGCAGGGGTGTCAAAGCAATGGATGAGTTGGGCAGAAGCCCGAGGTATCAACAGATTGCTGACAACAGCATAGCTGCATCAAGCCCATTAAATGAGCCCCAAACAGTATAGCCAGATCAAAGAAATGGGTCAGCAACAACTCAAAATTTTACAGTATGAACAGTTTTACTCATGAAACTCTTATCAAGTCTGGCCTTGTCTAACAGGGCAAGGTAGACACAGATAGGAGTTCTGTTCTGCACTTGTAGATGAGAGTTAAATAGGTCCAGATCAAACAAAATTGCCTACACTACCTGGTAGAGAAGCTCCACAATAAAGACCTACAACAGTTAAAAAATTAAGACAAAAACAGGACCTCTGCAAGCAATACACTCCTTCTGCAACTGCCCTTACATTCTAAGTGCAGCACCGAACAGTATGTGGCACGTGATTTCAGACAACATTCATCCCTTCCCAAATTTAACCTCCTCTAAAAAAATCACAATCTGTATTTGGAAATATGTAGGCACTTCATGCAAACTCTTTGTGTTGCAGTCAGTTGCAGTCAGTTGCATGTAGCTTTCAAGTATTTATCCAAATAAAAGAGCTGCAAACTGACAGCTTGCCTGTAAAAGTATACATTCTGAAGCAAACGTATCCTCTTAAGTATCTGTGATGTTGTGAGTTGCTTCTTACTATTTTCAGTTCATTGTTGCTAAAACTGCATTATTTTTTTCTAGTGCTCTTACTATAAACTGGCCACCCTAAAATGGAAGGATTGCCTCACACTTCTTATGTTTTAATTTATTATTTGGGAACAGGAACTGGATTGAAATGAACACTGAAAAAGGTATATGTATATACACACACGCACACAAACATAAATACACATGTACCACATCACCTTGCTCTGCAAGAGACTCAAGACTGCCCCTTCACTCAGACAGCTGATGCAATGTCCTGCAACGACCCAGAGACCTCCTGGCATTCTTGCTGCCCTACATCACCATTCACCCTCCCAAGTGAATGCCATGTGAATGTAGTTCTCTTGTGAACCGGAGGTATCTTCTCTTAAGAGATAAGGTAGCCACAGAGCTTCTCTTCCATATGACACCAAGTTTGATGTAATTTAAGTTTCCTGCAGGTGTCTGGGTTCTTTAATAGAGTGACTGCATGGCCACAGCGTTATTCCCTTTGCTTGGTCTCAGCATTTGCACTCTGTCAGAGCCTCTTTGCAAGACCGAAATACACATCTCTCTTCTCAAAGAGCTCTACATCCCTTCCGTGGACCACATGAAACCAGAACTCATTCTTTACACCAGACACGTGCACAGTATTTAACTGGATTCCTTCCTGGAGCAAGCATTACACCAGTTATCCCTGCAGAGGCAGAAGAAAAGTTTCTCAAATATGTGCTAGATTATAGAGGTCAGATAGGTGTTCACTGAACGAATCTCTCGGTCCCAAACAGTTTAACCAGCCTGGGCACCATGGCAGGAATACTGTAGTCAGTGGATCAACACCTGGATTTTACAGGTTTTAAGCATTCTGTATGTACTGTGCCACTGAAAGGACCTATCTTGTGCTGTCCAGGGACTTGTTTAGATTCCTAGGACTCTACCTAATGTACTTCAACTCATCCTAAAAAGAAATATACCAAAAAGTCTGAGTGTCACTAATCTAGCAACTTATGGCAACTTAGTTGCCATAAGCAACTGTCAAGAACAACATCCATAAAAGATGTTCAGCAGTCCAACCAATATTGAAACACGGCCGAAGAGCATTGGCATGACAAGGACAGATCAAAAAGGGCACAACCAGTAAGAGCTGGGAGTGGAGTGATGTGTATATACGTACATATGTTCTCTACTGAGGCACTAAGCAAATGTTTCAATAAACGAGGCCACGACTGTCGAACTCTTGCGTGTCCAGAAAACAGAATGCTTGGTCCATTAGAACTGAAACAATTCCTTAGAGAGACATAATCGCCTAACCCTCTGGTAACAGCCTGGCTGTCCCCGCCGTCTCGATTTAAAAGCTTTAAATTTAAAATCCACACAGATGCAAAGCAAACCGCAAGGCTGCCGGCAGCCAGGACAGCCTCCTGCCGGCCGCGGGCCCTTCCCCTCCAGCCGCTCACCGTCTCCCTGCCCGCCGCACTGCCGCGCAGCTTTGGCTGCTGCTTCACATCGAAGGCGGCGCCCACCGGGCACCAACTGGTGCTGACGGCACGGCGGCACGGCCTCGCCGCCCGGCCCCGCAGCGCGCGTCCCAGCACCGCCGGCAGCGCCTGCCGGCAGCCGGCCAGCATGGCGGAGCGGAGGAGCACGATCTGGAGCGAACTCCTGCAGCAGGCCCCGGCGCTCCGAGCTCTGCCGCGACCTCTGCGCGTCCGGATCGAGGGGAGGAGGAGGAGCGCCGGCGGGCACAGCCCCCCGCCTGCCCGGCTCCCTCACTGGCTGCTTGGGGTTAGAGGTGCCCTTTACCCGACCTGGCGCCGCTACGAGGAAGGAAAGTGCCTGGCGGCTGGGCGGGAGCTGCAGCTAGGCCTGCGCGGGGGCGTGGCGAGCTCGGGCGCCGCGGTGAGAGGGAGGCCCTCTGCTGGCTGAATTTATCTCTTGTTAAACCGAAGTCCATTTTAAAGCGGGTTTTTTTGGGTCTAAGTGCTTCTGTGGCACAAACTTACGGCCTGTGATTTACAGGGGGCAAAAAACTCCTCTCTGAAAAATTCACTTAACCCTTTCCTCTGTCACGGTGTCCCAGTAACTCCTTCCCTGTGAGTCAGCTGATGCGGGAAGCGCAGCTGTTTTTCCCGAAGGAGCACCTCACTCCGTTCATTTCGGCTCTGTGATCCATACTCGGGGTTCAACAACCGTGAGGATGTGTCTAGGTGTCCTTGCTCCCAGGCAGTATAAGGGGTGATGGGAAACCAGGCTCTAGGCTCTCAACATTACATTTATGCTGAACTTCATGATGCTGACCTGTGTCACTTGGTATCTCTCTTGTAGTCTCTTTAAAGAGGAGGGAGTGAGACTTACCAGCATCTTTTGTTATATTTTTAAGTTTTAGGGAAGACAAACAAAAAAAAAAAAAAATTTACAAATTATAAATTCTGAGAAAATTCACAGAAATTAAAATTTTATGACACAGAAAATAGAATAGACCAGGTTTATTCTATTCTTCTAGGTTGGAAGAGACCTTTGAGATCATCAAGTCCAACCCATCATCCAACACCATCTAATCAACTAAACCATGGCACCAAGCACCCCATCTAGTCTCCTCCTAAACACCTCCAGTGATGGCAACTCCACCACCTCCCTGGGTAGCCCATTGCAATAGGCAATCACTCTCTCTATGAAGAATTTCTTCCTGACATCCAGCCAGCCTAAACCTCTCCTGGTGCAGCTTCAGACTGTGTCCTCTTGTTCTGGTGCTGGTTGCCTGGGAGAAGAGATCAGTCTCAATCAGTTCTCAAGTATGGCTGCTTCAGTGTTGATTAATGATTGCCTTTGATTTGTTAAAATTTGTGTTTTCACTGACTAATTATGCTGTACTTTTGCACCAGCCTTGAATCTACATAGCACTTCCACCTATCACTCTGTTTCACTCAGTTTCAGACCTTTGGCTACAGAGCCCAAAGAACCGTATTTAAAAGCTGTAAAATCCGCCTGGCTGCAACAAAACTCACTTGTGCCACAGAGCAAGCAGCCCCTGTGGAGGTCTAAAACTACATTAATACCAAGTTTAAAAACTATCTTTAAATCATTGGATGCAAACCATTGAGATTTCAAGTCCACCTATGCATGCTACCTGGAAAGATATAAACTGGCTTGGAAGTAACTGCTTTATAATGTTCATAGAAGTTGGCAGGGACTTGCATGTCATGATTAGAGAACTTGGCATTTTACCTTTTGTTTCATCCCACTTTCTTTTGAAACATTTGTCCTTCAAAACTGGTGTAGGTTCCCCTGTGTAACTAGAGTAAGTCACCAAGCTGCTAATGTGTCAAGCCCATCACTGTATGTTCTCAAGAGTTGTCCTCTCTTGTGCAGAAGCTGTTCCAGAAACAATTGTAGCCATGAAGATGGTTTAAGCAAATTAGGAGAATATGGGATGGGGGGAGGGGGTTGGTAGGTTTTAAAAAACAAAGCTGACAACATTTAGATTAGGACAGTTTAATAAATAAACACCTGGTATCTTGTGACTGTGACAAACAGGCATTTAATTGAAACTCTTCCCAATATGACTCTAAGGCCTTGAGTTCTGTTTCAGCAGCTGGTCATGAAAACACAGTAAGTTGTACAAAGAGTGGCTGTATGCCTAATTAGGCCTGTCTTAGGTAGTGTGTTCCTGCACCTTCCCATTGTGATGACTTCACCAAAATAAACCCCAAACCTTCAACAAATGTCTATCTGGTCCCAATCTGCCCTGCAGCCTCCCTTTCAGCCCTCAGCATACTTGCCTGGATGTTTTCTGCTTTCTGTTGAAAGCAGTAGAAATTGACCAGCAGATAACTTTACTAGGGAGGGAGGAGGGACATATAAGTGCAGCATTCACAGATAATGTGAAGTTACATTGTGGGTGTTGGCAGCAGCTCCAGTGGGTCAGAAGTGCTGAACAGGAGGAACCCAGAGAAGGTAGTATCATCATCAGCATCTGCAAACAGCCCGTTGAAAGTCTCTCCTTGGTGAGCCTGCAGCCACACCTCATCTCCTCTCTGTAGCTCAAGGATGGCAGCTCCTGAGGCCTGGTCCTCTCCACCCTGGTACCTGTCTACAGTGTGCAGCATCTTGATGCCATTTTTAACTAGAGCTACTCGGACGTTCCTTGAGTAGACCGTGATGTGGTAGGTGAAATAGTAAACTCCAGAGTATTTGCAGGTGAATTTGCCAGTAACTGAGTTGTAGTCGTTTAGACTGTTATACAGCACTTTGTCAAACTTAATCGGGCGATTTGGGGTGGGAAATTTGGTGGAGACTGTAAGGCCGACACTGAAAGCACTCCTTGGCAGGACCCCTGGGGCACCTACATTCCCCTTATCTCCTCTGTCTCCTTTCAAGCCTCTTTCCCCCTGAATTCCTGGGTTACCCTGTGGTCCAAGATCTCCAGTATTACCTTTAGGACCTGGATTACCAGGTGGGCCAATTGGCCCTGGGAAACCAACCCTTCCAGGATGGCCAATTTCACCCTTTGTCCCTTTTAACCCTATGGGCCCAATATCTCCTTTTAACCCCTTTTGTCCTTGCAGTCCCAGCTCTCCTTTCTGACCTTTGTAACCCACTGTCCCTATAATTCCTTTTGGTCCCAGTTTCCCAGGTCGTCCTCTTTCTCCTTTATCTCCTTTGTTCCCCTTCTCTTCAACAGTCCCATTGGCTCCTAAGTGGGGGGAGAAAAAGAAAAAGACACTTTCTTGTGATCTTTCACTGGATTAGTGGGGCACAACATGAGTTTCAGCAGAAAGTATGTGTAGGTACGTGTCACCACTGCACATAATATGCTCCCTGTGCATACAATTTCTCATACATTTAGGTGCAGGATAAGCATAACATCTGAGGAACCTGCTGTTGTGTTAGTAAACAGGTGCCCTGGCTGAGACCAGCGAGGACAAGCTCAGAGAAAGGAAGATGTGATTTGTCTACAGGCTGGTGGTAGCACTGACAGCACGCGTCATCTCAGGCACAAGCAGCATCTGTCTAGACACTTGTTTCAGACTTCAGTATAGAAATTCAGGAAGAGATGTTTCACAATTTAATCAGAGGAGGGTTCTATTTGGACAGCGCTCAGAATTTCTAGGAGAAGGAACTTTGCTTGGCTTTTTGTCCTAATTGCTACCACATTTTCCATTTATCCTTCATCCAATTGTGGATGAGGAAGCTCAAATCCTTTGAAAAGCTTATTGCTGCACAACAGTTTGAAGGTAAAGCTCTGTGATGTGAAGAACAAATCAGCAGTTAACAGAAAAAAGATACCATAATGCTTGTATACTCTGTCGATCATGAAAAGAAGGCGATAATACCTGCACTAGAACCCCTAGCTTCTGAAGTTAGGAATAATGCTGTATTTGCAGTGTAATGTTCTCAATTTACAACTGAGAGAATTTTAACAGCAGCAATGAACAGAAAACAGGGGAGGCTGTATGGTGAGCTTCTGGGGAAAGCAGTGTGGGTCCATCTGGACAAGGACACAAGAAAAGAAGGTCGCTTTGGTATCTTTAAACAACATTTGTGGCCTCATGTCTCATGTTCCTCCCAAAACTGGGGTAATTTCTAATAGAGTGGAGAAAAGCCTGAGGGGTATAGAGCAGCTTGTAATTATTCCCACACAATGCATATACTGCATGTTATTCCTCAAGTTCACCTTCAGTATTTTGGAGAACCTGGACACTTTTTGGCAGGCTTCCATGATTTTGGATATATACATTGTCTGTGTACAATTAGTCTCAGGATGCACAAGTCCAGAATCTCAGTTACTGAATTTGTGCAAAATGATGGCTTGAACAATGGCTGACTCCCTATGTACAGGCCACTCTGCACATGTACATCCATCTGACAGGAGACAAACTGTATGTGCATGGGCTGGTTAAGCAGGTGAAGTATGCAGGACCTACTAAATTTTTAGGTATATAACTTGCATCTTCTACAATTTCTTTTTAAAGTCCTTCTCCCTGAAGTTTTATATATAGTTATAGAAGCCTCACTTTCCTAAGGTAGCTGCAGATGCTGTGAAGCTCAGGGGAGACCTTATTGCTCTCTACAGCTACCTGAAAGGAGGTTGTAGCCAGGTGGGGGCTGGTCTCTTCTCCCAGGCAACCAGCACCAGAACAAGAGGACACAGTCTCAAGCTGTGCCAGGAGAGGTTTAGGCTGGATGTTAGGAAGAAATTCTTCATAGAGAGAGTGATTGCCCATTGGAATGGGCTACCCAGGGAGGTGGTGGAGTTGCCATCATGGAGGTGTTCAGGAGGAGACTGGATGGGGTGCTTGGTGCCATGGTTTAGTTGATTAGATAGTATTGGATGATGGGTTGGACTCTATGATCTCAAAGGTCTTTTCCAACCTGGTCTGGTCTATTCTATTCTATTCTATTCTATTCTATTCTATTCTATTCTATTCTATTCTATTCTATTCCTCCTCAGCAGCTGAGAGAAGCATAAGAGGCAGGATAGGCATAAAGAGGCAGGAGAAGCATAAAAAGCAGGATAACAGGCTGAGTGAACAAGCTGTAGGGCATCAGAGGTAACAGGGTAATTGGAGGTGGAAAATTCCTCCTGTCAGCATATTGTCAGCCTCTGCTACTTCTGGGGCACGTTTCTTAACCTTCATGGTACTTCTGCTCGATCTAGAGTGTGTAGCATTCCAGTGCTCACAAACACAAGGGCAACAGTTAATAGACAAATACTAAATGAAAACACTTCTTGTCTGACCTTGTTGACCTTTTTCTCCATCTGCACCATCTTTTCCTGGACTCCCAGGAAGTCCTGCTTCACCTGGTACAGAAGAGAAAAACAGATTTTAAACAATTACATTACCAGAAAACTTGGGCTAAGTCCTTCTCTAATCCCTCCTCTTCAAGCCTGGCTTAAAAAAAAATGTAAAAAGTATTCTTATTCCTGACTTTCTGTGGATGCCACTGAGAGAACTTTTCTCTTATGAAAAAACTGACAGCACAGAAACTCTGCTTGATGATAGTTCTTTCTTTGAGAAAGAGGGCATAAAGAAGTGGGTAATTGAGGTATGTGGAGGAGCTATGCACTGATCAGGACCAGTAATGTGAAGACCTCTCGTCCTGTTGTTGCCTGTTATTTTTCCTGTTGGAAAATCACAGGAAAAGGAGTGAGGAAGCCACATTTGGCAAAGAAGCTTTGCAGAGTCAGGAAGCCTAGTAGTGAAGCGATAGTAAAACTTCCTTCTCAAGAAGAGACATCTGCAGAGGTTTGGCCAATACTAATGAAGTATTACAGTGGACTGCTGCTGCCTGTAGATCTGAGGAAGGCATTCGCACACTTGCTCCTTATATCTAGCATGACATGGACATTCCAATGCTCTAAACAGAGCAATAATAGAAGTCATTTTTACAGTAACATCACGAGTCACTAGGAGCCATGTGCTCAAGTACCTGGATTTGCATCCAGAACACAACAGAAGAAAAAAAGAGTTGGCAGTTTGGATGTAGCCACATTCCAAGAGTAGCTCTCCAGCCATATGGTCTGGAGAACAGTTCCCTAGCAATTTTCTGTACAATGGGCACAGTCCAACATCTGCTGAAATTTCATTGACTTGTTAGGGAATGTGGTGAGTTGAAACTACCACAGGGACCCAAACTAAGTCTCATGTATTTAATTGCAAAGGTCTATGTCCATACAGTATAAACATACAAGGGAATGGTACAGTCATCCAATTTGTTCAAACAAAGAGTAGTCAGTACAGTCATCCTAACAGCTTAATCTAAGAAAAAGAACTTGGGGACTTTATCAGAAACCAGTGGAGTAAAGTGAGAACCTTTATAAGATAAATGAAAATAAGTAAGCTAGATGTTTTCCGTTTTTCAGATTTTCTGGCCAAGAGGGCAGTTAATGGTATGTGCCTATTGGGCAGCTAATGTGTGGTTTGTCTGTCTGTTTCTAGATTATACCTAGGCTAGGGCACTTAAAGCAGAGAACCCCAAATCATTTTATAAACAAGAGAGTTCCAAAGAACTCTTTGGCAATCACTGAGGTAAATATATAAGTGGGTAGAATTGATCACAAGGGTCAAGCTCTCTTCTTCAATGGCCAGCATTGGAGGAGGACACTATTCATTCTGCCCTTGATCCCAACCCTAGGATGTGTTCCTGAATCCAGTTCCAGAATCCAGCTCCTGAATCCACTTCCTGTCTGCCACTGAGCCCAGGCTCAGATTTCCCCAGTGCTTGCCAGAGTACCAGTGGTGATGATGATGTAATTGCCAGCAGAGAAGCTGGGTTCAATGTTGTATATATTTCGTTTTATTGTTATTATTTTCACCAGGTTTAGGTTTTTTTTTCCAATCCATAAGTCTATCACCCTTATTCCCTTTCTTTTCTGTTTGTGAAGGCAGAGGGGTTAATAGATCCTGGCACTCATTTAGTGGCTGTCCCAGCCCTAACTCTTGACAATTACTCTTTATTGCACAAATTACAAGTGCTGGTTATTTTTCAGCTGATGCAGTTTACCATGCAGCCATGCAAACAGTTGTGGCATATAAGGCAGAAGAGTCAAGCGGCAGGAAAAGGATATGGTGGAGGATCCTGCCTGTGCCAGCATAGCCATCAAAGAACCACACATCAAATGACGCCTTCAACACTGGCTCTGCAGCATACAGTGTCTCTGGAGGCATCTGCTTTTCTGGTGGAGCAGGTGATTCCATAGTTTAGTAACCCCATCTGTTAAGACAAACATTTCTACTACCATGAAAGACACAGAAAAACACTTCAGCACATTTTAAGTTAATTTCCTTTGGACTCTTGACCTCAGATTGGTTAATGTGTTAGATTATATACTCCACTGAAAAGAAATGTGATTCACAATCTTTATTATCAGCACTTGCATGAAGAGCTTATCTGATAAGTACAAGTTTGATCTGGTGTGATTTGTGCAGCTGAGTTAGCCAGAGCCACAACAACAGTGTTTGTGACAGGTTTAAGCCATAATTCCACCTGCACAATGCCACATAATAACTGGCCTGATACAAGAGGAAAATTTCCTCCTCCAAAATTTTGTGTGTAAATTTGAAGCAGCAGATTTTTACTTGTCCTGTGCTTTGCATTCTGGAGCTGTATGGCCTCAGATGAAGTGTTATACGTCCATATGCCCACAGACTCATGATCTTGTGCAATCCTGGCCGTTGTCATCCCAAGGCTGAAAGTACTATGGAAACTATTAGCTTTAGGATGCTGAGAAGATTACACCTGTCTACAGTATCACACACAAATCTCTATTATAGCCTGTTACAGCAGACGTGAATCCTACGCTCTTTTTCATAAGTCTCTGTTCCTAAACTTCCCCCAAGTGGTTCTTGAATTACAGCAAGGAGATGCCCTTCAAAGCAAGTCCCACAAATGGAAAATTTAGGAAAGAAGAAATATTCTTACCACTGCACAAGGTATCAGCAGTTCATAGATTCGTAGAATGGTTTGGGTTGGAAGGGACCTTCAAGATCATCTAGTTCCAACCCCTCTGCCATGGGCAGGGACACTACCCACTAGATCAGATTGCTCAAAGCCCCATCCAGCCTGGCTTTGAACACCTCCAGGGAGGAGGCATCTACAACCTCCCTAGGCAGCTTGTTCCAGTGTCTCACCACCCTCACTGCAAAGAATATCTGTTTGGTTTGTGTTTTGGTTTGGGTTTTGTTTTGTTTGGTTGGGGTTTTTTTGCTGGGGTTGACACTCTACAGAAATATAGTTGCTATTTCAGAGATGTAGGAGCAGGTTTATAGGCTTTAAATTTTTCAAACAGGCATGAACATATTCCCCCAACAGAAGGTAAAGCCTTTCATTTTTATCCCATGACATCTTCATAGAGTGAGCTACCTGCCTTTCTTCATTATGTCTTTCTTTATGTTTTCTTCTTCAAACACATAAATGAAAAATGTTCTGAAGGCTAGGCAGAACAATCACATTAATGCAGAGTGACTGTAGAGAGCTTTGAGAAGTAATGGCATTGTGTTTGACACAGGAAATCATTTGTTCTGGACACAGTACCTGTGTCTCCCTTCTCGCCTTTTGAACCATCACGTCCATCACGACCAGGTACACCGTTGTGCCCAGGATTGCCAGGGATGCCAGGATACCCTTGGGTGCAGATGTCCTGCTTTTGTGTTTCTGCTGTGCTGACTACAAGAGCCAGCAGTATAATCCAGCTTTTCATTCTGTAGAGAGATTATATGATTTTGGCTGAAAGATTTAAGAAAGCAAAAGTACCATGGCTTAAATCTACCTTAGAAGGGGATGGGGAAGGGAGGAAAAGGGAAATTGGTTTTCACCATGTCTCTTGTTTTGTTTTGTTTTATTTATAGGTCTCTTATATAACATTAAGTACAATCCTGGAGCCTACTGAGTGCTTTATCAGCCATAGCATCAATAAACATTTGAAACATTAACTCTTCTTTACACAGTTTAAAATAATCTTTAATTCTCTATGATTTGGAGCACCAGATTCTGCTCCATATTTTCCTGTGCAGTATGACTTGCAGGAAAGATTGACTCTGCAAAAGGAAATTTTGATGTAAGTGGAGGGTGAGCAGCTGAAAGTCACAAAAGCTCTGGGGAAGTTTAGGGCTGCCCCTGATATCCTTAGGATCTAGATATCAGACAAGAAAATAACAGCTCATTGCATCCCAGAGATTTCCATACTGTTCTATTTAAACCGTGGGGGCTTTGACAAAGCACGGATTTCATTTACTTGGCTGAACTTAACCCAGATTTCAAGATCATAATAAAAGGGCAGCTCAGGCAAAGTTACCTACCCCCAGCTTCCCAAAAATTACAGCAGGGAGCATGCAGTCTCAGCAGCTACAAGGCAAAGAACCAGGTGTCAAATTCCAATGAAAGCTGTGAAACCCCAGTGTCTGGCCAGTCTACAAAGGAGTGAATGGTCAGAATTTGGGGGTGATGTAGGTAGGACTAGTGATCCCACATGCATGCACAAGGGTTCATGCGATGTTCTGTTTCTCTGGGCTATAGTTTTGCTTACACCTAGGCATTCTCCTTTTTCAGAAATTTCTTTGTGCATCCCTCTAGTCATTACAGTGCCCACAGGGAAGCTGTTTCATGGCCACTGCTAACTTTTGAGGCCATTTGAAGTCCCTTTACATCTTCCTTCCTATTTCAAAGAGTCATTACCAAATAGCATCTTTTGCAACTGGAATCTGTAAAGAAACACTTCTTTACTCTAATTTCCAACCTTTATCAGAGTTGGCCATTAATAACTCAGTATCTGTCCAACATCTTCTTAAGGGAAAAATAATATAATTGAGCCAAACAGCTCATAACCAAGAAGAAACAGAGGTCTTAATGCCCACTTCACAATCCACATTTCTCCTTGCACCTACTCACCAAAGCAGAGTTGTGCCTCTCATCTCCCAGGAGCTGGCTCTAATGCCACAGGAGGTGAGCTAGGGCAACTCAACCCCTAATTAAGCACAAACCAATCACCTCTCTCTCTCTTTCTCTCTCTCTCTCTCTTTTTCCCATTGAAGTTAGTCATCTGCTGGGTTAATAAGTTGTTACCTAAAGTGCCTCATGTATTTGCTCTTTCATTTGAGCATCCCTTCTGTACAGTATCTCTGAATACAGTCCTACCAGAATGCAGTGATACTTCTGGACACAGCTGGTGTAAGGGCAATTAATGGGGAGAGATTAGACTGAGGAACAAAACCACAAAAATCAAATAGCAACAAGATTAATGCTGATTCTATTTGGAATTAATATTCATAGATGTCTGATGCACATAAGCTTGGGTTATATAGGTTAAAAACTTTTACAGGTAAAAATGACAGGCAAAAAGTAAATTTTACTTAATTGGCTTTTGATTTGGCTCTTTAATGAGAACTTAATACTAAGATCAGTATTAATTTGGAAACATTAACCAGGAATGACTGAAAAAATTATGTCTCCTGTTTAGTCTCTTCACCACTATTTCTCAATCTTAGAAAACAGTGCACACAAATATCATGTAGAGAGAGACTTGCTTGTTATCAATGAAAGTAGTTACACCCTGTTAGCCATATTCAGTCTAAGTATTCTTTTAACTTAAGGGAGGCACATTCCTTAATCTTTTCTTCCATCTTCAGAAACATTCCCCATTTTGCAACAGTTATTGGAAATGTGATTTATGGTGCCTTTGCCAATGGTCTGCAGAGAGATCTTTGACCACCTAACAGCAAAATTCCACTTTGTCTGCTGCTGCTAGTTTGCCCTAAAGAAAGCTGAAAATAGATTTTCTACTTCTGAGCTATATAAATATTTGCTGCCTTAGTCAAAAGACTGTAGAGGAGTACATAAAGCAACACCCTGTATGGTAGGATATGGTGCACTCTGTATGTCAAAGTCATAGAATCATAGAATCAATAAGGTTGGAAAAGACCACAAAGATCAAGTCCAACCTGTCACCCAAGACCTCACGACTACTAAACCATGGCACTGAGTGCCACGTCCAGTCCCCTTTTAATACCTCCAGGAGTCCTGTCCACTGACAGAAAATCCAATTCCCAATTTTCAAGGGAGTGTTTCATGCCTAAGGAATAGACAGTTTGGTCCCCATACATGCACAAGCTGACAACATCAATATCATCATCATCATCAACACCATCATCATCATCATCATATATATAGGATCTTTGGTCCTTACCTCATTCACTTTGTACTTGCAGCGTGTTTAGACATCTTTAACCAGAGTATATAAAACCTTCATGTAAAGCCATGCATGCTTCAAATATGTGCCTTGAGGACAAGCACTTGTTTGGCCACTACATTCTCAAAAGTCAATGATTTAACTTTGAGAGCTGTTCAATAATTAAAACAGAGGTTTACACTGGAATCATGTTTCAACATTATTGTGCTACATAAACATGTAACAAAGTTAGGTTCCTGTCAAACAATGGACAATGGAATTAGGAACAAAAAGAGTATAGAAATTAAAAACACTGCTATGAACAAGGCATTACAAATATTAGATTATGAAAATAAGTAACAAAGATGAAGTTGAATTAGAGTAAATAAATTACATAGTAAATGAATGACAAAGTAAATGAATGACAGCGAGCTTCTCAAGTGTAATTTTAAGCTCCCATCCTGCAAGCATCAGCCAAATCTACTGTGCTGCTTATTTACATATTATTGATAACTAAATTTGAAGAAGCTATCACTTGATATGTGTCTTCTGGAAACTATTGAAACAGATGCTAAGGATTAGTGGAAGTAAAGCAACTGAGCGTATGCTGGTCATGAACAGTGAAGGATAAAACTAAGAGTAACAGGAGTGAACGTGTTACAGGAAGCGGCCTTAATTCACCTCTTTGTGACAGAAAACACTGTCTGAGGGCGTTCCCACACTGCAAAGGATCACATGTGTGATCCTCGTATCAATAAGGTATCCTCAGCACAGCTGAGCAAGGAATAGTTTGTTCTAAGATCTTCACCACCACCCTGTGGCAATAAGAAAATAGTGCAAGCATTGTGGTGCCCTGGTTTGTATCTGGGACATTTTAGCTACTGTGCTCTGAGGAAAAGGGAGGACAATGAGCAGCAATTAGCTGCTCTACTTGAATGAACTTCTGTAGCCAAATTAACCTCGCTGCTGTGCTAATTGAGAAGAAATGAGAACCATAACAAATAGCCCATTTCTCTTTACCTGTTAGGCACCATTTTCTAGGGTTGCTTAGTCTTGGCCTCCCCTCACACTTCAAAAGTTTGAGTCATTGAAAAAGAGCCCACCCTGCCAGCTTGGTGCTGTGCCCTCAGTGATCTGTCCTTCCATGCAGAAAACCTGGTCTTTTTGATGAACCTCCTTGGCTGCAGAGTGCTGGGAGAGCTGGTGGCTCTGGGGAACAGCCTAGGGGAGCAGCAGGGGCTCACAGGGATGTGGTACTCACAGTGGCAGGGCCTCCTGGAGTGGCAGAGTTTATGCTGACCAAAAGGGGCTGTGAATTTTACAGTGCAGCAGTCATGGCCTGTCTATCCTGATCCTGAGGGGAGAATTACATAATTCATTAATTACATCTACCTTGATGGACTTTGCAGTTAGTTTGGTTTAATGATTTTTCAGCAGAGAACCAAGAAAACTGCTAGGAGTAGCCTTGAAGACAAACATTGCTATCAGCTGCTTTTAGCAAGCCTTGTCTCATCACAGAATAATGGCTTGGAAATCATTACACAGTAGCAAAATTTCATAATATGCTCTTAAAAATTGTTGCATCTGATTGGCAGGAGCTGCCAGGGGTTTTAGGTTGTTGTTCTAATTACCTTTGCTAGGAGTGGAGTATGGTCAATGATCATGAGACGGATGGTCAATAAAAGAAGATATACACAACCTTATTAGCAGAGCAACTTCTAGACACTTTTTCAGGCCCTCATGAGTTGGTGTCACAAAAGTCTGGGTTATGTTTACAGGCAAAGGCCAAGGTTAACTGTGTCTAGGGAATCTGCTTATTGAAAGTATATATTGGGCCATCTGCTTTATTTCTTGTGTGCCAGAAATGAGGAATTTGGCATGTGCCTGGTTCTGCCAGAAAAGTCCCTCAGGATCTCCTTCCTCCTCCTGATGCAGTTTCAGTTTAAAAAAAAACAACCTAGGAAAAGTAGTCAATAAATCTGTATCATCTTGTTTTTCTCTTCTGAGTACACTTCTTGTTCTTCTAACCTCTGCCCTCTCACATTTTCCCTTCTCAACTGTGCTGACACCATACTCCAGTGATGTGGACACCTTCCAGCTTTGCTTGTCTGTGGAGTGGTTTGTCCATCTTTGTTGGTGGCCAACTCTGAATGCCTAAAGCATTAAAATGACTCACGTAAAACCTTGCTCAGGTGACATGTCCTGCCCATTTCTACCCTACCCCCTGTAACCAAGTGGCACAACTGTAGCATAAACAGAGGGAGGGTGTGATGGGTGAGCATCACTTTTCTGTTGTAGCCAGCAGTAGAAATTATCTGGGGATGTCATCTCAATTCATAGATTCACTGATTGCATTGGGTTAGAAGGGTCCCTCAAAGGTCATCTTGTCCAATCCCCTTATAGAAAGCAGGGACGTCCCAAATTAGATCAGGCTGCCCAGGGCCACATCAAGTCTGATCTTGAATATCTCCAGGGACAGGGCCTCAACCACATCCCTGAGCAAACTATTCCAGATTTTACCACTCTCATTGTAAAGAACTTCCTCCTAATGTCCAACCTAAATCTACTCTGCTCCAGTTTAAAACTATTCCCCCTCATCTTATCACTACAAGCCCTCCTAAGCAGTCCTTTCTCAGCCTTTTTGTAGGTCCCCTTCAGATACTGAAATGTAGTTACAAGATATCCCTGGAGCTTTCTCCTCTCCCGGCTGAACAGCCTCAACTCTCTCAGCCTGTCAATAGAGTCTATACGGGGAGTGGGATGTGTGTAAGTGTGTGTGTGTGTAAAAACATACACAAGTGCACACACACACCCCTGTTTTTGAAACCAGAGCCTAAATACCTAATAGTGGGAGTATGTGAGTTCTCAGCCTTAGGTACTCACCAGGACCACCAGAAGTCGGTTCTGACTGCAGTGAACTAAACCTAGTGCAGATCTGAGATTAAAAAGAAAACCAACAAACATCATCATATTGTGCTGACAGTTTATAAACTTTTGGCATATTCTCACAGCTACATGTTCTCCAGCTAGTTAGAATAACTGAGCTCTGAAAAATATGCAGAAACACACTAAATATTCATGTGTTTTCATTACAGACTACATGACATACAGTCTATTGCCTTCTCATTTCTCCTTCAGTACTCTAATAAAAAATGTCTGTTACCAGCGGAAATCATCATGTAGCTTCTAAAATAACCCAAAACCCAAACACAAACAAAAAACAACCCCCAAAAAACACCACCAAACAAGAACCTCCCCCAAACCACGACACAAGCAGCGCTATTCCTGCATGAAATAAAAGCTCTCAAATAACTTGAAAGTTGATGGTATAGAAAGATCTTCAGCATTTAGCCTGATTGCCAGACCATGAAATGAAATACACAAATGAGCTCACCATGGCCAGATGAATTGCAGACTCCTCAGAAAGCCTATTGATCACAATGTCCTACTACAGTGTTTGCTCAGAGTATGTTTTCCAGTCATCTGATCTGCTTCACTAAGTGCTCAGACTGTGCCTTTCACTTTGATATTGGAGCACTCAGGACACATCCCACTGCAGCAGCAGTACATGGGAAGCCTGGGAAACTCAGTTTTGAGGTGAACCAAGAAACAGAGATAAGACCTTGGATATTGGAAGGAGGGGGAAAAGAACTGGCAAACCCAAGTGTTCTGCCAGAACTGAACTTGCCAAAGTAGTTTTGATGAAAAGCTTTCAGCAAAGTATGTTATTTTGTTAAAGCTAATGAATCGCAGCAAAACATAATTTTTGACACAGCCTTGAGTAGGAAGGGCACGCTCAAGCCTTTCAGATGTGGTTCCCTGCTCTGTCAGAACAACAAGAAACAAAAAACTCCCCTGAATCAGAACAGTAAGTTCAATCTGCAGCAGTGTTGGACATTGCTCTGGCAAGCCAGCAGGATAAGTCTTTTCACTCAAATTTAGAACCATAGAACTGTCAAGGCTGGAAAGGACCTCAGGGATCATTTAGTTCCAATCCCCTTGCCATGGGCAGGGACACCTCACGCTAGATCAGGTTGCTTAGAGCCCCATCCAGCCTGGCCTTAAAAACCTCCAGGGATGGAGAACACACCTTTTGGATGAACCTTTCAAAAGGTTTTGCTTTTCTTCCAAAGAGAACAATATTAGTCCCTATTTTGCTAAACCATAGTACTTCAACAAAGTCGCAATTCTCTGATAGCTGGGGCTTTATTAATGCAGAAGCTGCATTTGCATTTACCTCCAAGGAGGACTGTGGCAGCTGTTTGCCAGCACAGTGACTGCAGATTTATATGGCTGGATAGTAACCAGGATGGGTTTTGTGAAAGACTTTGACCCTGGAAACAGGATTAATAGCTCTTTAAATGAACTTGTAGTGGGAAATAGTATAGATGTTACTGGAAAACAAGTAACAGGAGAGGAGGTGATAACTTGTTTGCTTTAAAATAATCAATTTTTTGTGCAAAAAGACAGTTGATGCATTTTTGCCTCACAGAGGATATTTTGTGGACAATAAAAAACCCAACCACATAAGAAGTTACAACTGCACAATAAAGTTGTAAAAGACACAGCTGAGGGACTTCAGCACTGGGCATTATTTAATTCAAACATGTACAATAACAGAAAAATAATGGGAATGTCAGTTTGTACTTATTTCCAGAAAATAGATTCATTTGACAAACAATGTTCCAAGAGTAAATAAACCTTGTAATGCAATTACTTCAGAACGAATGCACATCAAGCTACTGCAGTCCTATGCGCTGTACTTCAGCTGTCAACAGCCACTTAATTCATCTGCTCTGTAGCCGGGGGACTTCAATTACAACACGTGTAACAGCACGCAGATGGAAAGACACACAAAGCAATGCACGGAAGAGAAAAGGTTACAAAACACTTGTCCAAATAAAATATTTATATGCAAGTCATCCCTAGTATTTACAACAAACAGTTTTAAATTAGAGATCGGTCAGAAGGCATCTCCTACATACAAATGCCACACATACGGGGGGAAAAGGCAGAAAGGCAGTCAAAGAAAGGTACTGCGTTAATTATGGCTAAAGACCTTTGGCTCCAAATCTCTGTTATAATTATTTTCCAAAGACAACTAAAACGTGGAACATTTGAGTAGTTCCCTCTTTGAACTCCGTTATTACACTGACCACTAAAACTCAACATGAAATTTAGCATGGCAAGAGCCACTTGTAAAACAATCTTATTATTTTATACATCAAATGCTCTTGAGTTAGGTGCAATTATGGGTTGGCGTTTTCCTAACTCAGTGGGAACACATTTGAGGACAATTATATTTTGCTGCGTCTCATGCATAAAGTCTGAGGTTGTCTGCTCAGCAGGCCGTCGGAAAGGCTCTGGCTGTGCTTTATCTCAATGAGGGACAAATGTGCTTAGTAGTTGCCCTAGATTTTTATATAGTAACTTAAAGCATTCAAAAGCAAGAGCAAAAGAACAGATGTTGCCATCACACCTGTCCAGTGGAAGTTTTGTCATCAGAAGGAGGATCAGGGCAAGACTTGCTAGAATACAAACTTTTATATTTTAGTTGCAACTCTTTCTTCCAGGAGACTATAGTATCAGGCAGAACCCAAAGTATTTGCCTGTATTTGCTGTGTTTTCATTTTTCATGCAGCTTAAAGGTTATGGTGTAATCTAAATTTGGCCCATTTTGGTTTATTTTATCTCAATCTGCTGCAAAGTCTGATTTCAAAGAAGAATACAGAGAATATTACAAACCAGCTGTGTCTACGTGTAGAATACCATATGTAAAACTGTCCTGAGTTATTTGCGCCACGAAACACTTGCTTTTTTTTTTTTTCTCTCTGAAATTCACTTCTTGAGGAAAAAACTGCTGCATCCAAAACCATATGCAAACATTTCTGTTCATTTTTAGGGCTAAGGCACCAGCATTACTGCAAGGGAACAGACTTTGTTAGCAGTGACACGTCAGGTGATGCATCCCAAAACCTCCCTTCCTTTCACACCCCCACCACCACCAGTACTCCACAGAACTGAGCCCTGGAAGGAAGAAGGTTTTAGCAAAGACACATATGTAAGTGTGGATCTCATAATGTCTTCAGGTCCACCTAGGGAAATATCTGGGTGAGTGCTGCAATCCAGCTTCAGACATTTATTTTTTTTTGCATCTTTTGCATCTTTTGCATTTTTTGCATCTTTTGCATCTTTTGCATCTTTTTTTTTTTTTTTTCGCATTTTTTTTGCACCAGAACAAGGGGACACAGTCTCAAGCTGCACCAGGGGAAGTTTAGGCTCGAGGTGAGGAGAAAGGTCTTCACCGAGAGAGTGATTCGTCATTGGAATGGGCTGCCCGGGGAGGTGGTTGAGTCTCCGTCCCTGGAGGCGTTCAGGAGGGGACTGGATGTGGCACTTGGTGCCATGGCCTGGTTGTGAGGTTGTGGTGACAGGTTGGACTCGATGATCTTCAAGGTCTCTTCCAACCTTGGTAATTCTATTCTATTCTATTCTATTCTATTCTATTCTATTCTATTCTACTAAATAAACCTTTCAAAATGTGATTATAAAAAGCTTCATCTCCACTTACACAGTACATGCACCACTTTGGTTTGCAGGCCTGAATGCGGCAAGTGCCCACAAAAATGGGCATGTGAAAAACACAAAAGGGTTACTCATTTTAGAGGAAGGGCATGTATCCATGCCTGCATTTGGAAGTCTGCTCCTTGTGTTTAAATTGAGCATTTAGAATTATCTATGAAAAAAAAATCTGCAGAGAGATGGCTTGTTTTAAACATCAAAAGAAAAATACAACCCAGCCAGCTTTTTCCACTAACTTTCCCGTGCATTTTCTTTAAGCTGGACCATTGAAGATGTCAGTGCATATTTCCAGTTCTTAACTGTTTCGGGTCATCTTCCAATGCTATGGAAAGCACAAGCGATGAAGTTCACTATGCAGCAAACAGTTTGGCTGAGCATCACCAGACTTTGCATTATTGCTGAGCTATATACACAAGGCATTTGAAATGTACAGTTGTCAAAAGTATGTCATTTAAAATCAAACCCACAAACCTGGGCTTTGCAGAAGTTGCCACAAAGTTATCAGATCACAAAATCTAGTGACTAGTGGACTTCACAACACTGATGATAAATAAAAATATAGAGGTAATCATAGTAGTAGGAACAAATACATGTTTGAAATAAGGCATTTTACATTGTTGTTAAGATGCCTGGCCTCTAGCCCCTTGTTCGTTCTTCATATATTACAGATTCATGACAAAGCTGATTGTGTCCATTGTCAAAGAATACCCTTGGATCTGTTCTTATCAGATAATGCCCCTAATCAGCAGCATAGGATAAAGTACTGTGAAGACATTCATAGCAAATCACTTCTGCAACATATGGAATCTTTCTTTCCTTCCATATTACTAGCAGTCTTGTCATCCTTATTGAGACCTATCAAGCAGAAAGGATCAGTGCTGAAAATATCAAGATCTTTTATCTTCCCGGTGGCTTTTAAAAGCTTATTCTCCCTAATCAACTTCACGTCAATAGGCAAATCGTTGCAATGCAAATCATGTATTGCATATGCTGGCCAGAGCTGACCTGTCAGGGCCTTCCCGTTCCAATACAGTCTGACAACTCTGAAACAAAAATCCAGACAATTTCTCTGTCCCTTCCAGTAAGATTTTCTCTTTCTTTGTAAAGAAATAATTGGTCACAACCCATTGTCAATTGACTGTGTATAAGAAGCATGGATCCAGACTGCGTCACTATATTTACATTACCATTCATCCATTTCCTACATCAAACTATATATGAATACAAGTGTGAGAACTATGTAACACAGCCAGCAGTCAGCATGTACTGCCTCAACTCTGACTTTGTACATTCACATTATCTCTGTCATAAAAATAAAAAAAAGGGGGAATAAAGTACATTTTACACAAGAGAAATAAGCACACTGGAAATATAAAGAAGCATCTCTCAGGCAAAGAAGTGCGCAAAAGGCGATATAAAAGCTCTATACTGAAGAGCATACATGCATGCAGTATATTGCTGTGACTGAAAGTAATCAATCTGAGATGCCCTGGGCTCCTCATTTCCACCTGTGTGCAACAAATGCACAGATCTTTACAGTCCATTTCACACTCTGTTCATGTTTCTACATGACAGAATAAAACTTCCCTGTTCCAATCTGGAATATGGTAAGGCCTTGTGGGATGTTCTGCCATTTGGCAATTCAATAGAAGACAACAGGAAGGATTAGGGTCCACTATATTCCGCAGCAGCTGGTTAATCACATGTCTCCACCTGGTTTTAATGGAATGGATGATCTCTGCTCAGTGCTCCAAAAGGAAGGAGAAACGTCCCCTAAGATTCCTTGCTCATACACCCTTTAGGAAAAATTCCTCCCTGCCTTATATTTGGCCATCAATATAAGGTTAAGAAAAATGAAATGTTACAATGACCTGCATGACTCCATCACTACTTCAACATAACTAAGAAACAGAGAAGAAACACTGCTGCTTCAGAGTAACAGCAAGCTGTCTTTGTCAGAAGGAAGACTGCTCTTCATCACCAATGCTGACAACATCGACTTCAGAGCAGACTTAAGGAAATTCGTTCTTCTAGACAAAGGTTCTATTTCTGGCTCAAGGGAGCCCAAGGTTTTCCCTCCAAAACTGGAGATTCACTGAGCTCAAATAAGCTTAACCATATCTCCAAGGTCTTTCCCTGGAGCAAGTATCCCTCCATGACAATGTCCTTTCCAGGTCCTTGGCCTCTCACTTTTTAAAGGGGGTGAGTTTGTTGAAGGTATGCCAGAAGAGGGATGGCTTCCTCTTGGGTTCTGCCAAGGCAAAAACCTGCTGCTGCGGGATGCTGGTAGGCACAGTGATGTGGCGCTGATGAATAGGATGGAGACTTTGGTGTGGAGGAGGCACAGGGCACCCATTATAGCTGACACCTGCAAAAGAAAACATATCAGAACGTGTATGAGTCAGCTAGCAGAGCAACCAACACTGGGAACATTTAAGGACAGGACCATGGGACAAATTCAAGTGCCAATAATGCCAGTATGAATTTTGCTATGATCTTGAATTAGAAGCACTACTTAAAGGTTACCTTTTCTGATGTTGGGCTTTTTAATTGCTGCATTGATTTGGTTTAAGAGAACAATACCAGTAAAAATAACTTTACAGAATCACCAAAATTAAGCAGTAGTTTCATACAGCCTAGCTATGTGGTTTTCATAAGTAAATTCTGGTGTTTCAAAGGTATGACTTAACACAGTAGATACTTGTATTTCAGTCATTCATCAGAATAAGGCCAAGTGAAATATTGCTACCAACAAAAACATTATTTCTTCAATATGAAAAACAGTTTTCCAGGCTGGTGTTCTCAGACTTTGACCTTGGTGGATTCTGAAGAGAATCTCCTGATCACAATTTTCAGCCACTCCCCTGAAAATCTAGATAGGTTTTATAGGTATCTAATTGTCATAAAATGTATTTCATAGTATTAATCCCATGGAGCAGAGGACTACCTAACATCAACTCCTTTACTCCTAAACTCAGACTTAATTTATGTTCTCGCCACAGTAGAGATTTACCCACATTTGCCTTGAAGAGGGAAAAGGACAAAATCACAACATATTTTTTTTTTGAGAGAAAAGGAATAAAAAAGCTGTTTGTGTTTCCAGTCCATCCTTTCTAATAGTCTAAGGCAGAAGGAAGCCATTTTAAGTGTGTCATCAGAAATACAGCAACAGGTGGCTTTCAAAGAGAACTTTAGGATATTGCAACCAAAGCACAGAACTGCTAAAGAAGAATGAACTGTTTGAGTAAAAGCAAAGGAAGGAGATTGTAACCCTCATTTCTGCTTTAATCTCTGCATGCACTTTCTTACATAAACCACTTCTTAAACAAACCACTTCCCTTTCCTCTTGAGTTTCTTCTCTAATGAAGAGAATACTGACTTGCCCATCTGAAGGAGGCTGGGGAGCTGATTTAACATAGAGTTTACAAAGGCAGTGGGATTTGAGAACAGAAATTATTTGAACTCCATGTTAAACTGTGAACATTTTTGTTTTATATTGAAGAACTCAACCATAACCAGGCTGTGCTACTTCCTAACACAAGCAACACTCAAACACAGTAAGAATGTAAAGCAACTCTGAACACTCACCTTTCATTTTTCCATGCCCTGACTTACGGGCATTCTGCATGGCTTGTTTCTTCTGGCTTTCTGAGATTTCCATTCCTATGTCAAAGTGTAAAGTAGGACACTGGTATAAAAATACTGTATCTAATACCTGATTACATTAAATTAATTTAAACAAAACATTAGTAAACTATATTTAAAACAATTTTGTAAATCTTAATATGTCTGAAGGTTTTAGAACTGCGTTTGACTTTGTCATATGAATTTACAGATAGTTTTTCACTAGGATAACAATAGGAACATTAATTTGACTGTAGATTACTGGGGAAAGTGGCTTTCCACTTCCTGTAAATGGCAGTCACTGGGGAGCTAACCACAGAGAAAGTTCTTTTTATACATAAATCCAGATTACAAGAGATCTTCTTAAAAGTGTAAATAGAATAGAACAGCATAGAATAGAATAAACCAGGTTGGAAAAGACCTTCAAGATCATCGTGTCCAACCCATCATCCAACACCATCTAATCAACTAAACCATGGCACCAAGCACCCCATCAAGTCTCCTCCTAAACACCTCCAGTGATGGCAACTTCACCACCTCCCCGGGCAGCCCATTCCAATGGGAAATCACTCTCTCTATGAAGAATTTCTTCCTAACATCCAGCCTAAACCTCCCCTGGTGCAGACACACTGCTGGCTCGTGGTCAGCCTACTATCAACCAGCACCCCCAGGTCCCTCTCCAGCCACTCTGACCCCAGCCTGTAGCACTGCATGGGGTTGTTGTGGCCAATGTGCAGAACCTGGCATTTGGATGTGTTCAATCTCATGCCATTGGATTCTGCCCATCTGTCCAGCCTGTCAAGGTTCCTCTGCAAGGCCTCTCTACCCTCCAGCAGATCAACTCCTGCCCCCAGCCTGGTGTCATCTGCAAATTTGCTGACTCAATCCCCTCATCCAGATCATCACTGAAGATATTAAAGAGCATGGGGCCCAGCACTGATCCTTGGGGGACACCACTAGTGACTGGTTGCCAGCTGGATGTGGCACCATTAACCAAATTAACACTTGTGAAAGCTACAAGCCACTTCTGAAAGTAACAGATCACAAATGCAGATCTCTTTCTTTGTTTCACTCACTCTGAGCTAACCTGGGATAACAAATTAAAGTCACTGGCATTGCAGTAGTACAAATTGTGGTACCTTTCCCTCCACTCAGACGAGACATAATCTGCCAGGCACCAAAGCTGGCTGTGATGTGGTTGTGGTTGCGTAAGACTGCAGCTGGCTGCGTTAGACTGTGGCTGGATCCATCACTCCACTTTCTCATGTAATTACTTGCACACTTGTACGACTTACATGGTGCAAGTGGTCAACCCTGTGCTATTTACTATCATGCCACAGGTGTATGATTCATGTGTGCTGAGTACAGAGATGCCAGATACCTGCTCTGAAGGCTGACACCAGTACAGGGACTCCAGTTTCCCCTCTCTGTGTGCAAGACAGTTGAGAAACTTGGAGAAGTTACACTGCAGAAGGAAGCAATAGGGTGCATGTGATGCCACTCATTTCACTCACATGCCCATGAAGAGCATAGAAGTTGTGATTGAGACGAGTGTCTACTTTGGTTCCATTTTGCTGCTTTGGTTCCATTTTGCATTTTCCTGCAATTCCCTATACTTTCAAAATCCTCTTTACTTCTTTACCTTGAACTTAAGAAGTTAGTACAAATCAGCCTATTAACTTACAACACAACAGCTATGATGTGGGGGCAGCAGAAGGTTAGATTATTCTTCAGGAGTTTTTTTTTCCTTTATAGAAACATGGAAACATAAAAGAAAGCCATTTCATCAACAGAGATCAGACCACTTTGTTAGGGTTACTATTAGTGGTTTGGAGAAGGATTTTCTGGCTGTGGCCTTTTGTCCCATATATTCATAAAAGCTAAGAAAAGCTAGATATGGTTTGAGGAACAGTGACTCGCAGCAAAGTGTCTTTGAAAATAGAAGTAAAGTGCCATTTGCAGTTCTGAATTGGAAGAGTATGTATTTGCTTCCTGAGTGGTTAGATTAGAGGCTTTGTGTGAAGTCCAGCAAGATAGCTTACGAAATCAACAAGATAAATTTAAACCTGAGGTTGAGAATACTGGTGCCTTTCCATTGGTTTTGGCTAGAGGAAATGTTCAATTATGCCCCAAAAATGAAATTTTAGAAAAGAAGCAGTCTTCTGGGTAATGGAGGAAACATCCAAGCCACTGTGACTCATAAGGCCAGATGGACATTAGCTGTTAGAACTCATCTATCTTTCCTCTAGTTCATGATACCTGTGCCAAAGCAAGTACAGTGGAATAATGAGTTGTGACATTCCAAAAGCAAGTTTCCAGAAGGCTGGATGTGACATGGCCAGCAAAGACTGCACATGCTCATGTGCCATTATAAAAAATACAGTTTCTCATTATACTGAATTGTCTTCATTATATTGCACAGACCCTGAAGAGCAACAAGCACAATGGATCCTCCCTTGCAATCCTTGCACTCAGCACCATGGGAATTTGTGACACAGCCCTAAATACGAGTTAGTGCTATTACAACAAATCTCACTGTTATCACTGCCACCACTGTTACACTGTTGCACTTTTGAATATAATACACTGACTTTTATGAGGTCCTGGCAGGATAAGTAATGACATTAGGGCTGTAGCTGTTTCAGTTTGCAGTTTCCTCATTCTTGTGAATTTCTGCAGCAGTGTCACTTAAAAGGAATGGTAATGCCCCACTGCCTGCACAAGACAGACCTGCTCCTGCCCAGCGCTAGTGTGAGCCTCAGAAGTATCCTGACTTACAGCATTTAGCCCACACAACATACTCTCATGGTACTCCATAAAGCAATCACTGCACAAGAAGGTGCAGATGCAGATTTGAAGAGTGCAGGAATGCTGCTCAGAAAGGACAGGAATGGAAATTGTTCACATTTTAACTTCTTTTACTCAGTCCTGATCAGAAAAGTGCAGGAGCTGTTATTTATTCCATACTGTCCTTCCATAGGACTACAACTGTTCTCACTGTATGCTTGAAGGGGAGGCTTTCTATAACCTTATTGTAGGAGGGATTGTTTGGACATTCCTCATCAGATCATCTGCATTAATTGATTACCTACTTGCCGCCTTCACCCTTTTGCAATATCCACTTTATTTTAGAGTTCTGTTTAGGTCAGTTAGGAAAGGCAGCCACCACTCATCCCCATGAGCACAAGAAGACTGAACAGAGCAACTTGTGAAAGCCATCAGTGTGGAGCACGACAGGATCATAATGTCACACTGTGGTGTTCAGCACAGAAGAAGAGTTTGGTTTGAAAAGTTTGGAAAGCTTGACATGAGATAAGCTAGGGCTGCTGCTTTGTTTACTCAAGACTAGAGGTGATTTGGGTTAACTGCAAGAGGTGGTGCAACAGAGAAGAGTTAAATTTGCTTTTAGAATCCTTCAGCTTATAAACTATCTACAATACATATGGAGGAAACCCAACTTTTGTTATATTAACAATATCAAACAAGAGAAGGCTGCTAAGCTCAAAAGGTTTGTATTTGTAATCTTGGGGTTATTCCTGCCTTGCTGTTCTTCTGACTTGGTGTTTTAAATGAACAAGGAGTATGAGATTTGGAATCTTGTTTAAATGTTAAGAATTTCTGAGTTTTTCCACTCAGCTGCACTTCCAATTTTAACCTGCTGTCATCCAAAGCCTGAGCCTGGCAAGTGCTATACAAAGGAGTTCTCATGCAGTCAACACACGCAGATGCAATAATATGAGGAGAGGCTGAGGGAGCTGGGATTGCTTAGCCTGGAGAGGAGAAGACTCAGGGGTGACCTTATTGCTCTCTGCAACTCCCTGAAAGGAGGTTGTAGCCAGGTGGGGGTTGGTCTCTTCTCCCAGGCAACCACCAACAGAACAAGAGGACACAGTCTCAAGCTGCACCCAGGAGGTTTAGGCTGGATGTTAGGAAGAAGTTCTATACAGAGAGAGTGATTGCCCATTGGAATGGGCTGCCCGTGGAGGTGGTGGAGTCACCATCATTGGAGGTGCTCAGGAGGAGACTTGATGGGGTGCTTGGTGCCATGGTTTAGTTGTTTAGGTGGGTTGGATTGGGTAATCTTGAAGGTCTCTTCCAACCTGGTTTATTCTATTGTATTCTATTCTATTATTCTATTTTCATTACTTATTTGGGAATATGGAAGTTTTTTCTTATTAGTGTTGCTGTCTTCTTTGTGCATGTTTTACCAATGGAATTTTGCTGGAGCTTTTGTCACTGATCTTAAAGGAAGAGTGAAAAGGTGAAAAAAAAAATAGCAATCCTAAATGTACATTCACACAGAAGACCTTAGAGTGTTCCACAGAGTATGGGTCTAAAGCTGATCCTAACACTGGCTTCCTTTTTTCCCTGCTCACTCAAGGTTAGGCTTCATTTCTCTTTTTATTATTGATTGGCCTTTATGAATTGCATCTTGTCATATCTCCCATCTCATTCTGCTCCATAACACACCAGAATTACACGGGCTACACTGCGACACGGATGTCACAGCTAACTGCCCTGGACCTTTGTCCCACAATGACATGGTAAACACACCCGAATAGGCTTCACTTACACAGCTAAAGGTCATGTTGGGTAAGAAAAATACACCAAACCCAGAAGGCTGAGTGCACATCTGCCCAAAGCATAAAGAAGTGTAAAAGCAAGCACATTCACCTTTGTTTTCACCACCTTTTAGAGAGGAAATCCTCCTACTCACCCATCTCCTTGTCCTCCTGAACTCTTCTTCTTTCACTTTCGCATGCCTCCATCCATCTCTTTTTATCCTCCTGCTTTTTTGCACAGAATAAATGAATCTCTTCTGTTGCTCTGTTTATTATCTTAAAAGCATTCTTGATATTAACGTTAAAGTCCTTGTCTCTGCCATCTTCAGTGTCCACAATTTCCATCTCATCCATGTCAATACGATCTTTATAATACAAGATGTCCCTCCTCAGTAAGTCCTTCTTGCAGAATACAAGCTGATGGTCAAAAAGGAAGAAAGTCCTCTGCTGGCTTTTGCCTTGCTTTGATATTTTGGTCAGTTCTCCTGAATGGATCAGTTCTGAGCTTCGGGCTAACACATCTGGCCCCTAAGAAGACACACACATAGATATGTAGTAAGTAAATAATATTTTAAGATCTTTCTGTGTGCCTAACCAGTTCTATAATCAAGTCTTAAGTTCACCTGTGGGGTTTTTTTGTGTATTTTTGTTATTAGATTTGAAATTGTCACAGAATGCAGATAACTTCCATGCAGTCCAACTCAAGGAATGTGATTCCGCTCTCCTTTATTTCTGCATAAATCTGAGGGAAGCTCAATAAAATCCGTGAAATAGGTTCGAGTTCTGACACAACTACCAAAACTCCAAAGGAGATTCTATGGGTCTAGCATTTTAAAAACATCCTTTTTTTGTCATTGTGGTGGGGTGGTGAAGTTCCACACACACACACACAAAAGAATCCACAGCTAAAGTGAAAAGAGAAAAGTGTCCATGTTAATAGATACTGCTCTTCCCCATTTACAAACAAGGTAATCAGTAACAGAATCACTGCAAATAAAGCAAATGGACTTTTAACTTAGCAATGTCCAGTTGGAAAGTAGACACCATAAACTACTTACTATGCAGAAAGACACATCCTGGAAGTCACAGACAGGACATGAAGTACTGTACACAGTACCTTTGCCCAGGAAAGGGGCAGGGTCTTACCTCCCAGTCTACGATAGAGACTTGCCAACGTGCAATCTTGTCTATGCTTTCTAGTCTTCGTTTTCGCTCATTGATCAGGCATGCTACATTCTTCATGGCCTCATATGCAGCTTTTATATTGCTGTAATCACTGTGAAATAAATGGAGGCACTTTTCAAAGATCACTTGTGCAACGGATGTGATGCAATCATAAACTGTGACACAGTTCTTGAAGTATCAGCCTGCGCTGCCCATTTATCCATCCATTCAGGGTACTTAAGTAAGATAAACCTGATTCTCAGCTATCCTGACCCTTTCAGAGAGTCTGCGCTGCTAGGCTTTGCAAATAACTGCTAGAAGAAGGAAGAGGAGGTAGATTAATTAACTGCAATGCTGTCTCTGCTGAAAACAATGGTAAAATTCCCACTGACCTCGGTGATACTTACATTTCATCAAAAAGAAGTTGTTTTACAGTAAGATTTTTGTAGGATTCTATTGGGAAGGGCATTAACTTAATCAGTTTTTACAACTGTATTTTTAATGTCCTGTTTCCAATGCCTGCGTCAGTGAAAGCAAACAAAGAATGCTACATGGACAGAAAAAAGTATCCAAAGCAACCTCAAACAGGGTGAGCAAAGAACCATGAATGCAGCACCAGAGAGGAATTAAAGGAGACAATGCTGACAAAGTGGCCTGCTTTCATAAAACTAGTGTGTGAGAGCCAAGACAGTCACTTTCCCCTGTCTGCTCCAGGTCAAATGCAAGCCTCCTGCCCTTCTTCTATTGGTCTGCTCCCCTCCTTCTTTCCCTGACCTTCTCCACATACTTGTGAATCTCTGCAATATGTAGGCAGGTTTTTGTTCCCCTTTGAAGAGCATCCATCACTCCTTCACCCCCTCAAATGGAGTCTCTGAGAAGAGAGAAGGAAGGAGACATATTTCTTGCCTTAGAGTCCCAGCAGAGCAGCTGCCTTCTCTCCTTTATCAGAACACCTCTTGCAGAAAAGGGAGGCAGAAGTAGAAAACAGCACAAGCCAGAAATAAACCCTGCAAAGGGGTCAGCCTTGCTGTCCTTTTTATCTGCTTCTGTCTCAGTTCCTATTTTCATCAGCTGCTGCTGATAGATGCACTCCCCTTCTAAATCTATGTCTTGCTCTCCTGTCTGTATCTGTGGAAACTCTTTTCTGTCACACTACATACAAAAAGTGAGATTAACAATAACAGGATCCCACTAACATCAGGGAGATATCATACAGGGTGACATCCATGCTGCTACTCTTGCACTTCCTTATCTCAGTTCCTTCTTTCTCTCTTAGTGTGTACATTATTCCACACTTGCTGGACTAGGAGGCTGTGCATGTCAGATCTTCAAATGTTTATGAATACAAAACAAAAAGCCACCAAAAATGCTCAGCTGGCTGGAGCATTACCAAGGCTCTATGAGGGTATAGGTCTGGCTGTTTGTGAGCATCTCTGTACGCTGGGGGCCTGCCTGTACTTGTAGGCATTTCTGGATGCTGTATTACAGAAAAGGAAAACAGGTACTATGGGTGAAAGGTGGTAAAAACCTTGCTGTCACTTCATCTGCAGGTTTAATAGCTCACAGAATAATTCTCTAAAATTAGCAGCAGTGAAAGAGGTACTTGCAGTAGTAATTGTTCTTGCAGGACTTCCCAGGTAGCCACAGAACTAGATGGAGGCATTTCACACCTGCATGTCAGCACTTCACATCCCCTATATTTTGCCCCTGGCAAAGATCCCACAGTCTCCAAGAAGAGTTTCTCAAGGTTAAAACAGTGCAGACTGTGGCCAGGGAAGAATCGCCTCAGGCTGTGTTTGGACTTCAGGCACAGGGGTCACAATGGAACATTTTTCTTGCAGTTGCACGCAGTGAAAAGGTAGACATTTAAAGATAAAATCTTAACTTGGTCAGATTTAATCAGCCATGTGGTATACCAGAAATGCTAATAACCTGCAATTTCATTTATCCCATCTGAAAATCTAATATCTAGATTTTACTGCAAACAAAGGCAGTATTTATTACTAATAACTTTCTAAAAAGCATTACTCCCAAAGTTGCTCAGACTCTGTTTTTTCCTAAGGCACTCTTTACCTTTTCTTGTATCCACATTTATGCAGCTTCTCCCTTTCTTCTGTGGATTTCCTTCTCCTTTGTTTCTTTGGCACACTGGCTTCTTCTCTGTTTCACATCCCTCTCTGAATTCTATTTCAGTACCTTCTTCCTTTCCCCCTCCCTCTTTCACTTATTCTTCATTCTATCTTGAATCTTGTCAGTTCTCTGTACTGCATGTTCATACACTGTTTTTGTTACTATTTGTGATGGTTTAAAGATGCCTTTCCAGTTAGGAGCTCTGGTCTATAATGATCAATGGGACTTATGTTTCTGATCACAGTATCACAGTATTACTGAGGTTGGAAGAGACCTCGAAGATCATCGAGTCCAACCTGTAACCACAGACCTCACGACTAGACCATGGCACCAAGTGCCACATCCAGTCCCCTCTTGAACACCTCCAGGGACGGCGACTCAACCACCTCCCTGGGCAGCCCATTCCAATGACGAATGACTCTCTCAGTGAAGAACTTTCTCCTCACCTCGAGCCTAAATGTCCCCTGGTGCAGCTTGAGACTGTGTCCCCTTGTTCTGCTGCTGGTTGCTAGGGAGAAGAGGCCAAAGCCTCTCAAAAGCCTCAGTGCTGTGTCATCCAGAGACCTTAGGTGTTACTAATATTAAAAGATTTGGGTTTATTCATTCTCTCACCTGTGCTCCTGAGTGGTGTATTTGAGCAACTCTGCAAGCTGCAGAGGGTACTTGCAGATTTTCTGAACAGGCGTGAGAAGAAAACCATCAATGGCAATGTCAATCATCTGCTGAAGCAGGCGACAGGCCTCAAAGAAGTGACGGTATTTGCCCTGCTTCATTAGCTTGGAAAGTTCAATGCAGGCACTGGGATGATTGTTACAATACTCTGAATAAATAGCAAAGCCTTCTTGCTATTAAAAAAATAAACAAACAAACAAACAAAAACACACCAAAGTTTTAGCCAAAGTATTTGCCTGTAAAGGAAGAAAGATATTTTTGTAACATCTATCGTAGCTAATTAGGATAGGATAGGATAGGATAGGATAGATAGGATAGGATAGGATAGGATAGGATAGATAGAATAGAATAGAATAGAATAGAATAGAATAGAATAGAATAGAATAGAATAGAATAGAATTAACCAGGTTGGAAAAGACCTTGGAGATCATTGAGTCCAACCCATCATCCAACACTATCTAATCAACTAAACCATGGCACCAAGCACCCCATCAAGTCTCTTCCTAAACACCTCTAGTGATGGTGACTCCACCACCTCCCTGGGCAGCACATTCCAATGGCCAATCTCTCTTTCTGTGAAGAACTTCTTCCTAACATCCAGCCTAAACCGCCCCGGGTGCAGCTTGAGATTGTGTCCTCTTGTCCTGCTGGTGGTTGCCTGGGAAAAGAGACCAACCCCCACCTGGCTACAACCTCCCTTCAGGGAGTTGTAGAGAGCAATAAGGTGTCCTCTGAGCCTCCTTTTCTCCAGGCTAAGCAACCCCAGCTCCCTCAGCCTCTCCTCATAGGGCTTGTGCTCCAAACCCCTCACCAGCTTTGTTGCCCTTCTCTGGACATGTTCCAGCAACTCAACATCTTTCCTAAACTGAGGGGCCCAGAACCAGACACAGTTGATTTTCTATGTTGTTTGCAGGCTGATCAACTTTGCAACTATGCAGAACTCTACTTTGTAACTGCCAAAACTGCATACCTTCTGTGTAAAGCACACAGAAACACAGGCCTCTATTGAGTCAGGATAACCAAACCCACTTTAAGAAGAACTTTTCTTCAGGGAGGGCAGCTGTAGGCTTAGCAAGTGTCTATCATGAACTCACAGCCTCCTTCTCCACCACCTTCTTTCCTTATGTTCTTTAGAAAGTTTTTGCCTGCCCAATAGGAGATCACTGCACAACAGTCCTGCTTGTCTGTGGTTATTACAGCTTTGAAAAGGAAATTTAGAATCGTGTACAAAGTTACATGAGTGCTAAAGAGGAGGAGAAATGTAAAAAAAAAAAAAAAAAAAACTAAATAATTAGTTCATTAAATAATTTCACACTCTAAAGTGCCATCTATACATAATTGAGCATTTGATAAGCATTTTTTACTAAAATCCCCTCCTACCATGGCAACTCAGCATTTTCCTATCACGTTTTGTCAATTTCACGAAGAAAAACTGATCTTTGCTACATACATGTTGAAGAAAACATGACCCTATTTCACTTAGATGAGGTTCCTCTTTGTTGTACTGTTTCTCAAGATCCTTCAGAAACTTCCTTTGGAACTTGTAAATATCTTCAATATTTCCAAAGATGGTGCTGAGCTGAGCTGTGGTGAACATTCCTGTGTGTTTGCGACACTGACGAATATAACCCTGGAAATGAAATTTCAAAACCCTCTTTAGTCTGAAGAGGTGAAAACAGGTTCAGTCCTGACCAAGCACATCTGAGCTGGCAAAACCCCTGTGATCTATGGGCAGGTGAGTGGTTTCCCAGCCATGCACACACACATGGACATGCAATTTCAGATTTGCATCTGAAACATTTACACGTTGATTCTTGCAGTCCGCAAATGAGTCAGGGAACCAGAGCCCTGCAGTGTGTGTAAAGCCCATTTGCCTCTCCTTGTTGTGACTCCCTGCCAAGCTGGAGATGTGCCCAGTCTAAGACCCCATCCATGCTACTACTTCAGCTGCTGAGCTTTCTCACAGCAGTTTATCCATGCCATAACTGTTCTTCCCTATGCACATAAGAACAAACCCTAAACCTTTTAATATAAACCCAATTTATACCAGGGCTAAAGTACTGGTTCCTTAACCAGTAGTCAAGTACGGCACAGTCTAAGCAAGGGAAGCAAAAAAAGAACATATTACAATGCATTCAGAATGCTGCTGATTGGTAAAATCCATACAGCATTGGCAGGAAGTAATGGTATTAGCAAGACTGCATACTAAAATACAAACACTTTTCCATACTTCTTCTCTTGTAAGAACATCACAGGGTCCCATTCACTTTATCATATCCACTATTAAGGAGAAACACAACTGAGCCCTCCAGTTTCAAAATGCCCTCAGAGCAAATGCTGCTCTGCCATCAGTAACCAGCATTAGGTCGCATCAACATTCACATAGCTAAGAAGCAAGGGTACAATCCAGGACCTCTTAAGGCTGAAACATGAAGCAGCAGCGGCCAGACACAGCCAGCATATCCTCAGGTAGCTAACTGTTCCTCAAGCCTCAGCATGGCAAGGAGCAGTGCAGAGGCTGAATATGCAGGAGCAGCAGCTGTGCTCATGTTCTCATACCAGTTACCGGCTGGGGTACAGATGAGTGCAAAGGTTAACTGGTGTGATCTGGTTATCTGGTTATCTTTTGCTCCAGTGCTCTCAGGCCGGTTTTCCCCAAATCAGTTTGTATAAAGCCTTGCAGTTGCTGCAGTGAGGTTTACCAGGAAGCAACTCTGAATACCGCTTATTGTTATGAATATTCCTGTCTCCTCCACAGCCATGTGCTCTGGGAGATGTGCAGTGGCAATGCTGCAAGCCAGCCACCACATTTACTAATGTTAGGAGGATGACTGTGACAAGGAAAACTAATTCCTGTGCAGCTCTTGAAATCTGGACTGCAGACGGTTCTTGAATGCATTTTTTGATTACTATCTGTAGTTGTTCTGGCGGTTCTGGCTTAGACTGAGTATATTTCAGTCATATGTCCTGCTTGAACCACCCTACAGACTCCCTCTGAGGACAGCAGACCATCTCTACCTCATATGTTGAACATGGACCATCGCTTCTCTACTTGGAAAATGTGTGTTTACACTCCTGTACTAAACTCAGAGTGATGTTTGATGTTTTAAAAAGGAGGTATGGACTGTACCTATTAGTTATTTACATCAGTTTAAGAATTCATAGGTAAGTAAAATATGAAAGTCATGCCCTGGAACTTGGCTAATCATGGCAGCCACACAGCTTTGTGTTCAAATTCCATTCTGATCTTTTAGGCACGCAGACAAGCTTACTAGTTTAAATAAACACTGAATCTAAATGACAAAACTCACATTTCATGTTTTGAAATTAGCCAATTAGAAACCAATTTTTACCTTTTTATTTTCCCTTTAATTTTTACCTTTTATTTTCCCTTTCTTAGAAGTGCATAAAAAAGGACTGATCTAAACAAAGAAGCAACCAAACAAAAAAGCACCCCATGTTGTTGCCCATGAAAGAATGTAATGATGAGCGGTGGACAAAGCAAACAGCAAACTGAGGGTACAAAGAATATTTTGGTAGGTTGCTTAGCACCCTTCCAGATGCTAACAACAAATACAAGTCAAATACAGGTCAAGTGTGTCACAGTCCACGTCAGCAGAAGCAAACTGCAGTGAAATGTACTGAGAAGCTTCTTGCCCAAGTGTAGGCCTTCAGCAAAATTTGAACAAAAAAAGCAGAAAACCCCCTCCATTTTATGGTTCAAACAAGGAAGGTAGTTTTAAAACCCCATGAAAGACTTCTTTGTAGCTTCCAGCAAAAATCATTGGGGGGGGGGATCTTACCCAGCAAACACTCTCTGCAAGTTACTTTTAAACAGTATTTTATTAAAGTTACTCTAAGTTTCCTATCTGAACCCAGAGGTAAAAAGTTCTACATAAACTGGACTTCCTTCTCTCATTATTATGGAAATAGCAGCCAGATAAGCAAAGCACATTTCCATGTCAAAAGTGGAATGGTGTTTAGTTTTTGTTTGTTTGTTTAAAAGGAACTGTTTCCTTGTGGCAGTCTGCAGAGAGAAAAGATTTAAGAGGACACAAGAAGGATCTGACTGACAGCCCAGAAGTGCAATTTGGAATAGTGTGATATGAGAAACCACTTCAGCTGTGAGCTTATATGGGATGTTTTGTTCATATGAGGTCATCAGAATGTCCTCAGGTTAAAGCATGTACCTCACAGATGTCCTTGAGGTGCTTGATATAGACTCGTTCTGTGTTCATAATTTCCTGTATAACATTGGTTCTCATCTGGTCCTTGTTTTCAGCTATTTTCTGACGATGCTTGCTAATATCTGCATCTTGTTCTTCATCCTGGATACTATTACCATTTTCTGGCACTTCTTCCTGATTAACTCGCAGCTGCAGCCAGAACAAACAAAGCAAGTTAGAGTAGAATAGCAAACTTTCACAAAATGTGATAAAACAGTTACAGACTTCTTACAGAGAACTTGCTACAGAAATGTTGCCATTCTTACCTTACAGAGGGGAGTCCACAACCAGATTTATCTCATTCTGCCCGCTGCATATTCAAATAAAGTGTTGACATTTCTGTCTGGTTAAATACATGGCTGTCTACTCACAGTATGTGAGAAATAACATGTTGTGTTGCCTGTGCATTTTTCAGACTTAAGCTTACTTCTTACCCTCACTAACAGTTTATGTGCTATTTTCGCCAGCCCAGCACACAGGCAAAACTTACAAAGCACAGAAAACTCACTTTTCATCAGTTTCCCTCTGCCCCACTTCCCCATCTATATGATGTGGATAACAGCATCTCCTTTTCCAACTTTTGTCTGCTTTCCCATTTTTTGGCTGGAGATCTAGAAAAGGAAAGGCAGGAACTCTCTCTTGCATGTAGTACTTCATACAGTGTAGCCCAAGCCTCACCAGAGGCTCTCAAAAAGTACTTTCATTTCTCAAACATAGTTCAATTTTATAGTATTCAAGAGTTACTCTGCCATTAATCTGGCTGAGTTCTGAATGGGGACTTCAAACTGTGAACCGGATTCCCATACAATGTTGTGATAATAAATGAAGCCCTATTTTACCAAGAAATCCCTGCAGCATAGATTTCTCCACTTCCATCATGAAAACTGCTGCATCTTGTCTCTGTATACACTGATTGCTCCTTGTTGAGCTTCCTGCCGCCCTCATTTCTGCTTGAGAAATTCCTTTAGTTACAAAAGGACCACATAAAAGAAGAAGCCAGAGTAAAAGGCATTAAAGAAGTTAAGAGATTTTGGGGTGTAACTCTATTGCTTTTTCCCTTGAGACGCCATTAGGAGTTATGCTACTGATGTTCAGATACAAAGATGCTAAGAATCACACCCTTCACTTAAATGTACTGCCATGGCCATTGCTGTGGTCCTCTGCTGGGAATCTTATGTGAATGGTTCAAAAGCAAGAGTTAGCTACTCACCCTGACAAAGCTAGCTGGAAACCAGGCTTCCTTGTCCTCATTTCTTCCCCACCACCAGTCTTTGTTGGAAGCTTCTAGAACTCTAATGACATCTCCAGCTTTGAAGCCCAGCTCTTGATCATCCATAGTCACATGGTCCCAGAGAGCTTCTGCATAGACAATGCTGCCATCGCTGATCAGCTGAGATGGGAAGAAAATGAGGTTGTGAAGGACAGACAAATAACAAACTGCTTATGAATTACTAAAAGATCAAAATACCTCACTAGAGTGCCCATGATTACTCCTACTACAGGATAAAATTAAAATGCTGGATTTTCAGAATTTTCATAGAATTGCTAGGGTTGGAAAGGACCTCCAGGGTCATCCAATTCCAACCCCCTGCCATGGGGCAGGGACACCTCACACTACATCAGGTTGCTATAATTTTGTGTGCATATTTATTATTGAGAACAATATGAGTCTTACTTCAGAGCAGTTACATAGGCTAATGATTTACACTCCCAGTGAGGTACTAGTCCTTGTGCTCTTCCCTTGGCATATGCTCGTGGGCCCTGCCAGAGACAAGACACCAGGACTGCTGGGTTCTTTGCTATGCTGCCTACTGCAATTGCACTTTTTATTAACATGAAACCTCAGACCTGTGGAAAACAGACACCCACCCCCCCTGTTGTTACAGCAACGAAAGGCCCAGGACATTACCTCATTAATTGCTAGCTGTTCCCCTCCAGGCTGCAGGTACCTGGGAGTGGCTTGGCAGAGCTCCTCGTAACTGTAATCTTCCTCACTGCCATTATCATCCACTAAGGCTGAAGACTCAGTCCCACCATCTGCAGCAACTAAAACAAAGGTGCGACAGCTGTTTGCTTCATCTTTTTTATGATTAAGAAGAAAAAACCAAAAACAACAAACAATGCAAGAGGAATCACTACGAAGTTGCCTTTGTTGTCACTAATATAACAATAACAGCAGAAGAGGAGGGCAGCAGAGCTCTCAGGAAAACCTTTTTTCCACCATTAAACACTTTTTATTCTTCTTTGGAATCTTCTCTTGTAGCAGCTGATAAAAATTAGAAATTCTGTCTTTCTTTTTTTTTCCATGAAAAATAGGATTACAACCAGTATATAATTTTTTACCCAGAAAAAAATCTCAGATGCCCTGAATCCACACTGTTTCCCACATGGCATGAGACAGCTCTGATGGACCACTGGAAGGGGGCTGCTGTCAGCCCCAGGCTGGGTGCAATCACATCCTCACATGTCACATCCTTCGCAGGGATGTAACCACCCAACACCTCTGTTCCCAGTGAGGGGTGCACAGCCCACAGAATGCAGCCCCTGCTCTGAGTGAGCTGCTGTCACCTCTCCCATGTGCCAGGGGAGGCTCCATCAGGACTGAGATATTTACAGGGAGGCCTTAGGGGACAGGGAGTCTAAACTGAGCAGTGAAACTGCCTGAGTTAAAACTTGTTCTGAATGCCCCAAAGAAAAACTTGGTTTGGACTTTATCTTACTACACAGCCACACAAACCAAGAGAAATGTCGTGTACGTGACTGCCACCATGCACGTGTAAACCTGCAGTTACTGTGTAGAACTGTAAAGCCTGTTTGGGACACGTCACAGGGTGGTCAATCCTTTTGGTGATCATCTCTGTACTGTCAGATAAATAGGACTAGGGACTGGTATCAGTACCAAGCAATACTCACTGACTCACATTGACACTGCTCAGTGACAGACCTTTCCAGAGGAGGTTTGCTCTTGAAAGCCAGTTTAACCAGATCAGGAGATGAGCTAATGATAAAGAAGCATTGTGACCATGTTAATTTATCCTTAAAGACTTATTCCTATGGCAGGCCCAATCCAGGGATTCTGAAGATCATAGAGTGATCAAAAATTAAAAATAAAAATCATTTTTACAAAAGTCTGAATGGGCTGCTAGCATTGAACTCTTTTTCTAATGCTTTCTGTGTCCCACAGAAATTGCATGCAGTCTACAGAGCATCTCTCTCACTCCAGAGAGCCTGGATGTATAAGTGGACTTATTTAACCTTTCCCTTCTACCTAGGAGGAAGGCTGAGCAGCAGGGCTCTGACCCTGCCTCTTCCCTGCTCTGCTTCAAGCCTGGGTATCGCCTGCCTGTCGAGCTCTGGGCTCCACATGGCTGAGTCACAAAGAGACGACTTCTGGCTTTACTCCACAAACCTACACAACTAACAGGCATGCCACTGCCTACCCATTATTCACCTTACAGGAATCCACTCTCTCGTTATGGGTGTTCATACCATCGCGTAGCATCTTTTGTCATTTGGGTGTTAATTTGCACGAGATCTACTCCCCAGCATTTTAAATACACAAGCACATTAATGGTATCATCTGCCTAACCAGGGAGGACGTAGAATCCCTATTTTTTAAAAGGATTTTTTTTTTCCTTATAGAATCATAAATCTGAGCACTGATAAACTTTGAAAACAGACCTGGTGAAACTCACTGAGACTGCTTTATTTCGTTAGTTAGTTAGTTATTATTTCTTTTAAAATCTGCAAATAAATAATACACTATGCCAGTTTTTAGATTATAAAGCAACACTAAAAATATATATATATATATTACTCCTTTATACATCTTCACTGTACTGCCAGTACTGCCTTTTGGGTTGTTTCAGTTACCACAACACATCAAAATAAACTAATTCATTTTGGCTCCAGATGAAAAATGACTGATCTGGGGGCCGATAACTGTTCATTATTCTGTACCAAATCAACAAGCTTACATTGTCTTCGTAGTTAAGATTCAAGCAAAAGCCAGTCACTTGTATTCTACATCTCTTCCTCTATTGTTTATAGACAGAAATATCGGGGGGGGGCCTTTCCCGATCACACCAACGGGATGCAAAAGCTTAGGAGCCAGCATGGGGTTCTCATCTCGTAGCAGTTTGGTCACTAGTGAGAGGCAGCAGGCTACCGTGGATGACACTGTATAGGTGTGATCAGAATCAGCCCCCCTGACTGCCAGTTCAATCTAAAAACACTGCAAAAAGAGAGAGTATGTTCTACTCACACGCACCCATCTGAAGGCTCTCCAGACTCCAAAATCGTGCCACTCCCCCCTGGCTACCATGCTGCCGTCAGACTCGACTCCAGGGCAAGGGTTTGACCCCTAACAGGTGATGCTCGGTCCTGAAGGGCTGGCGGAGGATCACAAAAGGCTCTGAGCTACCCACAGCGTGAAGAGCCAGCCTGATTGCTGCCTTCAGCTCCCGGCTTTGCCTCGGAGGCTGAGCCTGGCTGGGAACTGCCAGCAGCGTGCGCTCAGCCTGGCCACCGCCAGCTCCTGGCTTGCTGACATCATGGGGTGCCCTTAGGGAGGAAGTTCCAGAAAAGAAACAAAAACCTGGCTGCCTGGCCCTGGCCACGCTGTGCCTGCAGCCGCCCAGACCGCTCCCAAAGTGCCTGAGTGTCTCGAACACAGCAAGCCAAGGAGTACATTTGTTTTTCATTAAAGCTGCTTAATGTGATTTCAATCTATATTCAAATGACTGCAATTCAAAGGGAAAGACTATTTGGATGGGAGCTGGGAGTTCCTTGTATTACAACACTGTTCAGAGTATCGGTGTGTCTGTGTTATATTATACTGGTTAAAATCCTAGTAGAAGCAAACAATGAGGGTATTTTTTGCACAGCTATTAAGACTTCTCTTGCTTCACAGGCAAATGCTGTATCGTTATTTAGGGCACAAGGAGCTGAAGCATTAAGTCTCCCAGAAAAAGAGGGGAGGATGGAAACAGTTTCTCAAAGTAGTAACTTAATTCAGTTGCTCCAGAAAATAGGGAAAGAAGCAAGAAAGCATGCCAATAGTCCAGCTTTGACTGGGAATGACCCAGTACAACCTCATTCATTCACTATGGGCCAGTATTTACCACCTTTACATCTTTGTGGTTCTACAGCGAAGCTGGATCAGTTCCTGCACTGAAAGGAAAGGCAGGAGCTGCTCCCATCAGCGCAGTGCAAAGCCTACTACAAGCTGCTCTTGTACAAAGCACTACCTTTAGGATTTGGAAAACTCTATAACCTTTATAGCTCATTCTTTACCTCCAAACCCTGTTGCTCAGCTGAATCTGTCCTTTAACTGGGGACTGCAACCTCCAGAGATGTGTTCACAAAGCCCTGCAGGGATTTCTGCACACAGCAACCTCTCAACACCCACACAAATCACGTGGTTTTCCCTAGCACTGCGTCAGGCAAGAGAAGAAAAGGCCAAACATCGCCCTGCAATATTAATGGCATCTTCCTACAAAACTCCAGATTGTGCTGCACTGCACAGGAGACTGATAGGAATTCTCTTCTACATCCCCAAACATACCTAAGATTTCTTGCTGCATGGACACTTGCAGTGTACAATAAAAACAGGCTATTGAATCACAGAAACATTCATGTTGGAAAAGACCCTCAGGACCACCAAGTCAAACCAATAACACCACTCTATAAAGTTCACCCCCAAACCATATCCCCAAGCACCACATCCAAACGACCTTTAAACACATCCAGGGTTGGTGACTCAGCCACCTCCTTGGGCAGCCCATTCCAAAGCCTGACCACTCTTTCTGTGGGGAGAAAAGAAATTCCTTATGTTTTATGAGATGTTTATACATAGCCCCACACATTTTGCTAGACACAAGTCTTTAAAAACAAACAAACCAGCAATGAGAACTCATGCTGAAGTGCTGGTGGCCCTGGAACCCACAAGTGAAGGCTTCATGCTTTAATCAGCCAGGGCAGAGCACAAGCTCTCTGTGTTAAACCCCTATCTGCATGGCAAAACCTGCTGAACTGGCAAAGGACAACGAGATCAACCCCCACACAGTTCTTCTAAAAAATACATTAAAAGCTATCTCTTAAAATGTCATTTGGTTTGATTCTTGCAGAACGGAATGGACTGCTGTGCTTTTGCCTGATGACTAACACTGCCACCCTGGGATGCTGCCTGGGGAGGGAGGGTGGATCTGTTCTCTCTCCTCTGCACAGGCATTTCTAGCAACTGTGCAGCCACAAACTGAACCACCACAAAAGTACTCGTTTAGGGTGAGCTGGTGGTGGGTTTGTTTCCTTGCAGGATCAGCCAGGGACAGGAGGAGGCACCAGCTGTCCTTTGTAGTGGCAGTCCACAGTGACCCTGCCCAAATGCATACTGAGCTGGCTTACCCACTACACAGGGCACTCTGAAAAGGCTGTGGATAGCACATACTAAAATAGTAAAAATACAGAGAGTTTACTTGCTTCGAGACAATCTAGTTCTAGATATCCCTCTGGGTAGATACCCTGGGGTAGACCAAAGGTCCCTCCCACCCACTGTTCTGACAGCATCCAAGCAGCAAATGCCCAGAGAAGAACATAAAAATAGATGAGGCATGTAATGGCTTTATTCTGATGCAGCTTCCTAAATTCCAGCTATCTGCAATGAGAATCAAACCTCTCTTGGGGCAGCAGTGATACATCCAAGCTTAATGAACTGAATTTTTCAAACCACCTTCTGAATTTCTGTAAACTTTTAAGATGTGAAATGTCATGTGCAGCAATCAGCTTCATTATTTAACTTTATAGACTGTGGAAACTATCTTTGATTTTGAACTTGCCCTCTGATGATTTCATTTGGTGCCCTTTAGTTCTTACACTGTTGGAAACAATAACTATTAATCTGTTCATTTTTCCTATGCCAATCAGACCTTTATTCCCCTACTGTGCCTTTTTTCAAGTTGCAGAGCCCTAACCATGTTAACCATTCCTCACACAGGCATTGAATAAGTTTCCTTGTCCTTTTGTCTTTCTCTGTATCATCCTCTGTGAAAAAATGCTTTTTGAGGTGGATCAGGAACAGTGTTGCCAGCAGGAGCAGGGAGGTCATTCTGCCCCTGTACACTGCACTGGTTAGGCCACACCTTGAGTGCTGTGTCCAGTTCTGGGCCCCTCAGATTAGGAAGGATGTTGACTTGCTGGAACATGTCCAAAGACGGGCAACAAAGTTGGTGAGGGGTTTGGAGCACAAGCGCTATAAGGAGAGGCTGAGGGAGCTGAGGTTGCTTAGCCTGGAGAAAAGGAGGCTCACGGGTGACCTTATTGCTCTCTACAGCTACCTGAAGAGAGGTTATACAGGCGGAGGTTGGTCTCTTCTCCCAAGCAACCAGCACCAGAACAAGAGGACACAGTCTCAAGCTGTGCCAGGGGAGGTTTAGGCTGGATGTTAGGAAGAAATTCTTCACAGAGTGATTGGCCATTGGAATGGGCTGCCCGTGGAGGTGGTGGAGTCACCATCATTGGAGGTGTTCAGGAGGAGACTTGATGGGGTGCTTGGTTGCATGATTTAGTTGATTAGGTGGTGTTGGATGATAGGTTGGACGCAATGATCTTGAAGGTCTCTTCCAACCTGGTCTATTCTATTCTATTCTATTCTATTCTATTCTATTCTATTCTATTCTATTCTAAAGGAAAGGGGAGATGCCCCCCCCCTACACCAGTGGAACAATTGGGCTTTCTGCTTTGTTCTCTGTTCTATTCCTACAGATTCCTTTTATTTACTGTTTTGACTGTTACTATGCACTGAGATGACTTTTTTTGGATTGTGAGGTCTCTTCCTGAATGGCAATATCCAGCTCAAAGTCCGTCCTTCTGCAAGCATACCAGCTCCTGCTCTTCCATGCATGCACTACCATGCATTTATCAGCACCAAATTCACCTGCTGCCAGTGCAAGGCATTGTGTCTTGGTACCGCAAACTCCTTCTGCAACTCCTTCCTAGCAGCTTATGCCCTTACTACCATGACCAATTTAGCACACAAACAAGAGTTTCAAGCTGTACCTCCCTACCCACATTATTTGTGAAAACACTGAACATCCGATTCCACTCAGGAGCTCTCTCAAGAAAACCGACCGCTTCCTCCTCTTACTCAGTGCTTACTCACTTGTTTAAGCATGGGAGGATCTTCCCTCTTATCCCAGCCCCCTATTAAGAAATATTTGTAAGAGATCTGCAGTGTGCCCAGGCGACCAAGAGGGCCAATGGCTTCCTGGCCAGTATCAGGAACAGTGTGGCCAACAGGAGCAGGGAGGTCATTCGGCCCCTGTACACTGCACTGGTTAGGCCACACCTTGAGTACTGTGTCCAGTTCTGGACCCCTCGGTTTAGGAAGGATGTTGACTTGCTGGGGTTTGGAACACAAGCCCTATGAGGAGAGGCTGAGGGAGCTGGGGTTGCTTAGCCTGGGGAAGAGGAGGCTCAGAGGAGACCTTATTGCTCTCTACAACTACCTGAAGGGAGGTTGTAGCCAGGTGGGGGTTGGTCTCTTCTCCCAGGCAACCAGCACCAGAACAAGAGGACACAGTCTCAAGCTGCACCAGGGGAGGTTGAGACTGGGTGTTAGGAAGAAATTCTTCATAGAGAGAGTGATTGTCCATTGGAATGTGCTGCCCAGGGAGGTGGTGGAGTCACCATCATTGGAGGTGTTTAGGAGAAGACTTGATGGGGTGCTTGGTTGCATGGTTTGATTAGGTGGTGTTGGATGATGGGTTGGATGTGATGATCTTGAAGGTCTCTTCCAACCTGGTCTATCCTATCCTATCCTATCCTATCCTATCCTATCCTATCCTATCCTATCCTATCCTATCCTATCCTATCCTATCCTATCCTATCCTATCCTATCCTATCCTTACAAAGGCCTTTTGGAGACCCAAGCAGTGTACACCTACTGAAGCCCCTTACTCATAGCCTCAGTGATTTTTTTTCAGAAAACCTAATCTATTTGTGGGGCACAGCTTTCCTCTACATAGGGCACATAGAAGCTTCATCATCTACCAGTCTGATGATGTTACTTTCTCCAAGTCCTAAATATATTATTTATATATGATGCATTTCATTACATCAGACTCACTGTTCTGTTGTTCACTGGATCCCTCCTGATCCTTCTTTATAACAATTTATTGCTGCCTTTGCTGCCTTCTTCCTCATATTCAGGCAATTTTTGAGGAGTGAATTCCATGCTGAGGCAGTAGCTCAGCAATTCAATTCTTAAATCATGGGATCATAGAATGGTTTGGATTGCAAGGGACCTTTAAGATTGTCTAGTTCCAACCCCCTGCCATTTGCAGGGATGCCTCCTACTAGACCAGGTTGCTCAAGGCCCCATCCAACTTGCCTTTAAATTCTTCCAGGGTTGAAGCCTCCACAACTTCTCTGGGCAACATGTACCAGTACCTCACCACCCTTGTAGGATGTCTAATCAAGATCTAGCTTCTTCCATTTTGAAGCCATTACCCTTCGTTAAGTCTTGGCTCTGAGCCTGATGTTACTGGCAGCACTTCAGGTTTTTCAATCCTGAGTTGGTATACAACACACCAAGGCTGCTGGCAATAGATGGGATACACCTGCCTCAGAGAGGCAAAATGATCCTGGGACAAGAATTAACAGGACTCACTGAAAGAGCTTTAAACTGTATTGGAAGGAGGAAGGGGATGTAACTGGGCCTGCTGGAGATATGCCCAGAGGAAGCATGCCAGTGTTTGTAGGATGGTGTGCTATTGAGGACCATTGTTTTACCTTCTTGTTTTACCTTACCCCCACAAGTCCATGGGACCGGATGGGATCCATCCTAGGGTGCTGAGGGAGCTGGCGGATGAGCTGTCCAGGCCGCTCTCCATCATTTTTCAGCAGTCCTGGCTCACTGGAGAGGTCCCAGAAGACTGGAAGCTGGCCAACGTGGTGCCCATCCATAAGAAGGGCCGGTTGGATGAGCCAGGGAATTATAGGCCTGTCAGCCTGACCTCAGTGCCAGGCAAGATTATGGAATGGGTCATCTCGAGTGCGATCACACAGCACTTACAGGATGACCAGGGGCTCAGGCCTAGCCAGCATGGATTTAGGAGGGGCAGGTCCTGCCTGACCAACCTGATCTCCTTCTATGATCAGGTGACCCGCCTGGTGGACGTGGGGAAGGCTGTGGATGTGGTCTACCTGGACCTCAGCAAGGCCTTTGACACCATCCCCCACAGCAAACTCCTGGCCAAGCTGGCAGCCCATGGCTTGGACAGGAGCACACTGCATTGGGTTAGGAACTGGCTGGAGGGCCGAGCCCAGAGAGTAATGGTGAATGGTGCCACATCCAGCTGGCGGCCTGTCACTAGTGGTGTGCCCCAGGGATCAGTGCTGGGCCCCATGCTTTTCAACATCTTTATTGATGATCTGGATCAGGGCATTGAGTCCATCATCAGTAAATTTGCAGATGACACCAGGCTGGGGGCAGGAGTTGATCTGCTGGAGGGCAGAGAGGCTTTGCAGAGGGACCTCGACAGGCTGGACAGATGGGCAGAGTCCAATGGCATGAGATTTAACACATCCAAGTGCCGGGGTTCTGCACATTGGCCACAACAACCCCAGGCAGCGCTACAGGCTGGGGTCAGAGTGGCTGGAGAGCGGCCAGGCAGAGAGGGACCTGGGGGTGCTGGTTGATGGGAAGCTGAACATGAGCCAGAAGTGTGCCCAGGCAGCCAAGAGGGCCAACGGCATCCTGGCCTGCATTAGGAATAGTGTGGCCAGCAGGAGCAGGGAGGTCATTGTGCCCCTGTACTCTGCTTTGGTTAGGCCGCACCTTGAGTACTGTGTCCAGTTCTGGGCCCCTCAGTTTAAGAAGGACATTGAGACACTTGAACGTGTCCAGAGAAGGGCAACAAGGCTGGTGAGAGGCCTTGAGCACAAGCCCTATGAGGAGAGGCTGAGGGAGCTGGGGCTGTTTAGCCTGGAGAAGAGGAGGCTCAGGGGAGACCTCATTGCTCTCTACAACTACCTGAAGGGTGGTTGTAGCCAGAAAGGGGTTGGCCTCTTCTCCCTAGCAACCAGCACCAGAACAAGGGGACACAGTCTCAAGCTGCACCAGGGGAAGTTTAGGCTGGAGGTGAGGAGAAAGTTCTTCACCGAGAGAGTGATTCGTCATTGGAATGGGCTGCCCGGGGAGGTGGTTGAGTCTCCGTCCCTGGAGGCGTTCAGGAGGGGACTGGATGTGGCACTTGGTGCCATGGTCTAGTTGTGAGGTTATGGTTACAGGTTGGACTCGATGATCTTCAAGGTCTCTTCCAACCTTGGTAATTCTATTCTATTCTATTCTCTGTGATTCTGTAATCTCAGTGGAGGTAGGGGCTAAAGATCACAGAATCACCCAGGTTGGAAGAGACCTAAAAGATCATCAAGTCCAACCTGTTACCACAGACCTCATGACTTAACCAAGTCATGACCAAGTGCCACGTCCAATTCTCTCTTGAACACCTCCAGGGATGGTGACTCCACCACCTCCCTGGGCAGCCCATTCCAATGGCTAACAACTCTCTCAATGAAGAACCTTCTCCTCACCTCGAGCCTAAACTTCCCCTGGCACAGCTTGAGACGTGGAGCAGCAAAGATACAAGGGTGTTATCAGCAAACTTGCTGAGTTTGCACTCAATCCCACTGTCCATGTCACCAACAAAGATGTTAAATAGCACTGGTCTCCAGTTCCTGATGAGCACGACTCATCACTGATCTCCACTCCTTGAGGGAACTTCAGATTGCAATGACTTTTAAAATACAATGAAAAGCAGCTTGGCAACTTCATCCACCAGTTCCCACAGGATCCATCAAGTGCACTTTCTGATTTTTCATGTGGTCTTGAACCTGACCTTCATTTACAGTGGGCCATTTTTCATTTTCCCTGTTCCTGCTTTTACCTTCTGCAACTTAGGTGGTGTCATTGAAGCCCTTGCTGGTGAAGACTGAGGCAAAACAATCATTGAGTACCTCAGCCTTCCCCTTATCCCAGGTGAACAGGCTCCCTGTTTCCTTCCAGGGGGCCTCACATCCTCCCTGGTCATTCTTTAATCATTGACATACCTATAGAAGGTTTTCTTGTTTTCCTTGATGTCCCCGGATTTAATTCTACCTGGGATTTTGCTTTCCTGACCTGTTCTCTGGCTACTCAGACAACTTGCTTCTACTCCTCCCAGGATACCTGTCATTCCATCCACCTTCTGCAGGCCTCCTTTCATCAGAAGCACCTTTTTCATCCATGCAGACCACCTGGCAGTTTTGCCTGCCTTCCTCTTTACTGGGACATGTCACTCCTGGGCTTGGAGGAAGACATCCCTGAATATTGACCAGCTTTCTTGGGCCCCTTTCCCTTTCAGGGAGATCTTTGAAGAGGCCAGAACCTGCTCTCTTGAAGCCCAAGGTAGTGAGCTTGCTGCTCACCCTCCTTGTTGCCCTGAAGAGCCTGAATTCACCCCTTCTGTGGCTGCCCTTGGGTTTCACATTCCCCACCAGCCGTTCCTTGTTAGTGAGAACGAGGTCCAGCATCAGTGCCTTTCCTCACTGGCTTCTCAACCAAATAGAGAAGGAAAATTGTCATCAACGCATTCCAGGAACCTCCATTAGAAGTCTTGGTTCCTGCAATTTGTTGCTATTCATTTGGTTACACCAAAACTTTTACTGACATTTTGACACAGATCCTTATCTAATTTGAGCTCGGGTTTTATTTCTCAGTCACTTACAATGGCTACAAACTGTCTGGCAGTCTACCAGGCACTCATCTTTTTTAAAAAGGAACTTGGTTTTAGATATCCTGTAGCTTTTCATCAAAATTGCCAGAGGGCTTGTTGGGTTTTTTCTGCTTGAATACAATTCAGCAATCTGAAGGACGCCTTTTTCTTTTTCATTCCCCCCTAGATTCTTTTCCCCCTGTGTTTAATGACAGAACCCTTTTCTAGTGTTTCCAAATTCTGTTTTGACAGGTGACATGAATTTGCTCTAAACATCTAATATGTTGACCTTGAGCACCCTTTGTGCTGCCTGCAAGCATTCAACACAACTTTCTGCTCCTTTCAATTCCTTTGTTACATAAAGGACTTTGCTTTTATTTACTTTTCCTCTTCTACATTTTACTACTTTGCCGGGTTTTTTCAGTCTTCTCACCCCTACAAGGATATTTGCTCAGAAAGCATTAGGGACACAGAGGGCAAGATTCACTGTCTGTCTGTATTTGGTCAATGAACAGCATCCTAAATTATCCATGTCTTCCAGTCAAGGTCACCTAATTAAGCTTAGAAGGCTGTAGAGTCAGATGAGACAGATCCCATCCTTACAAAACAGCTATTATGTGTGATCCTGCACATACCTCAGGAATGGTTTAAGAGTTGTTTCCCTTCATGTAGATCTCCTGGTTAGCTGTACTAAGGATTAATTTATGGTGCACCTAAAAACCATAGCATTGTTCCCCCTAAGAGTGCTTAACCAACACAATGGCAATTTAAGTCTCCTTATAATGACTGTGCTTGCTGCCCTTGAAACTTCTCTGGTGTCTTTGATTTGTCACAGTTACTATCACCATCCTGGTGATTTTAAGTGCTTCAAAATTTAATCCTGTCATGATACTTTTTTCCTGTTTAGACATGGCATTCCAGTCCCCATATCCTGTGGCACTTGAAGATCCAGTCAAATTTTTTTATCTGATTTGGCTCTCAGTCTGTCTTTAATACATTCAAGAACCTCTTTCACTGGTACAATCTTTTCTGTAATTCCTGTACAGCTTGCACAATGATGATAAAATATGCTGGTTATGCCCCACTGATGATCTTCCTTCAACCAAATGTCTGATGTGTGCCATCTAGCTTCTTTTAAAATATGTTCACTTCTCCATCTTACTTTTTAAGCTTTCACTACTACTGATAGGGTTGCCTCTTTTTCTAAATCCCATTTAAACATCTGTCCAACTGTTCCTGAATATTCCTTGCTTAAGTTCTGCCAGCTTCTGCCTCATCCTTCATTTGAGAATACAGTGATCACTGACATCAGCTGTAAAGGGTGCACTGTCCTATACTGTGTATTATTTCACCTTGCTGGCTTTCTCCTAATTCTTTGTTTAGACACTGCTCCATAATCTTTGATTTGCATGGTAGCAGCCTACTCCTGTTTTGGTTTTTATTACAAACATTTTTATTTCAAACATTCCTCAGTTTATAAATAAGCTTAATCACCCTCTTTTTAACACAACTTTCTGCATGAATGTGTCTAGAGGTAAAAAGGTCTCTCAGTCTGACGCTGAATGTGCTATTGGCAGCACTTTGGACAACTTTACCATTGGGCTTCTGGTCTTTTAGCTTCTTCTACCTGACAGCTTCAATTTTACCTCCCTCCAGTGCTTGCCTCCTGTGCATCAGACTCTCCTTGGTACCCACCCACCTACAACTATCACCTCCACTCTGGAGTCCTCAGGACTGCCTAGATGCTTCATCTGATGACCAGCAGCTTTGAGCACACTGCTACATCCTGTCTGCATCATGAAGCCCAGCTATCTATGCAACTAAATCCCATCACCCACCAGCATAGCTTTCATCTTTTCCCATCAGCTGCAAGTCCCATCCTTCAAAGTATCACATAACCATCACATTCCAGTCCTGACCTTTTCCTGTCCTCAGCAACACTGGGACTGCTTAGCCTGTGGTAGTGAATTTCAACATGCCCCTTCAGGTCTTCTCAATGAGTGTTTCTTCTTCCTTGAGCTTTTCAGGCACTCTGTCCACAAAATACAGTATTCACCATGGAGCTGCTTGCAACATCCGACATATTCTACCCACCTCCTGGTAATCACAAATACAGCACTCAGCGTAGTAGCCTGGTAATTTATTTCCTGCACAACATCCTCACTTTTTGGGGTGGAGGAGCAGGGCCAGGGTAGCAAGGAAATGGCAGCCTAGAGTAAGTGATCAATAACTTCTCTTTGTTGACTTCCATGGCGAATAACCTATCCAAGGTGGAGTTTGTTTATCTGATTGTTGATAGGAATGGAGAACCTAAAAATCTACTCTCCCCAAGAGGCAGCTGGCTTGCACCTCAGTTCTTGGGCTGTGCTCCACACAGTTACCCAGTTTTGATGAACTGGGATAAACTTGATCATAGTTTAACGTTGCAGGCAAACATCCAGGACAGGATACCACTTGAATTAAAGACATATGAATTTATTAATCTAAATGTCAGAATCCTCATTTGAGTGAACCAGCAGATATTTGTGACAATTAAAACAGCTGAGAGAGCAATCTGCCTCATCCAAAAGTAGTTCCTACTCTAACCTTCACTGAGTGCAATCAGCACTATTGCTCTAGTACTCTGGATATCCTGCTGGCCTCCAGCTGCCACTGAAGAAAGGAAGAAGTCTCCCATAGGTCCTCTGTCATATCTGCCAGCTGCAGGCAGATGCTCAGGTACCCCACACAGCACTGGACCCTGGGGTGGGTAACTGAATCATGCCTTCACTATCTGTAACAGGTGTTCTAATGGGTAACTCTTATGTAGGTACCTACATTTAGGCTAAATTTAGGTGACTTAAACATGAGCTGAATCCTGCCCTACCTGCTCAAAGCTGAGACTATCTAAAGGAGTTTGCCAATTAATTTAGCCAAGATCAAGTCCCACACCACAATGTGCAAAATGGATGGGTTAGGTTTTTAAGACACTTTTTAAAATTGCTCTACTGTGATAAACAGATAATCTCTTTAATAGAATTAAAAACTTGTAACCCTTTAAGCACAAAAGTAACATTAAGCCTTCAGGGAAGTTTCCCTTGCACGTTGTCCTGGTTGTTAATCTCTCTCCTACAGTATGATGACTTTTTTTGTCTTGTGCCAGCTGTTTTTCTAAAATTTTACACCTCCAGTTCTACCTCTCATTGTTGTAGAGGCAGACATACCGTGTATTTGGCTTCAGCAGGTAACTAAAATAAGATACCTCTGGTTTTCAGGGCTTGGGTTTAGAATTTCTTTCTATAATAAAGGGCTTTTGTGCTTTCAAATTTCACTGTACACAGGCACACAAAACCCTCTCACATGTTCAAAGACAAGGAAATGCCTTGTGAATATAAGAGCAAAAGGGAAAAGATCAGAATATGTGACACCAGTCACTTTACTATTTTCTGCTGGAGCTACTTAACAAATCTTTGCAATTGCTGCGCAGAGTCCACAATATTCCCAACTTGCCTTAAAGCTTTGATTTCAGCTTTCCCTGCTCAACTTCTATGTTTATTGTAATGGGGCATAAAAGTCATATCTAGCATAATCAATATTGCTTCAGCTTCACGGTCATGAAAAGTGGCAGATATCTTTCTTGGTGTATTTGTCTTACTGATGTTTATGTTTAGGAGACCAGGTATTCAAAAGCTAAATAGCTGAAAAGACAATATTCTCGGGCAGTTGTCTAGGTAACTAATATTGTTTCAAGTGGTTTCCAAACATGAAATGGAAAGGATAACTAAAAAACAGGAAAATAATTCCCAGTCCACGCTACTTAAAGCACCTCCTTGTTTTCAAAAGCAAACTTGTTTTTCTGTGAGTGGTGTTTCTGGAATCAGGGACTGAGACACCACATCACCTCAGCACGGGTCACAGCAATAGATAGCTAATTTACCTCGATGTGTATTCTGAATCATAAAGTATACTGAGATACATACAGCAAGGACACACTCCAGGCATGGGTATTAAAGTAGGTCCCAATATTTTACTACAATATAAATTAAAAGGAAAATACAAATACAGTGTATAAAATGTGTCTCATTGCTACAGTAAGAAATTCTCAAGTCTGTTCCTTGGAGAGCACTTTCTGCAAAGAATTATCATGCTGTGCTGAAGAGCAGAAAATGCAATTTTACCAGCTTCTTACATCAACTGAGAGAGCTGAGGGATTTTTTTAGCAGAATTTGGACATCATTGCAGCTAAAACTCAGATTAGAACCATAAGAAAACAAGTACTGACTAGGAAATCTATGTTTAATTTTAATAAAGAAACACCAAAAATGCTATTTGTTAGTTTCCCAGTTTGGTCACAACGAGCCCTGATCCAGACACCCTTACTCTTTCCACACAGAGGCAGAGTGAAGGTTCCCAGTAGTGTTTTGCTCACTATCAGCAGTGAAGGATATGAAGTGAAAATTGTGCTTTTACTTTTGATCCCTGGCCACTGAAACGTGAACAACTGTTCAGATTCTGTTCACAGAGGCGTGAAAGAACACAAACAATATTAACCCAGGTTCTTCTGGTCCCACTTGCCAGGAAATGTTCCACTAATACTAGATATTACTTTCTATTAACACAAGAGAGTGGTGCATGTTAATAGTGAACAATTGCAGCAAAAAAAATACAGGGAGGACATCAGAGAGTGATAAAGGGTAATGGTTCCAAAAAGACAATCTTTCCAAGAACCTATCCATCATGTGCCAGAACCCTGGTTGGGCTACCCTTACCACTGAGTATGCAACTGCACGCAGTTCTGTAAAACAAGTTGCTTAATGATTTAAGGCTTGCCTGTCAAGGCAGCTAAGCTGTATGCATGGCAAACAGACAATGAAATTGTATCTTACTTTCTTCATATTCTATTGTCTTCAGGCATGTGTATAAACAGTGGAAAATACAGGAGCATAAGCAGTACAAAAGAATAAACCATAGCAGTGCCAAACAGTAGATGTGAAAAACGAGTTTTACGTGAACGCAACAGCTACTAATGGGAAACTCACAAAACAAAGGAACTTAGTTGGGGTCTACTTTGCCACTGCAACCTTTTGTGTTCCACACTAGAATCTACTTCCTGGCCACGATGGATTATGAAATTGAGATCTAGAAAGCTAAAAAAGCCTTGTCCATCTTACCAGTCGACGTTCTCATCTGCCGCCTTCGTCCAACCCGGTCCAGGCCAATGGGGGTACTTTGTGAAAAGGTGAGCGGCCGGAACCTGGCGGAAACAGCTTTGTAAGGGGGTACCTGGTGTGCTGGAACAGGTGGCCGTGTTGCAGGCTACAGGGAAAACAGGAAAATCCAGTATTAGTAGAGCTACCAGCAAGTCCAACTGAGCAGTTTCTTCAGATAGTCAACCTAATTACAGGGGCAGTAAAATGCCCCATTGCTTAAACCACTGCATACCACGTCCATCAGCACCACTGAAAAGATTTTATTGTGTTACAGTTCTCTGTTATATTAAAAACTCCTGAGCCTTCTGCTAAGATCAGAAACAGTCTATAATTTTCATCTTGCAATACTGAATGCCCAAATGGTCTAGGACCTAACCGCTTTGGGAACAGCCTGTGCGATACTGGTTGGTGTTGTAAACACACACCTGAAGGGAAAGCCAAGACAAAAAGAATGACCAGAAATGCTACAGCTGCAAGTTGGGTTCATTTCCTGGGACACTTGCTGTCTTCAAATAAATGTATTGCTTTTAAGTAAAATAAACATATTTTACAGGACAAAAATAATTGTCTAAATGTTCTTCTGTTCTGAAGTTCCCAGGAGTCTCATTAAAACAGGTAATACTAAGTTGACTCTAACTTTACCTAGAAGGCATTTTCGTTACTTAAATCATTCATTTGCTTAATCATGATTAGAGAACATACCCTTGTTTTATTTGCAAACTGAGTCTAACTTTATGTTGTCCCTGAACTACTCCACATTAGCCAGGCTGAATGACCTTGCATGAGCATGCAACATAAACCAGCCAGACCTCAGCACAGGAGCTTCAGAGAAACTTATCTTAGATCTTCTCTTATCTTTCAGTTGTTTAGCTGTTACTGTTCACAAGCCCTTCCATCAAGTACTCTTGAAACATCAGGGATGGTTTTTAAATGAGCTCTCTCTTGACACTGTTACGAAACCAGTGATTTAGTACTGTTTGAAAACATTTTCTCACACCTAAGCTGTCAGACCAAAACAAAATACAACCAAGAAGGAATGTGCATATTTTTTAAACAGTGCAGGATTTCAAATCTTCTAAGAAAATAAATCATCAATGTGAAAATCAGTCTTTGAAGGCCTCACATGAAATACTTCTAGTGCATGTATTCCTGCTTCACGAGTCCTTCTTACATTCCAGCTACAAGTTTACTGCCTAATGTGATTGCCAAAATACCTCAGTGTATATTGAATATGATTTAACTACCACCTTGCCTTCAAATCTCATTTCCTTAATGCTTTAGCAATATACCAGGATCCCATCACTGAGTAACTCCACAAAGAGTAAGTCCATAGATTGGATCAAATAGCTAAGTGAAGTGATGGCAGTTACTATATTCAAATACCTGCCTGATTAAGCAACAAAGTTATTTATTTCTGGGCAACTGACATTTTCTTCTAAAGCTTTGGTCCAGGTCCCTTCCCTGGACAGACAAGGATGTGCTGTTACTCAGTGGCAGGCCTGGGACAGGGAATGTTCCACAGTTTTGCTGTTGTCCCCAGTGACCAGCAATATGCTCATTTAACCTCAGCCAGCCCTCACAGAAGCATCAGTCAACTCAAATAGCTGCTTTGATGCATGCTCCTCCATTAATAAACTGATGCAAGCCAGGTTTGAAGAGAGATCAACTTGTTTTCAGCAGTAAATGAAGGGCTTGGAGAGCATTAAGTCACTTACATGGAACAGCAAGGATTATTTGTGTTGTCAGTACTTACTAACTTTTGAAATCCATCTACTAGTCTTGAGCCTAAAATTTATAATAATCATTTTATTCTTTTTTTCCCCTCCAAGCTAAGCAGTGATAAAATTCATTTTACAATGTTCCAGTTACACAGGGTTTGAAACTATAGCATTTGCTGGTTCATTGGTTTCAGTTAGGAGTTTTGCCTCAAGATGAATTTTTTCATCAGGCAATTATAAAGAAAAAAATATGCAATATACATGAAAAATGTTCATGTTAAAAATTACTTTTCACAGGAGACTGAAAATTCTGCCACTGTTTCAGCATTGAATTTCAGGCAGGGGAGTACCACTAAACTTCCCAGCAGGAGATTAAGGGGCATGAGAAAGATTGAGAGCTTTCAAAATCCATTAATAACCATTAGAATCACTTTCTTTTTTTTTTTTTTGAGGATATAAATAATATTACTTTTTTTTTTTCTGTTGCTTTATCAGTTTGACAATTGCTTTAAGTAGAAGTCCTCCAGCTTTTCTGGAAAGTGGGAAACTCCTGATCAGCACAGTGCTACAAAAGCCTGTAAGACTAAAGCTCTGTAACCAACTGCAAGCAATAGCCACCACTACCAACATGTAAGTTCCTCTACACACTGCATGCACTCCAGTGAAAAAGGAGCTGTTTTTATCTTTCAGAAGCTTTTTATTTCTCACTTTCTCACCTAAGCCAACAGAGATGGAAAGTAAGAGGCTAGGCAGTGCTCATGTACTAAACCAACCACATGGTATTTTCTTACAGTCTTCCAAAATCTATTCCATCAGGTCAATTTAGTACAGATGTTTAATGTTGTCAGTTTTCTTTAGATTCTTTATTTCATTAATTTCTCAATTTATTACTGCTTTTCTTAAGCAGTATCTTTATTATTTTTAAGTATCCTTGCTATGTCAATACCAAGATTTTGAACACCACAGCAATTCTGAACAGGCCTGTTTGGGGAAAAATTGGAATGTTCTATAAATCATGTGTTGTTATTATCATATCTGTTTGTATTCCTCTGTTCCTCAGACTCTGTACCCTGCAAGGAAACTAAACACACAGCTGTATTACACACAAACAAGCTCCAATGTAAGACATAATGACCATTCCAAGGAAAAGAGATAGTTAATTTACAGTACAAATAAGATTATCCCAAAGTCAGCATCAGTTTTATTCCATGCTGTTTTGTTTTTTTTAACAAGAAGACAAAGTAATTAGTCACCAGGAAAGCAGAATTGTAAGTACACGATGTAAGCTTGACAAAAGGGAAGGAAGAGAAGGAAGCATTCATTCTATTTTCTAGGCTGAAGATAGAGACAAGGAAGTGAAAGGGTCTTTTGCAGTTTGCAGAGAGCACATCTCGTATCTTACTTGTGTCAGCAGACCTTCTATCTCTTCCGCCGGACCGCTTCCATAGAAATTTACCCCACCTATTACAGAGATGGGTCTTCTTTTTCTCCCTCTGTGGTAGCCTACTGTGTTGCTTTGTGTCACAGGCTCAAAGGAAGCCAGTCCTGGCTGATTTTCTCCATCCATGCAGTCTGTCGGAGACTCCACCGCAACAGAATCTTCTGGTATAGATAAACTTCTAATTGACATTTGACCGTAGTCTGAGAGAGGTCTGGGACGAGATCTTCTTCCAGAGCCCCATCTCCTGGGTATGATCTTTTGTGTGTCTGCCTTTTCTTCATCCTGGGATGTGGACCTCTTCCAGTGGTCATCAGAAACAACCTTTTTAAACGTGAACAAGTCAAATAAGCCACAGAATGTTCTGACAGTTAATCATGTGTCAGTTTTTCACATGGCAGATCTACTTAACATCGCTAAAATGAAAAAGTGTCCAGAAATGCAACAAATGCAAATGACAATTCAGGAAGAGAGTAACTCTGCAAAGGGTGTGATGTTTGTGCTCAGTAACCACGAACATCTCTAAACAAACATGACTAAGAATACTAAAAACTCAGCAGTACAGACAGACCCTATGATAAACACTGAATTCACTGAATGATGTCTTGGAAAGACATCTCTGGCACTCACAGGAGTTGTTCCTTTGCACAAGTAGGCTGCTACATGCAAGACCACTAAAAATAACACAACCAGCATGCTGTGTTTCTGGACTTTTTACCAAAGCCTGTAGTGAGAGGACAATGAGCAATGACTTTAAACTGATAGAGGGTAGGTTTAGATTGGACATTGGGAAGAAAATTTTCGGTGGTGAGGGTGGTGAGATACTGCAACATATCCAGTGGATGCCCCCTCGCTGGAAGTGTTCAAGAATGGATGGAGCTTTGGACAACCTTCTCTAGGAAAATATTTTCTGCCCTTGGAAGGAAAAGATCTTCAAAGGTCCCTTCCAACCCAAACCATTCTATGATATGCCTCAGATTTACCTTTATTCAGTTATGAAAATAAACAGCACGGCTGCAGTTTGACTGATTGCCGATCCCAGGTAACTGTAAGTCGATACCAGTATGGGCAGTTGCACCCCCCCCACCACTCACACCCACACTCTCACTTGGGTCAGATCTAGAGATTGTGCAGCCACGTGAGAATTGGGTGAGCGAGCTCATCCAGTTTAGAACAGAGAAGCTAATTCTCAATATGCCCAAGGAGGTTATAGCCTAGGATTTGTTAGTCTGCGTAGTCTGGACCTAGTCTACAGACTACAGCCAGAGATACATTGTAACACAAACACAGGAAAAACTGATGATTTTATAGAGGAAGCTTGGAAAATCAGCACGTTGTTCCTATCTAACTGCACATCTGGCTCGCAGAGGTTAATGCCTACAGATATCATCATTGCACTGGTACTAAAAGTTTGAAAATAAAATAACATCAACTGAAGTACTTGTTAGAGGGAATATTGTTAGGGATTTCAATATATTTGGAATAATACTGCTGCAAACTTTTCAAGCAAAACCCCTGCAGGTTTTTTTGGGGAAAAAAATAATAAATAAAAAAAACCAAACCCAAAACATAAAATTTTGTATTAACTTTTCCCTCAATTTTCCAAATTCTCAGTGTTTTCCTGACTCCTTTATAATGAGCAGAAAAGAAGCAGGGAAACTAAGATGGCTGATTCTGGGCTGGGTGGCAGCTTGGATGAATGTCTGATGGAGCAAATTATAAACTCCAAAGCACTGCTGAACAAGTGAAGCATGACCCAAGTTCTCACACAAATTATGAACCAATTCTGACTTTCTTTGTCAAATAAATCAGCCTACTTCTTTAGACTGCCCAAGTGCATTCCTGGCTATGTGGAAAAAAAAAAAGTACTCCAAAAATGAGAGGTATTATTTTGTCTGTCTCTGGCTACATTTTGTTTCAGACCAGATGAAAGCATTTCAGGTATTGTATATTCGAAGTAAACATGCAGCCAGGAATCAGCTTTTAACAATGATGCCAGAACTAATCTTCTGTCGCCGCCTTCTTCTCCACCTACCATTTTCAAACAGGTTAGTACAACCAAATCACCTGATACAGTGGACAGATTTTGCTTTTTGTTTGAAAGACAGGATAAGACAAATTTCACTATATGATAGCACTTCAGCTAGTAGGCAGAGTTCTTAAACAGTCAGCATGCCGATGTGATTACTGCAATTATGGTATTCGAAATTATCAATGTCATACATTGCTCTACAGCGAATTATTTCACTTACAGCATGAGACTTCTTCTAAATAGACCACTTGCATAAATTCTGATTTCTATGGCCTCACACCTGTCACTCAAGCATGCTTGATATTCTCTGCAGATCTTAGCTCAAGACCAGTTTCAACAACACAAACAATTCTGCACAACGTAACTCTCTGGCTGGTACACCGACATAACTTCAACAAAGCTGTCTCTTAAACACAGCCAGAGGTCAGAGCAGCAGAATTACCAGTCAAATAACGTTCTTACCTCAGAATCAGACACAGGTAAAGGGTCTCCACATATGCAGTGACTGAGAAAGGAGTTCATGAGAGCCATTTCATGTTTTTGTTTTGCAAAGACTTCTCCGCAAGAGCTACAAAAGTGACAGCGCTCTCTGTGTAACCAGTCAGGCAAAGTTCATCCCATGATCCCGTACTTTTAGACTGAAGGAAGGACACGTCATATGTCATCTCCTAATCTGCTTTTTACACCCTTATCTTAAGCAATAACATTTGCAAAGAGAGGGCTGCTTTCCTTCTGCAGCACTCCACCTACAGTAGTGATCCAAATGACAGCCAGATTAATTGCTGCTGTGCAATAAGCAGTACTGAAGGACATGAGCTTTTAGGCTTGGATCTCTAAGCTGCACTGGAGAAGAAGAATAAAACAGAAAACAAAACCCTCTCGTAGCAAAAATAAGGGAAAAACAGACTAATGACCTCACATTCCTCTAAGTAGCCTACTGAAGCAGGACTTTATCAAGTAGCCACTTACTAGTAAGAATAAAATTCCCAGCACACAACTCACAGGCTCCAGTACTGCAGTCACTTAAGCATAACTGTGATTCTTGACATCAATCAAATAATTCTAAGGAAATAATTCTGTTCCACTTGTCACAGGCTTTGTACTGGTGCAGTGCCACTGACCTCAAATTACCTTCTCTTGATTAATCCTCTGTATAAGTGAAAACAGGTTAATGTCACATAATTATTATTGCTAACACCTACAGACATGAGTAGGGATACACATGACACTTCATATAGGATGAAAATCAAAAGAGCATGCACTGACTCATGCATTATAAGCATTGGTCCAAAATTTCAACATATGCCAAGCAGTCATGAGGTCTTGGGTGACAGGTTGATTCTATGACTTCTGAAAAGTAAAGGTCTAAGCAGCATCCACATTTGATTTTCTGAATTTCACACCTGCTAGTCTAGTGACAGCACAGGATCACCAATGCTAGCAATCAAGATTATTTCTCTTGTCCTTCAGGCTGCACTATCAGTTAGATTTTTTTTTATTTTTTTGGAAGACTGCAAACACCAACAGCTCTACTTATTTATACTGATGTAAATGAATTCATTGCACCTGACAGCTAAATCCCTGTGGCAGAGAATTAGGTAAATTGTTGCATTTCGTCGCTTTCCTGTTTCCTGACAGTAGTGTATCTACAAATACAGCTATTTCAAATGAACATTCATTTTGATCCAAGTTACACTTTTACTTGTTATTGTTCCCATTTACTGTCTCTCCCTTAGAGCAGGGATTCAGCTCCAGATTGCCACATCTAAGTTTTGATGTCTGCAGTGGAGGCGTCTGTATGCTAGCTAGATGTTAAAGCTGTCATTTTAGCCTGTAGAAATCTAGGGTGAAATGTTATTGCCTGAACATAGGCACTCAGGACCATTTCAAATGTCTTAAGTGTTCCAATCCAAAATATCTCCACATATCATGCATCATGCAAGTATGATGCATCACACAAGTATGACATAGGACCTACACAAGGCTTGGGACATCCAGAAGCAGCCCATGGAGGGGGAAACCAGTCAGAGCACCTCCAGCAGCACTGGGTGCTTATGTTCTAGCAATCAAGTTGAGCACCAAAACAAGAGTGTCAGCCAAGACTACAGAGCACTATGGACAGGAATCAGGTGCCAAACCTGATTGCAGGTAGATGTAGATTGTTTCCCAGAGCTGTGGAGAAGCCTGCTTGGTCCCCATCTCCTGCTCCAGCAAGGTGCAGCTTCCCCACACAGTGCTTTCCAGCTGGCTTGGATACCTGCCCCTCACTGCATTTGGCAGCTCTATTTAGGTAATTCAGCTCAGCTCTAGGTGCCACTTTCAAGTATTCTGTTTAGGATGCGCTCCCCAGTGTCCCCTGACCCCCATCAACCAGGTTAGGGAGCTTTCCCAGGTTGCTCTCAGGTAAGAGAATTACACTACAGAGACTAAGCCCAGCCAGATCAAATCTCTTTATTGCCTGGGCCCAGCCTGATTTCCCAATCCAGGCACAGCAGCTTCAAGGACTTGATCATGATCTTGCTCAGTTTGACCTGGCACTGGTACAACCCTGCTTCATTTAGTGGCACATGACTGCTGTTGGCATTACCTGTTACTCATTAATACCAGTGTAAGCAACATCAGCATCAGGTGTTTACCTACTGAAATCTTAGCCTAGCCTTTAGAGCCATATGGGAGCCCAGTTCTGCAACTACTACTCAGATTACAGTGTATAGTTGATAAATTCAGCACCCAAAATTGTCCTCAGAGGGAGTGCTGCCCAAGGAGCATGAGATCTGTACAGTACTGATAAAATGTTGCTTATGTGGATGCAATTTTTATCAGTGAAATGGTAAAAAAACCTGCCAGCACCTGAAATTGCATGGCAGGACTTTTGCTGGCACAGTTACACCAATCATGACAAACACTTCATTCTATACCCGACCACATTCTCCACTGCAGAAAAACCCCAACCTCTTAAGTCTAACCCAACACAGCCTGCTGCTGGTCATCTTGCTGCTGCTGGTAAGCTTGTAAGGGCTGACATATTGATATGATGGCAAAGAAAAAGAATCTCTGTGTGACTTTTTTGCTGTGTTTATGCCAATAAACTCTCTAAGGAAAATAAAATCACTGCTCTATAAACTTGTTCATGCCTGCGTACATTCCTGAGGTTCACACTTAACTAATCTGCATTTCAACTCCTACCATTACCTAGCTGGATTATTTTTAATTGTATTTTTCTTTTCTAAATTCTAAATACAATTACTGCCTCATAATGTATACATATAGACAAGCAAGGCAGTATAAGGGGACACTGAAGTCTTCTGGAAGCTTGGGTTTTTTTTCTCCTTAGCTCCACAATAAGCTGCAATGCTTCTTGTTTCGGTATCTATTTTTGAGCTGCCTGGCTGAAATGCAGCCTTGCTAGCCATGGCTCCCTTTTGTAATCTAAAGAAAGCAGAAAATCAGAATCTAGTAGTGCAAATTAATTTCCAAATGAAATTTCTAAAAAGGTGTGATAAATTAAACAGATTACAATTCTGACTGAGAATAAGATACAAGGATAACCTGAGCAGGCTGAGAAGTTTCAGAACACGATTACTACACATTCTCAGTGGAAACTTGTGATAGATAATCGGTCATCCTCTCCTGTAAATAACAAGAATTAGAAGCCTCACAGTAATTCTGTTACATTATATAGGTATCTCTGTATTTTGAGGACATGAGTATACATTTCTGTGTACATTTAAGGGTCTCTATAAAAAAAATGCACAAACTTCTTACGCAAGCAGTGACAGCTACATGCCAGCATTATAACTGGTGACTATTAAATAGCTTACATTTCTGTCTAACAAACTAATTGCCAAATGCTACAAGTCAGCAGCAACACTAGAACTGATTTCTCAGTTCATATAAGCCACCAAATACACAAAGGACCAAGTGACCATGACATAGTGCCCATAAATTATCACCTTCAATTAACAGAGTGGAAGTCTGGACATCATGTCTCCATCCAGGTACATGATAAAAGGCAACCTTTGCACTTTCTCGTCTTGTTAATAGCATTAGTGGAAGTTCATTTATCATTACAACAGACTGAGGTCAAAAGCTTGTTTTACGTTTCTTGGATATGATCAATATTTTTATGTCCAAACTGCTGTGACAGGGCACAGAGATTATGAGATTCCAGATACAATGAAGCCGCATATAGAAATATATATCTATATATTTGCTTTCTTTCCAGATGTTATAAAAAGATCCAAAAGAGTTATCAGAGACCAGTGATTCCTTGTTGATCCAGTAGGCTAACAATTTCCAACACTGATACCACTGACTGCTTTTACTGTAGGAGGAAGCATACATTCAGGCAGTGTTTGCAGCTTCTGTCACAAACACTAACCAGAATCATTAAACTAATCCAACTCACCTACAGGAAGAAAACTTCCATCTATTCCTAATTAATTGCAAACTGCACTACATTCTATTTCTTTACATCCTTCTGCCTCCTTTGCCACTAGCATATTTTCTTTTCAATTAGCTTTTGAGAAGACACAAAATAAACTAATTGATTATCTCACCCTAGAAAACACAGTGCTATTCAAGCAGCAGTCTGCTGGACAGGAGAATATAACCTATGCAATAACTGCAAAAAAACCAAATATTTAAGAACATCTGTATTCACACTTACACAAACATGAAAAGCAGAAGAAATCAAAGTAATATAATCTTATTTAAAAAATAATCTAAGCTTTAGCTGCTCAAATGTTGTAAATATTATAACAAGAATATCTGCCTTTTCTTCCACCCCTAAACTTCAGTGGAATGGAATGGAATGGAATGGAATGGAATGGAATGGAATGGAATGGAATGGAATGGAATAATGGAATAGAATGGAATAGAATAGAATAGAATAGAATAGAATAGAATAGAATAGAATAGAATAGAATAGAATAGAATAGAATAGAATAGACCAGGTTGGAAAAGACCTTGGAGATCATTGAGTCCAATCTGTCATCCAACACCATCTAATCAACAAAACCATGGCACCAAGCACCCCAACAGGTCTCTTCCTAAACACCTCCAGTGATGGTGATTCCACCACCTCCCTGGGCAGCATATTCCAATGGCCAATCACTCTTTCTATGAAGAACATCTTCCTAACATCCAGCTTAAACTTCCCCTTGTGCATCTTGAGACTGTGTCCTCTTGCTCTGGTGCTGGCTGTCCGGGAGAAGAGACCAATCCCCACCTGGCTACAACCTCCCTTCAGGTAGTTGTAAACAGCAATAAGGTCACCCCTGAGCCTCCTCTTCTCCAGGCTAAGCAACCCCAGCTCTCCTCATAGGGCTTGTGCTCCAAACCCCTCACCATCTTTGTTGCATCTCTCTCTGGACACATTCCAGCAATTCAACATCTTTCCTAAACTGAGGGGTCCAGAACTGGGCACAGGACTCACAGCGTAAAAATCTGCAGAGCGCTGCTTCATAGAGGGACTCCCTAAAGGAATACCACTGAACTATACTAGTATGAGCTGCTAGAATAGATGCAGGAAATATTGTGCATTGTAATAAAGTAAAATTACATAAACTGTACCTTGTAATGTGGTAAAATCAATCCCCACTAGCAACACAAACTACTGTGGTAAAAACATTCAGTTTGGAAGCTTTAAAAGTTGGAAAAAATACATATAATTCTACCCCTGGGGTTTGTCAACACCAAAGCAATTGTGGTGTTCAAACTAACAAACACACACATACAATCACATTAAAAGATGACATTTAGCCATAGAAATATATTTCTAAGGCATTTTTTAAAGCAGGTTTGCTTCATTTCACCTGATCTTTAAAAGCCTGCTTATTGTAATCAAGCAAACCGCTTTCCCTCTCAGGAACATGCTCTACCAAGATTAGAGAATTCACCATCATAATATCCTTATTTCACAGATAAGGAGCAGACACAAGGTAGTTAAGTCATATAAGTCACAGAGGAAGCATAAGGCCAAACTGGAAATGACAAGCGGATCTCATGATTCTCAAATCTTTTCTTCAGCCTCAAGGATTTCCTTCATGCTCTCTTCTAACTCATTTCCTAAACAAAATCAGCTAACATAGTTCTGACTGGCATAGGGAAGTTTGCAGGGAAATGTATTTGCTTTGCAGAAATAATCTCCTCAGTCATATAAAAATGCAAGTGTGCTAAAACCAGAAAAGTGTTTCCACCATTTTTTCCAGTGAGTGATACTTGAGGGCAGCTGGGTAATGCTCTAATGCTGTCCATTCTTTACTTCTACTCCTATTCTATTCTATTCTATTCTATTCTATTCTATTCTATTCTATTCTATTCTATTCTATTCTATTCTATCTGAACCGGGACAGCAAGCAATTACACATAGCAAAGGAGTACTCATATCCTCCACTTCCTTTTAGACATATAGGCATTAATAACCCACTTTCTTTGTGAACTCAGAACACATCAAATCAACTAACAGGTCTAAAAAAACCACTTTTTTTTTTTAAATCTATTTTCCTTTTATTTAGCAAAAATAACCAACTTTTTCCAGGCTGTCTTTGTAATATCTGCTGGTGAGCCTCAAGAGCCAAATTATAACCACAGGTTGAAAGTGGAACAAAGCAAAACATAAAAAGCCATAGGCTTTTGCATCTCTTCAGTGTCACTCCAGGTGGAGGCCTTCTGGTCCCTATGCTTTCCACCCTCCCAGAGCAAAGCCTCATCGTCCCTGCCCAAGCCAGCACCCAGACACCAGCAGTTCCCAGCAGCAGTTATAAACTCCAGCTTCTTTGGGGTGGAGCTGCCTTGTGCAATCTTAGGTCTGCATGCTATTACTTCCGGGAGCATGGAGTAAAGCAGTAGTTGAGCTTGGAGTACAATGAGTCCAGGCTGCTGTGCTGCCTCCTCCAGCACCTGGTCAGTTTCCTAGCCTGCCACGGCATCCTGCTCAGCATCCTGAACTGAGCAGCACAGCACATTGGGAGGTACCACAATCAGCACAGCAGCCTCCAGATGTCAGTGAGGGGAATGTAAGTGACTAGGAGGAAAATCTGCAGCTACTTCTGCATCGAGGTGGATTTTCAGTTCTGACATTCAACACCGTGCTTGAAGTAAGACCAAATTACATGGCCAGAAGTGCTATTCCGCTCCTTGTGGTACTATTACTCTTGATCCCAGGGTGAGCAGTGCCTGGGGTACTGAGGTGTCAAAGGAGACCTACAGCAGAGTCAACTATCAGATACTCTGAAAAGGCAGAGGAGCACAAATGTAGCAAGGAAAGGGAGCTGCTTTGGGTTTGTAGCAATGCGCAGTGGCTTCTGGTTTAGCTCTGTGCAAGTGCTCAGGGAAGTCACTCTCTGAGCAACTCTGGAGACATTGTGTAAATGCATCCTGACTTTTCAGAGCAGCTCAGAGTTTATTGTAGCATCAGACCAACATCACTTGGTCTAACTGAAACCTCAGTTTGCTCTCAGAAATGCTGTTGAGAGCCTTTTACAGTGCTCTGTTGCTCTGTCCTCAGGCCCTATAGACAGCAAGACCAGAGTGCCACTGGAGGGGTGAGCCCTTCCTCCGAATTACCTAATTGTCCTTCACAGTTTAGCACTTTTTCAGTTACACAGGTTAAGCTGGTACATGGATGAACCAGAGGTGAATAAATAAATAATAAATGAATAAAAAATCAGAGAGCCAAAACAAGCTAGCTCCCAGCAGTTCTGCTCATGCCCAGGCCCCGACACTCAGGAGCTTGTGGTAGGTACCAAGGATTAGCTTCTGCATGCTGCATGCTCCTCATGAGTACTGACCATGACCACATCCAGCCGCTACCTTTTGGTGCTTTACTGTGAGGACCCTTTCTGAAATAAAGTAGAGTAAAGTAGAGTACAGGACAGCAGAGTAGAGTAGAATTAACCAGGTTGGAAAAGACCCTCGAGATCATCGAGTCCAACCTATCATCCAACACTATCTAATCAGCTAAACCATGGCACCAAGTGCCCCATCCAGTCTTTTCCTAAACACCTCCAGTGATGGTGACTCCACCACCTCCAATGGCAAATCACTCTTTTTGTGACGAACGTCTTCCTAACAGCCAGCCTAAACCTCCCCTGGCACAGCTTAAGACTGTGTCCTCTTGTTCTGATGCTGGTTGCCTTGGAGAAGAGACCAACCCCTACCTGACTAAGAAATAGGGAGGATGAACTGTGAGGACAGGTCTAAATCCTCTCCAAATTGCCACCCATAGAGAGCTTCTTCCTCTTCTCCATAAGCTGTCCCCCAAGTTAAGCCATCAGTGCTCAATATTCAGAGTCCAGAGACCTGTTTGGGACAGACCAGCTCAGCTCTGCCAACAGCTGTGTTCTGGGGAACTGCACAATGTGGATTAGCTGACACCAGCAATTTTCACACAGAACAAACACACCTCTTCACTGGAATTTGTCATTCACTTATAGTCATGCAAACAATGTATTTAAGTAATAAAAAAGTCCTGTGTACTGTGAAACCAGATGCCAGCAAGGCAACTTAAATAACAGGTGTTCTAAGGGTTTATGAAAGGCTGGGTAAAATGTCAAATAACTCAACTGGGTTTTTTGCAACAAATTCAGAAGAACATTTTGCTTAGAGAGCCTTCGTGGCTGAGACATGCCAGTTCAAAGCATAGCATTATCTACAGGGACATGGGGCTCTTCTTCAGGAAAGACAATGCAAAATAGTCCAATTACAAACTTGTACTTAGTCACCTCTTGATGGTGTTGAAAAGCAATGTATTGGATATAAGTGGCAATGGCATAAAGCAGAGACTAGGCTGTCACAGACAAACTTTGGTGACTCACACTTCTGTGGCTTAAGAAGTGCTGAGGCATGGATTCAGGCTGCACTTAATTAGTTCTTCCTTTGGAAGCAACCTCTGGCAGGACCAACAACAAAGAAGGCCAAACACCTTCCCTGCTTCAGTCTAAGTTTTGCACTTCAGTGAAACCATAGAGGCGACAGAAGTTACAGGATCTTATGACTGAACCATACAGGGAAAAAAGTCCCCAAAACATCGAATTCAGATAAATGGATAGACACGCTTGTGTGAATACTGGAAAATCTGCTTTACAGCATAGGGAAACACAAGGTAGAAATGTTTAATTTCCACATTTTGGAAAATACAGAGATGGGCCAACTTCCATAGACTTCATTGGTTAACTAATCTACTAGATTAATAGGTAAGGGAATAAACTAGACTTGCTTCCAGCTGTGGTCCTAAAACTGCCACAGGCTGCCACTGTTTAGTCCTGAAAGGGGAACATGTTTCAGCCTGACTGTTTAGCATCCTTGTACTGAAATACATCTCCTAGCCACAGGGTTTTTAGTGGCTGTACTGGAATAGATACTGGCTTTTACATTAAATCCATATAGAAAAGAGGATGTACGAGACATGGAAACAGTGCAGATCTGTCCGTGCACACAGTGTGTTTAAGGTTCAGACAAAGTCTTAGCAATCTGGAATTTGCGTGGCTCAGCATTGTGTCTCATGTGACTGTTGAGAACGAACCAAGTGCTGGACTGTCACAGGAACAACTTGCTGGGTAGGTACAGTTCTGTAATACAGAGGTGTAAGGTAGAGTTTGAAAATTAATTGTAATCAAAAGTTCAAACCCCAGTGACCTCATTGTGTGAGTATGCAGCATTCATAAAGTGCCTGTGGGCTGAATAAACTCCAATTAAAAAATAACTTGGCATAGGTATCTTTGGTACCTTCGTGCTGAGGGCAGCACGCTGTAAAGATGGAGGAAATGAGCACTGCAACCATACCACTCTCTCTGTTTTGTAGTCACTCTAAGTGCCACAGCTTTCAGATTGTATATGGGATGAGAAGGCAGCCCAAGCCCAGAGCTGCCACCAGCGCACACTCCATATTTCACACACCTCAAGTGAGCACTAACAGGCACTCACAATTAACATAAAATTCGTTACAATATAAGGAGAAAGTTGTCATTCCATGCTAGATAATAACAGAATATGGTAGCAAAACTAAAACTGCAGTAACTTTTATCCACCCAAGGTACACACTCATTTAAAAATCTGTGCTGGCTTGTTTGGAGCCAAGGGGAAGGACCAGTTGAATTTCTCTGGGGTCATGATCGCAGATCACCACTAGATGGTAGATGAGTAGCATTCATTCTACCTCCCTCTTTATTCCTGAGAAATACAACAGACACACATCCAAGCTAGGGCTCTCGCCTCTTCTGGCAGTGTGAAAGCATCTCCTTGCAAACTCTCTTAAGTGAGAGTTTTGGAAAAAATGCGGTGCTGAGGCAATTCTGGAACTCTGAGGGAGCAATAACCTCAGAGCTTTTCCAGTCTTACACAGCAGCAAGCACTACAGTAGACAAACTTGCTTTTCTCCAGCAGCAGAACAATATTGACAAGCTCTGTAACCATTTACAGTTAATTTGACTAAACCATGCCAGGCTTTTAAGAGGGCTTCACAGATATTGTATGAGTTTACAGCATGAAAGGTTGACATTTGTGCAGCCGCAACAACTGCCTTTGTCTATCTCATACCTAAGGTGTAAGACACTGAGTCAAACCAAGGTGGCTTAAAAGCTCTATCAGCTTTGTTTTGTAAATGGCTTCCATATTCATACAGACTAAGAGGGATTTTTGCCCGTATGTATGAGTAGCAAACCTTTCTCTGCCACCTCACCTCATCTAGCTCAAAATCCCACTGGTGTGCAGTGGGGGCTGAGGTGAGCCACATTGTTTTGAGACAGGTGCAGGATACGTCTGACAGCTCTTCACCAACGCTGCCAAATCATTGCGACTGCCCCAGTGCCAACTGTCCCAGTGCTTTAGGTAACGGCACAGCACAGGGTTATTATGTGAACTTACTTCAAAGATGCTGCAATACAGCATGCTGAGAGTACAAAACTATGCATTAGGTGCAGTAAAATGCTAGTCTTCACCAAAACATTAGTAACAACACACTCAGCTCAATGTCTAAAGTACTGCTGTTTGAGATTTGAAAGCAAATAAACAACCAGTTTACCCTCAGCATGACCATCACTGCACAATGAAAACATTTGATATGACTGAATGCTTAAAACTCTACATCTTTCACACCACACTGCTCTACAAGTATCACCACGTTCTGCAAGGTTTCCACAGGCCAAGTGTTTTACATTAAATCAACACTACTTCAAAATATACAGACTCTTTAGAGACCTTTCAGCTTGGAAGGAAATACAGCCAGACCTTGCTCAGGCTGGTAAAATCTGACAAGACCACATGACAAGGTGGTGTATCTGCAGGGTGCAATAAGCTGCCCTTGAAAACAGACAGGAATAGCTTTGCTGCCAAAACTTTCTTTGATATTAATGTACAAGAAAAAACTAATTTGATGTTATTATCCAAAGAGAATATATTAAAGGAAATAAAATTGCTGTCAGCATATTTTAGCAATAATGAGCTGCAACAGCCATTAGCGTTCAGGTTAGTTTGCATTGTTTGCATTGTTTTACATTAATAAAGACAAAACCTAATAGATACATATTCCAGCTTCTAAAGGATTTTGCTTTCCTCTTACCTCTTCCTTTTTCTCTTCAGCACCAGAGGCTAAATTGAGGCTCAGTTGGGAGTGGCTGCTTATGCCACTGTCTTCATTTCCATCGTCATAGTACACAGTTTGCACTGAGTCCTGGAAGCAAACAGGATTCCTGCCCAGCTTCATTCCCAGTACCTCAACTCTCTCGTCGCTCTCTGATGAGCTCAGTGACAATGTGCTGTGATGGTTTGGACACTGGAAAGTAGTATTGCACTTTACCTTCTCTGCAGTGGGGCTTTGAGGCTTTGGAGTAGTTGGTCTGACCGGAACATGAGGGTGTTCAGCTTCATATGTAAACTGGTGAGTAGATTTTGGTTCATCTGAGTCCGAATAAAATACTTCATTGGGAAACGGACTAATGTCATTCAGCGTGGGTGATAAGCTATCAGACTCTGGGATACCTGATGACGTCCTGAGGCTTTTGTCTTCAGCAATGGCTACATTCATTTCAGCCTCTTTATCCTGAGCAACTGAGGAGATCTGCAGACAAGGTGTTCCCGGCAAGGAAGAGTCTGGACTAGATACCGGGAGGTGCATCTCTTTCTGTCATGATCTGTGCTGCTGGAAACCCTGCGGGAGTAGTCATCATGCAGTCTGCTGTTTGACCTTGTTCTCTGGGACTGATCACTGGGAGCAGAAGCTGCGGCCTTAGGGCTATCCTTCTTCCATGCAGCATCTGCGACATTACCGACAAGTTTCAAAACTCGGTCAAAATCCTTTGCCCTGATAGGGCTCTTCCATCGCTTGGATCTCCTCTCAGGATTCCCACTGGTTTTGGCTGAGTCAGCTGAAGTAACACTCACAGTCCTCGCTGGTATTTGTTTCTCATTTGCAACCTTGAGGTCAGTGAGGTTTGAGGTGGACTTCCGTTTGAAGGAGCTTTTTTTCAGAAAGTTCAAGTTATCTGAACTTCTGCTCCTCCGGTAAATGATCCTGTTGTTTTCAGAGTCTTTCACCAAAATTTCACAGATCTTTGCCTCGGCGATGACAGGTGATGTTGGCCTGGTACAGTTGTGATGACTCTGAACTTTATCTGTGTCTACCAAGTTTATGCGGCCAGCACCATAAGCCCGCCTGATGCTGCGTGAGCGATGAGTATTCCTCAGGAAAGACTCATCACTATCCTCTGCATCGGAGCAGTCAGAAGCTAAGCCATCCACTGCATTCTGGAAATCGTGTAGAGGCCCCGAATAGGAATACCGGTTAGTCTCAAGTCGCATCACAGCCCCGTTTGAACTAGGTTTGCCTACGCCATTCTCATTTAAGACATCTGAGCATTCCCTTGTTTGCATTCCTTGGAGAACTGAAGATTTCAGCTTCTTGAAAGATCCCATTTTTCGGATGGAAGACAAAGCATTCCACGTGGATGAGTTGCCCATCAAAACCAGAGAACGAGGCCTGTCAGAGCTGGAATTAGCCCGTTTCCGAGGGGTGGTGAAAAAGCGCATGATTTTGGAAGGGCTGAGTTTATCCTCATGAATTTCCTCCTCATGACTGTCACTGGTACTGTATCCACCATTATGACTGACATAAGTAGTCTGGGTTCGGGGCTCTTTATTATCCATAACTATGCAAGTAACGGTGGTGCCGTTTCCACAGCCATTTGGAAACGTTGTCATGTTCTCGATGCTGTATGCATGGAGATGGAGGCTGGGGTAGCTCAAAGCAACACCACTATCCCCAATAGCTGAGCTCGTTGCCTCCCCTTCATTTGCTGCACCTTGGTTTGTCTTGCTTTCACATCGACTGGATAGGCTGAGCTCCTCAGGCTGCACTGCCTGCATCAAGAAAACAAACAACAGTTAGAGAAATCTTAACAAATCCCCAACGAAGAGAACTTCAAACCTTACTGTAGGAAATAAAGACATGCATGAAAAGAAGTCCTTTTTCACCAAACAACTCTGTGTTGCAGAGGTGGGAAGACATTCATAACTCTCTCAAAGTATAATTGCATTCATTAGCAATTTAAGAGACCAGAGTAATTTCAATATGTACTTGCTGCTCTAATGCTTAATCAGCTAATAAATTCACTATGACTACCACACCTACCTTCCAACACCAAATATAATCCACATATACTCTTAAATAGAAACCCTCAAACCCAGCAATCCAGTCTTCTTCCTCACAGGACTCAGCACCAAGCCAAGACACATGAGTATTTTTCATCAAAAAAACCTGAGCATATCCATCAAATGCCACCTAATCCTCAAACAGTAGGCAAAAAAGGCAAACAAACATATTTCTTCCTATATTTGCTGACAGAAAGCTTGCAGGACACTCAACTGTCTTGTCTGTCCCCCAACAGGTAAACATATGAGTGACATCAAGTGCAGAGCAAAGCATTTTTCCCTAGCCAAAGAAAACAAGATCCAAAAGTACATAAGCCAGAAGCCCTCTTATGCTGTTGTGATGGCATGATGAAAACGTGTATCTGGAAGTGACCAGTGTCTGTGACTGAGATGTGCTGGGATGTGCTATCTCCATGAGCTGAGCATGGCAGATCCAGCAGCCCACACCACACTCTCATGCTGGGGAGAGAGCTGTGAGGGGACCTGGCCATGCCCTGCTCTAGGAAGGGGTCTTTCCTGGGCAGGCAGGTGCTTGGATCACCGTGCTATACAATACCAAGAAACATCTGGGATGCCCACTCCAAAGCTGGCACTTAAAAACTAAAGTCATGACACGGTTCTTTCTGCAAGGGCCAGTGGGATTTTCACAAAACTGTCGCTGCTTGGGAGCTAATTCCCTCATCGCCCTAAAGGACAGAAAACGTATAGCAGTGCCTGAGAGAGAGAGGTAGCCCCAGCCCCTCTTTTGTCTCCTTCCCACCCAAGTGGCCGCGGGGCCAGCGGGAATAAGGGGTGGCTTCTGGCAAGCGGAGGGGGTCGGGCCAGGCGAAGGACCGGCGGCAGGATCTGCAAACGCTTGTCTGCATTTTTCATCGCGGCAAGGCTGCAGCGAGCAGCAGATGCCCCGCAGAAAAACCCCGACTACCACACCAAACACGGGAGGGTTGGAGCCCGTGTCCACTGTTTTCAAGGCTGCTTCCTCCCGAGTGCACTTTAAAAGTTTTGCAAGCCTCTGTTCCCATGAGGTTAAAAGGATTTCCTAGCGCTTCAGCGAGACGCCCGAAATCTCCCTCGCCGCAGCTTTTAATCCCCCTCATTCAGAGGGTCCCAGCGGGAGACTGCCGGGCTGCAAGGCAGAGCCGAGCCGAGCCTGCCCGTACCGCCGCAGCACCGAAACTTCGGCCTGCCCTTGTGCTCTTGTACCGCTTGCGAATTTCCACGCTAACGAAAATATGTCTAACAAGAACAAGACACTGCTCTCGGCATAGTTCCCTGAGAAAGCAGCTTTGGGCGAAACTGCACCTGAGAATGCAGAAAGGGAGCGGGAGAGCAAGTACAACGGAACGAAAGGACCGGGTCACAGCGTGGAGCCCCGTGATGCTGCCGCTGTCAGGAGGCAACTCGCGGAGCAGCGCCTTACCTGGGGGGAGCGGGAGAACCCCGCCAGCACAACCCGTCCCCGGCGCAGCCCGCTCCCGCATCGCTATGGCAGCGGCCGCCGCGGCGGGGCGGAGAGAGGGCGGCGAGCGGGGGCGGGGAGCGCCGCGCACACGGGCAGCGCCGGCCGGGGGCGGTGGCCCAGGAGGGCGGAGCGGAGCGACCCGGGAACCCCTGGCTACTCCGGCCACCCCAGCGCCGAGCCTTCCCTCCCGGGCAAGGGTCTGCCTCTCTCTGCCCCCATCCGCCCGGCCTGCAGTGACTCTCGGCGGGTCTCCAAAGCTGCCGCTTGTTTGAAGGAGACTCCCCACCACCTGCCCTGAGCCACAGTGATGCCTCAGTAGAAAGTACCTGACCACACAAGGATGATCATGTTTAGTATGTTCAAGACATCATGCGTGTGCATCCGTGGACAAGGGAAGATCTATCTGGACTTTTTCTAAACCTTTTATACAGCACCGCCCCCTTCCCCCTATCCCCCCCACCCCCCTGCCAACATCCTTCTCTCTAAACTGGAGAGATACAGATTTGATGGGTGCACTGTTCGGTGGATAAGGAATTGGTTGGATGATCACATACAAAGGCTAGTGGTCAACAGCTCAATGTCCTAATGGAGATGAGTGACAAGTGGTGTCCCTCAAGGATCTATATTGGGACCAATAATGTTCAGTATCTTTATCAATGATATAGACAGTGAGATTAAGTGCACCCTCAGCAAATTTGCAGATGATACCAAGCCGAGTGGTGCCACTGGTAAGACTGAAGGACAGGGTGCCATCCAGAGGGACCTGGACAGGCTGGAGAGCTGGGCAGAAGACAAGCGCATGAGGTTCATTCAATAAGGCAAAGTGCAAGGTCCTGCACCTAGGTCAGGACAATATCAATAAAGGCTGGGGAATGATGAAACTGAGAGCAGCCCTGCAGAAAAAAACTTGCGAGTACTGGTCAATGAAGAGCTGGACATGAGCCAGCAATGTGCACTTGCAGACCAGAAGGCCAGTCGCATCCTGGGCTGCATCAAAAGAAATGTGGCCAGCAGATCAAGAGAGGTGATTCTGCCACGCTGCTCTGGTGAGACATTATTTGAAGTGCTCTGTCCAGCTATGGGACCCCCAAAACAAGAGAGACATAGCCCTGCTGGAGCAGGTCCAGAAAGATGGTCAATGAGCTGGAGCACCTTTCATACAAAGACAGGATGAAATAATTTGGGCTGTTCAGCCTGGAGAAGAGAAGGCTCTGGGAACACCTTATAGCTACACTTCACTATCCAGAGGGAACCTACAGAAAGGCTGGGGAAGGACTGTTCAGAAAGGCTTGTAGTGATAGGATGAGGGGTTTTACACTGGAGCAGGATAGATTTAAGTTAGAAGTTCTTTATAATGACAGTGACAAAATACTAGAACTGGTTGCCCAGGGATGTGGTTGAGGTCCTGTCCTTGGTAACATTTAAGATCAGACTTGATGTGGCCCTGGGCAACCTGATCTAGTCGGAAGTGTCTGCAGGGGCACTGGGCAAGATGACCTTTGATGGTCCCTTCCAATTCAATGCAATCTGTGAATCTGTGTTGTCCCACCTCACCTCACCACTCAAGGTGAATTTCTAAGTATGTGTGCTCTGCTCCCCCTTGCTTTTGTTGTAGGCACAGTCCACTCATTGCCCAACACGTGTACCAGTTCTCACCCCTCCTCAAACACAAGTTTATTTTCCCAGTTATAATCTGTGCATTAAATAGTCCATTTCACAGTATAACTGATCCTCCCAGTAAACCAAAAGCATTTGGAAAAAGCCTCAGCTCATCTACCACTCTTTTTCACCCCAGCAAAATATATTTGGCAGCTAGTTGATTATTTTATAGCAAAACAATCTGTAACATGGAAATATATTTTTGTTTAGTATTTAAGTTGGTCTGGGGCCCCACTGTGTTTGTGGTGCCAAACACTAATTTCTCACTGGTGAAGAAATCATCATATTTCTCTAAATGTGGTTTGCTTTATTACACTTAAAAACATGAATGCTGGAAAATAAGCACTTGCCAATCTGCAGGTCCTTTCAGATACTCATGCTTGGCTCTTAAGGCTGTCTTGCTGTCCCAAACATGGAAAACTTTTTGGTTTGCCCCTGCTCCTCTAGATTTATCAGCAATAACAACATTTTATGAACAACCTGAACAGCTTTCATGCACTGTAAGGAAAATTTTGTGACAAAAGCACATAACAACTGGTAGTGCTTGCTCAAATAGTTTGTTGTCTAAAAGTATTTCTACATTTGCACTGGAGCAGTAGCTATAATTAAAACTGTTTTTATGAACTGTTTTAATAAATTCTATGATTCTAACTCAGGTAAAATGGAAATGGGACAACACAGGGTGGATAGCAGAGCAAACTCCCTAAAGAATTAACAAAGGCCATCAGCCCCACTGCCTCTCTTCCAAGACTTGTATGACTGTGCACACTGTAATTACTCCTCTGGAGAGCAGTATAGACATATTCTCAAAGGCAAGGTGTAGTTAGGGAGTGAGGCAAACAAATGGGCTTAAGGGATGTAGGTCAAATGAGGCAGCAAATAACTCTGGGAGTGACCACAGGATTGTCTAGCAGTCAGCAGCAACCTACCTGCCCAGGTCTTACTAGCCTAAGCTTTATGGTGCACTCCATGGAAGGAGAAAGTTTTGAATGACTCAAATGAGGTACTAAAGTGGTTGCTCTGCAGTGTTGGGCATGGGAAGCAAAGGGAGATTGGGACTGGAAACACTGACCACAGTGTGGAGAGGGTCCATATGGACCATGGCTGGTGTGTTAGCATAGGGCTATCTGGAGGAAACTCTCAAGTCAGTGAAGACAAGAATTATCTGCTTCAGACTGTGGGAAAAGGGGGACTGAAAGGGGACTCCGTGAAGGCACTGAAATGGCCAAGAGAATGATGTCAGCAGCATTATTAAGGGAAATACTTTTTTTAATTTACATGAGACAAGAGGTGTATCAGAAATTAACTCTGAACACACTTTCAGCAGGTCTTGTAAACTTATCTCACAGTTTCCGTGGTATCTCTGAGGCATTTGTGCTGGTTGCTTAAAATCTCCTAACTATTGGAACCTGAATTTTAATGCATTTATGTTCCTATATTCCTGCACATACCCTTCCATAAGTATCCCAATGACATCCATTACATTAATTCTTAACATCCTTTTTAATCCACCAATTCCCTCAGAGAAAGGAACTCCCATTTCCTCCTGTGTCCTCTGTCTACCAGCAGGACAAAAAAAACCAAAGCATAAAAAAATTACTGAGCGGAACTGAGACACTAATTTGGATTCCTCCTTTATCCAGCCAGCAACATTTCGAAAATATCAGAAATTCTGGTAAGTTTGAGATCTGAACCCTCCTTTCAAATATTCTTGAAGCTCATCAGCAGGTTGAGGAGAGGGAAATGACATGAGAAGATGTAAACAACATGCTCACAAGAAATTTGTGGGAAAAGCCATGCTAAAAAGCTCACTTCAGGTAATTAGATAGCAATATAGTCTATGCTATGTTCCTTAAATGTCACTACATTTAATAAAGGAAATACCTAGAAAATTGCCATTACAAAGATAGCAGTACTTAGTCCATCAGGTATTTGTCAAGTCCCTGAGAAGAATTGCTACAGTTTTAATACAATACAATACAATACAATACAATACAATACAATACACCAGGTTGAAAGAGACCTTCAAGATCATCGCGTCCAACCCATCAACCAATCCAACCCACCCAAACAACTAAACCATGCAACCAAGCACCCATCAAGCCTCTTCCTGAACTCCTCCAGTGAAGGTGACTCCACCACCTTCACGGGCAGCCCATTCCAATGGGCAATCACTCTCTCTGTATTGAACATCTTCCTAACATCCAGCCTAAATCTGCGCTGGTGCAGCCTGAGACTGTGTCCTCTTGTTCTGGTACTGGCTGCCTGGGAGAAGAGACCAACCTCTGCCTGGCTACAACCTCCCTTCGGGTAGTTGTAGAGAGCAATAAGGTCACCCCTCAGTCTCCTCTTCTGCAGGCTAAGCAACCCCAGCTCCCTCAGCCTTTCCTCGTAGGGCTTGTGTTCCAAACCCCTCACCAACTTTGTTGCCCTTCTCTGCACACGCCAGACTTGCTTGCCATAGAACATCTATGACATGGCAGCATGCTTAAACCTTCTTCTAACTCTTGCAGCTTCATGGAGCCAGAGTCTTTCCTTCCACACATTCATACTATTTAGCAGAGCATGGATGCAGCACACTAAAGAGTATAGCTGAGAGAAAGATTAGCTTTCTGGACTGGAGACCAATAATTACTCAAATATTTTCTTAATCTGAAATATTTTTGTTCATTTTTTTACCCTTTTTTGTTGTCATTTTTGTAGTTTGGTTTGTCCTTGGAGTTTTGTGTGGGTTTGGTTTGGTTTGGTTTGGTTTGGTTTTGTAAGGCTGGGAAATGTACATAGTGTTTGGGTACCTTCACATTGAAGTTTAGTAAAATGATGCAAAGCAAAACTTTTCTGCTGCCATCAGAAGGCAGAAGTATAAACTTAAACACTTTCCATCTTAGAATAGAATAGAATTAACCAGGTTGGAAAAGACCTTCAAGATTAGTATTTGAAGGGGGCCTACAAGAAGGCTGGGGAGGAACTTCTTAGGCTATCAGGTAGTGATAGGACTAGGGGGATGGAATGAAGCTGGAGGTGGGGAAATTCAGGCTCGACATGAGGAGGAAGTTCTTCACCATGAGAGTGGTGAAGCCCTGGAATGGGCTGTCCAGGGAGGTGGTTGAGGCCCCGTCCCTGGAGGTGTTTAAGACCAGGCTGGATGAGGCTCTGGCCGGCCTGATCTAGTGTGAGGTGTCCCTGCCCATGGCAGGGGGTTGGGACTAGATGATCCTTGTGGTCCCTTCCAACCCTGACTGATACTATGATACTACAATCATCGAGTCCAACCTATCACCCAACACCATCTTACAATATTTGAAGAAAAACAAGCCATAGTGTTTACTCCAAGTTAACAAAGCAAAGTTTCAGTAGATTCATCCTTTCTGTATAAAGTTTTTTTCTACAATCCTAAAGAAACCGAAGATGTCATCTGAATTTCTGATCAAAAATAGTGCTTTTAAAGTGGCCTTCCTGGGAGGTTTTTCAGGTTGGTTGATTGTTTCTTGAAAAGATTAATACTTTTTGCCAATGAGAATGCTTGAAAAGGTGTAAATAAGAACAAATTCATAGCACTTGCATAGGTATTTTGGAACACCTGAGCTATATACTGTGTTATTTGCAGACTAGTGCTTTGGCTCTAGATGAGTAACAAAGGCTGCAGTGAACTGAGAGGCAATGCCAGCATTATGTGTTATGGTTGACCAAGTACAGCAATTTCTGAAGAACTCCAAGAGTAAATTCCAGATTGGTATGTGCATGAGATTTTTAAGAGTGATTCGACAACAGTCATCACACTTACCAAAACAAAAATGAAATGCTTGCTTTAGAAGCTCTTAAGTCTGTAATTTAAAAAGAGGTTTAATGTGCATGTGACAAGGAATGAGAAGGATTATTCCCAGTGTAATACAGGTGGGAAAGGATTACAAAAACTGTGGCATGGGAGAAAGAATATAGAGTCTTAATGGTGAAGTAAAAACACCCACAACCCAACTTTTGCTAGGTAGTGACACATCTCTTAGGGTTTTTTTTAAGAATAGATAAGGATGCATTAAAGTAATAAAGTCAATCACATCTCAAAATTCAAAGTGAGAATGATTCTTTCTACCTAGTTTAGAAATCCTGTTTTCCACTCCCACAACTCTGTTATTTCTTTCCTGGTTCTTTTATGAATGCTTTCTAAAAATGTATTTTAGAGTAGTCATTTATTTATTTATTTATTTTAGGTAGGTACTCTCAAATGAGAGTACCAAAAAGAAAGAGCAAAAAAGAATAAGTTCAGGAAAACATAAAAGCATTTGTCCTATTTCAACAGCTATTGGGCAAGACGGCAAAAGAAGTCTCTAAGACATACTCTAAGTTAATAAGTGTCCAAATTTCATTATTAAGACTCAGGATCAGAGAAATAAGAGAGCTCTTTGCTTTAAATGACAGTGTCTATTCCAGATTGCAGTACATGGCTAATGCTCCAGTTTTGCAACTTGCACCTTCCCAGGCAGATTCTACTGCAGGCAATTAACCTCCAAGGAATCTTTACACATTGCAGGTCCCACAGGGGGGACTGAGCTGAGTCATGAATCTGTTAAAGTTAAAGGCAACTTCCCCACCAACTTCATCGACCACAGGATCAAGATCTCAATTTCTGCTGTTGAGAAATGAGGGAAGAGTAACATGTTTGTGTATGCAAGCTCAAACTAACATAGGCTGCTAATTATTTTACTTTGTTTCATATATAAACTGTGTGAAATTGATACAGGATTGTCCCATTCAAGTATATCTGCAACTAAACTATTACTAATAAATTGAAAGGGATTTTCCGAATTCAGGACCTTTGTCATCTTGGCACTGAAATAATCCATTCCAGAAAATGAATCATGTTGCTAAGGAAAACACTGAAAGGACAGCTTGGATTAAGTTGCTGTATTAACTTCTTAATTTGCTCAGTGAAAGTCATTGTTGCCCTTGTGCAGGAAGCTGGTATGCTCCTTCCAAAAGGCCAGATCCTGTTGCATTTACTTTGCTGCCGATAAAGGCAATTACTGCCCAAAGCAAAAAAAGTTTATCACAATTTGGTCTAAATCACAACATGTAACAAACTGTTTCCCCCTCTAATCTTTTTAAATGTGCTTTGCAGAGGTTGTTTCGCTGAGCTTGCTCAGCTCTGTTAAACACAGAGTCCTAATTTAGGGAGAATACAATAGCCCAATGGAGTGACGCCATCAATGAAAAATGACCCTTGTGTACCAGGTTACCATTATCCCATCTCCGAGTTGCTCTTACTCACCCACCTACACCACTACAGCTGCATGCAACTTAATGATGGCTTCAGCCTTTCAGGCTGCCAGAATGCTATTTATAACCCCACAGGGTCTGACTGCGATGCTATTCTTCCTCCCCACCCTCAAGAGGCATTATTCAGACAGCATGACATGAAGGGATGGCTGGTACTACAGAAGAGCAGTTTCCAATAAACAGATCATTGTGTTTAAACATAAAGAAGATGTCCAGTTACCAATTAGGAAGGCTGAATTTCACCTTTATTTTGTGCCTCACAAAGTGTAAGATGTAGGAAGGAAAAGGACTTCGGAGATGTAAAGTAGACAAATAGGAAGGAAAAGAGACTAGTCAAAAACTTATCTTTTTTTCCTCCCTTGTTTTCTATGCAGTGCATATTTTTTCTTTTTCTTCTTGTTTGGGAAAAAAAAAGTTACATTAGACTTTCTGTTAAATGGATGGACTAGTTGGGAGGAAACAATGCAATCTCAGAAAGGTAGTTGGAATTGTCCCACTCGGCAACCATTTTCTTTCTCTTCCTACTCTGCTCTGCCTGTCATCCTTTACTATGTCACACCCTCTCTGGGGAGTGTGGTGGCCCTACAGCCATTCTGTATTTATTTTCCTTGCTCAAAATAATAGCATGTAAAAGTGACTATTAAGAGCTCTTTATCAGCCTTCTTCCCCACCCACCTTAATTACCCAGCCACCCAGTCCTCTTTATTCAAAACTGTCCTTCCAAAATTACCTGATGATATGAAGGTGCCTTGTTATGCAACCAGGAGGCCAAAACAAATCAGTGGAAGAATAAATACATAGGGAAAGGATCTTGAGGAGTTCGAGGACTGAGGATCACCTGCAGTGGGTGTTTACACTGCTCAGGCCAGGGGCTGGAGTGACAGTGAGGAGCTGGCACATGTTGTACATTTTTGCATGAGCTGTGGCAAGAGTCTATTTGATTTCTGAGTGGCAGTGCTTCTGCCTGGGCTTGGGAAGGAAGCACAAGCAGCGTCTAACCCTCACTTAAATCATCCAGCTGTCCTGAAGGGAGCAGGGATACAGCCATGCCAGAGAAATATGGAATCCATCAGATAGCAGAAAAGATGGAAATGCTTTAAAAGTAAAGCAGTTAGTGGACTTGATTAGGAATTATGCCACATCAGTAGAAATTATGTGAAGTTATATAAGATCACCTTGCTTTTGATGCTTATTATAATAAAATAACAGGTCTCAGTAGAATAATTGGCCCAGCATGATGCAATAGAAATATCCAACTGGTGATAATGCAGCTGCACACCTTAATTAACTCCATGGTGGCCAGGACAAAAGGTCCTGAAAAATTACAGCTTTTGAACAGTGGACATCTCAGTAAGACAAAGAAAATGATGAACAGGTAGCATTTGGGAGGAAGAATTGGGGGTGCTTCAAGAACCAGAGAGCTGGGGCTTTCCTTTTTTTTTTGTTTTTTAATTATTATCTGTACTTTTATTTGTTTAGTCTCTTTTTACGATGACAAACTCGCTGTCTTTGTCACAGTCTGAATTAAATTAACATTCATGGACACATTTCTTGTGCCAGATGATTGAATTATCATCTCCACCATTTTTCTCTTTCTTTTTCAGGGGAAAAAAAAATTCTTGCTAATTCTGCCTCTAGTATGTCGACAATTTCTACTTTTTTAATTTACCCTATCACAGACCCAATTTAAACAAAGTTGATACCAATGAAGTGCTACAACAACATTTACGTGCTGGGCCTTTACAATAAGATTCGTGCTCTGAATGTAGCCTGCCTGAAAACTTCAAAGCAAAGATAAGCCTTTAACTAACGGCCATTCCTCTCCTTCTCTGGTGCTGTACTAATTTCTTCTTTATTAACACTGAAATCAAGAGTAATTTTTATTATTATTATTATTATTATTATTATTATTTTAGTGTGGATGACAAAATGAAGCAAATTGTCTGTTTATTTTGGCAGGAAAATAAGGTGCCTGATTTTAAAGATGCAGAAAACACGATGCTGCTCACATGAAAATTGTTTGTCTGGACACAAAATGAGCCCCATGAAAATGTATAAATATGAGGGTCTCTTACTCATCCTGTTGAAAACAGACATACAAACTAAATTAGATCTTTTAGCAGCAAGTTACTCCAGGAAATCTCCTCTGGAAGCCTTGGGTTTTTTGTAATATTAAAATTGTTTCTAGGAGGTAATACAAATGATACATACTGACTGTCTCTATAGGATATTGCAGCTGCACAAGTTAGGAAGATTTTGGTGGGAAATCAGAAGTTGGTTTAAGATCAGAACATTGGAATCATGTGGCTGTCTTCCTGTTAGAAAACTGGAAGAAAACCCAAGTTAATTAGTCTGAAATGGAGTTAGTTATGTATATCTAAGATTCCAAATGTCATAATTGCCTGAAATAAGTGGACCAGAACCAGTGCCCCATGAGACCTTCATGGCTCGTAAGATCATCTTCCTGTGAGTAGAGGTTATACAGTTCTGGATTTTGCCAGTATCATCTGAAAACAGTGAAACTCCATCTGAGGCAGGAAAGATATCTTTATTGTTGAGGCTGGGGAAGAGGGATTCTCCATTTGGTTTCTCTCTGACCTTGGCAGTTCAGAACACTTTTCTCCGCTTAATTGTCATATGTGTAAAATAAGTGAATGGTAAGAGTAGTAGCTTATAACCCGTGGGCCTGAAAGGACAAATCTATCAATGCTTTTCTGGCATTTTGATGAGAGCTAAAAAAGTGTATGCACAAGAGCATAATCCATTACCTAGCCATGAAGAAGACAAACCCTCAAGTCTAGCTTTTCGGAAGGAGTTCAGACTAAAGTGCCCATTTCAAGACTAAAGTGCCTGTTTCAAGACTAAATTGCCTATTTTGATGATGGCCCATTTATCTTCTAAACTGGAGTTTGCAGATCTGACTAATAATTTATGTCCTGTAAGAGTACAGTGTAGCTCTGAACCTTTCAGATTACACACTTCCTTACTACAAAAGTTAACTTACATTAGTGAGCTGTGTTGGCCTAAACATTGCAAACAGCAAAGCAGCCATTCCCTTAACATGCTGAGGTACATAATTAAAATATTAAACTGGAGATGTGAGCCATGTTTCCAGCTCCAGTGTGAAAGAGAGACCATTTGCACCGGTTCTTAGGGTTGTCTTTTGTCTAAGCAATATTAAATGCCTAAGTCAGGACCCTTCCCATCCCTCCTTTTAATGACATAATTCAGCAAACTTTCTGTTTCTGTGAGGAGTGGGATGGCTGATTTGCTCTCCCATTACCACATGCTAACCCAGAGATGCTGTCAGTCCCCACAGACCACCTGTGATCCCCGTGGATGAAGGTAGAAGTCATGGCTTGAGCCAATTGGAGAGCATGGCACTACATAAAGCGAGAGATGCTGGAGTGCCTTCTGCTTTTTCCTGCCAAGCTGTGAGTTGAAGCAGCTCCCCTGGCTGCACCCAAGCTGTTGCAGGGCAGGTGGTAGAAGCGAACATACCAGAGCAAGGAGGAAATCACAGGTAGGTGAGTGGAAACTCCTCCTTTTGCAAGCAACAGGGCTCCTGAAATGACTCCAGACTCAAAATTTGTCTCAGGAACCGACCAGAAGTGCTGTGAACTGGAGAGGGAGAACAGGGAAGTGCCTTCAGCATATTGTATTATTCCTTGTATGTTGTTCCAAGGATGTAGAGTGCCAGGAGATGGGGTTGTGAGGTGGGTGTGTGGATGGTGTCTGTAGCAGGTTTACAAAAGAGACACAAATGCAAATTCTGTAGCAGCATGCCAAACAGAAAATATTTCTAAGCACACTCTCTGAAAAAGCAGAAAAATACTTTCTCCAGCAAATGGCTAAATAAATTTCCTATGAAGTGCTGTTGTATAAAAATAGTAGATTAAAATCAATCATTAAGGTAAACAGAGACTTAAATCTGCTGTACATTCCATCTCAGTTTCAATTCCAGCTTAACCACAAAAATAATGTAATGTAGTCCCAGTGCAAGGACACTGGAATTGCTCTATACCTCACAAAAAGTGCCATTTGTAAAATATCTCAGTAAAGATGCCACCTAACTCTTTTTTGATGCAAAAAATTTGGCAGGCCAGTCTATGCTGGCCTCAATTCAGTCTCAGTGGTAGGATGAACACTGCATAGAGCCTAACATTTATTATTGTGCTGAAATTGGTTTAAAACCTGTTTTCATCAGTCTCTGCAGCAGCAGGGAACAGGGCCTCCCTGTCCGGCGCCTGCAGCCAAGCCAAATGCAGCATATGTTCAGCTGAGCCACTGGTGACACCCCCTGTCAGCATCTGGTAATTTTCCTAGCAGGGACAAGCTGTACATGACAGCTTTAACTCCGAGAAGAGCCACAGAAAATACATTCCAGAATAATTGTTTTAACCAAAGAGTCAGAGGTGCACCTTTATAACAAGCCAATTTCAGCTCTCTGTAGTCAGTCTTATACTTTACCATACAAGGCCAAGAGAAGATGCTGAATTTACCAGAAATCCTGCTATCCTTCAGCTGATAAAACAGCTCCTGTTCAGTGTTTAGCCCCCAGAGTCACAGTTATTGCTGCCTGAGAAACACTGAAAGAACAGCCATCCTGCCCCATGCACAAAGTCCCACATCTTGATTTGCCAACACTTGGGTAAAATATATCATACGAACACTTAGTAATAATTCAGAATTGACTATTACATTTTTCATTGCCCATTTACAGAATGGGCAATGAAAAATGTAATAGCCAATTCTATGAAAAAGGGAACAAAGGAAGTTTAGGCTCTCCAGAGAAACAAACCCTTCCTAAGGTTTGCAATAAAACATAGCAACTTCTACTAACCCATTTAATATCCTAATGAAACATATTCTCTTTTCTCGCCATTCTTGCTTCTTTCACTGCTACAAGACTGTTACTATTAAAAACTAGCACGTAATTTCTAGCCAAATCTCATTTTACTGGAACCTCTAAGCTTTTGAGAGCTTATTAGTCCAGATTTAACCTGATATTAAATGAGAGGAGGTTGAAATCCAGGCTTTACAGCAAGTATTAAACAGATTTGCTAACACATAGTAAAGAAAGGGAATTAGCATACAACCAACCCCAGGCTCATTTCCCCTAAACCAGGAGCTGTTTTCCCAGGGAGGATATTGAGTACTTGTGGCTACTTTCTACTGCAGTATTCTTATATGAGATCATGTGGTGCCTCCATCCAATGCTGAAGGTTTTGGAAAACACTGGCATCAACAGTGCAACTTTTGTTCCCATAAATTTCCACCTATTTCCCCACTTTCTTTCTAGTGGGCAAACAACTCGGTGTTGCTAGATTAGCTAACTGTGCTTACAGTTCCACAGAAACCACTCTAATTCACTGAAGACTCCTAAAAGCTCTGTTTTGTTTGGGTTTTTTGCTTATCCCCCAGATAAAGCACAGCAGCCGACGTCACATTACTCCAAGAAAATCATACATCAGAGTCGCTTAATTTTCAGTCTACTTACATGCTGATTTCATACTCTGATTTCAGCTTTAGTACATCACCAGAGCTGGGGTCTTGTAAGGGTTTTACATATGATTCTTTTCTATTACATGCTTAAAATCACACCAAGCTCAAGAGATAGTCCACACATAAATGCAACTGACAGTTAACTTGTGGGAATGAGGGCAAAGGCCAGCACTGTGATTACTCTTTTTGAAGAGAGATGGTTATTAACAGACAGAGGTGTCTGAATTAAGGTGAGATTCCTCCAACATTCCCATACAGAGCTGTGCCTTGCTTTCTGGCCAACCCTAAGTACAAGTCTGAATGCAAAATTCAGATTTGTTTTTTCAGTTCCTAATTACCACTATTTACAGGTGATACTAAGACCAAAATCAAAGAGCACCTCCTCGCTTGCCTAGCATGGTAGGGTGTTGAATAGGGAAGGCAGGGATTGTCTTTTTGGTAAGTCATTTTCCTTGCAGGTAGATGAAGTTAAAACCAGTTGCTTAAAGGCTTCAGGTCATAGGGGGGTTTTTTGTTTGTGGTTGTTTTGGGTTTTTTTCTGGCAAACAATGGAAGACTATGGTCTTCACCTGCATATAAACCAGGAAGAACAACTTTTTAGATACAATGCTACAGCACTTTTTCCATGCCAAATAAGTCTGATTTTACAATACACACACAATTCTCCCAAAACAAGTTTCTAGTTTCTAATACTCTAGTTTGCACAGGTTACACCATATCTTGGTTTTATTAAGATACATTTGACAAAGAATAATTCTGGCTTCCCAAAATTTAAGCAACAAACCAGCTTAGTATCCTTTGGTGAAGCCTACATTCCAAAATGCCCGACTCACAGCAGAGGACAGTACTTCAGCCCAATGCCACTATCACAGTATCACAGTATTACTAAGGTTGGAAGAGACCTCGAAGATCATCGAGTCCAACCTGTCACCACAGACCTCACGACCAGACCATGGCACCAAGTGCCACATCCAGTCCCCTCTTGAACGCCTCCAGGGACAGCGACTCAACCACCTCCCCAGGCAGCCCATTCCAATGACGAATGACTCTCTCAGTGAAGAACTTTCTCCTCACCTCGAGCCTAAACTTCCCCTGGCGCAGCTTGAGACTGTGTCCCCTTGTTCTGCTGCTGGTTGCTAGGGAGAAGAGGCCAACCCCTTCCTGGCTACAACCACCTTTCAGGTAGTTGTAGAAAGCAATGAGGTCTCCCCTGAGCCTCCTCTTCTCCAGGCTAAACAACCCCAGCTCCCTCAGCCTCTCCTCATAGGGCTTGTGCTCAAGGCCTCTCACCAGCCTTATTGCCCTTCTCTGGACACGTTCAAGTGTCTCGATGTCCTTCTTAAACTGAGGGGCCCAGAACTGGACACAGTACTCAGTAGTGGCAATGCATCAATGCAGGCACTGCCAGCATCTTTGGCTGGGTGGGCTTCTGCCCACAGTGATTCCAGAAAGCTGAGATAGTGCCAGGGAATCTGCCACTGCTAGTGGGATCCCCTTGAAGCTGCAGTGCACAAAGCATCTTGTTGTACAGTGCATAAGTGCAGCAATGTATAAAGCCCAAATGTCTTTGCTAGATGAACTGCAGAGATCATCTGCAACTCTGAAAAACCACATACAGCTTGACAGCAGGGCAAAGCACACCGCAGCCAACACACAAAAGATTAAACATGAGTCTCAGTCACCATGGCTTTGTACTTAATTGGAACAACTAATAAAAACACAATTGTAAAATGTAATTAATTACCACCATACATACCCAAATGTTTATGTCTTCCAGCAGCTATGAGGTCTGGTTTTCTGGATAAGGTTTAATCTAAATGTCTGAAAATCCATTGCACAAAATATTGCCCAGTTACAGTATGACCCTTGTTCCAGAAAATCTGTTTGGTCTTTCAAAAAGCTTGTTGTTGCCTGGATTCAGGGCTCAGTCCTGGGAGGTACTGAGTACCCTGTAAGCCTTTAAACGCCGCTGGGAGGGAAAGGGACTCAGCATGATCCAGAAGCCGTCAGTCCCTTGTGGGATTGAGTCTCAAGTTAATATATAACAAATGGCTGCACAGCCGTGTGTGAAATGAGCAAGTTAAACATACACTTAAAATAAGTGTAACAAGAGAGAAGCAAGCATATTTACAGGAGCATTTAATTAGAATCTTTGTGCTGAATAGTCTCCTGTGCAGCATTCCTGCCTATTTACCGTATGAAAGCAAAGGTTTGGGGAGTGTTCTAGTGAAATTAAAACTAAACATCTGAGGCAGAAATACCCTAAACTTGCAACCAAAGACTCCTAGTTAAATATTATGCAAACTGTGAGCTGGTTATTATCAGCTGGCATCTACCCTGAGGAAATGCACCTGACAGTGGGGACAAAATGGATGACCCAAAATGGCCCGTGCTAAATATACACCTGCAAAAATGAAAATAACAACAAACCTCAACATTTTACCACTCAGATCTAGCATTTTCAGGTGTCAGCAGCAGCACAAAAGGCCAAAATCATACCTGGTCATTTACTGTAACAAATTAAAGAGGTAGAAACCAAGGGTGTAATTATGTGTTTGAGCTCTGTAAAGCACCTCAAGAGAGTAACTGGGTGTGCAGAAGGCAGGTGGGGTGCACAGTTATCCCAGTGACAGAACAACTCCGTGCAGAAAACCAGTTACACCCTGCTTTAAAGATGAGACCTGTGCTTCCCTGCTTTTGCTGGCTGGTGTACTGAAGGAGCAGCTACATTCTCCTGGAGACCCACACTGATCCCAAGAGCCTGTCATCACATACAGAATTGCAGAACGCCCCTGGCTTTGTGCTCTCCATTCATAAGGAACTGTACAGCTCCCTCCTATATATCCTTATACAGAAAATGAAGCAATATATAACACCAGTTCTGTTAGAATGTGATTAGATCTTCTTATTGCCTCAGAAGAAGAAATAGTAGCTTCCAACCACTTTTTTTTCCCTGAATTAGAGTAGTAAAATATGAAGAATAACTGCATTGTGAGTGCAAAAGAACACTTAGTTCCAAGAGAAATTAATTTCAGTCTTACATTTCTTGGAATTACTCTGTGAATAATCACCAGGAGAAATTTTAATGGCAATATTATACTAATCTCTCAAAGTAGGAATGCCAACAGATTTCCTTAATAATAGATTTACCTATCCAAGATAATTTTCAATACTCAGTTAATCATTCATAACGAAATATGAGGCTTCACATATGTCTCATGCAATAATTTGGAATTCAGATATTATTGAATTGCCATTAATTAATCACATGAATATTAGCTGAAAGATCTACTGGAATCTCAATACCAAGGAAACTAACTACGTGGGAGTGTAAACACAGACCTATAATTCCATAATGTTTGACTTATGCTCAAAACCTTCAGTGAAAAGAATGAAGCAATCTTCTCACTGCTGATCTCTTCTTTTGCAAGGCTGGGCTTTTACCATTTTAAGCCTTCTGAGTCAGATACAATGCCCATTAATGTCAAGAGGACTTTCCTCTGCTTTATAACTATAAAAATTATCATCAAGGCTAAGTCCAAGTAAGTTTCATAGTCTCAAATCACTCTCCAGGGTGTTCATCTACAATGCTGCCTCCTGAATGTTCATTTTGATCATGGTCTGGGTGTGCACTGAGGGGAGGGAAGAAGATACCACATCTTGCTTTGTGGTTTGAGCTTTAATGAGAAATTGAATTGCAAATAGTACTATATGGTACAAGCTGATCTCCAGGTACTTTACAAGTGCAAATAGAAGTATTGGGATTTGGTCACATATGAAAACTAAAAATAATGAGTAACAGACACAAATGTGATAAATACCTTTTCTTGTAATTCCAGCCCACGAAACCTTGCTTATGCTTAGGATATCAAATGCTGTTACAGGAGACAGACTTATGTTCAGAGAGCTGTATGATGCTTAACTTTCTGGTGAGACCAGCACCAAAATACAGTCCAGTTGTGGCAATTCTAACTATAATATCTTGATGAGGTTCCTGCTTAGAGGACAGTGGATAGTGATATCTGTACCTGAATTGCACCTGCAATCTCAGAATCTTCAAGTACATTGCAAGTTTAAGTAAGTTGAATCTTTTGTGTGCATGAAGCTTGTTACATTTTTTCTTTACTTTTTTCTTTTTTTCTTTTTTATTTTTTCACCTCTCCCCTCCCTCACCACTTCAAAACTCTCCTCTCCTCTCCGAACCTCTCCGAACCTCTCCTCTTCGAACCTCTCCTCTTCGAACCGAACCTCTCCTCTTCGAACCGAACCTCTCCTCTTCGAACCGAACCTCTCCTCTCTGAACCGAACCTCTTTGAACTGAACCTCTCCTCTCCGAACCTCTCCGCACCGAACCTCTCCGCACCGAACCTCTCCTCTCTGAACTGAACTGAACCTCTCCTCTCCGAACCTCTCCAAACCTCTCCGAACCTCTCTTCTCAGAAATTTCCTTCACAACTTAAACATTTCAGATTTTAATCTGGCTATTTGCGATGCTGACATCCAAAATGTGAACTAGTCAAAATACAAAAGCTGTGTTGAGATTTTGGTGAAGAATATTATGGAGAATAGTCTCTAGAACAAAGACTAATCAGCAGAGGAAATGTGTATTAAAATAAATTACTTAATGAAAATCTCAAGAGTTGAAGCAACCAAAACAGCAAGAGGGACCTACAGCAAGCCAGTAATTGACCAGTCAGAATAACCTAGTTAAAAATTACCAGGAAATCAGAACTAGCCAGGCCTAATGACCTCAATTTTAGAAATGCAATGCTGCTGTGTACTCCTTCCATCCTAACCTTTTTATCCATGTTTGTACTATGAACCACAAAAGCACATTTCCAAAATTAGTGGGATTTAGGGGCTTATGTTAACTGCACAAGTCAAAGCAGAAACAGGGAAAGTTTATCTCAGTGGAAAGTAACTTCCTTGTACCAAAATGATTTTTACTGTTTGAAATTGTGACAATTTCAAATCACTACCAAAAGAAATGTAAATACCTGTCTTACTGAGATCTAAGTACCAAAACTCAGCAAATGTCCAAGTTTAGTGGAGTTACATTCTAGGTCTGAGTACCTGCTATTCCCTTACCCTCAGCTGATGCCAAATCTTTCTATATAGTCTATATACATAGACTGACTTCTGACTATAGTCAGACTACTTAGACTGACTTCTGACTATAGTCAGAACACAGGAAAACAGCAAAGAAAGAAATTGGAGGGGGTGGTGGGAAGAAGGTATATCTGCATGTTGCTGTATCAATTGCATATTACATTAAAGCATCTCAATCTTAAAAGCTCCACACAGTACAAAGCATGTCCTGTAAGAAGGTCAACCTTCCGTGCAAACATTCAGCACCATCCATAAGACCAATTCATCACCAGGTCATACAAGGCAATTAGGCCTGAACACTGGATGCAGAGGTGAGAAGATTAACAACCACTACCTGAAAAGATGTTTTAAGTGATCCTGGTTTATTTTTAACAATATATTAAAGCCCTTGAGAAGATTAATTCTTCCACCAAAGAGCTGAGTACCTTGCTGCTCTAAGATAAACCGATGTACTAATTGAGTCCTCAGCACAGGAATATTCTCTGTAGGACTTGGGAGTGGTATGGTTTTGACATGACTACTGTCAGCACAGAAAACAACACCACTGTCCTTTGCCCCAAAAGTCTGATTTCTTTGCAACAAGATCAACAGGTTCCTGGAATTTTCTCTCCTTCTTTCTCTTTGATGGCATTACATAGAAAACATGCAACAGATTGCATCCATGAAAGCAAAACATGTTTCTGTGTGTTCCCCAATAATAAGAATCTTCATAATGAAGACTGTAAAACAGTCATCAAGGACATTATCTATTCAGTACTACCAGTGGTGAATAAGGGAGTTTCTTACACTAACATTACAGTGCAAGTGATAAAATACAAGAACTGTATCTATTTTAAAGACACCATATGAGATGACAATATTTAAAATAGAACCAGGTACACTGGAAATAAACAGTGAAAGATTCAGGAAAAGATTTCTGAATCTCATTCTCAGGAGGAAGTTGCTGGGTAGGACTTGCTGCATTAGAATGGAACAAAAGTCATCTATCCAACTCTCATTTCCAAATGGCTTAGGGAGGAACAAGAAGAAAGATGAATACAGAAAAAAATTCCCTCTATTTTACTTTTCCATCTCCTGGCAATCTAAAGTTTAGAGTCTTCCTACCTAAATCAGAGCCTGCATGCAGAATACACTATTTTCTAGTTCTGTTGGGACACTCTTCCATGGATTTTCCTGGTTCTTTTTTATCTTCCTTGTCCTCATATTTCACTGAATTCCCATAATTAATTGGTATCCTGGGTGAAATGTATTCCCTGTGATTTGATTTTAATCTCCTGCCCAGGTGATGCTGCGTCTGTTTGAAAACCTAGTCCTGCCGGAGGGTGCTAAGAGCTGAGTGCCTCCAGCCTCACAGACATGGGTGTTGAAAGAGGTGAAGCAAGAAACAGGAAGGATGGGTTTCCAGGAGAGAATGAGAAAGGGGAGAACACGTGGCAAGAGGACTTATAGGCAGATATGCAAGATACTTTCAAACCAGCTTTCAAGCATTAATTTTGTACTGTCAAAACCCAGTCAAACTTCCCGTTAGTCATCCATTTCCCAAACTGATGCTATCAGTGAGGAAATTAATTTTAAACAAGGTTTCTATATACAAGATTTGTCTTTAAAACTGTTGCATTGATTTTACTTTCCTAGCTGGTGCAACCTAATGTATCACCAGTCATCATCATTGGCATCACTATTATTGGGTTTTCTTCTTGCTGTTGATTGAATCTGGGTAGCTGGGTGAACTGCTGAACATCGAGCATCACAACAGGTTGTTGCTTTCTACTGTCCCATGCACATAAAAGCCTTGTTTTCTCATCCTAGGAAATGGAGGACATATGAAAGACAATATGTAAACAGCGCTGGGAAGTTCAAACCAGAATCGTAGAATACAAATCAAGTAGAAACCAAGGGGATGATTAATTTATTAAAATCTCTGCTCCTTAACTTAATGAGGAAAACAAAGTAAGAAAGCTGACCAAGATAAAGAATGAATGAATTACTTATTAAATCTAACAGGATGCAGACGATGACTAGTGGGCAAATCAAGGTCACCTTTAGCTAGAGCTCGGTGGCCTAGTCCAATAGGATAGTTTGGCTGAATAAAAGGAATAAGTTGGGTTTATATGAGGGAGATGGTTCTTGTGCACCCAATTAACTCTTACTTGATGCTACCTGTGCACACAGCAGTAGTAAAGACGGACTCCAAAACGCAATGCTGTTTGAAAGGAGCATATGCAAGGATAGCCCTGTGCAGAGGCAAAGCCAGGTTACAGTGTAGTCAAACGGGTCTTCAGTTTAACTCTTTTAACATAATCCAATTCAGTAGATTTTTCAAGGAGCAGAAAGCATTTGCATAACACAATGAAATATGAAAAGGAAAAAAAAAAGAACAGAAATGCCAAGTATGGCATTCTTACTATGTATGAAAAATCCAGGATGAAATCAAAGAGTCCTGCCTTGAAGGCAGCAGCAATGGTTCCACAGACTCCAGTAAAACCACAGGCCAGATACAGATGAAGGATGTGGCACGGACAGAGACATTTCAGGCATAAGTGGTACTTGTCTAAGTGTTAATCTTTCTCACCTCTCCTGTGAAGGGCTAACAGGTGGATTGGAGGAAGCTGTCTATATTAGCAGGCTCTGAAATTGCTCCTGGTTGGATGCAGAATAAATGTGGTAAACTGTCTGGGACTCAGAATTCATTCTCTCTGCAATACTTTTATATATATATATATATTTGGTTGAGGTTTTTGCTGTTGGATTTTTTTCCTCTACAATAACTATATTTTCTGCCACTGTCTTGTGGAGTCCAACCCTGCAAGCCTTTTTCCATTTATTGAAGACAATCCAGTTAGTATGAGTGCAACAAATCCTCTAGGACCACATAAATAGAATCATAGAATCAACCAGGTTGGAGAGACCTCCAAGGTCCAGTCCAACCTATCACCCAGCCCTATCTAATCAACTAGACCATGGCACTAAGTGCCTCATCTAGTCTTTTCTTGAAGATCACCAAGGACAGCAACTCCACCACCTCCCTGGGCAGCCCATTCTAATGGCCAATCACTCTCTCTGTGAAGAACTTCTTCCTAATATCCAGCCTGAACCTCCCTGGCACACCTGGTTCTGTTCTGGTTGCCTGGGAGAAGAGACCAGCCCCCACCTGGCTACAACCTCCCTTCAGGTAGTTGTAGACAGCAAGAAGGTCTGCCCTGAGCCTCCTCTTCTCCAGGCTAAACAACCCCAGCTCCCTCAGCCTCTCCTCGTAGGGCTTGTGCTCCAGGCCCCTCACCAGTTTTGTTGTCCTTCTCTGGACACATTCCAGTACCTCAGCCTCTCTCTTGAATTGAGGGGCCCAGAACTGGACACAGTATTCAAGATGTAGCCTAACCAGTGCTGAGTACATGGGAAAAATAACCTCCCTTCTCTGGCTGGCCACACTATTCTTGATACAGGCCAGGATGCCATTGGCCTTCTTGACCACCTGGGCACACTGCTGGCTCATGTTCAGCCTACTATCTACTAGTACCCCCAGGTCCCTTTCTGCTCTCCAGCCACTCTGTCCCCAGCCTATAGCACTGCTTGGGGTTGTTGTGGCCAAAAAGTAGAGCCCTTATTAAATTAGCTTTATTAGCCCTTATTAGCCTTATGAAATCGCATCCCATTGGCCTCTGCTCACCCGTCCAGCTTGTCAAGGTCATTCTGCAGGGCCCTCCTACCCTCCAACAGATTGACACCTGCTCCTAACTTGGTGTCATCTGCAAACTTACTGATGATGGACTCAATCCCCTCATCCAGATCATCAATAAAGATATTAAACAGGATGGGGCCCAGCACTGATCCCTGGGGGACACCACTAGCAACTGGTTGCCAACTGGATGTGGCACCATTCACCACGACTCTCTGGGCTCAGCCCTCCAGCCAGTTCTACATACAGTACTAACACTTTGAGAACAACAAAACCTAATTCTCAGAAGACCAAATGATATAAAAGATTGTCCTTCCTGGAACACAATATTAACCAAAATGAGACATCTTGTGAACATTAGAAAGAATGATTAATGAATGTTTCAAATACAGACTGATACCATGTGACTGGAGAATAGAAAATGTGGTGCCTATATATGTAAGAAACAGGCGGAGGATTGTCTGGGAAATTAACTGACTTTAGGTTATGGCTCTGAACTCAATATTATTTTGCAGTCAAATCAAAAGGCAAGACTGCTGAGAGAGAGTTAAGGAGCTTTGCTCCAAGACAACAAAAAATGTGTACCATAAAGGAGTAAATGGAGGTGTTTTGGAGGTGTTCAGGAGAAGACTTGATGGGATGCTTGGTGCCACGGTTTAATTGTTTAGGTGGGTTGGATTGGTTGATGGGTTGGACACGATGATCTTGAAGGTCTCTTCCAACCTGGTTTAGTCTATTGTATTCTAGGTGATGTGAGACAGGAATGGCAGTCAGAAGATGAAGGTAATACAATTTCAGGGATCAAACAGGGATCCAGAATATGGAAAAAACAGTGATGTGACGGTTATGAATATTGAAGGAAGGGCAAACACCACCGAGGCCTGAGGAGATCTCTCACTGTACATGTAATTATGCAGCCCTTTGCCTCTGCAGAACACTGGACTGCCATACCCAGTGATGGTGACCCCTTCCTTCTTCCTGTCTTGTGGTTTTAAAGCTCCATTCTGTAAGGAGCTACAGACCACAGGACAGTGGCAGAAAATATAGTTATTGTAGGGGGAAAAAAATCCAACACCAAAAAAAAACCAACCAACCAAATCTCTCTCTCCCTCTCTCTCTCTCTATCTATCTATATATATATGTGTATATATAAAAGTACTGTGGAGAGAATTAATTCTGAGTCCCAGACAGTTTACCTCTTTGCTTCCTCCTGATGAGGACCACTCCTGAATGATGGGGGTGGGGGTGGGAACTCAGAATGTTTCCCTGGTTTTATCTATGAATTATTATTCATCACCACTGGCTAGCTCTTCTCCAGAGAAAGACTTTGAATTGTTTTCTGCAGTATAGCTTCACAGCCTGGCATTTTTATTTGAGATGAGATCCCCAAAGCTAATGAATTTCTCTCTAATTCGGGGGCGGGTGTGTGTGTGTTGTTTATTTTTTAGTTATTTGCTTTGATGGTGGAGAGAGCTACAATTGTGTGGGTTTGGGGGTTTGTTTTTGGTTTTGCAATAGTCAGCATGGATCAGCTGATGACCCAAAGCCCATGGGAAAAGGTTGCAAAGCCCCTCCCCCCCCCCAAAAAAAAAATCTGCTGTTCCAGCCTTTACCTTGCTGAGCAAGGTGAGCCTCTCAACAGGGCACTCTTAATGCCCCAAGATCTATAGTCATACACCTCTCCTGACGCATACAGGACATAACACATTGGAGCTATTAAAACTCTGCCTTTGGGGAATTCATATAAGGAAGACTTACAACCAATATATCATAACAGCCTTCACATTCTCATTACCTACCAGTACATCCACCTGCTGTTCATCATTAAAATCATATATATGTGTTTGCACTCATGTGTGTATAATTATCCATCACAGCATTCTTAGATTATTACAGTGTGAGACCCAAACACGCATGAATCAGGTTCACACCTTGAATACATGCTTGTCTCAGTATTTTGCAGTGTTATGATACTCTAGGGGAGAGCTGTCTCTCTCTGTTCTGCAGGAAAAAAACACAACTATATTGTTTTAAGAAGTGATGCCAGCTATTAAAGCTCTACAGAGAGTGATAAACATTTCACATTTACAAATAAAATATCTGAATCAGCAGATTTGTACTCATGTGACTTTCCTTTTTGCTTCACTTGCTAATTGGTCAGTTCTGCCAGGTGTTTTGTTTAAAACTAGATCAGACCAAGACATAAAATAACATTTCAGTGTTTCAGGTTGTGCAACTTGGGATACTTGGTTTACTTGGTGTAAAATTAAGCTTCAAGTATATTGCCTTGTGAAACTGGAAATGTCCCTCTGAGCAGACTATCTGTATGTTGCCTCAACAGTGCAAAGCACACTAATTTCCTTTGACATGGGGTTGCTTTTGCAAGTTGTAGAAAAGGATCTTAAGAATTCCCCTGCTAAATCAATCCACTACACCACTGCCATTCAAAAGCTGTCCACACCTCACGGGGCTTATACTGCCATGGCAGTTCACCCACAGCTGTAATTCTCATCTAGTTGGGAAGCTTGTTAAAATCCTCTCATTAAAAACCTGTGTGGCCTTATTTAGAATAGAATAGAATTAACCAGGTTGGAAAAGACCTTTGAGATCATCAAGTCCATCTTGCAGCCCTTGACACTTTCAGCTAAGACATATATAGGTGTGTATCACAGAGGCCAGGAAGAGCATCTCCTAGAGACTTCATCTTCCCACAAATACTTAGGGTTTTGACATTTGTTTGCTTTGAATGGACTACAATGAAAGATTTGGAATCATTAACTGAACAGGTAACAGCTAAAAAATAATTTAACCTCATTTTCTTACAATAACATTTTTTAAAGACTCCAGAAATATAAATATTTCTGATATAGTCACATTAAATGGTTCTAATAAGCACAAATAATTTCCCCTTATTCCTTTCCCTTTAAGAGTTCCATCCCAAGAATGCTCATCCAACTCATTAAGAGTCAACAACTTTTTATCTGAATAACAGACAGCTTATCAGAGCTGCCTCATAAACTCTTGGAAATGAGTTCTGCTTTTGCCCTTCTATGGCTCTGGAGATGGAATATGCAGAGAGAAAGGCATCAAGGACTGGCAAAACACAGCATTCCCTGAGCGATGGAATCTAAAGGATGGTTGTGTTTAGATGACAAAAACTACACAAGAGACAGGGACTGCTAAGCAGATGCAGAGCATTGTTGATGTTCTTTTCAAATCTCATAGGACAACATATTAGTATTTTTACAAGAAGAGAAACAAAATCATGTAACTAAATATGAAATTCTCCAACAAGGTTTGTGACACCTCTGAGAAGAGATGACACTCAATGCCAGTATCAGGAATGATACTGCAATTTGGAAGAAAGGTGACAAGTACCAAATTGGTCAGTCACAGCTTTGGCATGTTTCACTGCTCTTCATTTCAGACTTGCTTGCTGATTGTACTAATCCACACAAAGGCAAAAGGGTTTGGAAAGGATTTACAAAGTGTACAAGGAAATCTTCATTTCCATCTCTCCTTGAGAAACGCATCTAACCAATGGACTGTGTCTTCAGAAATTAAGCATAACAATTTGCTTCATCTAAAGGCATGAAAGAGGAGGGGGAAGGAAAATTATCTTGGTTTTAAGGTCCCTTATTAGCCTTACCTGCTCAAATACACATCATACAATTGAACTCAGCCCATTGATCCAGCCAGTCCAAGTGCCTCTGTATGGCCTTTCTGAGCCCAAGCTGACCAAAACTCCCTCCAACGTAAGTGTCATCTGCAAACTTACTAAGGGTGCACTCAACCCCCTCAACTAGTTATTGATAAAGATACTAAGCAGAACTGGCTCAAACACTGAGCCCCAGGGAACACCACTTGTGTTCCCCGCCAGTTGGATTTAACTCTGTTCACTGCCACTCTTTGGGCCTGGTCATCCAGCTGTTTTTTCACCCAGCAGTGTCCACCCATCCAAGCCATGGGCAATCAGTTTCTCCAGGAGGATACAATACAATACAATAAACCAGGTTGGAAGAGACCTTCAAGATCATCGCGTCCAACCTATCAACCAATCCAATCCACCCAAACAACTAGATCATGGCACCAAGCACCCCATCAAGTCTCCAGTGGGAGACTGTCAAATGCTTTTCTGAAGTCCAGGTAAACAACATCCACAGCCTTTTCTTCATCCACTAAGCAGGTCACCTTCTCCTAGAAGGAGATCAGGTTTGTCAGGCGGGACCTGCCCTTCATGACCCCATGGCAACTGGGCCTGATCACCTGGTTGCCCTGCACATGCTGCATAATGTCTCTCAAGGCAATCTGCTCCATGATGTTCCCCGGCACCAAGGTCAGACTGACAGGTCTGTAATTTTCCATTTTGATGCAGTCAAGCCCATACAATGATATGGTACCTTACCTACAGTGTGTCACTGCAACACCTGTGCTGTGATGTGAGCCGTCTGATTGCAGAAGGGGAAGAATCTAATCATGAGGGCACGTGTCCAAGATCAGCCAAGTTCCAAATCAAATCCAACAACAAATCATAGAATCAACAAGGTTGGAAAAGACCTCAAAGATCATCAAGTCCAACCTGTCACCCACTCATGACCACTAGACCATGTGCCTAGACTCATGACCACCTAGTGCCACGTCCAACAAAGATACTGCCTAGCAATAAGGTTTATCTTAGGAGAATTTAATACTCGTACGAGGCAGAAGAAAGAAACCTGAACCTGGAGCTCTTATCTGTGAGATTAGCTGCAGTGAGGCAGAGTGAAAGCCCACCACGATGAGAAAAAGTCTGCAGAAGTGAGAATCAGACCACTGGCCTTCGCCTGTTCAGGAAGGTGAGCCAGGATCATTCTACTACTAATACAGTGGTAGGGACAGGACATGCTTACGTGGACATCTTTGCTGGGCTGAAGGCTTCCATGTGACAAAGTAGGGCCCTGAACACAGACAGTCAGGGAAGGAAATGTCACAAGGGACTGATGGCCATGGCACAGAGCATGCACTGCACCAAGAGGAGCTGTAGGCTTTCACCCACTTCCTCTGACCCCCTTGCAAACCTCTGTTTGAGCTGAAGATATATAAATTACTACCATAGTTTTACTGATATATTTTCACATACACGAACTGTGACACAACAGCAATTATGCTCATTTGAGGATTCATCTTTATAACCATTTATAGATCTTAATGTGTGCAACAATCACATCTCAAGAACTGAGCTGATGGACACACAGCTGTCAAAAAACTTCTAAGAATGAATGTTAAAGGGAAAAAAGCAACCCTCCTCATGTTAAACTTTGTAGGGTAAAGCGACCCACTGGTTGCTTTGACAGCTGCTTGTGTGGAGGAAATGTGCTTGGAACTCTGCATGAACCCTGCAAAGATGTAAATCCAGGCAGCTCTTTTGTTGATCAGTATCACTGTGGAGCTTGAGGTATTCCTCGGGAATCTGTCATGTGTCCAGCAGGTCTAGGGAAGTTCTTTTACCTCTCTACTCTGCCCTGGTGAGACCACACCTCAAATAATGTGTTCAGTTTGGGGCTCCGCAGTTCAAGAGAGACAGAGAACTGCTGGAGAGCCACAAGGATGATTAGGGGACTTGAGCATCTCCCCTGTGAAGAGAGACTGAGATCCCTGGGGCTGTTTAGTCTTGCGAAGAGAAGACTGAGAGGAGATCTCATCAATATGTATAAATATCTGAGGGGTGGGTGTCAAGTGGAGGGGGCCAAGCTCTTTTCAGGGGTGCACAATAGTAAGACAAGGAACAACGGGTTCAAGCTTGAATGTACAAGATTTCACCTCAACATGAGGAGAAACTTCTTTACAGTGAAGGTGACAGAGCACTGGAACAGGCTGCCCAGGGAGGTTGTGGCAAAACCCACCTGGATGCATTCCTGTGCAGACTACCCTAAGTGATCCTGCTTTGGCAGGGGGTTGGACTTGATGATCTCTTGAGGTCCTTTCCAACCTCTAATATACTGTGATACTGTGATGACAGAGTGCTCACAGGGAAGGCTTGAGGGAAACAACAGACCCAAAGTGGTGGCAGAGCAAGAAGCAGGAGTTGTCCAGTGATTGTGAACATGCACTAAAGCAGAAGTGGGATATGGGGTAGGAGAGCAAGAGTGGACCAGGCTGGGGGAGATGTGAAAGTTATGGGGAAGGACCATCACATCAGAAGAGGTTGGGAAGAGCAAGGGTGTGGGAAGAGAAAGCTATAAAGGGTCCAGAGAGGCCTGTGGATGGTGATGGAGAAATAAGAGTGAGTCAGCAAGGGGAACATGTGCATTCCCAAGGGATTCCTCTCACCTTGGCACTACAGCAAAACTTAAGGAAATAGCTTAAACAAAGGAGCAAAGAGCTACAGTAATGCGGGAAAGGCAGGCAGAAAGAAGGACATTTAACTGAAACAGTTTTCACACAGTTTTTCAGAGGATTTGTTTAAGCTTGAATGAAATGAAAGCAGCCCAAGGCACTTAAAGCTCACAGGGTGAGCCAGCAAATATCCAGCTCACCTGAGGTCTCTGGCCTTGGCAACACTAGTGCTTTATTTTCACTCATGTTAAACCTTTCATGAACAATTTCTCCAATGCATTAAGTGTAAACACACTTTCCTTTTGCATAGGTAAGTATTTCTTCCTACCCCTGTGATTTCCCCTCCTAAGTCAACTATTTTTATGTGTGGAACCACTGAAAGAAAACAAGTCTGAAGCTTCTCATTAATTACTGAGTTTCCCAGGACTTCTCCTGCGGTGTCTGGAGCCAGAATCCCATGCCCCACATTTTATTTTGTGGAGTCCTTCCATTTTATGACTCTTGGAACAACTGGTCATGTTTATTGATCTTTCCACACAGCTGTTTTTTTTCTTGTAGGAGCACTGAGATGTTTTTTTTTGGTGGCCTAATACGTGAGGCCCCGTGTGTCTCTCTTAAAGTGGGCTTATTGATGTCAGAACTTTTAAGATTCAGAGTTTGTGGTGAAAAGGAAGCAGAAAATGCTACACACTGGCTTCACTTTCACTGTAAAAAAATGTGCTTGTGTGATGAATTCCAAAATCCCATGATTAAACTAGCCCAAACAAGACTAGCTGTGATACAAAAGGATGGAGTGGAGGAACTGCAAGAGACTTGTGCTAGAAAAAAGAGGCATGAGAAGTGGGCAGCTACACAGGAGAAAAACGATGGAGCATCCACACAGAACAACTCCAGCTGCACACAGGCATCTCCCAGCACATCTCATGTACAAGGCAGCACTGAATCACTGAATTCTCAGCAACTTCTACTATTCCTCATCCATCTGAACTAATTTTACTGGATCAGATATGAGCAAGAATGATCTCATGTAGATAGAAGATGTGTCTCATGCAACAGCAAAAACTTACAAGTGCTCGCAACCCCAAAATAACCCCAAACTTGGGATAGCACCACCCAGTTGTGGATTATGTTTCAGAGTTTTCCGAGGGCTTTAGGCACACGGGACTCCGGAGATTAACACCCCTGTGTCTGTAGTCAAGGTTCAGATTTGGAGGGGTGAGTGTGCCTGCTCATAAGGCCACCTCTCTGGCAAGGGTGCCTCACAAGCCGCAGAAATGCAGCCGCCCCTTGGACACAGCAGCGACCGTCACACAGACGTGCTTGGAGGCTTCTGGATGTAACGGCACCAGGATGCTGGTGAGGGCAAAGGAGAGGCAAAAGAGAAAAGAGCAGGAAAGGAAACTTGTCAGAGAAAATTGCTGTCTTACCTCTCTGCCGACTCCTCAGCGCAGCAAACGCTTGCATACATAAATCTTTACCTCAGAAAACGGATAAGGATCTCAGCTCAGCACGAAGAATAGTAGGAGTGTTCTCATTCTTCCTTGAAATGCCCCACCCCCTCTCTGAACAGCCCAGGTTACCCTCCGTGAGGAACTCCAGCTTTCTACGGCTCCTACGAGCTCTTGGGGGTCTCCGAAGGAGACGCCGCACCCTGGAGCTGTTCTTGAGCTTCCCCTGCGCTCAGGGGGAGGAACAGCTGGAAGAGTCAGCACAACACGCTCCATAAATTTTCCCTCAGCCTTCTGCAGACGTAAGTCCTTGAGAAAAATGCCTAAATCTTGTCGTTTGTTGACATAGTAACCACGCTTAAGTTTTTGCCTCCCTCAGAAGCCATTTGCATAAAACAATTCATTACGAGGAAGATTTGTCCAGCCTGCAGCAGGCTGCTCTATGCGGTTTCATTTGTCTAAGGAAGAAATAAAGAAAGTGATTGTTTAAAACAGACCCCCAGACCAAGGGATTGTTTCCTTACAGCAGTTAATGTTAAGGACTTCCACAGTTCTTTGAAGGAAGTGAATTTCCAAGTAAAAGGGGAAAATCCATTACGCACATAAACAGCCCATTTCTAATGCGTAAGCGCAGTAAAACTTTAGGAACTTTTAAGGAGGTACCAAAATGTATTTTTCTCTAACTCATTCACATATATTTATCAAATGCCTTCAAAGATGCTTGAAGCCTCTTAAAAGTTCCCGGTAAAGTTTATAAAACCACAACAGACAGTGGGAGAAATAGCAGAGGGTCAGAAACAAGTAAAGCCTGTGGAAGACTTTACTCTCCCAATCCTATGGAGATGAGCTCTTTAGTCTCCGGGCAGTGAAGGAGAGAGATAAAAGAGAATTGTGCTGCAGGGGTCATGCGGGTTTTAATGGGTTTTAATGCAGCCCCTCATCCAAACTGCTGCCACCGAGCAGATCTGCATTCAGATTTCTAGCCCTTTTACTGGTACTTTCGGCTACAGCAGCAGCAAAACCCTGCTGCCCTGCGGGGCTTTCTCGATCTTGCAAGAGGGGAGGAGTGGGGGGTAAAGTAACAAAACCAGACCCTTGGTACTTGCAGTTGAAAAAAGCTTTACAAGAAACGTTTCAGTGTTTTAACTCAATGTTGTCTTATAAAAACTGTTTTGTTTACAAATCTCTTTAAGGGTAATTGTATACTATTTACTATCGAAAACTTGGTTTTGATGAAGGTTATATGTGTGCTTAGGCTTGGAAACAGCACAGTGACACAAAGAGTGAGAGATCTAAGAGTCTGGAAGCTATAACCTCTTTTCCTCCAACCCTGAGATTCACAACAAGTGACCATAACCTTCCTTCCAACACTCAGGCATCCTCATCTTCCTCAGACCATGCTCCCTGCTCCCCATTTCCTCCTCCCTCTCTCCTTCCCCTCCCCCCCCCCCCCCCCAAAAAAAAAAAAACAACCCAAAACCACCCCAAACAAAAAAAAACCCAACCAAACAAAAAATCACCACCAAAATATCACAGATAAGTTATCCATTCACGTATTTTTCCTGACAACTGTTACTTATTGCCTGACCTGTCATTTAAATGGGAAAATTGTTGGCAAAAGGAGAGAGAAAGGGAGGAAAAGGGTCTACATGTACATTCACAACTCATGATTTTTGAAGTCTTACTCTTTGGGGAGGTTTCATTACACTCTTCAAAGGGCAGGCTCTGAAAATATAGTTCCAGAATCAATGCATATCTCTCAAGTTATGATCAGCTGATATCCTGACCTGTTGTAACTGTGTAAGAGGTATTTTAAATGTTATAAATGTTTGCTGAAATCAGTAGGTATTGTGAAGCTTGTAATGCTATGGCACAAAATGATGGTGCTGTGCAAATTACTCTTACTGGATATGTGAAGAAAAAACACTTTCAGTGTTTTAAAGTTTTTAAAGCATTTCCATAAGGGTGGACTGCTGCCAGCCTGCCCTGCCTCCAGGAATGATTCAGTGAATTCCCTGGAACAAATGAAAGGTGTTTGTAGGTCTGGTAGCACCAAAATGGTGCATGGGCCAGGTCTTCTTTGGACTTACTGAGCTCAGTTTGACACTGCACGTGATCAGCGGGTAACTGTGAGCTACCAGCTTCTTATGACCATCACCCCCACCTATTCCTTGCTTCCCTGCCACATTCTCTATTTGCCTTGCACTGTGCCTCTGCTGGGGCCTCTGGGGCAGCCATTTTAGCAAGCTGAAAACCAACCCACCAAAAGCCCTAAGTTTTCATTTCACCAGTTCTTTATGCTGACCTAGCTACAGTTGCACAACTGCTGGATGCAGTTAGGCAGTGCAGGCTGATGGGCAGGAAGTGCATTGGGACTGTGGAACAGCAGCCCCCACTTACACTAGACTGTGTGTAATATTAAATTTCCTTCTAAGCCTTTTTGTATCTGTGCTCTCTCCGTCAGAAGGGATAATATTTTTTTCTCTAACTCTACACACTGTAAGTGACTGAAAGATACTGTATTGCAGCCATACAGGTGCATGAGGCGTATCAGTAGGCTGAACTCAGAAAGTTTGCTTCAGAAGGTGACTGAGATATAGTACCTGTGATCCACTGTACCTAGTGTGTAAAATTAGTCATCACAAACTCAAAAGCTCAACTTCAAATAATACACTGTCACTCGGTAAATAATGATAAAATATACAAGAAGTAAAGCAGGTTTATTGCTGTCTGCTGTGCCTACCAAACAAACACTGTCAGCAAGTACTAAAGTCTCTCTACTAACTGGAAATTGAGCCCAGTATCCATTAAATAAGCTATTATTTGGGGAATACAAGCAAGCAAATCAACTACAGTGGCATCAGCCACTGTAGGACTGTAGAAACACGTTTCCTGGTGAACATACACAATGTAGTTTGTGCTAAGATTGGTTAGTTTGTTTATTCTGAATATGCTTTTGACCAAATAGCAATGAAATCCTGCTTTCCTCAGAAATGACACCATAATCGTGCTGCTTCACCATACATCGGTACCTTACAATTTAAGCAACTGGGTGACATCATCCACTAGATTTCAGGAGGTAACAGAAAGTTGCACGAGTATACTGACCAGGACTGCTGTTGAAGATGAGCCACTACTCTGATGAGATGACAGAAAAGTCCTGACTCCCTTTGTAATGGTATTTTGAAAAGCAAAGCACGAATGAGCTCTAGCCCAGAGCCGCAAGAACAAAGCATTAGCAGATGATTAGTGCTATGTTTGCAAATGCTCTGGTTCCTGTAGAAACACCTAATCCTTCCTGAATTCTGGCCAGCATTTATGGTTATGTGCAGACAGTAAAACACTGTTCTCAATTACCTGCTTCTTATCTCTATGGTCCGTTTTGTGTGACAATGGATTTCAGCTGGATTTTTAAAGCTTAATTATTCAGGCCACGTACTCGGCATCTATTTACATTGCTGTGTGCACCAAGGACCTATTTGGTGGGGGCCACACAGTGGGATGAAAATTTTGGTTACTACCTTAGCCATAGGGTACAAAAGAAAGCAGGTAAAGACAGGAAAATAAATAGCCTGTAATGCCAATCATAAACTTTCTACAGGCATTTGTGAATTATTCTATAGGATGTAATACTGAAGTCCAGCAATGAGATTCTCAAATGCCATTTCAAAAGCGTCTGCAGGGAATAAACAGATTGTCAGAGATGGGGCTGAGAACTCCTTTCCATTTCAAGGTGAACCTCCTCTGTGCTCTGACTGTAAATTGGGATTTACAGTGTCATTTCCTAGGGATCCTGCTCAGTCTCACAGGATTTAGTCCACAAGGCCTTCTCCATAAAAGGACACAAAATTCTTAGGCAAACTTAAAAGGCAAAACTCAGAACACAAATCACACAGCAAACAGAACAAGGTTTGTGGCCCACTCTCATAAAGGCAAAGGCTGAAATTCCTGTTCACTTTGAAGGGATGCCCTTTAACCAAATCAGATCAATGACCTGAGCTCATTCCATGGCTGTTTCACTCACTTAAGCTTTTTAAACTTTGTACATGTACCCCTGTTAGATATGGTGTTCTGGAAAGTACCTTGGCATCACCTTATTGAGCTAGATACCACAGAGCTGGATATAGCAGCTGTAGCAAATGCACCATGCCCGAAGAGGCAGGCACTGTATTCAAACTGAAGTACAAGTGCAATGTCTTTGCAGCCTACAGCTCTTGATGATGAAGCTTTAAGAAGGACATCAAGACACTTGAACGTGTCCAGAGAAGGGCAACAAGGCTGGGGAGAGGCCTTGAGCACAAGCCCTATGAGGAGAGGCTGAGGGAGCTGGGGTTGCTTAGCCTGGAGAAGAGGAGGCTCAGGGGAGACCTCATTGCTCTCTACAACTACCTGAAAGGTGGTTGTAGCCGGGAAGGGGTTGGCCTCTTCTCCCTAGCAACCAGCACCAGAACAAGGGGACACAGTCTCAAGCTGCACCAGGGGAAGTTTAGGCTCGAGGTGAGGAGAAAGTTCTTCACCGAGAGAGTCATTCGCCATTGGAATGTGCTGCCCGGGAGGTGGTGGAGTTACCGTCCCTGGAGGTGTTCAAGAGGGAGTGGACATGGCACTTGGTCCCATGGTCTAGTCATGGGGTCTGTGGTGACAGGTTGGACTCTATGATCTTCAAGGTCTCTTCCAGCCTTAGTGATACTGTGATACTGTGAAGCTGTGTTACTCTTAAGAGCAGCTGCCATTAAAAGGGCTGCCCACTGCCCATCACTTTATGCTGGAGCTGCTATTTGTCGTGACTCCACCATTAGCTGCTTTATCTTACTCAGTGAGCAGAAAAATCTTAATTTCATTCCTGTTGGATTGCCTTACCATATAATAACTCTCTGACCTGCTCTCCACAGAGTCAAGACAAGCATCAGTGCTTCTCTGAGGGAAACAGCAGGAGTGCACCCAAGTGGGAAGGGGAGAAGGGATGCCTGGCACTTTTTGGCAGTAGTTCCATTTTAGTCCAGTTTAAATATACTTCCTGGCTGTACTGTTAGACCACAGCCAGAGATGTTGTGCAGGCTTCAGATGAACAGGGTCAAGAGGTTGTTTCTTTATCCCTCTCATACTTGCCTGAAGATTACTGTCTCCTCAGATCTCCCAACAGGGTGGCATGTTTTATCCCCCTCCTATCAGTCTTAAAGTGATCTGGAAAAAATCTCCTATGAAAATCACCAAGGCCAGTACAGATAATTTTCACAGAACTGCGTGTGACAAAATGAGCATTTATACCACCGCACCAGAGGGTAAGGTTTCACAAGGTGCATGCATGCCTCACTTAATGACTTGCTACCACTGAAACAGGGCAGTGAATCTCTTCTCTCCCTTTTGGGCAGTGATCTTCACCTCCGCTTAATTCCAGGTCTGCTGTTCCTCTGTCAATCTGATGAGATGACTCAAATGACAGAAAATGTTTGTTGGTTTTTGTTGTTGTTGTTTTTCTACAGCTTGTGAGATGAACCAGCTCACACAGGAATGAAAGAGCATTCACAACATGCGGTCATGAACCAGGAACATGCTTGGGTTAGGGTGCATCCTGATGGGAAAGGAGGAGAAGTGCTCAGTGTACAATAACATCTTAACATGGGTCAGTTGCAGCCTCTCTTTAACAATAGCCATTATTGCCATTCCCTAGCTGAGCCTGGTATCTGTCCCAGCAGATATTTTACAAGCTGTGGTGAGTATAGATGGATGGTTTGCACAACACTGGAGATCTTTCATCTCCTGTCAAGGAAAAACTCTTTCTTGACATAGACAAGAACAACTCTCATGAAAGTGTTAATTTGTTTAAGACTTCTATGCAGCTCCCTTGCACTTCAGAGCCTAGAGACCTTTAAGCCGCAAGTCTATTGAGATGATGCAATACTTGTACTTCAACACGCTGTCAGAGGACTCTGGTAGGAGAAAAATAAGGAGAAAAAGAGTGGACATTAAATTCTCTCTTTCCACACTCCTTTGAATCCCTACATTCTGATTTACCAAATCACTTGGTGAGTCTTGACCGATTTGTGTGCAGGTCTACACCAGCTCCGGTATGCTGACATCATCTTCTCCCTTCACATTAGTATTCACCCACTGATGAAATACTCTTACATAGAGGAGGAAAGAAACTCAGGGAGTGTTAAACATTAGTCTAGGTGCCAGCATACCATAGCAGGCTGGTGCAGTCACCTCTGGCTTTGCTTCAGAAGGATTTGGGTAACGTCATTTCTTTTTGTGCCGTATTTTGTAGCAAATACTTTCAGGCTGACATCTTCCTTCCCTTGCTGGCTTTTTCACTGCACAGGTTGCTGTGGCTGGTCATGCTTCAAAGAGGGCTGAACACTTGTGGGAGTGATTTCAAATTACTTTCTAAATGTCTTGTTTACAGGGAGTCATAAGCTTTTAAGGAAGTGGTTTGCTTTCTAAAAAGGAAGACTCTTTCAAAGGTCTCCCAGTATTAGTCCTCAAGTCTCTTGCTCAGCTGGCCCAGCAAGTTGAAAGACCTGTTTGCATCCCGCGTTGTCTGACAGTTATGAATTTCCTCCTCCAGCCATGAATCTTCTGGATAAAAAGTATTCGGAGAGGCAGGGCTTGTAAAATGGTTGCGTTCCCAATCTCAGCCTTCTTGTGCCACATCAGTCAAATGATCAATCAGAACCGGAACATTGTTCTTTAAAGGTGTGATATAGCTATATGTAGTCCAGGATGTAATATCAACTTCACTAGTAGCCTCTGTAAAGGATTCTGCTAGGTTTACCCATACTGGAGAGTCCCCCCATGGCTGCTGCTGCTCAGGAGGAAGCTGTGGTTGCACACAACCACTGAACCATGTTAAAATCTGCCACAGAAAGATTTTTGCTATCCTCCTTTCCAATTGCCCTTCCCTCCCACTCCCATTTTCAGAGGCACATTCCTTCCTCTCTCTATTCACTTGTTTTCCTGACTTAATTCTCTGCTGTTCTAGTGAGTTGAATCAGCTTATTCTATAACTGGAACAGTGCCAGAGCTGGCAAAAATGTAGGCAGCAAGGATACATCGTAAGGAAAAGTGGAAGGAAGAATGGGTGAGGGAGCTGTATTTCACTCCTTTGGCAGTGTTCAAACACAAATGCAAAAATGCAACCTAACAGAAAGCCAGAATGCAGGGCAGGGCACAAAGGGTCTAAATGCTACAGCTAAAGTGAAGACTGTAAATCATGCCATATCTGTGTCTGTACAGGATGCAGTAGTCTGAGACACTCCCAGTGAGTAGCTGATTTCCCATCCTGGTTATACACAGGTATAATGCCAACACAGGAGCAAAGAGTTTGCCATTGCTCACTTTCACATTCTAGGCAGTTTTGGCATGAACCCACAACTCCCCAGCACTCTCTAATCATGCTGCATTGGCTGTTCAAGTAACCACAGGAGAAAAAAGTGGCATGTGACTGTGGGAAGCATATGTAATTTATCCATTTAAGTCCCCATTAAATAAACCCCCTCCTCTATATGGCAAGCTTTGCTCCATGGACAAATCTGGCTCCCCTGGACCTTGGGAACACCAATCAGGAGGGCAAACCCTCAGTCTCTGCATCTCTGGTGCACTCCACAGGCCCCAGCTAGTGGCTGCTATCACACTCCCCAGGGCTTTCCACATGACCTGCCTTATTTGGGATTTCCCATTATCTGGGTTATTGCCTACTGGAGAGTTGATTAGCTCATCTTCCAGCTACAGTGGTCCCATCCCAAAAGAATGAATGAGAAAAATTACTGACAAGCACGCAGAATTGGCCATTTCTCAGCTGCCAAGAGGGAATGGAGAGAAAGCCTTTGAGCAACCAGCTCAAAAGATCTCATGGTATCAGCACTGAGATCCTGAAAAGATGTCTTCATATTTTTCTGCCATTGAATTTGAAGGTGATCATCCTTTAAAATACATCGGTGCTATACATAATCAGTGCCTTATTAGATTTCCAGCAATGCAAAGGGACTATTTGGGAATCACTAACTTGGAAACTATGTGGAAGTAACATTTTTTTCACACTTACCAGTGGTTTTCCACATTGTTCCATGTAATTAAATTAAATGTTCTGATAACAGTGCTAGGAGGAGTGGAAAAGCCAGCGTATCAAATAAATTTGGCCACTTCTCATATTTTACATGCTGTTTCTTGGTCACAGCCAGTGAGTTTAAATGCCTGGGAGCTGGAGCTAGAGCAAGAGCAGTGTGTGGAGAGCCCTTGGTGCTGGAATTCACCCTTTCTTGCTTCAGCTGAATCCAAGTTTGTTGAACTTTGCTCTTATCTGTTCACTGGGGCAAGAAACACAGAGTTTTTTGCATGATCCTTCACAGAATCACAGAATCACCAAGGTTGGAAGACACTGCAAAGATCATCAAGTCCAACCCGTCACCACAGACCTCATGACTTCATATTGATCTGCAGCCCACATGGTTGAAGGCTATCAGCACTAAAGGAGAAGAGTAGTTTGGACCTCCCCTGAGAAGTCTTTGAACCTCAGGACTGCAGGAAAACTTCAGTAGAACAGCAATGTACTGCAGCTATCCATTCACAACATTGCTAGGATGCCAAAAAAGTCAGAATATATTTTTTTCTGGACTACCTGAACCATGTCATTGTGAGCATATCTTACCTACTGAAGTCTACTTTGGAGTTTAATGCACAGGTTTTGTCACATTTTCTTTTCACCCTAGGCTGTCTGTTGGGGAGGAGGAGTTGGCCTCCCAAGTTTTCTGCCTTTGGAGCCCATCAAGACAACTTCAGTGGCCAGGCAACCCAGGGCAGGGCCAGAACTCGTTCACTGGCACTTGAGGGCAGGATCAGGTGTGGAGAACAAAGTGGCCTCTTGTTTAGAACAGAAACCTGTTAACTATGACACTAGTGACACACTGCAGGTGCTGTATTTACCATTCATACCTGTACTGACATCCTGCTGTGTGAGTGCAGTAAGTCCAAAATCAAATTAAATCGACGGTGTTATTTACAAGACATTTACTCCTACGTGGTGGCACTTGATTAGTTTGTTGATGAGTGCTGGGGAAATGTTTGTCTATTAAGAAAAGTGAAGCAGAACCACTTAGAGATCATAAAAGTGACCCCTGCCGAGTTCGGTAGTATCACGAACGTGAGGACAGTGCTGCTGTCCTGCTGGCCCTTTGGAAACTCTCCATAGCTCTGTCAGGTCAGCAAAGACAGCACATACTCCCACTTGTGCTCTGTGGAGCGTATCCTGTCAGGGCTTTATCTCCAGCCCTCTGTGAGCAACTGACACTGCCTGTTTATCCCTGCTCACAAAAACATGGCTCAGCTCAGCCTTCACAAAGCTCACTCCCGATTTTTGCAAGAATCTTCCTCTGAGCCGCAGGGGCCCCACTGGCATTTTCAGCCTGTTTTGCTAAGCAGCAAGTCACAGTTCCTACAGTCAGTCACCTTGGGCCACACGCTTAGTTGCCGGTGAGTCAAGCATGGTGCCTGTTGGATTACAGTCAAGCCAGTGCTACAACTAGAAGCCAAATGTCTGTCCCTTGACGCAGAACTTCAGCCTCCTAAAAGTGGAGTTTGTAGAAGGGTATTTTTCTTTCCGAACAAAGAGCTCAGCACATGCTTTTTATAAAGTCACAGGATGCTGTACAGTAAACAGTGGGTTTTTAGGGAATCATGTCATTGACAGTGGGAGAAAAAGCATCTTTGTTCTAAAAGAATATTAGTATTTTTTTAAGACTCTAGACTAAGTGCCATTTACTTTGGCCTTCTCGGTACACTCTGCAGTGTTTACCAGCAGGGATGAGAATTTACACTGCTTAGGCCCCTCAGAGAAGCCACCACTATGTAAATCAAACCAAGGATAGTTTGCTTGCAGCAACAGTTTCCCCAGGGATTTATGTGGTGTCTTAGGTTAAAATATTGCAATACAAGTAGAAGGATGATGACTCAGGTAAAAGTACACAGATCTGTTACGTATAGTAAACATCACTTATGCTTAGGATTCCTCTGAGACTTTAAAAAGGCAAGTTTAAATGTACTAAATTATCACTCCCTGAGACTCCAACTTAAGCAACTTTGGTAAAGTTAATGTATTAATTTTTAAAACACGAATACTTCTGCCTCTTTTGAACTAGTCCAAAGGGCATCTTTCAAAATAAAATGTTATTACTTTGTCCATAAATAGCCTGAATTTCTTGCTGGTATTTTCTGACTTCAGAAAACATGACACTTGGTTCTACCTAGAAAAGGAAAGGGTGTGGGGTTTGCCAGCTAACCTTTCCTGTTTGTACCAGACCCAAACCTCTGAGCTGGACTGGACCTCCAGACCTTTCCATGGGATGAAGAATTTCTGACAATGCCTCTCTTTCAGACCTGCACAAAACATTTCTCAGGCACAGGATAACTTATTCTTGAAATTAGTTCCTTCCCCACCTGCCCTTACCTACAGGGCAGTGTACTTGGTCAAAACAGGGGATGTATAGTGACTCAAAGGAAGGACAGTCATGAAGTTGTTTCCTTTTGCAAATAATTTAGCAGGAGAGTCTTGCCCACTTTTTTACATCAGTGCATAGATATATGTTTCAATTCTGGTTATGTACACCAACAAATACAGTCAGCCAAATGACAGCAGCACAATGACATACATAGGAATGCACTTTTGCAAGAACAGCTACCTCTCTGGAACTTGAGCTGCAGTAGTAGTTCCCTATGAAATAACAGGAAAAGCACACTGAAACGTTGTTCTTTCTTCCTACTATAACCTTCTCCATGTTTTCTGTGGTGTATTCCCTCTGCAGTGGTGCAAACAGATGGAGGGACACTTGCCAGTAGCAGAAGTCACAGCCTCTTCCCCAACCTCCATCAGTGCTGCAGGCAGCTTTTGCACAGTGAGTAAAGGAAGCAGTTGGGGGGCCAGAGGACAGCTGTGTTTGCTCTCTTTGCCTTCATTACATATGCATGCATAATGAGGCATTTAGGCAAAAAGTATCCTCAAATTCTTCATGAACACATACTGAACTAAGCTGTAGTGAAAGAAAACAATATGGAAGACAAATAAGGCTTGCCACAAACAGATATGTGTGCCAAAGCTGCCCTCAGCCACAGGGAGATCTCAACTACCAAACACAGATTTCCTTCCACAAACTCTGGGAAAGGGCCCCTGGACAGATGAGGGCAAGCCTGGGTCAGTGAAAGGAGGATATAGGTCTTTTAATGTGTAATGAGGCAGAACGTAAAAATCTACTGAAGACAAAAGAAAAGGAGCCAGGTCAATGAGGAGCGTCAGATGCAGCCCTGAATCTACTAGATGCTATGGTGGGTTCAAAGCATATTCAAGACCCAGACACGACAGGGACTCAATTAGCTGAATCCCAGTATTCATTTGGTATCCAGCAAAATCCCAAACCATAGGCCTCACTTGTCTTTATGTTTTCTAGTTTGTGCTATGAATCTGGAGATATAAGAGCTGCTCAAGACTGCCTTGGTCATGAAAGGAGGCTTTGGGATTCCTAACAACCTCTCAGATATCACCCACTCCCATTTGGGTGTCACTTATGCCCTCGGAGCAGGGCTCTGGGAGGGGAATCAGAAAGGGCAGGGGCAAATGGATGAGTGTTACTATTTCTTCAGCCCTTCTGACAGAGATCAACAACAATTTCCTTTTAATTTTCTCTTCCACAAGACATGAATATCTTCTCTCTTTGTATAGTTATGTTACTTAGTTGAGCAAAACTGTTATGCTTTCAGAAAATGGCAGAGAGAGATGCAACAAGCCAAGAAAGGAGAAGATGCAATATAACTGCTGTGAAAAGTGATACTGATGTAACCGATGCACAAAGGAAAACATTTTGTCACTAACAGATTAGTTAGCCACAAGCAATATCACAGACAACCACCTTGCAGAGTCAGGTGATCTAAGGCCTCTAGAGCCTTCACTCCTCATTGACCTGTATTTTCAGAATGCCCACCTCTAATAGTCAAGAAATGGAAATCAGAGGGTAGGATAAATGGGCAACAGACTCCTACTGATGACTAGAGAAATGGCTTGCATGATATTTTCCCCTCAGAATTTGTCTATTTGCCCTGAGAAAATCAGGTGATCAGAAATTTCCAAAGCACCTCTGGCTCCTTCACTGGGTCGTCTGAGCAGCTGGCATAGTCAGTACTGTGCCAAATAATTATGCATACTAATGGAAATGCTTCTTTGGTATCACATTGTAAATCAAAACACTGCATGTTTTAAATGGAAAGGGTAGGTGACAATGGTCTTTTCATCTCTCATGTCTTTTAATCCTCACTAACAAAAGAAACTTCCTTTCAATTTTGTCATATTGTGAAAGAATTCATTAAAATGCAGAGCACCAAGACAATTTTTCACAACTAATAAGCGACAATAATAAATAATGAATTAATTTAGCACTTGTGAGAAATATCAGACTTAAATGTACTCTATTACCTTTTCTAGAAAGAAAAGATAATTACTCCTGCTGCCCAGGAATGATGACCCAGCCAGGCAAGGCCACCTCTAACCTCAGTGATGCTGAGATGACATGCCAATACAGTCACTGGTCTGTCACTCTGATGAGTGGACATCTTTCTGCAGTGACCAGCATCACATTTCATTTGCTGAAGTGCAATTGTTCATTGCATAGTATAGAGTTGTGATGCTTATCCTGTGTTATCTGAAGCAAATGCCCCAAGAAACTCATGCAAAATTCAGCAACAACTGAAAAAAAAAATAAAGGAAGGACTAGAAGGCATTCCCTTGCCTTTTCTTTGCCCTAGAGCCAGGCAAAGGTATAAAAAGCATTGTCACTTAGAATGCTACCTTTACTCAGAGCCTTTGCTTGAGCCAGCAAGTCCTGCAGTGGATTGGTTTAGATTTTACAGTCTTATTACTCCCACTGATGTAGGAAATCCCAAGGAAAGTGCATGTAGACTCTCTATAATACAGTCTGTCTGATTCTTAGCCCCTGGAGCTGCAAATCCTGGGGAACACCTGCAACATCTCATGCAAAGCAAACTGCTTTCTGGCCCTAGAAGTGAACTGGAAGCTGCCGGAGGGGACTGAGAGCTGAGCAGGCCAGAGTCATGTCAAACCACGTAGAAAGCAATCACATGAGGAACAGCCCTTCCAGGGCCTGGGTAGATACCAGTCCTGCATCTCTTCTTCTCAGTAGCCAAGAGCCAACAGTACTTGCATTCCTCACATCTACTTGCAAATAATACTGATACCTAATGATGTACCACAGCTATTTCTGACCCTCCATAACCACTTCAGCTCACCACAACCACTTCAGTCCAGAACTGCAACAGCTGTGGAGGTATATGAAAAAACACAAATATACCTTCTATCTCTTCAGAGTTTTTACTTTGCATGCCACATTTCCAGAGGGAAAGCAACTGAGAAGAAACACAGCATCAAAGTTCTACAGGGACTGTAGAAAGCTAACATATGGAGGGCTGGCTTTCTTAGCCTAAATTGAAAATTACTTAAATGAAGTAATCAATTAAAGATTTTTGTTGTTGTTATTTTTGTTGTTAGACATAGTAACCCAGCTATTAAAAGTAATAAAGATCTTCTTGTCTCTGCTCAGGGTGGATGAACTTCTGAATGTCTAATTTCAAGTTCAGTGAAGTTACCTGATTATACACAACACAGGGGTAGACTTCTGGGCAAATCATTATAACTGCCTGCAAGGTAACAGTGTGGAATGAGAACAAACCATTTTTTCAGACATCTGCAGGTCAGACAGCTTTTCATCTGGTCTTGATTACAGAGGAACAAATTCCCCACATCTGTGCTCAGCATTATGTAATCAGCAATAATAAGCACTTTGCACCCCTGTGCTCTAGCCCTGCTCAGAACAAGCTGGGAGGAAGGAGAGATCAGCATCCTGCAGACATCTTCTCTTTATGGACCCTGCATAATTAACAATATGGTTGGAAGTTCATTCCAGGAGACAGACTATTCCACATGCAACAGTATTTCAAATGCAGACAGCTCTGCGGTTCAGATCTTCTGAACTTTATCTGAGATTGCAGCATGACATAGACAGTGTAATTACTATAATGACAAAAGAAAACAAAGTGGCACATACATTCTGTAAAACTTATAACTTACTCTTTCTCACCCTCACCAATGTCATTTATGCTTTTCTGTTTCTCAAGTAATGGGGAAAACAAATGGGAACTAAGAGAGCGACAACACATCAACGTCATGTCCCTGGTAGCATTGTGAAGGTGGGAACATGGGAGGCTGGTCACATAGCAGCAGGGAGCCTGAAAACTGAGTTTCTAAGCTGTCTCCAGAATGTGTCTCCAAAGTGTGTTAGAGCTCAGTAGTCTCTCTGCTGCTTGATGTCTCTTAGTGAAGAGAAAGCTTGTTGCTGGATCATAGATCATCTGCATTTGGCACGCAGGACCACAGAACAGGACACTTTGTGGTGGAGCTGCAAATATATGGATGCAGCAAAGTAGGAAACCAGAGACAACTATGTGAACCTCACATGTAGCACAGTATATTCAACAAATTCTCTGAGGTGGTTTAGAGTATTGTAAGTTCACAATAAAAGGTAAAATAGAAAAAAAGTGATGGTAAAATGTGCTATACCAACTGGCTGATGAAGAACATATCAAGAGACTGGGACTACAACTGTGAAAGCTTCACACTTGAAAAGCAGGATAATACAGATGCGGAAGGGAAACTCACCTCCCTGTACACCAATGCAAAGTCAAAGTTCAGTCTGGCTGTCTGTGAAATAACAGAAGACATAGTACAAAAGTAGAGGGAAAATTTAAAGTCTTGCTGTGAAGGGTCTCTGATGAGCTGCAAACTTTCATGCTAAACTCTGGCTCTTGAGACCTTAAGTGAATCTCTTGTTCTGAAGTAAGATGTCATATATTGAGCCATCTTGTTGTTATGTGAAGCAGACTATCAAAATCTTGGAATAAACCCACAAATCTGGCATTGTCAAATCCAGATATACTTAGTGTACATCTGGCAACAGGAAGAATAGAATTTGTTGTTTTAAGACTATAAATGCATTCAGTTTTCCAGCTTGAATTCTCCAGGCTAAACTCTGTGTACTTACAATATTTTTGAGGCCCTGGAGAGATTCCCTAGGGATTAGACAGTGCAGAACAAGCATCCCAGATATCTTTGGGACTCTAGGAATCTAAATGATATAGACTCTGCATAATGCACAGTGGTAGCTTTACCCTCAGGATATCTGAAGAGGGCCAAGGAGCTCTAAAGCAGACATGATGCTCTCCTGATCCAGGGCTGACCAGGGGCTGTTTTAGTGCTAGTGAACCTCAGTTCTCCGTCATCTGCAGTGATGGAAGGCTGGACAGTGGTGTCCCATTACACCCAGAGCACAGCCATCTATTCCTGTACTCCTTGTCTACCATCTGCATTTATTCAGAATCAACTATTGGCATCTTTCCTTCTGTCTTTAGAACAGAAGGCATTTATTGAGGTGTTGCGAGTCTGACGTATCAGGGGTTAAGCTCTGTGTTTCAAGAGTTTCTTTCCCAGGGGTTTATTTAAAATGCACTGCACTGACATGTGTTTTTAGATTTCCTCCTTAGGTAAGATTTAAATGTTTATTTGGAAATGGTATGTACCTCCAGGCAACTCAATGCAATTGCTGTTTTGTCTTGAGCAGAACATCCCATCACCTTAAGCCATGTGTGCATTGAACAAGGAGTCATTTAATGATATATCAGTACTGGGTGAACTAGATATCCCTGTCTGAAGTCTACCCAGCACTATATACACCTAAATGTGGGGAGCAACATCTAAACCTAAAGAGACATCTCCCCGTCCTTTTCACACAGAAGGCAGGCTGTTATCAAAACACAGTGGAAGGAAAAAACCTGATACAAGCTATCTGGTGGAGTCACAGGTGCTAAACAGGAGAGTAATATAGCACTTGGCAATGGCAGCTATAAGACCAGCCCAGGCAACAGGGAAAAGGAATGGACCTGGCCAAAGATACTGCTACAAGATGACACCAAGTTGAGTGCTGCTGTCAATATGCCAAAGGAACGGGATGTCATCCAGAAGGACCTGGACAAGCTGGAGAGGTGGGCCCAGGTGAACCTCATGAAGTTCAATAAGAGCAAGTGCAGGGTTCTGCACTTGGGCCATAACAATCCTCACTATCAATACAGACTGGAGAATAAGGTGATAGAAAGAAGCCCTGCAGAAAAGGACTTGGGAGTTCTGGTGAATGAGAAGCTGGATATGAGCAGAGAGTGTGCACTTCCAGCCCAGAAGGCCAATCACATCCTGGGCTGCATCAAAAGATGTGTTGCCAGCAGATCCAGAGTGGTGATTCTGCCACGCTGCTCTGCTCTAGTGAGACATCACCTGGAGTACTGCATCCAGCTCTGATGCCCTCAACACAAGAAGGGCATGGACCTGCTGGAGCAGGTCCAGAAGAGGGACATGAAAATGATCAGGGAGCTGGAATGCCTTTGCTAAGAGGACAGGCTGAGGGAGCTGAGGTTGTTCAGCCTGGAGAAGCGAAGGCTTGGGGGAGACCCAATAGCATCCTTCCAGTACCCAAAGGGGGCCTGCAAGAAGGCTGGAAAAGGACTGTTTACAAAGGCCTGTAGTGCTAGGATGAGGGGCAATGGTTTTAAATTAGAGAACAGTAAATTTAGTTTGGATCTTAGGAGGAAATTCTTTACCATGAGGGTAGTAGAACACTGGAACAGATTACCCAGGGAGGTAGTTGAGGACTAACCCCTGGAGAAATTCAAGGTCAGGTTTGACAAGGCTCTGAGCAACCTAAGCACACTGCAGGGAGGTTGGGCTAAATAACCTTTGGAGGTCCTTTCCAACCCAAACCATTTTATGATTCTATAGCCAATAACTATGCAGGGACGGGGTCTCACTGAGGGACACTGGGGTGATGGCTTCCAGTCAAGCTTACATTCTGCTGGGAGGCTTTACTTTCAAAGCCCAAATGCAGGAGGGACAGTCTCTAAAGATCCCAAACGATCAGACATTCCAGGGAGCCCTGTACAACTTTCACTGACCAGCTAGTCTATTTCTGCCTCTCCTTTCTCATCCCACCATCACAACCTCACTCTCTTTACACCACCTAGAACTCTTTCCCCTGTACTGGCCCCCTTCATGTGATTCTTACTTTCACTTACCTCCTTAGCTGTTTCGTCTCCCCACAAATAAGGCAACATGGATGTTTTTTACTGCTCTGCCTTTTTAGTATTTCCTCTCTTTCTCAGCTCTTGAACTTCATTTCTGATGTCAATTGTGAGGGTATTTATTTTTATGTCTAGCAGACTTTTACTTGCCTTTGGCCAAATGAGTTTTCTCTGAACCCATGAGGCTGAGTGAGGCTGTCTACCATTCTCTTTGTACAGCAGCCAGCACAACCATCTTTCAAATTTGCTGTTTCTTTACACTCATGATAAACACGAACAATAACACATTTCTGTTACACAGCAGTATGTAGAACATTAACTAGACCTCCTATTTTTTTTCAAAGCATTTTTGCAAACACACTGACAAACTAATCCTTACAGTGGTTAGCTACCTTTGTCCTTAGTGGGGCCATTTCACAGAGGAGTGTTATAAACACTCATGGAGCCAGAGAGAGAGAGAGCAAAAGGAGCCTGACTGTACATCTTAAGGACCCTACATCTTACAAATCTCTGCTCACAGTACCACTAATAGATTTTACACATTGATTCTTCCATGCAAAATGCATAATCTGTTCCTGCTGCAAAAGAAGAATGGGAAAGAGTCACAGAAACAGGCTTCCCACTGTTTATCCCCTTTCTTTGGGTTTCTGAAGTTCTCAGACTTTTCCTACACAATGGCTTCAACACTGGGCAGAAATTCTGAAGAGTAATTCCCATTCCTGTCTGATCTCAGACAATGTCTTAGAATGTTAAGCTGTGGATTTGAATACATTGACAGTGACCTGGGCCTTCATTGCTTGATGACTCCTGCAACCCTGGATTGGCATTTTAAAGTCCCAGAGGTCCGAAACTGAAGATTCTGTTTCTATTTTGTGTGGTATAGCTAAGATAAGTACTTAGTCTTGTTTTCAACTACCTAATGGAACACTGCAGATAAAGCAGAGCCAGATTCTTCTCAAAAGTGCACAGCAGAAGGACAAGAAGTAATGGATATAAAGTGTAACACGAGACGTTTTCAACCATGGTGCACCAGAAAGTGGCAGAGCCTCCATCTTTCAGAGAGATTCAAAAGCTGACAGGACAAGGCCCTGGGCAATCTGCTCTTATGGGAAGTGCTTTGAGCAGGAGGTTGGGCTAGAGACTTCCAGGTGTCCCAGACTTTACTACCAGTCCACCTGATTCTATAGAAATACTCCTGCTCAAATAATCCCTGCAGGAGAAAGGCTTCCCAGAAGACTCTCAAAGAGAAGTTCCAGGGGCTGTGTTAGTACCTGCATTAGGCAGAAGCCACACCAGATACTGGAAACCACTTTATTATGGTACTGTAATGTGGGTTAATTTGCATTGCTTCCTGTGGTGCAGCTCAGGCCTCTCTGTTTCCCTTCTGACAGCAAATACAAACTAGACCAGTACAAGGTGGTTTGCAGTGTGAAGTCAGCTACTTGAAAATGACTACACATTACTGATAAAAGGCTTGGTGGTAAATGTAGAACTCATAGGGTTGTCAGTTTACGTTCTCCTGCTGTTTCAAAAGGTGTTGTATTTATGACAAGCCTGAAACTAATAATTTCTTGCTTCAGGGAAAACATCAGTTTTCTGTAGATTTTGAATAGGCTGGAAATTTTCTATGATCATTCACAGAAACCCATTTTATTCTGCTGAGATTGCCACCTCTAGCCTCATGGAAGGCTTCCTGAAAATCACAGGAGTTCACTGCTTCTAGGATGAGTATATCACTGTCAGGTGTTAAGCAGGCAGTTATGACCACTTTCCAGTCCTTACAGTACTTGAATTTCTTTGCTGCCAACTAGTGAAGTAAAAATTTGGAGAGGGCAGCAATGAAGAATTAGTTTGCATAGAATTCTTTGTAGCTGTCATTCCTAACAGTGTTTCTTTCAGATAACAAACAGTTTTTGAGGATATTCCATGCTGGCCTGGTGTATTTGAATTGATTAGAAAAGTAATACTGCAATTAACTTCAACAGAAGGTAAAATTAAACAGCTTCGGAAATCCCACCTGTAGCAACGGCATATTTGTCCATTTGTTACTGGATTCCAAAAAGGGGGAAAGCATTATTACAGCAGTGCATGATCAGCACAGGGGATGTTCTGTGCTGAGCACAGGATGTTGAACAGATGACATGGCAGAGGAGCAGCACCTGTGGCCAGGTTACAATACACCAGGTTGGAAGAGACCTTCAAGATCATCACGTCCAACCCATCAACCAATCCAACCCACCTAAACAACTAAACCATGGCACCAAGCACCCCATCAAGCCTCTTCCTGAACACCTCCAATGAAGGTGACTCCACCACCACCATGGGCAGCCCATTCCAACGGGCAATCACTCTCTCTGTGTAGAACTTTTTCCTAACATCCAGCCTAAACCTGCCCTGGTGCAGCCTGAGACTGTTACTGACAGACTTTTCTGTCTGTAAGGCAGAAAGGTCTCTAGCATTACTGCTAGCAGACTAGGAGTGGGGCAAGGCTGCACCAGAGCAGGATTTAGAGAAGAGCTTCTATGTATAGTTGTTGTTTGTATTAATTAAATAGATTTACTGCATTTATTTATTTATTTAGACCGGTTGTTTTTATATCAGATATTTATGCACATAGCTTTAATTAGATATTCTTTCTTTGTTTTCAGCAGGACTTTAAAATTCTAGGTATGAGCCAGAGGTTTTCATGCCATACCTGACATTTACTATAAGATTTTCCTCAGCTGAGAGAAGTTTGTTGCATGTTGGAGCAGTATAGTGAATTACATCAGTAAATAGTGAAATGTTGGTAATATTCTATATGGGCTAAATTGTTGGTTGCATTAAACTACAGAATACAGAATTCACCAGGTTGGAAAAGACCTTCAAGATCACTGAGTCCAACCTATCACCCACCACCATCTAATCAACTCAACAATGGTACCAAGTACCCCATCCAGTCTTATTTTACACGCTTGCAGTAACGGTGACTCCATCACCTCCCAGGGCAGCCCCTACCTCAGTGTAACACAACTGCAGAAAGCTGAACAATTGAAGGCAGCCACAGAATTTGGATGGATAGTCTGTGAGCACTGCAATTTTTCATCCACTTGCAGATTGTGTGACATCAGGTTTGAATCAAATTTATTACTGATTATCAGATTCCTAATTCAATTTTTAAATTCATTAATTAGTACTGAATTAATCTAATATATTAATGAAATGAGAAGATTGACAAATTTGGAAGCAAAACCCTCTGTGTTTTGGTGGTGGTGTGTGTTTTTTTTAACTAGAAAGCAACTGAGAGCTAAATTTCATTGTATGTATTAAAAATATGCTCTAATAATTCCATGAACAGAACTGAATAATCTCCATAGAGAAGTTATCACCAAGGCATCAGATATAAGCCAGAATGGTCTTGTTTTGTGAAGAAAGCTGCTACAGAAATCCCTCCTGCAAAGCTTTTGTGAAAAGCTATGTAAAAAATGCAATTATGTAGATACTCTCCCTTTACCATGAGATCCACTGGATGTATGTTAGATATGCATCCTGCTAAAGGTTTCAGACACCAAGCACAACCTTATCCAGCCTTGCAATTGACTCCCTGAAGTGTGAATTTCTGTACTTCCATTGGATCCGTATTAGAATTTGGCTTCAAGGATGTTCTAAGTAGTTTTAAGGGTATTCAATTTTTTTCCCTTCAAATTGATATAGCAAACTGCCAAAAAAAAGGTCTACAGAAAGGCTGAGAGGCAAGATTTAATCTTGTTGGAATTATTTTATGCCAAGGGAAATTTTCACTGTTTCTCATCCTCCAAACAATATTCTCTGCATAACTTCTAAGGATTTATCTAAGGATCTTTAAAGTGAGATCAATCCTGCACATACACACGCACAACCCCCCAAAAAATCTATCTCCATCCTTACCCTTATTTTCAGCTTTGTTAAATGTGAAAGCTCTCCATGTGGCAGATTAGTTCAGGAACTAGGAAAGGAATAATTTTGGTGGTTCTCCAAAACCTGTCCACTATTTGCTCAGAAAATAATTCACTTCCATGCATCAGAATTGTATTAGCAGCCATTCACAGAAAATGGGCTTCAAAATGGGATTAGCAAATGCATTAGTGCTATTTTGATAAGATGACAGTCATGGGACATACAGTATTTCTTTTCCATGCACAAAATACACTGTATTTTCTGTGCACAGTCCTTTGATGATTAAGCCCAGAATACAAAGGGATTCACATTTTAGGCTGTACAATGTGAATTTATAACAACACCAATTTAGAGTGAAAAGAAAGCTTTTAATCCTGAGTCCACTCACAGTCAATCAGACAACAAACAACTGGACAATGTTGAAGCTTTATGAGAAAACATCAAATTTGCAAAATTCAAATCTGTTTCCCTTTCTGTCCGGGTGGCATTTGGTAACATACCTTAGAGGAGCCAGTACATTGCCAGTGCGTGGCCCAAACCAATTTGCAGAATAAAATGGTTATCACAAGCAATTACTAGCTTCTTAAACCCTTGGAACGAGAGTCCTAGCCACAAATTTGAAGATCTACCATCTTTCCATGTAATTAAAGACTTATGCATATTCTTTCAGTGCAGGCTGTAATTACTATCCCAAATTAAGCAGTGTTTAGATATGTATCACATGCAAGCGAGCTAGCTGATAATCCGATTAGTTAAGCAGTGGTTTTCCTCTGTAGTTTACAGATCCCTGAGGATCAGGGAACTACCTCTAAAGAATTGGGAAAGGACAGCTGTGGGATGGTCTCATATAACACCAAACCAGAACAATTCCGATTCAGTCACCACAATAGGCTGCCTGAACATCTCTGCTGTCTTTATGACACCAGAACCAGACAAGCAATTGAGGAGCTGTGGGGCAAGTCAGTTCAGTTCACTTTCCCAGCTTGAAAGAAAATTCACTTTCCAATAAAAACAACTCCTGCATCCAACTTAAAAAAGTTTCTACCCTTAAAAAAAAAGGGTAGAAATAGAAAAAGAAAGGTGGGAAGAGGTTAGACTGTTCTGAGAAAGTCTGTAGTTACCCTGGGTTAGATGTAATTAACGTGATATTGCACCCATATCACAGTATCACAGTATCGCCAAGGTTGGAAGAGACCTCAAAGATCATCGAGTCCAACCTGTCACCACAGACCCCATGACTAGACCATGGCACTGAGTGCCACGTCCAATCCCATCTTGAACACCTCCAGGGACGGTGACTCCACCACCTCCCCAGGCAGCCCATTCCAATGACGAACGACTCTCTTGGTGAAGAACTCAAGCCTAAACTTCCCCTGGTGCAGCTTGAGACTCTGTCCTCTTGTTCTGGTGCTGGTTGCTAAAGAGAAGAGGCCAACCCCTTCCTGGCTACAACCAGCCTTCAGGTAGTTGTAGAGAGCAATGAGGTCACCCCTGAGCCTCCTCTTCTCCAGGCTAAACAACCCCAGCTCCCTCAGCCTCTCCTCATAGGGCTTGTGCTCAAGGCCTCTCCCCAGCCTTGTTGGCCTTCTCTGGACACGTTCAAGTGTCTCGATGTCTTTCTTAAACTGAGGGGCCCAGAACTGGACACAGTACTCAAGGTGTGGCCTAACCAATGCAGAGTACAGGGGCACAATGACCTCCCTGCTCCTGCTGGTCACACTATTCCTAATGCAGGCCAGGATGCTGTTGGCCTTCTTGGCCACCTGGGCACACTGCTGGCTCAGGTTCAGGCAGCTGTCAATCAGCACCCCCAGGTCCCTCTCTGTTTGGGAGCTCTCAAGCCACTCCGACCCCAGCCTGTAGCTCTGCATGGGGTTGTTGTGGCCAAAGTGCAGCACCCAGCACTTGGACTTGTTGAATGTCATCCCATTGGACTCCGCCCATCTGTCCAGCCAATCGAGGTCCATCTGCAAGGCCCTCCTACCCTCTAATTGACCAACATCTGCTCCCAACTTGGTGTCATCTGCAAATTTGCTGATGACTGTCTCAATCCCCTCATCCAGATCGTCAGTGAAGACATTGAAGAGGATGGGGCCCAGCACTGATCCCTGGGGGATGCCCATGCTACTGTCAGCAAGCATATACATTCCCTACAGAAGGCGCTGCACTCAGTGGATGCATTGAGGTCTCCCAAGACAAAAAAGGCTTGAAACCTCTTTATACTGAGCCTTCTCTGTTTTCAAAGTCTGCAAAATTAAAATAAATATTTTTTTTTAAGCAGAGAACTAGCATAACTAATACCTTACTACTGTAGTAATTTCACTACAAAACTACAAAAATGTAAGATATGCCTTAGCCTGTCACAAAAGTCATTAGGTCTCAGCATCTCCATGGTGGTCTACCTGTGCTTTGCAAGATCATAATCTCAAGTCCCAGCAGCAATATCCTCCGAAGTAATCTAGCACTGCAGAAACTGAGAGCACAGAGCAGCCTGAAGGAGCAATCGTTCTGCCAGGTAAGCCTTATCCCAGATCAGCAAACAGCACATATTGTGTACCTATCAAAGAACATGTGATGATGTCATAGGCCCAAACATAACCTCCCCACCCTTCACAAAATTTATTATAATCATTCAAAGAGGGTGCATAGACCAAAAGGAAATAAACCAGTTCTAAGACTTTGCAAGGCCCTGGTGTAAGTATTAGAAGTCTGCATCCAATGGCACACTGGATAGGTAAAGTGACAAATTTTTCTTTCATCATGAAACATCTGAAAGACCACTTGTCCTAACACAGAGAAAACTGTGAATGCCTCAAATGGGAGCCTCAAACACCACTGAAGTCTCAAAGAATGAGAGCAAACTTTCCCTTCTGTACTTTTAAATCTTGGGCATTTGTGCAGAGGCATCAGAGAGATGGGTGCTCACCCGTGTATTCAAAAAATTTGGGGGGACCATAATCTCCCTTTGAATAGGTTGCAGTTTTTCTGTCAATAATAGCTTTTCACTTCCAGAAAGGTCCAAGCTTTTGGGCCTCCTCCTGTGCCCACAGGAAAACAACAGTACTTTGGATGAAAACTAAACAACTTTTTCTTGAGTTTGCCACTTGAGTGACTTCCAGGCTAGGAAGACATTGAGGAAGGTTTCATGTAGACAAAGTAGACAAAGAGGTTAAAAATTGAGATGCTCATCCTTTGATTTCTCTGTTTTATGCTGAATTTGAGTCACTGTAATGCTGTATGACAGAAATGTTCTTCATGGCTGAATAAGAGCTGTGTTTGTTACCAACTTTGCCACAGATCTAAATATGTACGGAGAGAAAGGATCAAACATGGGAAAGTCAGGGTTACAGTGCAAATACACTGATGAGAAGGTCAGTGTCCCTCTCTTTTCCTCCTACACATGACAAATCTCTCACTTTGTTCTCTGAACACTGGCTGACCCCTCCACTTTTTGCCTTTTAACATGCTCCTTTTAGGGGGACTCCCTCATCTCTAAAATTTTCATTTGTTCTTTCATTTCAAAGAATGTTCTTCTTATACAGTATGGCAGTGTCATACTCCATGGGAACCCTGGAACTGCTTACTCAACACTTGAACATACACAGGTCTTAATTGTCATATACAGGAAGAGTTTCTCGCATCATAACTCATTTCATCTTCCACACTGCCTGCTAAGATATAAAGTCTTTATAGAAAAGACTTTTTACTTGAGCTCAACTAAAAAGTCTTTTCTATAAAGAGTTATGAGCTCCACGGTTTCCTTGCTGTCTCTCCACCCATCTCTAAATGACACCTCTTGCAAACTGACTTTCTGGAGACTGGGCTGTGTTCTCATTGTAAGGATATGGTCACATGTTATACTCAGTCCACAGCAGATCTCCCTCTGCATGGCAGACCACAAGCTGTTAGGCAGTAGCCTGGTTTTGGGATAACGTATCTTAGAGTGACTACATTACATAGCAAGAGACTCTACACAAGCACACACACACACGTACATATGTGATTTTAGGCAAAAATCCTTTATCATCAGAGTGGTGGAACACTGGAGCAGGTTGCCCAGGGAGGTAAGTGAGGACCCATCCTTGGAGAAATTCGAAGTCAGGCTCAACAAGGCTCTGAGCTACCTGATCTATTAGAGGATGTCCCTGCTCACTGCAGGGGACCTTTGGAAGTCCCTTCCAACCCAAGCCATACTATGACACAGGTCATATGTAGGATTTTTTCTTGGCTTAGAGCTATTTGTGCCACAGTGATGATCCAGTAGTTGTAATAATATTTTATTTATTTTTTTCTATTTCTTACAACTTGTTTTAACAAACTTATACCTGTAGCTAAGTACTTTTTTTGTTAAGCCTTGATGCCTGGCTTTTTAAAACATCTGACCTTTTCAGATTGTCTCTGGACAAAGCTCTGTAGAGCTAAAATGTTTCTGAGGGGCAGTGTGGTTGTCCTACATGGGATTATACCAATTTATTTGAGAAGCTTTAAAAATGATTGTTACTCTGCCCTCCTCTTGTTCCAGCTAGAAGCTTACATTCTGAAAAGCACTACTTTAAGATGCATAAATATGCCGGAGGTGCTGGTATATGCTGAAACTTTGGTATGATTTATGTGAATAGGCCTTATATATTTTTGGAACTGACACCCTGCTGCTGAAATTCTGTGAGGGCTATAGGATTGCTACAGCACAATCAATATAGTTTTAGCTGTTTGCTGTGTAATGGCACCTGAAATGTTTTCAGATCCAGTACTTTTACTTTTACAAAATAGCATTACTTTGTTCATAAAAAGTCAGTTACTCAGGAAAAGAAAGTATACATAGTGAACAACTATTAAATCCAGTCCTTCTGAAACTCTAATTACAAAATTATTTTGTGCCAGTGGACAATCTGTGACCTTTTATAATTCCTTGAATGTCTTCCCTCTCTCTTCTCCCTTCCTCCTCTATGTTGAACTGAGCTTAGTGAGCTCTTCAGTGACATTATACTGTCATCATGATGTAAACCATTGCTACCTCTGTTATCTCTCATCCTTGTTGTGACATACCTAGATTTATAATAGCCATGTTCTGATGTATAAAGCCAAGCCTGCTGGGAATCCTTTGAACAGCCTGTGGCAACACTCCTACCATCACGCTGCTGTGCAGAAGACAGCTATTAAGGATGTGAAAGTCATTAATAAATACTTGTGATTTCTGTGATTCTGGACTTTGGCAGAAGTGAAAGTCCTAACCAAAATTACATCCTCCATCAGCTGGTAATCTCTCTTAGTGGAAAAAGCAAAACATCTTGGTGATGCACATCTTATATGTCAAGCAGCCCAGTATCTCAGCTCCCTCTCTCCTCCATAAATATCTTTTTATAGAGGCCATAAATATTCGAGAACTATTGTTTTCAAGTGCATTTCAAAGCAGTGGCAGGAAGTCTAATACTGAAGTATCATATTGTTTACTTCCAGAAATTATTTGCTGATCCTTTTTTTATCTCATATATTTAAAATAAAAAAAGCTTTCAAATTTTGATTTCCACAAAAAAAAAAAACCACATACTGAGTTGGTCTGAGTGGGAGGAGGGGAAAATGGCCCGTTTTTTTCAGTATATTCCAGTTTCCTGTCAGCTATATATCTAACAAACTTTTCTACATTAGCCTATACAGTCTTCTAGCAGCTGAATCCACCCAGCCCCCAGGAACCGGAGCCAGGTGAATACTTCTTTGCTGCACAGTGACAGAAAGGTGGAGAGTAGGATGGGTGAGATGCTTTGCTGCTCCAGTGCATCATAAAAGCAGTATTAGCTGCCTCAGGAAAAAGGCATAAAGGATCTAGCCATAGAGAATAAAATAAATTAAAATCTAAACCCAAGGAGCACAAGCTTGAAAAGAATGGGAGGACAAGCCACTGTGTTAGGGGTGTGCACTGTCAACCTACAAAATTTTGGGGAGTGGAGTAAAAAAATTCTTTCTATATCATTTATTAGGAAAAGTTGATTCTGTATGCAGAGCTTACACGTGATCTTGAAGCTCAACAGCTTTGGGACTGCAATGAACAGGCCTGGACCAGGTTATGCAAATGTTACCCAGAAATTTAAACACAGAAAGAGCTATGAAATAATCAAATGCATTGGGCAGTTCTCATGTTTGAAAAAGACCAGAAATGCATCCATGGAATATCCAGATGAACTAACCCCAAGGTATGCTCTTTAACATCTTCTGAAGGCAGACAGATTGAAATGAAACATGACTCAATTAGAAATGCACCACATTTAAATACCAAAAAATCAGCAATTATTTCCTTCCTTCCATTGTGTCAGACTGAAATATTTTTCTCTGCTATCCTTGGAAAGGAGCCTGCAAAATTCTCCAAAAAAGAATGTTCTTGATAATAATCCATATTTAATGAAACTGCATGGTGGTTATATAACCAATGCTGATTTCAGAAATAACCTAATTTAGCCTTCATAAAGTATGTTGGAAAAGTTTGAACATGTTCTACTAGGTCTGAACAGATAGTGAGATTGGCAAGAGATAAATGCTTCAGACAATTTGCTACTGATATTTCAAGTCTCTTCAGAAAAGATAGCAAATATGCACAAAATTAATCTTGGCTGCAATTTTGCTCATTCTGATAGTGCTGAAGAACAGAGTAATTCAATATTTTAACTACTCAATTCTGTACATTTGTTGCAGACAGTAAATTTGTTGATACAGAGCACTAGTGGGCTCACCTTGTAAAAATACATGCAGTATCAGATAAGAAACCAAGATAAGCATTCTATGGCATGCAACTAATGTTCTGCAGAGGTGGGCTAAATCTTCATTAACCAAGGAGATAGTTGACTAAAACTTTGAAGGGAGGAAAAAAACCCCCACCAAACAAAAGGATATGTCAGTACAGAACTGCAAATATTTCACAATACATTATATAGATAAGTTATTGCTGGCTGCGAGCCAGCGCTCCAGAGATGATGTGTGGAGGCTGCTCTGTGGGTATGCTTTGGAAATGAACTTTGCTTGTTCCAGATGGCTGGCTGGATTGCAGAGCTTGTTTTAGAGGCTTGCTGGTTAGATGAATATCTGAGAGACAGAAATTCTCATTTATTGGGCTAGCTGTAAGTAATGCAAATAAGGGTCATGCAGTGTGCAAACAGATGTATCCTCAAACGAGATGTGGCTAGGTCTAAAGAAAAACCTCTAATGAATGCACAACCAGGTGATAGGATCAGCCTGCTTTAAGTTATGCCAGCTACTAAGTCTTCAATCTAACAGTGTCTGGTTTGGCCTTTCAGAACGTAAACAGAATCATAGAAACATTCAGGTTGGAAAAGACCCTCAGGATTGCCAAATCCAACTAATAACCCTATTCTACAAGATTCACCCCTAAACTGTATCCCCAAGCACCACATCCAAATGACCCTTAAACACATCCAGGACTGGTGACTCAACCACCTCCCTGGGCAGCACATTCCAATGCCTGACCACTCTTTCTGTGAATTTTTTTTTCCTAATCTCCAGTCTAAACCTACCCAGTCACAGATTGAGGCTGTTCGCCCTTGTTCTGTCACTAGTTTCCACCAGACTCTTCACAATGTCTTTTCAGGTAGTTGTAGACAGCAATGAGGTCTTCCTTCAGCCCCTTCTCTTTTTCAAACAGCAGCTCCAGCCCCTTCATAAGATTCATTCCCTAGGCCCTTCCCCAGCTTCATTGCCCTCTTCTGCACTTGCTCCAGCACCTCCACATCTCTCCTGTACTGAGGTGCCCAAAACTGTACACAATACTCAAGGTGTGGCCTTAGCAGAGCTGAGTACAAGGGGTCAGTCACCTCCCTGCTCCTGCTGGACGCAGTATTTAAAATATAAGCCATGATGCCATTGGCTTTCTTGGCCACCTGGGCACACTGCTTACTCATACTCAGCTGCTTGTCAATTAGAACACTCCAGCATAAAGTGCCTTGGTTTAGTAGCCACTGTAAGAGGCACAAATCTAAATCAGGTCTCATACCATACCAAAACCAATCAAGTTGAAGAGATTCCAGTATGAAATTCCCTCCCATCTGACAAAAAAAACCCATAGCTAAGATTTAGCATGGAGACAACTGATCAGGACTTGATGTGAGTTTAAATGTATGTGTGGATTTTAACAGTGTGGAAGTGTCTTAGCAGGCACTGATGCAGCCTGTTACATGCAGGATAGATAGAGGGCGCTTATCTCTGGCTTTTTTTTTTTGCTTGGAGGTTATGTAGGTTACTTGTACACCATTCAAGTCACACCTGATGGTAAGTTAAAGCTAAGCAGAACAAGAACAGAGGCACTGCTGGCAGGCAGGAAAGTATAAGCAGATCCAGTTAGATTTCATTACAGATATGCAACTGCAATCTGTAAGACATCCTGCAGTTTCAGTCTTCTGGAGTTTGTTTGCAGAATCTAAGCTCTCCTGTTGCCATCTCCAGCACAGTTGGGAAAGGCTGTTGCAGCTGAGAGGCTATCTCCAGCTCTACTAATAGCAATGTAATGTATCTGGAGACTTTTATAAGCCCCAGCATACCATCTTGAAATACAAAATATAAAGAGAGCATGATAAAATCTCAGCGTTGTTTAGATAGTGAGAAAGACTGAGAAATTACTTGACCTTATTGTGTAATGCCTTTAATGGAAAAAAATACCAAGGAGCAGTGAAGATGAAAGTAAAAGCAGTCTGTCCATCTTGTTAATGTGTAAGGATGAGAACAAAGAATTCCGTTTTATGGGTTTTGCTCCTGGAATGCCAAAACACTGTCAGCATCTTCTGGAAATGGGACCCTGTCTGTGCTGTATGGCTTTGTTCTATGCTTTAAGTTTTCATCTGAATGCAGACATTTGCACGTAAGTATGTGAGTCACTAGCTTGAACAGATAGCTGTATACTGTCATGATGGTGTAATTTTTCATTTCCTTTAACAGCAATCTTTTTATTAGACTTTGTGAAAAATAATTTGGTCTTATCAAGAATAATCAAGGAAGACTTGGGAATTAATTTCAACCACTTGACCTTCAGCGAAGGGCAACGTGGCTGGGGAGAGGTCCGGAGCACAGCCCTGTGAAGAGAGGCTGAGGGAGCTGGGGTTGCTTAGCCTGCAGAAGAGTAGGCTCAGGGGAGAGTCTCTTGCTCTCTACAACTACCTGAAGGGAGGCTGTAGCCAGGTGGGGGTTGGTCTCTTCTCCCAGGCACCCAGCACCAGAATAAGAGGACACAGTCTCAATCTGTGCCAGGGGAGGTTCAGGCTGGAGGTGAGGAAGAAATTCTTCCCAGAAAGAGAGATTGGCCATTGGAATTGGCTGCCCAGGGAGGTGGTGAAGTCACCGTCACTGGAGGTTTTTAGGAAGAACTTGGATGAGGCACTTGGTGCTATGGTTTAGTTGATTAGATGGTGTTGGGTGAGAGGCTGGACTTGATGATCTCGAAGGTCTTTTCCAACCTGGTTAATTCTGTTCTGTCTGTTCTGTTCTATTCTGTTCTAACAAGCAGTGAAAGTTAAAATGCTAATTTCTACACAGCTATTAATCCTGTAGGTATATGTATCATTTTGTCTAACTATACAAATTTTCCATAGTCAAGTATCTCTCTCAAAAATAAAAGCAGCTTCCAGGTAACACCTGGAAAATCATTACGCATATGAACTGTGTATGCAGTTGTGCCTTCTTCTGTCAGATCCCTTCTGCGGAGCAAAGGTTTTTCCAGACTGCTATTTTACTTCTGGGTTACTCATAATGTACTGGGGTATGGAGACAAGAAGACTTTACATATGTTTAGTAGGAAAACATTGTTGATTCAGACTTGGTGCCTTGTCAGTCACAGAATAGCAGGTTGCTCCAGGGATGCGCTGGGGGGTTGCTGGATTTTTAATGAACAGTATAGTAATTTACAATTGTCCCGAGCAGATGTAGGATGAAAATTACATTAAGTTGAAAAATCCACAGAAAAAAAAGGCTCAAAAGATTTAGAGAAAATGCCTTGGAGTAAAAGACTTAAAGGGGTAAAATTACTTCATTTATCAAGAAGCAGTTCCACAGGAACTAGAGGCGTCTTAATTTAGCGGCATCTTAACTTAGCAGCAGAAGAATAAGAATCAATGTCTCAAAGCTGAGATGGGTAAATGCAGAAATAAGGCCTATTTTGATGTCTAAAATGAGATGTAGGGAAAGTTTAATTGGGTAAGGAGAACATAAATTTAAAAAAAAAAAAAAGAAGGAGGAGAAGAAGGAGAAGAAGAAAAAGGAGAAGAAGGAGAAGAAGCAGCTTCTGCATCTTCTTTAGTATTTCCACAGTAAGCTTCCTGCTCAGCCTGAAGGTTTTCCAAATGGCAGTGGTGGCTCATCTAGGCTTGCTGGATGCCTCAGAAATGTGGGACTTAGCTGTGGGGCTAATCCAATGTCTCACTGTTGCTGAAGGGGAAGGTTTTCACCCTCTTCCCAGATACATGTTGGTCCTTTCTACCCTTCCTGTTTCTCAGACCTGTCTGCCAGACAGTTTAATTTGTTTATGCAGCAGGGAGTTGTTTGGGGTGTCTCATCTCACCTTATGGCTTAGTGAGTTTATGGATTCACAGGCTGCCCAACGACTGCTGGGTTCAGCATAAAAGTTGGCAGTAGAAGCAATTGATCTTCTGCCTCACAGTGGTGTTCATCTGTTAGATCACGTAACCTGTCTCCTGAAACCATTTTTACCTTAATTGTTTAAGAAAGCTAATTGGATAGATCCCCTGGCCAAATATAATTCACATTCATATTGTGTATCTCCTTTACAAACCTCATAGCCACGAGGCTACAAAAGAGGCAGGTAGAAGGATCCTTCTAAGCATCTACAGCTGGGCTTCTGTATCAGGACTTCAGGAGCCATGTGATCCAGAGGGAATCAGGTTTGATGGGGTCTCGTTGTCAGATACTAGAAGTTTATGTCCCTTACTTAGAATGGGCTATGACTTTGGACACCCAAGGTATAAAACAATAAATAATATTGGGTGGAGAGTAGAAAACCCAAATCCTCTCCTGAGGTAAGAGCTGTATCTACTGGGCTAAGTCACCCTCCTAGTCACTCTCTCTCCTTCTGGCCTTGGGTCTCAGGTGCACACAAAGACTGTAGTATCTGCATTTCCCATCAGAATGAAATTTCAGGCCTGTAAAACTAAAGGGCTGCATGCCTCAGCTTAATACCAGTAACAGTGCAGTTCCACTGACTATAAAGATACTTGAACGTGTCCAAGTCAGCTTAAAATGTGCTTGCACAGGTACTGGCAGCAACCCTCCTGCCAACACTGTGCTCAGGGCATGCTCATTTGTCTTGCTGAGAAACACTCTCTGCCATGCTTCCGCGACGTGATCCTTGCACACAGCAGATGTTCCTCCAAGCCTCCTCTGTATCAGCCTTGCATCTTTCTAACTGTCAAGCTCATAATTTCTATTATGAGAACAGACAGAGACACAGTGGGCAGAAGGTGAGCTTGTTATTCTGGGGTATCGTGCATCTTATTTTTCTGATCTCTATATACAAATATGGATGAAGTTGCGAGTCCGCTAAAACAGTGTAAGATACACATCCAGTTTTTATGGTTCTTTCTTTCATCTGAATCTCTTTGACATGTATAACATTCTGCACTTCACTGCCCATTGCTTTCCCTCAAACACTAGGTTAATTAGGCACTGCATGCAAGAGTTACAGGTGTCACAAACAAAGGCAGGTAGATGAAAAATGCCACCCAACAGGGCTCTGCAGCTTCACTGTGTTTGGCGGGAGAGTTTTCCACTTCTACACTGAGCAGGAAGAAAGGTGACTTTGTTCATCAGGCTGCATCTGGAAAGGCTCTTTGGGCTCCATGAAGAATCCTGCCACAGTTCTTGCCTCTGATCCACTCTAATGCTATGACCCTAACAGGATCAGAGGACTCCTGGGCCCAAATCTTCAACGCTGGGATCTGAATTTTTGGTGTGCTATCCTGTTTTTTCTCTCTTCTCACCGGAGATTGTTGACCTACTTATACTCCTACAGAGCTGATCTTAGCTGTGATATATCTCATTGTCACTCTCTGCTTTTAAAACAGAATCTCAAAGGTAGCAATGTTTTATAATAAACAGGGTGTTATTGTTTTTTAATACATTGGAATACTTTTTAAAACCAAAGGATGCAACACATTGGGAGATAAACTTTTGATGGGAGGGAAATGAAAACTTGGACCCAAGAATATTGGCAGGAGTGATTTAGCCTTAGTTTTAGTTTTCATACTTCCTATTAATTTCATTCTTCCCTTTAATCTTTTGTTAAATCTGTTAACATGCACTGGAAGCTGTTTATACAGAAGCCTTCTTCTTGAAAATCATGCCTATCTTAGGGTTTTTACTGGAGGCAAAGATAATAAAAACAGCACACAAAAATGATGAGGCAGAATGTTTTCAAAGTGGGAGGGAAGCATATATCCTTAGTACTTTCTAAAGTGTTCCAACGTACGAGACTGTTTATGACAGTGTAAACAAAAAAGCCAATCTTCCCTGTGAAGAATGCAGAATCATCCTTAATTACTTAAACTCCTACTGGGAGCTCATAAATGTCAGGATATTGAACTGTTGCATGCTAATGGAGAGTGATTGGTTTTATTATTTATTCTAGGGGAGTAAAGTAAGATTTCTGAATTTCACAGTAGCAGCAAGTTATAAACCTGGTGGAGAGAAATAATTATTCAACATGAAGTAAAATTTTAGTCACTACCTCTGAACTCAGTGGATGTGATGAATCTGTCTAAACCTTGCTTTGCCAGGAGACACAGCTATAAACACTGGAGAGGGATGCTCTGGTCTTAGAGCTGGGTGCTCATTCCTACCTTTGTGGCTGTGATGGTGATGGCTACCATTCCTTCCTACACCACTGTCAGAGCCGTGGCTGTCCACAGGAAGCTGCCCAACAAGAGATGTCTGGGGCGTGAGTCCAGTCTGTGACCAAGCAAAAGGACTGCATCATCCAAAACCAGTGCACTCTGACAAAAGAGTGAGTTTTCCTCCAAATAGTATGAATGAGGGAGCAGGCAGGTTTACAGGCTAAATACAAGCACACGCAGACTAAAATCTAACTGGGAGATTTGATTTATGCAGATGCATGTGCTGGGATATCTGAAGACTTACCCTTAGCGGTCTGCCTGCCCCAAACATTACTCAGAACAGAAAGACAATATTAAGACACAGTCATTTCTTTTACTCTTTTATCCATAAGGAAGACATCTGCAATTTCAGCTGGCACCTCTTCAAGCAGGGAACACTGCTGGAAGCTCAACTCTCAGGAAATAAGTAGAAGCATTTTAAACTGTATTTATTGCCTACTCCCTGAACCACAGTTCTATCTGTACATAGGAATGAAGTGGCGTTGACAGAACCCCTGGGGGAATGCATTATGCCATCACAACAAACATGCCTGAGGATGCATGTGTTTACCAAGCCCCTTCTCTGTCCTGGCAGAACCAGTCCTGGTAGTACAATGGCATCAGCACACTGGCAGGGTGGAAAGCAGCAGGCTTGCCACACCTCAGAATACTGTTGCAAGACTCCAAGTGATTATGCTGAAATGGACCAAAGCCAAAGCCCAGCTCCTCCTTCCTCCTGTGCAGCTTAACAGCTTGTGGAACCAGTGCAGCAAATGCCATTCATTAAGCATGCTGGTGACACCGTGCTGGTATCAGCATCCTGAGTGTCTCTACATCTATGAATGGCATTTCCAGGAGTGCTTGCTCAGAAGATAGCTCCCCTGGTCCCTTTCCATCCTGTTATGCCTCTGGTGAACAGCCATATCAAGAGCCAGCAGGGCCTGTGCTTATGCATTAGCCCTTCCATAACATTAAGATTCAATTATCGAAGATACAAGAGTTCCTCCAGAAACAGCTATCTTCTGTGCTTAACAGGGTGAGTCAAATGAGATTATTCACTTAATTCATCTAATTCACCAGAGCTGCTCCCAGACAGCTTTTCAGACAGGTTAATTTTACCTGGAGTGCTTCACTTGTTCAGTTCCACTGTAAGGTTAGCAGAAATGAGCAGCCATGGAGGAAGAAAGGGACCATTTCTTTCATCAGAGAGTGACAGGTTTTGACAGTTCTAAGTACACAGAGCCCAGAGAAGCTGTCAGCATATAAAGAAGATATACATTTAAATTCCTTCATGATGCTAATGCCGTAAGAACAACACCACACTCAAATGCTATGCATCCGAGTACCATCCCATCTAACACAACAATAAAACTAAAGCTTATCTGATACCAGGCAAATCTTCATAAAATAATTTCTTGATACTGATTCCTTGTGGAACACTGCATTGACTCAATTAATAAGCAGAATTGGTTGATTCTATGCAACTTTCTAACGTGTTATTAGGGTATGTTTTCCAGCACTACACCATAACTTCAAGCAGAACTAGTAGATAGCCTGCAAAACTCCACAAAAGTAAAAAGCAATACAATACAATAAACCAGGTTGGAAGAGACCTTCAAGATCATCACATCCAACCTATCAACCAACCCAACCCACCCGAACAACTAGATCATGACACCAAGCACTCCATCAAGTCTCCTCCTGAACACCTCCAATGATGGTGACTCCACCACCTCCACGGGTAGCCCATTCCAATGGCCAATCACTCTCTCTGTATAGAACTTCTTCCTAACATCCAGCCTAAACCTCCCCTGGTGCAGCTTGAGACTGTGTCCTCTTGTTCTGGTGCTGGCTGCCTGGGAGAAGAGACCAACCTCTGCCTGGCTACAACCTCCCTTCAGGTAGTTGTAGAGAGCAATAAGGTCACCCCTGAGTCTCCTCTTCTCCAGGCTAAGCAACCCCAGCTCCCTCAGCCTCTCCTCACAGGGCTTGTGTTCCAAACCCCTCACCAACTTCGTTGCCCTTCTCTGGACACGTTCCAGCAAGTCAACATCCTTCCTAAACTGAGGGGCCCAGAACTGGACACAGGACTCAAGGGGTGGCCTAACCAGTGCAGTGTACAGGGGCAGAATGACCTCCCTGCTCCTGCTGGCCACACTGTTCCTGATGCAGGCCAGGATGCCATTGGCCCTCTTGGCTGCCTGGGCACACTGCAGGCTCATGTTCAGCCTACCATCAACCAGCACCCCAGGGTCCCTCTCTGCCTGGCTGCTCTCCAGCCACTCTGACCCCAGCCTGTAGCGCTGCCTGGGGTTGTTGTGGCCAATGTGCAGAAACCGGCACTTGGATGTGTTAAATCTCATGCCGTTGGATTCTGCCCATCTGTCCAGCCTGTCGAGGTCCCTCTGCAAAGCCTCTCTGCCCTCCAGCAGATCAACTCCTGCCCCCAGCTTGGTGTCATCTGCAAAACTCCTAAAATTATTTTTTAAAGTTATGTGACTGCAAAAATCCTAAAAAACCCTCCAAAGCTCCTAAAAAACAACAGAACATTTACATAAACTCAATTACCTGCTTTGAAATTCACTGCCAATCTAAAAAAGTGAGGATTTAAACAAAGAAGTGTATACTTAGAAACGCTGTAGGTGAGCAGTATAATTTCTCTTTCAAGGGGAGATGATTAAGGCTGCATGAAGGATGAAGTACAAAAAATGCAATGGAATGCCTGTTAAAAGAGACTGTCAGAAAATGTGGTGTGTCTTGGATTATGCTCACTCAAGGACTGTCAAGGGCAAGAACTTTAATGGCATAAAAGCACTGAGAAAAAAGCAGTTCTCAGCCTTGAGAGCAACATACTTCACCAGGATGTGTATTAGCAACAGACAGGGCTCAAAAGGGTTGGATGACCTCTCCAAAATACAACTGCTTGAGAAGTACCGTAGCTTAATCTCTGAAAATATATTTACAAAACCTCTTTTACACTCCTGATGTGTTTTTCTGTCACTAATTACTAGCCATATATGCAAACTCAAACAAATTACAATGATTAAAATGCAAATGATTAATGACTGAACAATAGCTCCCTGCTGGATGAAACCATTGCAAAATGAAGTAGCTCAGAACAATACTCCTCGAGCTCAGGTCTTATGGCACTTTTTGAGCAGAAGTGAGATATTTGTGTTTTATCTGCACTGCTGCTCTAATGTGCCAAAAGAAATTCTAATCTTTAGCCTAATCATATTTTAGTGCTCCAGCTGGAACTATGACCAGGTTGTTTACAAGTTTAATAGCAGGTGAGAGAAATATCGGCACCTGTAAGTCCTTGAATAGCCTTTCATCCTTGTCTCTAAATTGAAAAGAGACCTCTGATTTAATGAGTCATTAAAACTAATTAAAATGACTAACTACGTGAAAACTTACTTTCCTCCATGTAGTTTACTCCCTGTAATGTTGTTTTCTTTTCTCTTTTTTTTTAACATTTTCAAAATCTAGGCTTTTCCATGGAAACTTATTTTTTAAGAAAGATTAACTGTGCCTTGAAACCTTCACTTCCTGCTTCCTGTCTCACATTTGTGGAATACTAATTTTGAAGAGGTTGGAGCCCAAACTGTAGAGTCTTCTTCCATACAATATATAGCAACTGTGTGCTATCAGCCACTATTTTACTTTTCCACTTAAGCGAGCTAGCATAGCAATACTCAAGACAAGTCTGTCATCCTGGGGACATGTTTGCAGTTACCTGCAGAAAGAACAGATCATGCAGGTTTGCTAGCCTTTTTCCATGAAATCTTTCCAGAGTTCCTGCCAAAAACAATTGTGCAGTTGAAGGTGAACAGAGTTTATCCACTTCTTTGTGGGCAATGAAATTTTAGCTACCTTTCACAGCCTGGGAAAAAAAACAACAACATGTGAGTTTATCCACTTTTTTTCTGTGCTGCTAAGATACCACTCGCAGGTTTTTATGTTGTTTGTTTTAGAAGAGAAAGAAAGTTGCAAGCTACACAGCCACTGCCACCTAGTCTTTTGGCTTTGAACATACATAAAAAATACCTGCAGTTTCTTGCAAATTGCGCTTCCCAGTTTTCATTCTTTTAAGGTTTCATAAGAATGAGATCAGTAAGTAATTTTTGGATGAAAGTGAGGTGTCATTCAAGTGTGGTAAGCTGGAATTGTGTTTTCCTGGGGCTAAGATAAATATGTTCTCTTCTTGAATACGCTCCTTTCATTTCAGTGTTGTTTTCAGTGCATTATGAAAGCATTTCTGAACCCTAGATTAAATTTAGAGGAAACAAACACTGTTCTTTAGTGTGAAATTTACCTGTTTGGTTCTTGGTATGCGCTGTGGCAGGAAACCATATATGATGTATGTCAGTAAATTAATGCTTTCTGAACTAGGTATGTGCTAGTAGCCCAAGTATTACAGAGCTTGTCTTCTGTAATGAAAAAAAAAAAAGGAAGTTCTGAGCTTTCAAAGAATATGGACTTTCCTGCATCAGGTTAGATTTCCTCCATGGTATTTTATGTGCCAATTCCATTAAAAGAACAGTCAGGGTCTTTGCCATCATTGACTGATTATCAGGGAGGAGAATTAAAGGGGAGGAGGGAATTATATAAAATATGTCAGTCACATCACAGGCACCACTGAGGAATATGCAAATGCTATCCTTTCTGTAGGAAGTACTGCAGATGATATAAGATAGAACAAAACTAAGGTTAAGACATAATTCTTAGCTCAGAATAATTTATATCAAATAATTGTTCGCTTTTTTATCCTGTGATACACTATGCCAAATTACCACCTCTTCCTCTCTATTGCCAATTCCTAGAAATATCCTTGCCAATTCTAGTATCCATTTCTCCTTTATTTTAATGGGCAGCCCATTCCAAAGGGCAATCACTCTCTCTGTGTAAAACTTCCTCCTAACCTCCAGCCTAAACCTCCCCTGGCACAGCCTGAGACTGTGTCCTCTTGTTCTGGTACTGGTTGCCTGGGAGAAGAGACCAGTTTACTATCACCTTTTTGATTGTATTTTTTATGCACTGCCAGAAATGTACCACAGCAAAGCTGACAGACTACTCTCAGTACATTGCATTACAAGTAAATCTGCTTCATCACTTTATCCACATGATCTGACGTTACTCTGAGAAAAGAAATAAACAAAATAAAATGGCAATGAACATCAGGAAAGCACTAAAGAATAAAAGCAAACAACCTCAGTAAAAGCTACCTTAGCCCCAAACATTGACTCTTCATGGACTGGGATTTAAATTCTCTTCAGAACAGCACAGAACATCTTCCTTAGTGTCCCAGCTCATTTTCTAGCTCATCAGGTTAATAGTTGAAAGGACACATGACCTCCTCATAATACTTCTGCTGGTATTGGACTTAGAGCAATAAGCTCATTTGCTAATGAAGAGGAATAAAGCAAGGCTGATGGCTCTCTTCCTCCTCAGAGAAGTAATTAAAAATCTTTCAGACTCTTCCTCAGTTTATACAGCCAGAGCAGCTGTTACAGATCTTCCAAAGTACCTGGAAATAACCTTACTTCCTCAGGGGTTACAACCTCATTCCAAAGCATGTATCAGCATCAAACTGGATTTTGAAGCTGTTTGGCAATAAACATAACTGGCATTGCAGAAAAATATTTTTCAAACACTAAGCAACTGAGATGCTGCAGATATTGAGCCAGGTCTTTCACTCCTCTCAAGAAACTAATTTTCTTCTTTATTAACTCAGATGAGCAATTCTAGGCTCTACTTCTGCAAGTGTCTTTCTTACAAGTTTATTTTGTATGTACTTTATAACAATCCCCTGTAACAGTATTTTTGCAGCATCTGATGTGAGTGCTGTATTTTTGAAACTGGTAATCATTACAGGAAGGCAATTAATAAATCCTGTGACTCTGTGAGTTCATACTTGGTTTTACAATACAATAATACAATACAATAAACCAGGTTGGAAGAGACCTTCAAGATCATCACGTCCAACCTATCAAGCAGTCCAACCCACCTAAACAACTAGACCATGGCACCAAGCACCCCATCAAGTCTCCTCATGAACACCTCCAATGAAGGTGACCACCACCTCCACAGGCAGCCCATTCCAATGGGCAATCACTCTCTTCTTCTTCCTAACATCCAGCCTAAACCTCCCCTGGTGCAGCTTGAGACTGTGTCCTCTTGTTCTGGTGCTGGCTGCCTGGGAGAAAAGACCAACCTCCACCTGTCCACAACCTCCCTTCAGGTAGTTGTAGAAAGCAATAAGGTCACCCCTGAGTCTCCTCTTCTCCAGGCTAAGCAACCCCAGCTCCCTCAGCCTCTCCTCATAGGGCTTGTGTTCCAAACCTCTCATCCAACTTCGTTGCCCTTCTCTGAACACGTTCCAGCAAGTCAACATCTTTCCTAAACTGAGGGGCCCAGAACTGGACAAAGGACTCAAGGTGCGGCCTAACCAGTGAAGTGTAGAGGGGCAGAATGACCTCCCTGCTCCTGCTGGCCACACTCTTCCTGATGCAGGCCAGGATGCCATTGGACCTCTTGGCTGCCTGGGAACACTGCAGGCCCATGTTCAGCTTACCATCAACCAGTATCCCCAGGTCCCTCTCTGCCAGGCCGCTCTCCAGCCACTCTGACCCCAACAGTCCCAAGTCCTTCTCTGCAAGGCTGCTCTCAATCTACTCGTTGCCCAACCTGTATTTATTCTTCAAATTTCCCCTTGCACCTGGCCTTGTTGAACTTCACAGGGTTCTCACAGGCCTAACTCTCATCCTTTCAAGGTCCCTCTGGACCACACAGCTTGGTGCTGTGGATAGACTTGCTAAAGTTACACTTAGTCCCACTCTCCATGTCACCAACAAAGATGTTGAACATTGGTCCCAGTGCTGACCCCTGAGGAACACCACTCATCACTGATTTCCACTTGAACATCAAGCCATTGACCACAACTCTTTGGGTGTACCAATCCAGCTAATTCCTTATCCTTGTCCATCCATCAAATCCATATCTCTCCAATTTAGAGACAAGGGGTTTGTGTATACCTATGTAGAGGTTAATTTCAAATGCTCAAGAGAGGCAGACTTATGAAAACTGTTGCAAATATCCAACCCAGCCATTGGTACACAACTTGTGCTCCTTGTAGCTTCCAGTAGTGGCCTCTACGGATACGTTTGTTCTAGTTCAACAAACAGTGGCATAGACATTGTTGAGCTTTCTTAGCTTCCCAAAAGGGACTTCGTCCACAGTGCCTAGATGAGAGCAAGTGCGAGCTCATCTGCAGCTGACCTATACTGGGAAGCTTCCTAACAAGCTGGCAATAAAGACAGCTGTAACCCTGTGCATGAGTCCATGACCTTTCCCTTCTTAAGTCTTATGTAGTCATAGTCTGTAAGTTTACTCTGAGGTACTTTACTTCAGCGTATACTTCTATTTACTTCACTTGAATTACCCAGACAAGTAAACTCATATGGAGGCATTAAAGTTGTTAGGATTATGGCCTATGTGTGTCTAATAAACTGATGATAGATTATAAGTAGTTAGCTTCCAGTGCCTCAGTGCATGGAAGGCACGCTCTTTGGATTTTGCCAGTCCTCTTGCAGCTTGACAGCCTTCAAATCTAACATTGTTTATTTGCCATTTAAATTGAGAATGCATTAAAAGGATTCTTTGCTGAAGAAAACATAAATGGGAGAAATCATATAAAAAGAAAGAGATAAAGGATATCTAAATAAAGACGTAAGAGGAGAGAAAAAACATCTGGGAGGCTGACTATTCAGGGACTTCAATCCACATTAAATTGTCAAGCAAACAATCACTTGCACAAAATTCATGAGGCTGGTAATTCCTTTCTATATAATCACCTAAAAGCATAATTCACTAGTACACTGACAGTACCCTCCCCAGCTATTATCAGATTCACTGCACAGTGTAGCTGAAATGTTGTATCTGAGTTCAGCTTGCACAAACTCTGCAGAAAGCTGTTCAACTATTTTTACTTTACACATGAAAACAGGTTAAAGCTGTGTTTTCTTGTGTTTCTACAGCTCTTGTAACAAATCAGTTTACCGGGACCATTACTCTAATTCTTGTGTTATGGTTGCACTTTGAAATTCCTATCCAGTTTGTTAGTATACAAATGGAATGCAAGTGACAATCCCCAAACAAGAAAAGTTTACAAGCTAGTTGGATGTGCCAGGCAAAGGGAAGAAGGACAGAAGCACACTAATAATTTTAAAATCAGTACTCAGGTTTAAAGAGCAAGATACATCTCCCTTGTCAGTCACAAACAAAACCAACAATAGCATCTAGGCCCAGACCTAGCTACTTAAGGAGTCATGATCAGCATGGGTTTATGAAAGGCAGATCCTGTCTGACTAATCTAAGTGCCATGGACATTGTCTACCTGGGCTTTAGTAAAGCCTTTGACACTGTCTCCCACAGTGTTCTCCTTCAGAAACTCATGGCAGAAGGCTTGGACAAGTGCACTCTGTACTGGATACAAAACTGTCGGGATGGCTGGGTCCAAAGAGCTGTGGTGAATGGAGTTAAGTTTGGCTGGTGCCCAGTTACTAGTGGCATCCCCCGGGGTTCAGTACTGGTGCCTGTGCTCTTTCATATCTTCATCAGTGATCTGGATGAGGGGATTGAGTGCACCCACAGCAAATGTGCTGATGACACCAAGCTGGGTGGCTGTGTCGATCTGCTAGAGGGTAGGGAAGGTTTGCAGTGGGACCTGGACAGATTAGACCAATAGGCCAAGGCTAATTGTATGATATTTAACAAGGCCAAGTGCCAGGTCCTCCACCTGGGTCATAATAACCCTGTGGTAAGCTACAGACATGGGAATGTGTGGTTGGAAAGCTGCATCTTGGAGAGGGACCTGGGGGTTCTGGTTGACAGTTGATTAAATATGAGCCAGCAGTGTGCCCAGGTGGCCAAGAAAGCCAATGGCATCCTGGCTTGTATTAGAAACACTGTGGCCAGCAGGAACAAGGAGGTCATCATCCCCCTGTACTCAGTACTGGTGAGGCCACACCTCGAGGACTGTGTTCAGTTTTGGGCCCCTCACTACACGAGGGACGTTGAGGCTCTCGAGAGTGTTCAGAGAGGGACAATGAGGCTCATGAAGGGCCTGGAGCACATGGACTACGAGGAGTGTCTGAGGGAGCTGGGGTTGTTCCTTCTGGAGAAGAGGCTGAAGGGACATCTAATCACTCTCTACAACTACCTGAAGGGAGGTTGGAGCACAGAGGGGGCCAGCCTCTTCTCCTCAGTGACAGGACTAGAAGAAATGTTCAAGCTGCACCAGGTGAAGTGCAGACTGGATGCTAGGAAATACTACTTCACAGAGAGGTTTATCAAACATTGGAATGGTCTACCCAGGGCAGTGGTGGAGTCACCATCCCTGGAGGTGTTTAAGCAGCATGTGGACCTGGTGCTTAGGGACATGGTTTAGTGTTGTGCCAGGTTGAAGGTTGGACTGGATGGTCTTTGAGACCTCTTCCAACTGGGCGTTTTCTGTGATTCTGTTATTATATTAAAGGGAACATCATGGACTTGTGCAGAAAGCACATTTCAGAGTATGCTTTATAGGAATAACGATTTTGAGAGTTATTATCAGGAATTAGGGAAGAGAATATAATACCCCAGGGAAGAGAGTATAATAGCCCTGCACAACAAAAATCATGCATGTGCTATACAACTTCTCCCTACAGCTGGGCTCTGGCACATTGATGCTGGTCACACAGCATCAGCTGTACTTCCCTTGCCCATACCTCTGCTGCAGAGAGGGTATCTCACCTGCCTGCTGCACCTTGAAATGCAGCATGAGAGATGTGGCACTGTAAACTATTGCAGACCAAAATACACTCCATGTTCCCTCAAGCCCCTCCATACCATAGAAACGCTGAGTCCCCAACACTGAAGTGCTGAGTGAGATCTGAGTCTAGGTAGGGTGAAGCAAGGAGTCTGAGCCATGCTCTGCATTCCACCATGGTGTTGTGCACCTGAGGACAAGGAGCACAAGGGTTTGGCACTGCTGTCAAACTCCCTCCTGGATCCCAGGTAACCACAGAGGAGAAAGGTGTGAGAGAAGACAACAAAAAGAAGTGCTGCCAGATGGGTTATGGTACCAACCTCCCCCTTCTTTCATCTCCAGACCTACAGTGCTGCTGAGAATGAAGGGGGCAGGGAAGATGAGTCTGTGAGTAGAAGACTCAAAGAGAAGGTGCTGGAAATCACTGATGCAATTAATTCTTTGTAGCAACAAAGCATAAAAATAAAGATTACTTTTAGAAATTACTATGAAAATAGAATTTGACTAGAGAAGAAATACACTAAAACCAGAGACAATTCTACAATCAGGGGGAAAGTTTCTTGTATTTTTTCTCATCAGTTGTTCAATACAGACACTTCTGCAAACAGCATTTACTAATTAGCATCACTCAGAAAGACCAAACACACAGCCTTTGTGTTTTCTAAGGCTGGCTCTGCAAATACTCTTAATCTGCATTTAATTTAAGAAATCCTAATTTTCTATTGTTATAGTAAGCTCTATATACTTTTGAGACCATGAGGGAGGATGCTTCCTGTCAGAGGAACAATTTCACTTCAAAATTTGTGCTGAAGTGCAGAAACAGGATGCTTTCCCACGTAGATAGGGACAATTGTGCAGTTGTGCATGCACAAACACACACAGTGCTATGTCTCAGTTTTGTATATTTTTCCAAAATGGGGATCTACAGCAGCACAGGCTCCTCCTCACTATGCTCTGTATCAGCTGCATCCTAGCCACTGCCTAAGGGAGCCATCATTGCTCCTGCCTCCAGCCTTCTTCAGATTGAAGTCTGAAGTCCTCCCTGCAACAACAGCATGTGAACAGAGGAACAAATTACCAAGCAGATTTTTCTCCTGAAAAATACATTTTACAAAGAAGCTGAAAGTCTTCATATTTGCTTCAGTTGAAGCACCAAAGAAGAAGATTTTAAAGTCTTGGGCAGCAGTTGTGATGCAAAGAAGCCTGTTTGTCCAGTTGCAGATCAATCTGTTCCAAATGCCTGCTGGTGAGTAAAGTCAAAGACCTTGTACCCTGCTCACCAGGCAAGGGATGTCATGCTGTTCCTCAGCTCTGTTTACCTGTATGCCAAGAGCTGTGGGATGCTCATATGCCTACTTCCTGCCATTGGGGCTATCGTTTTTATTAAGACAGACAAAACATTTGTTGAGGGAGATGTACCAGGCTGTCACACGCTGCATTTCCTCATGGTTTGTCATCCAAACAGCTGTGGACTGTTTTGTTTGTGGGTTAAAACTAGGAGAATTAGGAGCCATACAGTCGAGTACTGGGGCTTTTGAAAACACTCTTTCTGTTTCCAGGAGGTAAACAAGAAATTCCCTCTTCAGCCTCTCAGCTTGTTGCAACAGGCATGAGTGACACGCAGCAAAAGCCTGGGCTAGCACATGGCAAATGCAGAAATCTCTTCAGATTTGAAAAGACAAAAGCATTTACTGCTCTTTTTTTTGTGAATAAATAACAGAATCAAGAGACCAATAAATCATGGATGAAGGAGGCATGCAACATTCCTGAAAGTGCCATAGTTAAGGGTGTTTCAGTATAATTTTTCTTCTAGTCAAACAGTTTATTTATTAAAAGGCACCACGTCTTCACTGGTCAGTCATTTACCAGTGCCATGCACTGATCAAGCTCCTGTACTGAGCAGCACTTCATCCTTTCAGCACCACCAATAAACCCTAGTAAGTTTTTACCGTACCTGTCCATAGAAATCATCCCAGTTAAGTCCTCACTTTTCATAAGTGCTACTTGGGACATAATTGTATGACTATGACAAGCTCCTTCGGTTTTAACCCGCTTCCCAGGCACAGGCTGGCAGGATGCTGCACATCTGTTTTGCATGTTTCTACAAAGAAAAAGAAAAATCTTTAACATAGTCATTGTGGTGGACAGCACTGAAATAACAAGGGGCATGGGCGAGACTAGTGCAAACCTTAGGCTGTAGCAGGATGTTGGACATTTCCCCAGGCACTGAACTTTCTGACAACCTCTAAGCTGTGAATCAGAGCTAGTTGGGAGGCTGTTCTGGGAAGTATCCACGCTACCTTTCTCTTTTCCTTCTCTCCTCCCTGCAATTCGCTTTGGATTACAAAACTGCTAGTGTAGATAAATCTTCGCTAATCCATGGCTGACCTTCAGTGCATGAATGTGAGTGAGAAGTGAGATTTCTCCTGTGTCCCCCTACACTCCCCTGTCCCCACTCCTGCCAGCCATGGCTGCTTCCACCGAATTTTAAATTCTACCAGCCATCAAGCACTCTGCATGGGTGGCAGTCTGCACTCTATGTCCTTAGGCAGCTAGTACTTTCAGAAGTCCCAGCCCAAATTATTTCTACAACAGAGCAGAGAAATAAATCTACTTTTATTTGTCTCAGGGAGCTCCAGAGCTACTTGGGCACCTTTCCTTGCTTAGGACTGTGCTTCAGGCTTCAGTGAATGATCCCTTTGCTAACAAATTTGTTCCTGTATGCCTTGTACAGTCGGAATTATCCTGAAGCGGGAGAACTTCTTATGAACCATTTCCTAGGTTTCTCTGGGAGATAGATAGATAGATAGATAGATAGATAGATAGATAGATAGATAGATAGATAGATAGATAAAATATTCAAAAACTGTAACACAGAAGAGGAATGTAGTGCCCTACAGCATGCAGTAGTATCAGGACAGCATTAACTCCAAAGGACCTCACAGACTGGCTCTGTACAAAACACCCTCCTGCTTCATTGAGAGAGGCTGGCAGGAGCACACCTAAAACTCACTACCTTTGACTGGCAGCCATGGGACTATGCTGGTTTAGTGTCCAGTGCTGGCTACAAAGCCAGCCCTAAACAGGGTGACAGCTTCTTGCTGAGCACTTTTACTGGCACAGCAACCAGGCTCAGTCGTTTGTGTTACTTTGGGGTCAAGGCCACTTATACAAGTTACAGGCACAGCAATTACCGCAACTCACATCTATATTTAGGGGTTGGCACTGTCCAAAGTAAGTGGGTGGTATTCCTCTCTTCCATACACCTCTGTGGAGAACCACCTTTGAGCCTCAGGATTATGGTAACAAGTCATCCCTCAAGATACAGTTCTCTTCAAAAATCATTTTGGTTTCTGACTCATCCTTTCCTCAGATGATTCAGACTGAGAGCAGAGGTAATGTGAAATGTATCCTCTAAAATGCATTTTTGTTCCTGAGGATGAGTTGGAGAGCCAAGTTCCATAAAGACCGATATTTTTTCTACTTAAAGTATGGATAAATACTCAGAGGAAGAATCTCACTGAACTCCCTGGAAACCAAAACAATCAGCTTTTCTGTATAGACTGAGGTGTTTCCCACTAGAAGGTGTTTCCCACTAGAAGGTGTTTCAGTAATCAAGTGACAGCTTGCAGCTAAATATGACTTGATTAGATATATAATCTGGTCCAGATGAAGCTGGGAGCTGTTACAATACAATACAATACACCAGGTTGGAAGAGACCTTCAAGATCATCGCGTCCAACCTATCAACCAATCCAACCCATCCAACAACTAGACCATACAGCCAAGCACCCCATCAAGTCTCCAGTGAAGGCGACTCCACCACCTCCATGGGTAGCCGATTCCAATGGGCAATCACTCTCTCCGTGTAGAACTTCTTCCTAACATCCATCCTAAACCTGCCCTGGTGCAGCCTGAGACTGTGTCCTCTTGTTCTGGTGCTGGCTGCCTGGGAAAAGAGACCAACCTCTGCCTGGCTACAACCTCCCTTCAGGTAGTTGTAGAGAGCAATAAGGTCACCCCTCAGTCTCCTCTTCTCCAGGCTAAGCAACCCCAGCTCCCTCAGCCTTTCCTCATAGGGCTTGTGTTCCAAACCCCTCACCAACTTTGTTGCCCTTCTCTGGACACGTTCCAGCAAGTCAACATCCTTCCTAAACTGAGGGGCCCAGTTCTACTGTTATATTCATGTAATTCCTAGCAGCACATATTGGGTCACAGATTCTGCGTTCTGATGAAAAAATGCACAATAAAGACACAGGCTATTAGAGTGGACGTGTTAATAGTGATATTACAGGCTGATTTTCAGCAATTATTTGAAAGGCATAACATATGCATATAGGACACCTCAGATGAATGCATCTGCAAGCACTGTGACAATTTTCCAGAGAAACAATTCCAGAAGGGATCTGACTCACCCACCCTGCTTGGCACTTTGGAAGTATTTTTTTACACTTAGAGATGCAGCACAGCCCAGTTTTTAGGAAATGGTCCAAAGAGACATTCTCATTGCTTCACGTGAGGATGTGAGACCATCTAGCTCTCAAGTTAGGGTTAGTTTGAACAAATAAATAAATAAATAAATAAATAAATCTCAAAGTCTACAGCCAACTTGCTTGCATCATCTATTTACAGGGAAAGGTGCAGATCAAGGTGATTTAATGTGGCAAGACTGTAGCTTCTGATGTACTAGAATGTTCTGTTGTAAATAAAAGCCTTCCAGGGACTCTGTCAAGGGTTATATGGAAGCTATTTTTAAATATAATAATCAGTAGTAGAGATGTGTAGATTGGCCTTTCTGAAATCTGTTGCTTCAGTTTGTCTCTGAAGCTTGTGCAGCTAGAGCTCCAGGCCTGCTTCAAAGGAAAATCACTCTATGTAATCACTCTATGTAAGGTTGTTTAAGATCCTTTTCCTTGCCTCCCACATGATATATTCCTTCATACCACATGCAGATCCTACCTGGATGGAAACAATAAAGCAAGAGAAAGCCCACCAGGAAATCTTGTTATCAAATATCTTTCCGGTATTATCCTGAATTTTGTGAAACATTATCACAGATAATGCAGTAACGATGCTGCAGGCATGTATCTCTGCAGTAAAAGACTGAAACCACATCTCTTGTGTCTCTTAAGTACCAAACAGACTAAACCTTTCCTTGGAAACTGGAATATGTGAGTCCAATTCTCTCTTTGCATGCAACACTACAACTGAAGAAGTCATGGAAAAATAAAGAACCCAGAAGATGTGAAGATGTTCCATCCTTCCCAATGGCACCATCTGAAACAGTGTGTGCACTCTAAGTCATGTCCCATACCCACCTAGTTGTGGTCTCATGTTTCCCCTTCCCCACATGGTCTCATATGGAAGTTCCTGTGGTTTTAAACTGTGACTGGACCGGGGCAAGAAGATTTCTTTAGCTCAATATCCTGTCTCTGGCCAAAGGCAAATGTCTAGCAAATAGTGTAAAAGAATGGCAGCAAGCACATGGTGGCAATTCATCAGAACACGTTCCAGCCTTCAGGGGCTTCATGAGCCAGAAGTTGTATCCTCATATGTAATAGCTCTTCGTGGATTTCTCTTGAATTTTGGTAAACTTGAAACATCCAGAACATCCTGTGGCACAATTTCTCCACAGGCTGAATTCCCATCGAGTCATGAATCATCTCCTCTTCTTTATTCTAAACCTATGATATAAGCAGGAGCCTCCTATCCATTCTCTACATGGTGCTTATTAGTTTATAGATTTCTATTGTAGTTTCCTTTCATTTGCCTGTGTTTTTGCAGACTGACATATCCTAAGTCCTTTGCTCCTTGCACAGAAACCACGACAAAATATTTGCCATTCTTGTAACTGGATCTTTTTGGTGGTGCTGCATATTGTTAAGGTGGGGAGAGCAGGTTTCTGCACAGTCTTTAAGTTGCAAGTGAAGCATGAATTTGTTTATTCAATGGCATCAAACCATTTTATTCCTTCCTAACAAGTCTTAGCATTTTATTTGTTTTGGTTTGGTTTTTAGGGGTTTTGTTGCGGGCTGTTTTGTGTGTGGGTTTGTTTGTTTTAATTAGTACTGAGCATCAAGTTGACATTTTCACAGAACTATGTACTACAGTCCCAAAAACTTGGGCAAGAGACAGCTTTACAATGACTGTGTGGCAGTGACCACAGCAGGATCTAGGGTTCCTCTGGGTCTGTCAAATCCAAACTACTATTTTCCACTTAGCAATGACATGTACATGACTATAGTACATTTGGGATCTTAGATGAAGTGGAGAAGAATCTGAACAGACACATGTTTGTCTCCCTTTGTCTTTGAAAACCATATGACATATATCTACTGTATATGACAACTTGTATATACTCTGTTCTTCTTAAAACAAAAATAGTATGAGACATATTTAAAAGCTAATTCATGCACCTTTTCCAAGTTCCATAGATAGTCCAGATTCCTGGTTTTATAAGATAGGCTTTATCCTCTTGACAAGCATGTTGCTATGTAGCAAATTCAAATACATTATCTAAACCACATTTTTGGATTATAAGATATCCCAGATCTGCTCAGTCTGGGGTTTATTTATTTCTTTAATTTTTATTTCCTTAGAAGAAGAAAACTACTTTCAAAGGCAGCCAGGGAAACACTCTTGTTTGAAATGACTGCATGTAGCTCTAACATGTATAGCAATGGATTTACTCCTAATGGATTGAGTGGAATCTGTGGTAGCTCATTACGAAACATTTAAGATTAAGAAACAGTCCAAGATTTTAAATGGATCTTCAAATTCCTCCAACAAAACCACCTGAACACACCAATTATATTACATTGGAGAAGATAGGACACAAGTGATTAAACTCCAAAGTGCTTTTAAGTGCAATACAGTTAACGTGTCACTTCAATAAATGTTTGTCTGACTACAATATTTCAAATCAGAGGACACAGTCTTCTGGGTTTGTGGATCACAAGCTCTCTTTGATGTCCCACAGCTATTCTCACAGGGCAGCTCAGAAATCATTCAGTTTTAATCCATTCTGATTAATGCCACAAAATGAGTTTTCCTGACACGGGTAATTTTGCTCTGCTGGGGAATGATTGAAGAAGATGGGCTTTCATCCCGGCACAGCAAATCACTAGCAGCCAGCTGCAACGGAGTTAACCATCTTCTTCAGCAAATGAGATGAAACTGTAACTTGTTTTCTTTTAATTAACTCATCACTAGATTGCTCCAGGTCCTCCTGGCACCCCTCAGTGCCAAGACAATAGCAGTGCTCCCAGCTAGGGTAGGATTTTGGAGCACTCTGGTTTCCTGGGAGTAGCCATGCTCTACAAGAGTTAGGTCACAATTTTCTCACGCTGTCTGAGAATGCCTTTGGAGAGACTGATTGTGGCCATAAGGCAAGTTGAACGTATCTGAAGCTATTTAGACAAACTCAGCATGCTGGTGAGTCAGGATGACTAGCAAAGATAACATATCAGCAACCCACACCAACTCCATTGCTCATAACTAATCCCTTTCTCTGAGTTTACTTTCCAATGATTACTTCCTTGGTTTTCCAAATTTGGGATCACTGCCTTAGAACTCCCAATTCTATTTAGTTTCTGTCTCTGTGTGCACTAGGTTGCTCTTTTCTACACAGTTGGGCAGTGGGGAAGATCACAAGAGTTGTGAATAAGCCTTTAATATACAAAGTCTGCCATATTAGCATCTTTATACACAATCATATAGGAACACTGCAGCAGTGCCAGGAGATGGATCTAGAGAGGAGACTGTGGTTAGGACTCCAGCACAGGCTGCATACAGGGTCACTGTACACATCCAGAGCCTTCTGTACACAGAGAGAAGTTGTTAATGCAGACAGCACAAATGCTTCCTGGCAGGGACAGATATGAGACCACATCAAATAAAAAAGCAGTAGAGACTTGCAGGAAGGATGTGAAGCTAGGAACTAGAGTACTGTGTGTGTGCTCCTAGCAAAATTCCCAAAAGTGAGCAAAAATGCTTATATTGATTTAAACTTGCAGAACACAGTTTCTTCTGTAAGTAGGTAAAGTGTGTCAGTAAAGTATGTCTAGCTGAGTCTCCCCTTTGGTACAGTGAAGGGATTGAACAGGGAGTCTGTTTGTACTACCACAAATGAATAAATCACATTTTCTACAAAATTTGTCATTAGTTTATAGTGATGGAAGCTTATCTCCCTCTCTCTCTGGAGTGATGCTGATCAATATCCAAAAACCACAACAGATGTCCAAATGAAAAGATAATGTAAAAGATAATGAAAAAAAGGTTCAGCCAGTGTGATGAATTCTTCCCATAAAACAGGTATAAGCCAGGTGTCTGAATCTGCTTCTGGAGATGCATTTCTTTTCATGTTGACTAGAAGGAGAACCTAGAATATCAGTTTATGCTATGTGTCTAATTCATTTCAGAGCTCCACATCTAGGTGAGATCTCTCCCACTGAGCATAATACAAAGTCCAAAGTCAATATTAATTTTCTCTGGGCCCTAGAACATCAAATAGGAACCATCATAAGAGCCAAAACTTTATTCTCCCCTGTAAAAGCTGGACTTTCAGAGAATCAATGTACAATTATCACTGGTTTCTGCACAATTCACAGTTGATAACTAGTGCAAAACACATATTTTGCAGTAACATTGTCCTTACATTCGGGTGACAAAGCCTGGTTCACTCTAGTTAGTACCTTTCTCATAATTTGCAAGTGTGATTTTAGTGTAAGTATCATATCCTAAATAGAAATAAGCATGGTGTGAAAAGGATGAAGACTATAAGATTAATATCAATAGCAACATCAAGATTATATGATTTTAAACTGTTGTAATAGTCCTTATGTTCAAGTTGCTCACATAAAACAGGAAAAAACTAATATTGTCATAATTATGCTTTCTTTGAGAGGCCAAAACAAAAACAGTCATCTTTGTTTAAACAACAGTTGAGGCGGTGATTAGCCAAGAGCATCAGTCTCTTCTAAAGGTAGTGAAAATCCAGGCAGGAGTCTGGTGTTCAGGCACATTTAGTAACCCTCCATGTTTGTTAGCACCCTGTTCTGGAACCTTAGTGTATTTGCCTCACTCCCGATGGAGACATTTCCTGTCAGTCAAATCACAGAATCTCAGAATGCTAGGCTTTGGAAGGAACCTCAAAACATCATCTAGTCCAAATCCCCTGTCAGAACAGGATCACCTAGATTATGTCACACAGAAATGCATTCAGGTGGGTTTTGAATGCCTTCAAAGAAAGAGACTCCACAACCTCTCTGGGCAGCCTATTCCAGTGTTCTGTCACCCTCACAATGAAAAAGCTTTTCTTTATGTTCATGCGAAACGTCCTATGCTCCAGCTTGCACCCATCGCCCCTTGTCCTATCATTGGACATCACTGAGCAAAGCCTGGCTCTGACCTCTAAACATTCACCCTTCACATATTTATAGACATTAATGAGGTCATCCCTCAGTCTCCTCAAAGCTGAAGAGCCCCAGCTCCCTCAGCCATTCCTCATAAGAGATGTTCCACTCCCTTAATCGTCTTTGTGTCTCTGTGCTGATCTCTTTCAATCAGTTCCCTGTCCTTCTTGAACTGAGGGGCCTGTCAAATCTGCACCACAAAAATGTCTGTTTAGTAGAGAGCAAACCCCAAATTTCATCTACACAAAAACACAGTAGGCAACATGCACATAGGGATATTTTCAAATCATCTACTGAAAGTCTTCTGAGGCGTGCTCAGCTTTACAACAGGACTGGTAGTTGTGCTAGTTGAGGAAGATGTTAATTTAACATCTGTGTTTCTGTAACACAAATGGCTTTTAAAAATAAGCCAATTCATCAGACTGAATTTGAACTTTAATTAGACAATCTAGTTCTACATTCCCAGTTTTAATTTATAAGAATTCTAATAGTCACTCATACATGGGTTGCTTGAATCAGACTGTGGGATTCAAGACCTGGAATCATTCCAGCACTTTGAAGTCTGACAGCCTGAAGGATTTTTAATTCAGATTGTTTTTTGCCCACTCCAATTTTGGGAAGAAGGATGGATTATCTGCTAACTTTTAACTTCTTGCTGAACAGCTTAGTCAGGGACATGAAATGAAAAGACACTGATGTAAGATATGAAATCTACCATCAGAGAATCATAGCAAAAATTTAAGCTGGAACGATCTATGGAGATCTCTCTTCCAATTTCTTACTCAAAGGTGAACTAACTCAAGTAATAAATTAGTTTCCTCAAGGCCATGTCCAGACAAATAGTGAAAAGCTCAAAAAGGAAAATTCCAAAGTCTCTCTTCACAACCTATTACAGTCCTTCACATCTTTCTCAGTGAACACCTTTCTGTATACTCAGGCAAAATCTACCTTGTTACAACTTTCTGCCGCGGCATCTTGTCTGTTCATTGTGTATCTGTAACAGAAGCCTGTCTCTGCCCTCTCAGCAGTTGGAGACAGCAACCAGAACTCCCCCACCATTCTCACCTCCATGTTGGGAAACTCCATTTTATTCAGCAACCTGTTCTGTGCCATATGTACCAGTTCTCTGACCATCTGAATGGTCCTTCTGCAAAGTCTCTACAGTTCCTTGACATCTCCTTTGTACTGGAGACCCTAAAAATCAGATACCATACTTCATATAGTATCTTCATGAACACTAACTAGAAGAAAATGCTTACATCTTTCAGTCTACTGGCCACAGTTCTGCTACTGGAGCTTCAGAAAGTGTTTAATCATCATTACTGGAATGGTCCACTGCTGACTTAGTAGCGTCAACTTTATTAAGGTATCAAATATGTCAATTTACATTTCAGTTTTCCAGACTTGCATAGCACAAGCACCACTTGCCTTCCATCTTCATAGCTACCACCACTATGCTTTGTATCACCAGTGGGTAGCTTTCTGGTCTTTTCTGGAAGGGAATGCAATCAAGAAAAGCTTCATCAGTTACCATTAGAGTGTTCAGGGATTAAAATTTCTTTTATTCTCTGGCACTTCGATCTCCTTTATCCCAGGAGCATTACCTTGTTCCTTTTAATACTATGAGCGTTACTAGCACATAGCCATGAGAACAGCACTTTCCATCTTTTCAATTCTATCTAAGATCAGCTTCTGAAGATGAAAGGTTATCTTTAGCAGAATCATCAGTACTTCTTATTAGTGTTTTTTGTTTTGTTTTGTTGTTTGTTGGGGTGTTTTTTTTAATATGGTTCACTGTAGAGCTAAAATTTATATAACAACTTCATTCTGGAAGTGTGTAATCACTGCTGAGGATACCAGACCCAAAGGATAACTCACTCCAGACTAAAAATAGATACATTCCAATAAGTTTCTTCTTCAGATAAAGTATGAAATCATAGAGAAGACTATAAAATTCTTCATCACGTATTGCTGTGCATGCAGCTCTGCAAAGCTCACAAAGAGCTCGCTGCTGCTGCTGAATCCTGTGGCCTCAGGATTAAGCCATCTAATATCCCAAGTATAGCCTGAAGCAACCAGGCTGTATGACCTTAGTTTAGTTTCATCCACAAAATTATTGTTGAAGTTTGTATAAGTACGTGAGCCAAAGATTAAAAGAAGAAGAAGAAGAAAAGAAAAGGCAAGAGGAAAACACAGGGATGTGATTGTTGAATAATAATTGGCAACAGTTACTATTATTAACTCAAGCATTTGAGAGGAAATATAATGAACTGGTATAAAACCCTAAGGAAAGAAAGCAGAGCACTGTCAGATGGCAACTCAGCAACAGCAAGGACCAGTCAGTTCCACCTGACTGATGGCTGGGTGGCCAATAAATAATTTACATTTTAAAGCAGTGTATATCCTCTTTGCAAAATTCTTGGAGTAAAAATAGCTCAGCAAACACAATTACAGTAAGTAGAGGTTGCATGGCTATCTTGGATACCTTGAGACTCCAGAAGCTCAAGAAGAAATTGTTCTCATTCATCAAAACATAAAGGATCAAAATCACCACCAAAACTGAGTGTTCATTGCTCACCTGGGCTGTTAGCAAGAAAGGCACGTGCAAATAATTCTAGGACCTTCTTAGACAATTCCAAGGGATTTTGTTTAAGGCTTGATAGGCAGTTGGGAGTTTGGTGTTGTTTCTCATTGCCTTCTGCAGTAGCTCATCTGTGTGCTGGAAATAGTTTCTGAAATCTGCTAGGCGACCAAGGAAGCATGGTGGATACTTGCAGACATGAACTCACAAGGGTTTTGAAGACCAGACACGTGTGAGGCAACTCTGCAGTCAGAATATGCCTAAACCAGCCCCCCTGCTCACCCACTACTGAGAGATCTTCTAGTGATATGGCTGCCACTAGCTCACATTTGAGTGCTAATGCCAAGAGTTGAGACAACCTAACTCTGTTTATAATACAGAGTTCATGGCTAAGCAACCACAAAATGTTTTCATAGCTCAATTCAGCATGTAATCTCAAAGACATCCTGCTGGTTCTGACCTTTACTTACAGAAACATGATGGCAGGGGAAGCCAAGTACTTCCTCAGGGAGTCTAGTCTTGGTGGTGGTAGGTGTTCCGGCTTCATATGTTTTTTACCATCAGAGAAATCAAATGGGAAGAAGAGGATTTTCCTTCAACCATGTGAATACTAATTAGAAAATTAGTTCCAGGAAACCACAATGAGTTTTGACATTTTTTGTAATGTCTTAATGTAGAATCAGTTGTTTAACAACTTAGCTGTTGTGGAGATTAACATCAAAAGCATATAGATGCTTGTGGGAATGGATCTCCCTTACAGTCCGTGTATCAGTTTAGTTTTATAGTGCTCTATGGGCACTATTGAGATGAAAACTATGAATGAAGGCATGTATTAGATTATTGTTGTCCTAATGAAATGCATCATTTGGAGGAATGAAACAGGGCATACTTTCAGTAGCACTGGACAGTTTTTAGCAACATGTTTAATAATTTCCCTAAAAAGTAAAGTAGGCATGCAAGCTGGCATTTTTCTATATCAAAGCCAATAATCCTGTTATTCCAAGTGCTGCAAGTTCATTAACAAACAGAGGTCACCATTCACTTGATTTTCATGTAGTTCCCTGGTCATAAAATTATTTTTCAATATACAGAGAAATGAGTTTGCTACTTCATATGTAACTCTTTTAGATGTTAACAGAAGATTTCCCTGACAAATGAGTTAGCTAGATCTCCAGCATGGTATTCAACTTTTGGTTAATTCCTGTCATAAGCTGCAGCATTTTCCTGACAGACAGCTGGTATGCTCATACTTTGAAAATAAGAAACAGCAAGGTGAGAGCTGATACACACTGAAGCTACAGTCTATTTCCAGTAGCACAGAAAGCTCCAGTTTCAGTGTTCTCTGCCCTATATTACCTGGACTTTAAGGACAAGTTCCTATGGCAGAGTTTATGCCTTGTAAACATAGAACAACAAAACATGTTAACAGCAAGGCTAAATGAAACACCATGGAGCTTTTTGATGTCCAAAAGAGCAGTGTGTGAATGCCTAGCTAACTACTCTTGCAAATAAAGCCAGTCATAAATACCTTTCCCTTTGCAGAGTTTAGACAATCTGTGTTTCCCTTTCAACAGCTGTTGGCAAAACAAGAAGTCTTGTGGGCGACAAACTGAATTTCAAAATCTTCCACTTGTTTGGGGCCAAACTGGAATGACTTTCACCAGTTTCCTCAGCTGTCCCAGTTCCAGGTTGGAGTGGTGCCAGCAGGCAGCATGCTGTTCTTAGTCCCTCAACAACTGGCCGGTTCCCAGTTGATCCAGTAACCTGCCCCATTCTGTGTCCTTTTCCCTACCCAGTTGCTGCACATGTTGCAAAGTGAAAACACAAGAAAAATAAGCAAATCAGTAGAGAGAAATTCTTGGGTAAAAATCAGAAAACAGATGGTGCCCAAAGAGAATCAGTTCCCATCTTTGACAATGCCCAAAGAGAATCAGTTCCCATCTTTGTTAGCAAAACCATTAACTGATTGGTGAAGCAGCTGTATGAGAGCTAGTGGTTTCAGCTCTTCTATGTGTGAGCAAAACAGGCTTGTTATTTGGCTTCATAGTGTTAAGAAGCCTTGGAGTTTCACGTTGAGATCAGCATTCAAAGCAAGCTAGAAGCTCAGAATGAACATCAGCTGGAATTGATGACTTTTTCTGAGCTGCCATAACACAGTTGTTATTACTCAACACATATCCTGATTGAGCAATCTTTCTCCAGGGACAAGAAAGAAGTTTTATCCAGTCTTACTTGTTTACAGACCATGTTCTCATTTAATTTTACCAATACAATTTTCATTGAAGAATCTTGGGTAAATTCAGGTTTTGATTTCCATCAGTCTGCATTGCAGTCCTCATAACCAAAATGTCACAAGAAATCCAAAGGCAAAAGAGACTCTAATGCTAGAAAATGGAATTTCCAACTGCATTATATTATTTGATTATACTCTTTTTAATGCCTTCTTCTTTACAGAGTGTTTCCTCCCCTTAATATTCTAGATATTTTGTTTTTCAGTATTTGCCATTCACTTTTAAGAATTCATATCTTTAGAAGAGAGAAGTATATGTTGTTTCAGCTTAATATGAGTGAAATATCAAATTACTGAGTTGAGTGAAATATATAATGTAATTTTTTTTTATAATTAAACAGGACATCCAGCTGTAGATATTTTTAAAGGGTACATATTCACTATGCTAAAGACCAAAAGTATAAGTACATATTTCCTTCAGTAAGTCACAGGCAAAAGGATTCTGTACATATCCTAGAAATATTCTGGGTTTGTGCCTAACACTGAAATTGCTTACAGCATTCTCACTTCAAGGTTTAGTTGAACATCCAAAAACACATCTGGGGACTTTGAGGTTTTTAAAGTTTCATGTAGATAGTCAGTAAAGATGATATTTAAGCCCACTTTGTCACCTTTGTCCATATTCTTAATATACTAGAGAGTCCTTGCACAACTCGGTATAGCAAGCACTTAGATGCTTAAAGAGAAACAGATTCACTTCAAAATTAAATATGTTTTTTCTTTACTTAGGACTACATCAGGCAAAAGGAAAAGGAAACAGAAGATAACACCATGAGAACTAAGTTCATTCAAACTCTTAGAAAAGTCCCTTCAGACGTTTTCTGAAGCATCCTCCATTTCTACAGCTCTTAACCAGGTTCCATACTCTACTGTTACTTAAGCTATCCTACAGTATGTCTCAAAAACCAGTAGACCTGATTTATATTTGACCTGGACTTACAGAATAAAGTTGATTCTGCAGCTAAACAGCCAATGGAAAATATCAACACATCTATGATATTCCCTTTAAAATAAAGTGGCTTTTCAAGGAAACAATTCACACAAGTGTGGTCTCTGGTGCTAAAATTTTTCAATCCCTTGCCTGAATGCCTGCTCAGATTAAACCAAAAATGTCCATAATCCCTGTCTCCAAGGTAGGTACAACAAGGTGAGACATGCTATTAAAATACTTGCATCCCAAATATTTTCCGGATATTCTTACTGCTACAACAGCATAAGCAGCAATACTGTGTGATTACCATTAAAGCTGTTCTGAACATAGGCAACAAAAGATCAGAAATGCACATTAATTCTTCCCCTTCTGTGTTGAATCTCAGTGGGACCAGTTACATTAGTTTGATGGCAACTGAACATTGACCAAAATTTCTAGCTGGCCTAAGAGCAGAATTGAAGAGAAAACCTCCAAAATTTCATATTTGCAGACTGTAAAACATTCCCTTGTTCTTAACTGTACTATTCTCATATTCTCTCAAAGGCTTTACTAGGTTTTTATATCATCATAAACAGCATTGTGCATCTGGTTAGAAATTGTCATTGAGAACAGATATAGAATAGAATAGAATAGAATAGAATAGAATAGAATAGAATAGAATAGAATAGAATAGAATAGAATAGAATAGAATAGAATAGACCAGGTTGGAAGAGACCTTCAAGATCATCACGTCCAACCCATCAACCAATCCAACCCACCTAAACAACTAAACCATGGCACCAAACACCCCATCAAGTCTCCTCCTGAACACCTCCAATGATGGTGACTCCACCGCCTCCCTGGGCAGCCCATTCCAATGGGAAATCACTCTTTCTGTATAGAACTTCTTCCTAACATCCAGCCTAAACCTGCCCTGGCGCAGCCTGAGACTGTGTCCTCTTGTTCTGGTACTGGCTGCCTGGGAGAAGAGACCAACCTCCGCCTGTCTACAACCTTCCTTGAGGTAGTTGTAGAGAGCAATAAGGTCACCCCTCAGTCTCCTCCTCTCCAGGCTAAGCAATCCCAGCTCCCTCAGCCTCTCCTCATAGGGCTTGTGTTCCAAACCCCTCACCAATAAGAATTCAATAAGAAGTTTTGCTCCAGTACTTTTCCTCATGTAATGCAAAATAATGTTACCATATTGCTAACCATTTATGATTAGTGCCTTTTTGTTCAGTTCTCTAAGGTTCTACACTTACATTACACATACATATTTGTGTGCATTTTCTGAAATAATTCATTGCTCCTATTCAGTATTGGACATTTAAATTAAATAAGCAAATTTAACTTTGCTAATTGTATTGGATTTGCTGTAGATGCAGAAAGTTGTCTTAGGTCTGCTCTTTGTGGTACCTCTAGTATAATTATTGATTTGCAATAAATAGCATGACTTTCAATTCCATATCCCAGCAATCTTCATCTCAAATGCACAACAATATTGATCCTCCTGTGTGGCTGTTTTGCCCATTGATTTCCACCACAATCTCTAGCCCTGTCACTGAACACAATTTTCAGGACAATATTCCTCATGAGATAAATTCAATTAAGTTGTCTGACAATTTAAAGACAATTAAAAACAATAGGTTTTCAGAGCAGGAAATGCAAATGTGAAGACCACTCACTGTCACTTGCCTGCTTCAACTGCTCAGCTCCTCTAAATCTAAGCCTTTAAATATATTGGTAAGGCAGTAAAAAGCCAGAGAAGTTAGCAGTCTGCACCATCACAGGTACATAAATAGGAACTAACCACTGTACTTGCTCAGAAAGTGTCCACCACACGGTTCTTATTAAAGACCTTCATATTGATCCCGTCAATTTTTTACAGCTTTAGGTTGTATTTTCATGTTATTACCGAATAAAAAAGTAATTTACTTTTCTCATTGTTGACAAGCTTATGACTGTGCTCTAAATTGCACAGTCACATAGTCACACTCACATTGTTCTAGAGAACTTTTCCTGTGGGTGTTTTGAGAGCTGATGTGCAAAGACTCCGGCAAAGAGTCTGATCAGGGAAGACTGGCGTTTAGCCACACTAAGTTTGCAGCTGTCTCTATGCCAGCATCAAAGCATTGCTGCAACAAGGGAAAAAAGGACAACAGGTCTGAGTGGCAGGGTGTACTCTTCCTAGTCCCTGCAGGCGGAAAGCCTGCAATGAAAAGAGCTATTATGGGACACTTTCAAGACAGCATTTATAATGCAACTCCACTAACTGAGTCATGTCCTCCTTTCAAACACAGAGGAACATTTTAAAAGCAACTTTACCCAAAATGTCAAAAATTTGTAGTCTGTTTACCACTCTGCATATTGGTTTCTAACAATGCCAGAGGGCGCAGGCACGTTTCCTAACTACCGAAGCTGGCATGCTTTATAAGCCACTTACACAAAGTGCAACTCTTGCTGAGAATGTCAGGGTGAAAGGCCATAGTCCCATCCAACCATGTGCTGTGCTGGAAAAATGTATCACATTTTTTTGTTTATAATATTAAATACTTCCCTATTTGCTATGTGCTCAGTGTCCACGTTTAGTCCTTAAACTGCACTCTATCACTGACTGACACCTTCCTAGAAGAGAAGGGGAATCAGGAAAAAGAGAAAAGACCCACAGGTTGAAATACAAATGGATTTAAAGAGATGGCCAAACTAATACCAGTATCAATACAGGATATGCAAAGTCATATTCATTCCAGCAAAAGTGCAACAGTCATGATATGCAGGAAGACAGTCCTCAGGAGCAGGAGAGGAAAGAGAAATGGGGTGATAAGGAGCCCAAGCAGGAGGCTCAAGCCAAAGGCTCCCCTCTCCTTGGCAAACTTCTTTTATACTGAATGTCATGCTCATGATCTGGGATACACCTGTGAGCCAGCTCATATGTCCTGGCTGACTGAACCACTAGTGGCCTGTAGCCCATGGCTGGCCTGGGATTCTGTGCCAGCAAAACTAGGACAGTCAGATACAGTGCGTCTTCACAAACTTGTCCTGCACTTCCTGGCAAAAGTCTGGTCACTCCTACTGAATGGTTCAACACAACAGCACTTTTCTTTACTAATACCTTGCTCATGGACCTGTCAACTCAGGTACTTGGGCAAAGTCTTTAGTAAGTGACATTTGTGCCATAGCCAGAAACTTATTGGTAAGCCTTACCTGGAGAAGAAAGGTCTGGTTTGTTTGGTTTTGTTTAAATGAGCAAATAGAGAAAACAGCTCTTTCCCTCACTCTCTTCCAAAACCAGGGACCCATAAAGAAGCAATAGGCCAACAGGTCATATCTCCAAAGCAGACTCAACATACTGAAGGAAATTGCTGCAGATAATGAGAAAGAAAGTTCAGCAAAAGTTGGGAAACTTTGCACTAGTGCTGCTTTTAAAGCAGGTCATAAGTTTCACATCTCAGGGGAGGCAGCTCATGCATATAACAAGATGCATAAATATTTAATTAGAAAGTGATCCATGGAAATATTTTGAGAAACAGAAACCTCTATACTTCCCCACATTTGAAGAACATCAAGAAGAGGCCTGTCAAAGAAGACAGTTAATGTGACCCACATCTCAAACTTTCTCTGGAAAACTGGAAAAATGTGGACAGGAAATTTAGAAAACTCATAGCTGGTGATGCTCTTTCTTACCAGTGAACAATCCATTGAGTGCTTCTGCTTGCACTTTCTTCATGTCACTGTGCAAAACAAGTTACCGGACAACTCAAATGTATGTTGTAGATCTACTGCTACTGAGATAACAGCAGCACTTCAGCACACAGAAGCATTAGATTCTGACAGCAAGAACCAAAGACCCTGAGATATGTGGCAAGATGAGTTCTCTTAAGCAAAAAGAGTCCAAGAGTCTCTCATAAATTATTAATTTCTAGATCATTTATGACCAATTTGGCTGCAAAAGTATGAGGAAGTATGAGGTGCCATCCCATTGTGGTCCCGGGCAAAAATGGCCTATGCTCTGATCAGAGAGGGTTCAGCAGCCCCTTCTCATAAAGGTAAGAAAAACATAACCACAGGGAACAGAATAAGATAACATTTAGAAAATATTTTCAGAACCTAATTCAATTGAAGCTCTCAATGAGCATCTGGAATTGGGAAGGAGAGACAATTTCACAAGGCCCTTTGAGGACAGGAAATCACTGATCACAATAAGCATATTGCATCTGTTCACTGTCACAGTGAACTAGGGTGAAAGAAGCACAAATAATGCAGAGAGTGTAGTTACGTCTGTCTTTGAATTTACAACATCACCTCTACAGGAACTGTTAATTTTGCTACCTCAAAAAATGGACATGGATCGGTGGGTTGGCCTTAGTAGAAGTTTGCATTTTCACAGTGTAATCAGAGATGTAGTCAGATGAAAAATATAAGGCTCAAGCTGCTGTTGTCTTAACAGGTTGTCAAAAAGAAAACTACAAACTGTAGAGGGATCAATAAAATAAATAGAGCCCTTTAACAGCAGGAAACAATCACAGTATCACAGTATCACCAAGGTTGGAAGAGACCTCAAAGATCATCAAGTCCAACCTGTCACCTCAGACCTCATGACTAGACCATGGCACCAAGTGCCACGTCCAATCCCCTCTTGAACACCTCCAGGGACGGTGACTCCACCACCTCCCTGGGCAGCACATTTCAATGACGAATGACTCTCTCGGTGAAGAACTTCCTCCTCACCTCGAGCCTAAACTTCCCCTGGTGCAGCTTGAGACTATGTCCTCTTGTTCTGGTGCTGGTTGCTAAAGAGAAGAGACCAACCTCTGCCTGGCTACAACCACCTTTCAGGTAGTTGTAGAGAGCAATGAGGTCACCCCTGAGCCTCCTCTTCTCCAGGCTAAACAACCCCAGCTCCCTCAGCCTCTCCCTCCCCCCCCCCAGGCAATTTCACAGAGAGGAGTAGAACCATAGAATGCATCAGGTTGGATGGGACCTAGTCATCTAGTCCAAACCCCTTGCAGTAAGCAGAGACATCTCCAACTAGATCAGGTTGCTTGGAGCCCCATCGAGCCTGATCATGAATGTCTCCAGAATCGAGCCTCTACCATGTCCCTGGGCAATCTGTTCTAATGGTCCACCAGCCTCATAGTAAAGAATTTTTTCCTAATGTCCAATCTAAATCTACCCTTCTCTAGTTTAAAACCACTGCCCCTTGTCCTAGTCCTACGTGCCTTTGTAAATAGTCCCTCCCCAGCTCTCTTGTAGGCATCCTTCAGGTACTGAAAGGCCACTGTAAGGTCTCTTCAGAGCCTTCTCTTCTCCAGGCTTCACAACCCCGACTCTCTCAGCCTGTTTTTGTAGCATTTTCTTAAATTCTGAAGACCTGTCTCTGATCCCAGAGATTTCAGAGTACTTTAGAAGTGTAGTACTAAAGGCCATTATAAAGGTATTGCTTCCTAGTATATGCTAAATGGAGAGATCACAAAGAGGTCTTCAGAACTTATAAAAATACCAAAATCCTGACCTTTAGGAAGACAAAAATCCTCAGCCAGTGGCTATGTAGCAATTAACAGTCATGCGCTAGACTGGCAGAATATTTGTTGCGTTAATCTTTGTTCATCTTCAGGGTTTTGTGCTGATTCTTAGGCTAAAGCCTTTTGTGCTGGTAAATAGCTTCAGGAGAAGAGAAAGGATTCAACAAGGTATTTAGCTTTTGAAGGAGCCTTTTCATTAGCTTATTTCTGAAGACAAAGAGAAGATAATAATACCGATGGTGTTCACAGGATGTTGTTCCGCTTTCTTCCTTCCAGTCTTCCTATGTTTTCAACTCAATCTGACTTCAGAAAATGCTGCACCAAGGAGATAAAAAAACCTGTGACAAATAAAATTACCCAGAACCAGAATTATTCAAACTAATTGGATCCGTATTTTATTTTCTTCCAGAAGCAGCAGGGGAAATGTTGCTATTGTTCTGATGGTTTCTAATTAATGTCTGAGAAGCTTAATGCTGGGAACAAGACGCTTCAGAAACGTATGACTCATTGAAAAGCTAAACATGAGAAAAAAATTAATGAAGAATTTGTTTATATTGTTAATGTCAGAAAAAAAAAAAAAAAAAGTATTTCAGAGGTTCTGAAACGAGTCCAAGTTTCGCTTCTAGCAATGTAACGCGTACAGATCTAACTGAGGAGCCAAAAGCAGGAGAAAAACAAAAGGAACCTTTTTTTGGCGATCCCACACTATGCTCTGTGAAGGGCTTCACCCACCGCGACCTCTAGCGATGCACCAGCTAATTGCAGCTTCAGGCTCTGTCAGAGCGCATTAACAGCGGCCTGAGAATTCAGGTTTGCACATATGTTTAGCATTTTGCATGTAAATAACTACTTCATCTGCACTAGATTAAGGACGCTTAAGAACAGAGTGGATATTTGACTGGAGAGTTTGATGCAGCCTGGTACAAAGCAAAAGGTCATTCACAAACCCTCCATCAAAAGAGTTTTAAACTCCCACACGTTGACCAGGGTCATTCTGATCTGCGTGTTTGATTTGTGCCTATCCTCACTCCAGAGAAGATGACAGCTTAATAGGCTTGAGAGAGCACATTTCAGTTAATAATTTGTCTGAAAGGACCATTTCTAACTTGATTTGAAACAGCTACTTTTATAGGGTGGTGAGAAAAAAAAAACCACGTTTCTGTACCATATCTGTTTAATTCCCAGTTTCCTCCTCATTTTCTGGCTTTATTCAAAACCAGATTCAGAAATGTCAAAGCACCTCAGAAATAAAACGTGTATTTATTCTTAATACTAGAATCAGAATTCCTGGCTGAAAAGATTCCAAAACAGTTCCTGAGAGGAAATATTCCAGAAAGGTTATGACAAGCCATTGTATCCTACAGTCATAGCCATAGCAAAAATTTTTGAGATGTATTTCATTTAGTAGTTATATTCTTACTGTTGTCATGTTATTTACTGTACCAGTTATATTCCTACTGTTGTCATGTTATTTACTGTACCAGTAGAGGCAACGCTGTCACAATGTTTAAGGATTATGCTTCACTCTGCAGCAATTCCCAACCCAATGAGTCCAAATCACTCACACTGCAGCAATAGCTCAGTGGTCTAGTTCACAAATATTGAACCTGCAATACAAATACCTGCTGTATTATGGGGACATGAAATCAGAGCTGGCTGCCAGGCCGGTATTTCTGTCACAGGAGATGAGCTAGTCCCACTTTGGTGGGAAGATCACATGTCACAAATGCATAGAACTGCACCGCTCCTGAAATAGGCCCTGAGCCTTCTTAAAGGATATCTGCATTTCAAAAGTTCATAAAGCAAAATGCTAGATTGTTCTAAAGGAAGAAATATCCAGTAAGCTCTGAAAGCACATTTACAAAGATTGTGAACACATCTGGTAGCAAAATGTTTCTTACCAGAATTCATGCAAGCTGTCCCTTGATCTTTGCAAATGTTATCCACGCTTCTCTACACAATGTGTTTTGCAATTGCATTATATAAGTGTCAGCTAATTCTAAGGATGATACAGGGAAAAAAACCTCAACACTACTGTCTTCCTTATAAACATAAAATTCTGGACCTATTCAAGTCATGGAGAGTTGCTATGGATTTTAATAGTTCTGGGACTTCAATAATAAAATCTGCTGATTGCATGTAGGTTCCAAATCTAATTTTCAAGTACTCTGAAAATAAACTGCAGAAAAGGTGCTTTATCATGATTTGACATGTAGGTGTTAATGGCATAGACCTTATGATAAAGTTCAGCAAAGGGAAAAAAAAAAAACCCACCCTGATAAATAATGAAGGGAATTTCCTAAAAACAATGAGCATGGGGTAGTTCCTTAAAAGAAACAAAAAATTAAATTAAAATCCCCATCAATAAGCCTACTCACAGAACAATCTCCCAATCCCCACCATAGATGAGATCTTTCTTGTCTCCAAACTACATGAAATCGATGGTGGCTTAGGTAGGAAGGGTGAAACATGATGATACAGTCTGGCTTTCACAAGAGCTGTCTGTAATCTAGTGGAACTCTGCTAATGCTAACTCTTTCCTATGAGGAAAGGCTGAGGGAGCTGGGGTTGCTTAGCCTGGAGAAGAGGAGACTGAGGGGTGACCTTATTGCTCTCTACAACTACCTGAAGGGAGGTTGTAGCCAGGCAGAGGTTGGCCTCTTCTCCCAGGCATCCAGCACCAGAACAAGAGGACACAGTCTCAGGGTTTAGGCTGGATGTTAGGAAGAAGTTCTACACGGAGAGAGTGATTGCCCATTGGAATCGGCTACCCGTGGAGGTGGTGGAGTCACCTTCACAGGAGGTGTTCAGGAGAAGACTTGATGGGGTGCTTGGCTGTATGGTCTAGTTGTTGGGTGGGTTGGATTGTTTGATGGGTTGGACATGATCTTGAAGGTCTCTTCCAACCTGGTGTATTGTATTGTATTGTATTGTATTGTAATGGGAACAGAGGCACAATAGAATAAATACAATACAATAGAATAAACCAGGTTGGAAGAGACCTTCAAGATCATCACGTCCAACCCATCAACCAATCCAACCCACCTAAACAACTAAACCATGGCACCAAGCACCCCATCAAGTCTCCTCCTAAACACCTCCAATGAAGGTGACTCCACCACCTCCATGGGCAGTCCATTCCAATGGAGAATCACTCTCTCTGTAGAGAACTTCTTCCTAACATCCAGCCTAAGCCTCCCCTGGTGCAGCTTGAGACTGTGTCCTCTTGTTCTGGTGCTGGCTGCCTGGGAGAAGAGACCAGCCTCTGCCTGGCTACAACCTCCCTTCAGGTAGTTGTAGAGAGCAATAAGGTCACTCCTCAGTCTCCTCTTCTCCAGGCTAAGCAACCCCAGCTCCATCAGCCTCTCCTCATAGGGCTTGTGTTCCAAACCCCTCACCAACTTCATTGCCCTTCTCTGGACACGTTCCAGCAAGTCAACATCCTTCCTAAACTGAGGGGCCCCGAACTGGACACAGTACTCAAGGTGTGGCCTAACCAGTGTAGTGTACAGGGGCCGAATGACCTCCCTGCTCCTGCTGGCCACACTGTTCCTGATGCAGGCCAGGATGCCATTGGCCCTCTTGGCTGCCTGGGCACACTGCAGGCTCGTGTTCAGCCTACCAGTACCCCCCAGGTCCCTCTCTACCTGGCTGCTCTCCTAGCCTCACAAAGCCCTTAAACTTCCAGTTCCAAGTGAAACAAATCTTGGTCACTTGGAACTAAATATCTAGCAGCTCTTGGACAAGCAGGTCAGAATCTTGCTCAGATCATTTAGCTCAGGCAATTCATAGAATCATAGAACAGTCCTGGGTTGGAAGGGACCTCTGCAAGTCCAACCCAGACTGCAGTCAGCAGCAACATCCTCAACTAGATCAGGCTGCCAAGAGCACTGTCAAGCCTCACTTGAATATCTCCAGGGATGGGGCCCCAACCATCTCCCTGGGCAACCTGTTCCAGTGTTCCACCACCCTCATAGTAAAGAACCTGTTCCTTACATACAATCTAAATCTGCTCTTCTCTGGTTTGGAGCCATTGCCTCTCGTCCTGTCACTATGGGCCTTTGTAAACAGTCTCGCTCCATCTTTCTCGTAGGTCACCTTCAGGTACTGGAAGGCTGCTATTAAGTCTCCCTGGCGCCTCCTCTTCTCCAGGCTGAACAACCCCAGCTCCCTCAGCCTGTCTTTGTAGTAGAGGTGCTCCAACCCCCTGATAATTTTCATGGCCCTCCTCTGGACCCACTCCATCAGGTCCATGTCCCTCCTATAATGAGGGCTCCAGACCTGCCCACAGCACTCCAGGTGAGGTCTCACCAAAGCAGAGCAAAGTGGCAGAATCAGCTCTCTGGATCATCTGGCATTGCATCTTTTGATGCAGCCTAGGATGCGATTGGTCTTCTGGGCTGCAAGTGCACACTGTCTGCTCATGTCCAGCTTCTCATCCATCAGCACCCCCAAGTCCTTTTCCACAGGGCTGCTTTCTATCACCTCATCCCCCAGCCTGCATTGATAGTGAGGATTGTTCCAGCCCAGGTTCAGAATCCTGCGCTTGCTCTTGGTGAACCTCATGAGGTTCACCTGGGCCCACCTCTCCAGCTTGTCCAGGTCCCTCTGGCTGATATCTCATCCTTCTGGCATATCAACAGCACCACTCAGCTTGGTGTCATCTGCAAACTTGCTGATGGTTCACTCAATCCCACTGTCTATATCATTGATAAAAATATTAAACAGTACAGGTCCCAGTACAGACCCCTGATGGACACCACTTGTCACTGCTCTCAATCCACCTAATTCCTTATCCACTGAACAGCCCACCCATCAAATCTATATCTCTCCAACTTGACAAGTAGGATGTTGCGGGGGACCATGTCAAAGGCCTTGCAGAAGTCCAGATCACATCCAGAGGTCATTCCTTATCTACTGACATAGTCACTTTATCATAAAAAGCTACTAGGTTGGTCAGGGAAGATTTGTCCCTAGTAACGCCATAGTGGTTGTCTTGAACCACCTCCCTGTCCTCCATACGCCCTAGCAAGGCATCTAAGAGGATCTGTTCCAGGATCCTCTGAGGCATAGAAGTGAGGCTGACAGGTCAGTAGTTCCCAGGGTCCTCTTTTCTACCCTTTTTAAAAATTGGTGAGATGTTTCCTTTCTTCCAGTCACCAGGGTCTTTACCTGACTGCCATGACTTTTCAAATATCATTCCTTTCCCAGCATGTAAAAAAATACAGATGTCTTTACAGAATAGAAGTGGGAAACAAACTTCTAAAGGCTTTGCTTACTAAATAATTTCTGTTTAAGCCAAACTAGAATTATTTATTTATAAATCCTCTGGGGTAGAAATTCTTCACATCCACGTGGGTAGCATCTAACAGAATGCAGCTCACTTATGAACATATTTTGTGGATGGAAACCACACTATAATGGTAAATAAATAGTAAAACAGATTTCCATGCGTAGATATTTCAGAAAGCACCATATATTATCCAGGTTAGCATGTTCCACCAAACATTATTGGCCCCTGCTATTGGCTTTTCTGTCATTCATCAGAACTCATTCTGCAGCTCTTAAGCACGCAGGGGGTGTATCCTTTCCTCTACATATACAAGTGTAGATATCTTCCTTTATTTGGTAGATGCATTTCCTTGCAATGTTGCAATATTCAAGTTTTATCTTCCTTAGACTGCAACCAAGTAATGCTGGCAGTAGATCAGCTGAGTTCCCATTTGCTTTCTTCTCCCATATAAAGCAGTTAACTGATGTACATTTAAAACATAAATGTACTCTACACCAAGGATTTTTAGGGTAGAAGATAACCCATCCCCCTATATCAAAGCAGCATCCTCCCTGCCTACTTTCCATACTACCATTAACACAAGTCTCTTACATAGAGTACTTCATCAAGGGGCAAAAGAAGACTTTTGATGCTGTGGACAAGTCTTACAGATTACTGGAGTAACAAGAGCACCAGGGAATGGCTCATTAACCTCAAGGGGTTGCACTGACATAGCAACATTAAAAATTACAAAGGTCTTCAATGCAGAGGGTGCTGTAGGTTTCTACATCTTCCTGCTCCATTTACTATCTCTGTAACTTCTGCTTGTTTTTTATTTAGCAGCATTTTAAATGCCCTATGACACTCAGGGTCAGAAACACAAATGGTCCAACACAGACACCCTAAAGCTGAAGAAGGCCTTCCTTTTACCTAGAAGAAAAGATTGTCCCAGGGATGCATTTCTAATCCTTTATGAAGCCTTGTAAGTCTGTGCGCTTAAACAGGCTTCAGTGGAAAGGATTTTAAATTGCATTGCAGTTCCTATGTAACTTATCATGCTGGATCTGTGCTGTTTGTCTGACCACAATGTCAGTAAATTAAGAAATACTGTGGTCATAATAATTTTCAGAGGATATATCTGCCCATCCATTCTGATTCTTCAAACTAGGCATTATCTCAAGGCTTCTGAAATCAATCTTCTCCCTCTATGCTAGCCTAAAAGAATACAGCAGCTCTTTGCTGTCTGCCTGCATCTGTGTTTTTGTTTGGGAAACAGAGCCAGCTCGACTTGACATTGTAGATCTCAAAAAGAGTTATACAAAGCCTGGAGAGCTTCTGCCTGGATTTATAAGGCTTTAGATCAGACCCCACATGTCCAGAGTGCTGTCCCCTTTCACCAGCTGAGACATTCAACCCTGTACCCATTAGGAGCCATATAATTTAATGACTGTCAGAGGGTATCTTTCCAAGGTTAACCAGCCAGTTCAGAATCAAACGTGTGAACCATGGATGGGATGATCTTGGTTCATTTCTTGGAATCTGCTCTGCATTATATAAAGCATATGGATTTGAGAATGGAAAAGCTGCCAAGATACTGGGAGAGTTACCAACCAATACTGGATATCAGTTAATATTTAGAAACTTGGATAAATTGTTCCATTCTTGCTCCAGCTTTACACTATCCCTGGTTAGGACAAGGAATCACAATACTTCATCGCATTAATATGACTGTTTAGACAAATATCCATCTTGGATGCGTGAGTAAATCAAGCCATGGTTTTGGAAATCTCAATTAAAGCTGATCATATGCTGGGCAGTGTATATCTGACCCAGAGGCAGCTTGAAGCCTTTTTTGTGTTTGTAATAACTCTACTTGCCTTGGTAGGAACCTAATGAGGAGCCTGTTATGTCCTCCAATTGTTTATCTCAGTTAATAAGGGTGGCATTAATTTATGCTTTCAGAAACAATTTTTGTAAGGATGAGTTTTCTTGGGTCTGGGTGGAGTTTAAAGTTAATTTCTTCAGCGATATTTGAAGTTACTTTCTGTTTAGAGCCTTGAAATGTACAAGTACAAAGGTACTGGGAAATCCTAATATAAACATCAGAGAAGGTCAGGCTTTCACAGCGAATTTCCATAATTCATTATGGATTCACTATACATGGACTGGCTGCAGTAAATTGTCCTGCTGACAAAACTTCAAAGAACAGTGAATGGAACAAATTGAACTGCTCACAACACAGGGACAGCAATAAGATCTGTAATCAGAGAAAATTCATTCCTCCGAGAGATCAGCCTGCAATCGCGGATTCAAAGCTTTACATCTGAAATGAGGCAATTACAATATTCCAACTGATAAAGGGTATGTTACATGATACTTTGCCAAAATTCTTCTAAATTATGTATTCAGTAAGTTATAAACCATCCCCCTCCATTTAAAGCAAGAGTTATTTTGCAATGCATGCAGTGCATTGGAGAGGGCAAGGCAGTGGCAGCTTTCAAAAGCAGCTGAATACTTTTCTATGCCCTGGCTAAAGCCAGTCTTTGTCCTATTGCTTTAACAGGGTTACTTTGTTGTTTCTTCACTTTGGTGTGGTATAAATTATTCCCTTTTCCTACTGAGCTTTGGGTGTAGAACTGGGCAGAATCTCAAAGTCTGGAGATCATCTACTAAACCTATATCTTTTCACACCGGCTAAACCCTGGCACAAACAAGAACATTAGTCACTGTTATGACTAACGTTCATTAGTAACATTTTTGAGCTCTGAAAGGCAATGGCTCAGATTATTCATTAGTTTAGACAACTGGTCCTTCAGTTACTGGTCATTGCTCACAGGTAGAAAAGTCAAATCTAATATTTGACAATATCTGTCCTAGAATCTGGGAATGTTTCCCACCTCTTGCATCAAGGTTCATTCTCTGGCTGAGTATTGCATGTACTCAGCAATATATACCACTGCTTGTCCAGGTCCTGAACTGTCAGACAACTTCCACTAGAAAAAATAGGAGTAGGTGGGATCCCCTGCACAGTCCAACATGCCTCCCTATAAAGACAACTGAGGTACTAGGGCTTTTGGGATACCTATAGCCTGGCCCATAGTTTGGAAACAGCAATTATTTTATCTAGTAGGAGAGGGCTAAGCACGCACAGAGGCCTTCCTAACTGTGCTCCAGAAGTGAAACTACTGTGTGCTTCCTAACCTAGAAATTTGGTCCTTAGAGATCTCCCTTAATGAGACTTTTCAATTATTAAAGTCTGAAATCACAAGCAGTTCAGAGCTGTTAACCTGAAGAATATTGAGAGAAAATTGCAAAGACATTCTATATTTAATCAAAATATCAGTAAATATTCCAAAGACTCAGTGACTGAAGAGACTGATACATATGCTTCAAGATGGTTAATGTTTTCTGTAATTCAGGGATGAATCCTAGTCCAGAATCCTTTGAAGTGGTGGGCACTGGACCCGCTCAGTACACTAGTTTCTTTGGAATACAGGGATTCATTGTGTTGAGGAGTCACTAATTAATGGTTATAATAGTGTACAATAATAGTGTGTTACTGTAATAGCTAATCTGAGGTTGTGGAAGGTAAATAACTCCTGCAAACAGCTGGGCCTGTCATTGCTTTAATATACTGATTAGGGCCCAAAAGACAGCGTTTTAAAGTGAAGAAATGCCTGGTTTAATGTTGAATCAAAGAAGTATTAAACACCATATATTCTAATACTCTTTAGAATCATAGACTCATTGTGGTTGGGAGAGACCTCTCAGATCATTAAGTGCAGCTGTTATCCCAACACTACCAAGTCACCAGTAAACCATGTCCCTCAGCACCACATCTATACCTCTTTTAAACACCTCCAGGGATAGTGACTCCACTGCTTCCCTGGGTAGCCCATTCCAATGCCTCACAACCATTTCAGTGGAGAAAATTTTCCTAAGATTCAGTTTGAACCTTCCCTGACACAGTTTGAGGTCTTTGAGTCACCATCATTGGAGGTGTTCAGGAGGAGACTTGATAGGGTGCTTGGTTGCATGGTTTAGTTGATTAGGTGGGTTGGATAATAGGTTGGACACAATGATCTTGAAGGTCTCTTCCAGCTTGGTTTATTCTATTCTACTGGGAGAAGAGATCAGCACACACTTTGCCACAACCTCCTTTCAGGTAGCTGTAGAGAGCAATAAGGTCCCACTCAGCCTACTCTTCTTCATGTTAAACCAAGCAAACTCCACAGATTACAGACATGTAACCAGTCTCCCAAAACACAGCTTCAAGGTTCTGTAATTGCAGGAGCTCTCTGCTGTCAGCAGAGCAAGAGGTGGCAACCACAGTGTTAAAGGCCAATACAACACCTTTGCTTTCAAAGAGAAGTCAAATTTTGGCACTCAAATGAAAAGAACATTTTTGCAAGTGACTGTTTATGTAACTTTCGGTCTATGTAAATCTCCTGTTAATGCATTAGGACCTTAAAGAAGTTTAAATGCCAAAAGCTTCTCAGCTTATCTTTGAGCTTACTTAGAGTTATAGTGCTCATCCAGAGGGGTTTTTATTCTGCTCTGGTGGTACCTTACTTGGAGTACTGTGTCCAGGTCTGGAGCCCTCAATATAGGAAGGACATGGTATGTTGCGCTTCTGCTTGGGTTAGGCTCCTCATTCAGCTTAGGTGTTGAAAACCAGAGATAAATGAGATGCAGCGACCAGGCCGACCCAGCATAACATCCTTACAGAGCTACTTGCTGATCACTGCAGGATGTAAATCTTTCTTCAGGAACATTAAGAAAATATCCACTGCCATAATCAATATGGTCCTCTGAAATCCTCCCTTGGGAAGTGGTATGTGTTACAATCTTGATTAGATTGTATCTAAATGAGAGAGATACAGGGCTAGCTAACCATAGAGGACAGAGAGAAGGATGCTTAAAGGCACAAAATAAATGGCAGCGTCTTTCCAGAGAGTTAAATGCCTGTCACATCTGTCACTGAACCTAAATTGCCCACCTAAGGAAGCTGTTCTACAGGATTTCTCTGCTCACAGAGGACCCCATGGCCAGTAGGAAGGACACATTTCCATCCCAGTATTAAGGTAGCGAGACCTAAGAAACTCCATCTAGTATCCTGTATTTCCTAACCCTTAGGATCAGCAACAGCAGTGGAACCAGCAGAGTCTGATCTATGATCACATGGGTAAACCATATAGTTTCCTTGGGAAACAAGCGAGTATTTTGCACTGTGGAGGCTCAGAAGCTCAACAAGGCAAAGGTTCTTTTTTATTTATTTCTTTATGGTTGTATATAAAGATTTTTAAAACTATACTTTTCTGTCTGGTTCTCGGGGAGGAGATGTTGCCAGGGAACATTTTTTTGTGAAATGGCTGTCAGCAATGCAGCAAAGACACTGCTAAATATTCCCTGCTGCTGAGAACAGTTTTACAAAGACTCACTAGGATTTACAAGCCTGACTAGAAGTTGCTGGCCTTATAAGAAGCTTGAATAGAGTATATCATGGGGAATATTTCTTCCACGTTTTGTGACCACATTGAGAGTTGAAGTATGAATGTAATATCTGTTTTCTCAACTGTCCTACCCTCAGAACTTGGAGGTCCCCATCCCTGCTGCAGAGGTTGCCAGAATTCTTCTAAAGCTGCAAGAAAGTCTTTGTGATTTACTGCATGGCATATTAAGATAAAGGTACACATATTTCTTATATAGAAGAGAATAAACCAGGTTGGAAGAGACCTTCAAGATCATCACGTCCAACCTATCAACCAATCCAACCCACCTAATCAACTAAACCATGGCACCAAGCACCCCATCAAGTCTCCTCTTGAACACCTCCAATGATGGTGACTCCTTATGTTCCAGGTTGTAACATGATTCACAAGAGCTTGTATCAAAAGTGAAAATCGAGGCTGTCATTAGCCAGAATTCTTTAAATGCCAGATAATGTCATATAGTCCTTGCTTCTGTAACAAAATCAGGCTGACTTCAAAAAGGAAATGGAGAGTTGGACATGGTTTGATGCCCAGGTTCTATAAACATCACACCAGAGTGCTTTCTTTAGAGGAACTCTGGGTCTCACTCGTCCCTGCACCATCTTGCTCTCATTTATCATGTCTCCTGTCATGACTGAGCTAAAGCAGAAAGCACTTTGGACCAGGGAACATGTCTTTTTATAGTGTGTAAAGCACCTAGGCTACTTTTCATTGCACCAAGAAAATGGATATTATATAGTGAGGAATGAATTATCACTGCCATGGGAAAAGATTTCTACACTCTGCCCTAAGTTTGCAACTGCTTTTTTTATTAGATTAATAGTGAGAATAGTTTCAAATGTCATTAAATACAGTATAAAGTGTCTAAATGAGCTACAATATCCCAGTATTACTATAATTACCAAGCACTAAACATAAACCCTAGAACACAAAGTGATTCCCATGAACAAAATACAATTGCTCTATTGTTTCATAATGTATTGTCATTAAAAAAAAACCCAGAGTTTCACATAAAGCAAGTTTGTTCTTTTTGGTCAAAATCTAAGACTTCACTTCGACAAGACAACTCCTACACTTCTCCCATACACATCTATTTGTTTTGATGATGTGTCATTATATTTTCCAGCCTTGGTACTGCTCAAATCAACAATTAATCATCTTCAACAAGGACCTTGCAATTTCCACTTGCAATTTTCTGGCTTTCTAGGCATTCTTTCCAATGACAGCATTCAATTCCCTTATATTTGTTCTTTCCTTCCTGTTTCTTACACAGATTCTTATCCACCTAACAAGACTATCACCTCCAAACTCCTTTTCTAATATGTCATGAAGCCTGTAAAAGGTGACAAAAGGGAGACCTGATGTTAACTAGTAAATGGACACAGTTTAAGCCTAGTATTTGAAATAGCACACACCCATCTCTACATTACTGCAACTGTATTGTTTGCATCTCTTAACAGATCTGCACTTATCTGCTTGTATTTTAAACTATTTGAAGGAAAACAAAGCACTCATCACTTGTACAATCAAATGTGATTAAGCAAACGTTTGACTTCAGTTTGCATTTGGTGTCAGCTTCCTGGGTGGCTGCATTTCTGCATTAGGCTGTTGCTCCATAATGGTGTATCTAAGCAACTGCCAACAGTATAAAATTGATCTGGTCAGAGAAATGACTGCAGTTCAGCCAAATTAAACACACTATAGAGGAGAGAGCTGAAGCTGTGTGATGGTTTCACACTTTATGTCAGCTGCAGGAGGGCAGACATCCCATGACCTAGCATAAAAATATACAAATAAGTTACATCTGATTGGGCATAAACAGTACAAAACAGATCCGTCGGTGGTTTTGAACAAATATGAATCAGCAGTGAGTTAGTGTTGGATCAAAGCTTGGCTTCAGATGTCCATGGCATTTCTGATGAAATATGAGGATCCCTGAAGGCAGCTTTACCAAACTGCCAAATCATGATGTTCAAGTCACTGACATATGCCCTTTTCCAGTTCTAGCTCTGTCAGATTAGGTTGTTAGATCGACTTAATATCCAAACCTTTCCCAGTGCACCCCTCTGCCAAAGCATATGGACCAAAAACTCCCAGGCTTCTGGAACTGATTGATCATCACCTGTACCAAGAACACAGCTCAGCTGTAAGAGACAAGAGTTGTTGCACAGGAAGGACTTTAATTCCCTGTCCATGTAGTTCAACACAACATACATGAACACCAATACTACTGACTGATGCCAATGGAGCTGAAAGGACCAAGGCCAGCTGTATCTGACAAGGGCACAGAAGATATTTAGGTATTGCTAGTAATTGCCAAAAATTAGATATACTTAAGCTCAAAGGAGAATCCTGAGAACTTCAGATTAAATCCTCAGATACATGGCATAAGCACTGACAGAGGTATAGGCAGTCTTGCTTGCATTTTGCACTGCTTTCCAGAGCAAGCTGCCCTGTAAAAAGAGCAGGAAAACATAGCAGCTGACTTCCTTCTTTTCTATTCTTAAACTTTAACCAACAGAGACATTCTGGCTCAGAATACAGCAAGTGCTGGAAAAGTAGTACATTTGTACTTCATTTTTATAGCCATAAAAAGCCAGTCTTGTTATAAATTTGATTTAAATGACTTTTTTTTTCTTCTGCCCCCACCTACCCTTGTCCCACTCTCTCCCTCCATTTCAAGAAACTGAGATAGGAATCAGTTTCAGTGTCAGACAACAGAACTAACTCAGGATTTTGGTCACCAAACACTTATTGATGGAGAAATGAACACAAAGAGAATGTTTCCCAGAAACCACTTACAGAATTGATCAATGTTTGCATGAAGGAGTCAAATCTCCAGTAAAGTCGTTAAAAGTAGAGGTGGTACACTTATAACAATATGAAAAAGCATTTCCTTCTGGGAGTTACACTACAATTTAGCAGTTTTCACTTTATCCTCTCCCTTTCTCCTGTCTCTTGGTTTAGCTGCTATCAGGAAAAAGAATCTGAAAAGTGTTGTCACAACAAGGTATTTGAATGCATAGCATACAGAGTGAGAGAAAGTGGTAATCAACAGCCCATCTCAAATATAAAAGAACTAGAGCTGGTACAGCTCAGAAGGAAAACAAATAAATTACTAGAAACAGCCTCAGTACAAATACCCATCCTGAACTTTCCACGTCTTCACTGCAAAGACAAAGGGTCAACATATGCTGGCAGAGCTGACCCAGAGCAGTTTCGATTTTATCATGCTGTTCTGAATCTTGTTGATTTGCTACATTGCAAATAATGGTCCCTTTCTGTCACCACAAGAACAATAATCATGCCACCGAAATGCTTCTCATGCCATTCAGTGCAAGTCACTGCAATGGTTTTATTCCGTCCTCTACTTAATTCTTCTGTCCTGACTGCAGCAATATTTCCATGGTTTCTGTGGTTCTTCTCCCAGTTCCGAGTTGCACAATTACTTTGTTTACAGCTTATTTCTTCTCGCTGGAAACAAAAGACTCCGATGAGGCACTCCAGCCCTTTCTCATTCAGAATCGCCATGAGGCTCACAGGGAAGGTGATGTTTGCTACCATCTACTGGTGAACTGCAGTTGGGGGATCAAACAAGTATCAAACTTCATTTTCTGCTCTACCCGACTCCTAAGCAAGAATCTGATAATCCATTTGAGTCACATTCATTTAAGGATTTAGTAGGAGGCTAAGTAAATACCGATATTTTTGTTGTGTGGTAAGAAGCCAGCAAAGGTGGGCATGTTATATTGTAAGAAAAACAGGGAGAAATGGAGAAAGGGATTTCAGACCTCTAAAGATGAGGAAATCTCTGCTAGCAAGACATTTGAGAAGACCTGTGGGAGCTACAGAACTCCCAGATGCATAGTGACAGGAAGAAAACCTTCTCATAGGTCAAGAAAATACAGCTTTGTGATTGTTGCTAGAAATTATAATAAGAAGTCATCACCTCAAAAAGTATTGCTTCTATTGCAGTACCTCCCAAATCAGACATCATCATTCTCAAAGTGATTGTGTCAAAGTGCAGTTGGGTTCAGGGTTGCTGAGACAAGTATTTGTGGTCATAGACTACTATTACACTGTGAATATTGTGAAGAGTGAAGCGAATTTGTCAAACTCTCTTTTGGGTGCATCAAAAAAATGATACAGTAAGCAGCCAAATATACAAGACAGGGTGCATCTGCACTCTCAAGCACAGATACAAACAAACAATACTCCCACACATGCCCCCAAACAAACCACCAACCAAACAAAAAAAATAGTCTCAAGTGCTTGTGAGCCTTGAACAAAGTTCATAGAAGCTAGTGTACAAGTATCTGACATATATACCGAGGTACTCTTTAAAAGCAAGGTGGGGGAAAAGCATTTAAAGTTAAGATTGAGCGTAAAAGCTGTTTCTGGTTTGTTTGGTTTTGGTGTTTTTTTTTCTTTTCAGGGAACTTACACTTGGAAGTATTTAGCAGCTCTTTGTTTAACTGGTAGAAATTAGGTGGTTACTGTACAATGGGAACTGCACTGTTCTGTAAGCTGAAAACAATGCTCAAGTAAAGAACAAGCTGTGATTCTTCCCCACAGGTGCTGAGCCTCCTCAGTTCTGTCACCTCCTCAGCTTTATCATCATCTTGGGAGCAAAGCAACTCCTTGGACTAATGCAAGACCTTCCTGGATTCAGCCCTAGAGTAATCCACCGTAGCATGTACAATACAATACAATACAATACAATACACCAGGTTGGAAGAGACCTTCAAGATCATCGCGTCCAACCCATCAAACAATCCAACCCACCCAACAACTAGACCATAAAACTAGACCATGTGCTGCACTCATGTCACTCTCCTCCTGCACTCACTTCTCTCCCAGGTGTCATTACATGGGGATGACAGTCATCATCACCACACTCTTTCTGCTCATGGTCTGGTCCTTTGCCTGGGTGCACTAAATCCATGGATTAGCCTGTCTCTGTACTGTATTTACTGCTGTGGGTTTTGACAGTGGGGGTGTTTTCAGGCACTACCACAAGACAGCACTAAAACTTCTCATTAATGTGCACCTCCCATTGCTGAACAGGACATATGACTGTAGCTCTATGTAAGCCTAACTGAGATTTCTGAAACAGCAGCAGAGAAGGTTATTCTGAGCCAGAAAAGCTGCTTGCTGCTGCCCACTTCCCACGTCTCTCATCCTACCTCCCCACAGGCCCTTCACAAGCAGAAGCACTGCATTCAACTCACCACAGGAAGAAAATTATCACTAAGCTCCTGATCTTTCTGGATTCCTTGTCACAGGTGTTGCTCCCTTCATAGGATTCAAGCATTGTTCCCCATATCCTTAGGGAGGAGTCTACATCATTATTTCTTAACAGCCATTCAGATGTCAGGTCCCTGCCCCAACGGCTGTAACTGCCAGGAGAGGAAGTCATTGTGCAGCTTTCAAACGTTGGCAACAACGTGTTTGGGTCGGCCTCCAACTGCCTGCAAAGCTGCCCTCAGCTCGTTTATCTATCGATGTCAGGGAGATAAAGCACAGCATCAGTTGGCAAGAAAACCCTGAGTTAGGCTGACTCCCATCAAGAGAATTTCCTGGCCTTGAATAGAAAGCCACAAACCAGTAGTTTTTGCTGCTTTCCCCCATACAGCTGAGACAGAATTCTACAAAAGCAAGCCACCAATGATAAGATAAAATCAATAGGATTTGAATGTAGCTTAGTCCTCAATAAGCAAGTACATTCTGCAACTAAATCTGCTGGTACCCTGCAAATTTGAATTGCAGACATCTAAAAAGCAGGTCATCTATTGACAGGTAAGAAAATGAGTGGTAAGAATTTGTTGGTGTACCAGTAACTGCCTGATCTTGCTGTCTGTTCTTAAGTCAAGGTATAGGACACATGAGATTCCCCAAATATTAGCAGCAACTGATTGCAAATTCAACAACAATTCACAAGTGTGACACCTGAAAAGGCCTTTGAAGAGGGACTCTGGCCAAAGTGGTACTGGCTGTGGTTTGATTTGTGCAAACCATGTAACTGTCAGAGTGCTCAACCCTCTGCTCTGCTGACCAGCTCCACGCCTGAGAACAGATCAAGTACCACCAGAAGTTTGTTCTATTAAGGAGCAGGGAAATGAGCAGAAGTATACTGACAGAGAAATGAGAAAGAGCAGCCCAGTCCCCTCCTCCAGGTATTATAGAAAAGATGCTTATGGCTTGGCTTATAATATATTATATATATATTATGATTTATATATGTACTATAATAAATCTGCTTCTTGCTTTGGTTTTCAAGCTTTGGTGCCTGTGTGAAAAGGCACGTTCAATGCTGAACCCTCTGCATGTTAACAGCCTTTTTGTCTGTCACTTGCTTCTCATTGTCCTATATTCATACCCTCCCCCACTTCCAATTAAGCTAGTTTCTACAAAATAATGTTTGGATAAAAGCAGTGGGCTTTATCCCCTACAGACTGAAATGTCTGGGGCAGGAGTCCCATCTTTCTTACAATAAAATATCATATAAATATTTTATATACAATTAGAATAGGCTTTAGTCAGAATATTTCTCACCAATACTTCTACTGAGAAATCTATTCCTAACAGACATGAATACTGCATTGCATAGCATAGGGCAGAAAGACAATAATATGGGACAGAAGTTGTACTGTTCCTCCTGGTTTGAAGATGTCTGCTACACAGATGCCATATCCTCCTGGCCCCACCACACCATGACTGTCCTGTAGTATGTGGAGAAAAATAGCAAACCCGCAGTCTGGGACACTTAACGATTGGAAGAAAAAGACTTTGCTGTCTGAAAGCAGATGTCTCTGTTCTCCCTTCTCCAGCAGTGATGTGACCTCTTTCAGCTCCAAAGGTTTTTAATTAACTTGCAATACCAGTGGTGTTATGGCTGACATAAGGACATAAGCAAGATAAGGTTGTCGGGAAAAGGGAAACAGTATCTTTCCCTAGTCTCCTACTCTCAAAATGGAAGGCTTGTGTGCCTGAGAGCCTGTCAGATTTTTCCAACTGTAAGAGTTGGTCAATGGAAAAATATTACTTTCCTCCATAAAGCTTTGCTTAAATTAAATTAGCATTACTTATGCAAGCTTTATTGCAGCACCACACCTCCTGCTGGCTTGGCATCCCGTTTTGGTTTTCCATGTAATTGTGCCCACTTTCTGACATTTTTTACTTAGCTCTTCAAGAAATTTCAGGAAGTTCTATCCTACCACATTTCTTTTTAACTCTTTACTTTTAACCATTTCCCCCATGTTTGAACATTGCACAGACCAAATAATTCAAGTTATGTAAATAACAGAAGAGCCAGAGAACTGGAAAAGTGTGCCAGGGTGCACTTTTCATTATTTGCCAGTTTGTTCCAAAAGGATTTACTACACTGCACTTACATCTAACAGCCCTTTAGCAATGGGGAAAACGAGCACTGAAATGCAGCGCCCAGTTGGGTCATATTCACATCCATGTTTGCTGTACCAAGAGCTTATGAGTCAGGAGCAGGTGGGAACACTGCAGCATGGTAAGATCCAGAATTACCTTTTCCATTTCAATCCCCTCTTCGAAGTGCTTTGCAGCCTAAAGGCAGAGAGTTCTAAGTCCTTACAGCTCTGATACAAAGGCAGGAAAAAAAAAAATCTAAGCACACCATTAACAAGCACAGGTAAGGCCATTCTGTGTTGTGTTGAAAGCATCTTTTCATTACCATTTAGTGAATATAGGTTTGGGAAGGAAAGCTTTCCTAATAAATAGGGAAACCAGAGCAAAATCACTAAAAAATCTCCATAAAGAGAGGGTATCCAGTAAAATTAATTTTGTGTGAATTTTCCTCCAAACATTCTTTGCCCCAGTACAGTTTTTCATTTACTGTCTGATACTACAAATAGAATAAATCTGGGCTACAGCCACACTGTACCAGGCCCTTGAAAGATTTTCCAATAACAGCTTCTGAGCAGTGTCTACCTCAAAAGTCAAGAGAAAAGACAGGTCCAAGAATGAGAAAACAATACAGAAGAGATATATGACAACTTCTTATGAATCATGAATAGTTGAGAGCAATTACCCTGCTCTGCCACAGTATCTCGTTATTCATAGTTGTCTCACATCTGAAACTCATAATAGCAGATAGAAGTGAGGATCCTACAGTAACTGCTGTATGAGACACCAGTTCTAAAATGAAGTTTTTTAAGCAACATTTGAGAAACTCTCTTCTCAAACTGCACTACACTGAAAGCACACACTCACTAGAAGGAAAACACAATGAACCTGGTCTCATCTAATCTTCATCTAACACTTGTCTCAAGGAAATGAAGACCTGAACTGAATTGCTGCATGGGAGAAGGAGCTGATGTGCAAAGCATCTCTGACTTCTGCCATGTAAGGCAAATTGCACAGCTAAGATTCTTTTGCTTCAAGTCTCTTACCCCAGGGATGCAAGTTTTTCTGATTTATTTTACCTTGGTACAGTTAGTTCACAAATCTTTGCAATCCCTAAGTTTTCCCCAAACAATGTCCCTTCCTTACAGAAATAAGGAACTTGTGCCTCTCTGGATTTGCTCTCCATACTGTCACATTTCCAGACCAGAATGATGAAAGTGAACATGAATTTGACTATTTTAAAAGTCAGATGACAAAAACTTTAAAAGAATAAGCTGCTCTCCAGAACCAGATCCATTTAGTCTAGCTCCAACCAGTCATGCATATGATACTTTGAAGTGCAGTTCCCTTAAAACATTATTACTCCCCCTTAAAATGTTGTAAACATAGCCTGCATTTAGGAAAACAGTTTAGATCTTCATTTTCCTGTGCCAACAACCTTCATATATGGTGCATAACTGAGCTTACCTTCCACGTGACGGAGGGGCAGGCTGCCCAGGTGAAGGTAACTTTCTCTGTCACTACATTGAAGGTGACACGAAACATGGTTTGTACTCCAGTGGCCTCAGACCCAGGGTAGAAATCTTCAGTGACGGTCACACTGCTCACTTGTGTACATGCTGCCAGGCTCCTGTCACACTGCTATACATTCAGTAAACCCATAACATTATGATCTAAGCTGAAGCCTGAAACAGCTCTAAGGGTCCAGCTTTTCCCAGCAGCCTGGCTCCTGTGTGTCAGAACTAATCAGATTAGCTGGTTTTACTTGTCTGAGTTGGGACTAACAGGTTAGCAGAACAGTTTGGGTGGGGGAAGGGAGCAGTAAATAAATCAAATTAGGGCATTTACTAAGCAGCTGAGATTTCCTTCCTGCTCGCCTTTGTCTCTCCACAGGACTCTCACAGAGCCAGGACAATGCACCACAAAAATGCAGCTTTGTTTTAGAGCAGCTCTTTGTATAGGAGAATGTCTCTAATTTTGCCTTGATTTGATTCGTTTTTGGTTGCCAGTGATCACCAAGAGGAGAGCTGTCCTATAGTGGCCTTGATGTTGCACAGATAAACAAGTCTCACAGAGAAAAGGCATGTATTGTGCTTTTTCCATCCCACACTACCCAACAAGGCAACACATTGGCTGTGCCAAGAGATCAGTCACACAATCTGCTCTGCATAGTACCAGATAACAAGTTACACAGATGGCCTAATCTGGAGACTGGGGCAAAAGGGTCAGAAGGACAGAACCAGAGAAGACAGGACAAGAAAGATACTACTTTATGACCCTCAGCTTGCTTCAGAGTACTTTTTCCATCTCTACTACTGGCTGAGGAAGATTTAGCCTCCTGGGAAGGAAAATTCAAAAGAAGAAAATCAAAAGGGAAATCAAGTAGCACAATAGCCAACATTAACAGTAGCTGTCTGGATGCATGGAGATGCTATACATGAGACACCTCCCTCATGAACACGGCAGACACAGTCAGCTCTGACTGATACCATCATGTAATAGTACCAGCACACACAGTACAAACTGAGTTTGAGACAAGGTAGCTTGTCTCTCACCTGTATTTATTTTTCAAAAAACAGGTTTCTAGCTAAGTTTGCATTGACATTTCACAAAGCTGATGTGACTCGAGATTAATACCTCCCTTTAAAACTTCCAGTGAGTGTTAAAGCCAAGTTCAAAGATGCATTGACCTTCTTTTACTTCCTTGTGGGTCTGTTACTCCAGACAGATCTTTGCTACCAAATGAGAACACCATCAGCATTTCCTGAGTATGTTTTACGCTACTAATCAGTAACTAGAGCAACACATTTGCAGTGTTGGAAAGAGGCCAGACTGAAAACCCTTTTTCCTTGCCAGTGAATACCTACTCATACAAAAGTTGTACTGACACTGGATAGATGAGACATGGAACCAAGGGACATACAATATTGGCAATCTGATCCTGTAAGAGTTCTTATGGCACAGAAGCAGCCATGTACCCTGTAAAAGCTAAGTAAAAAGCTGGAGGCCAGTCACCAGTGGCATCCCCCAGGGATCAGTGCTGGGCCCCATCCTCTTTAAATTCTTCACTATGATCTGGATGAGGGGATTGAGACAGTCATCAGCAAATTTGCAGATGACACCAAGTTGGGAGTGGATGTTGGTCAGTTAGAGGGTCGAAGGGTGCTGCAGAGGGACCTCAACCGACTGGACAGATGGGCAGAGTCCAATGGGATGGCATTCAACAAATCCAAGTGCCCGGTGCTGCACTTTGGCCACAGCAACCCCATGCAGAGCTACAGGCTGGGGTCAGAGTGGCTGGAGAGCTCCCAGACAGACAGGGACCTGGGGGTGCTGATTGACAGCCACCTAAACATGAGCCAGCAGTGTGCCCAGGTGGCCAAGAAGGCCAATGGCATCCTGGCCTGCATTAGGAATAGTGTGGCCAGCAGTGTCCAGTTCTGGGCCCCTCAGTTTAGGAAGGACATCGAGACACTTGAATGTGTCCAGAGAAGGGCAACAAGGCTGGTGAGAGGCTTTGAACACAAGCCCTATGAGGAGAGGCTGAGGGAGCTGGGATTGTTTAGCCTGGAGAAGAGGAGGTTCAGGGGTGACCTCATTGCTCTCTACAACTACCTGAAAGGTGGTTGTAGCCAGGAAGGGGTTGGTCTCTTCTCTCTAGCACCAGCACCAGAGCAAGAAGACACAGTCTCAAGTTTAGGCTCAAGGTGAAGAAAAAGTTCTTCACCGAGAGAGTCATTCGTCATTGGAATGGGCTGCCCAGAGAGGTGGTGGAGTCACCATCCCTGGAAGTGTTCAAGAGGGGATTGGATGTGGCACTTGGTGCCATGGTCTAGTCATGAGGTCTGTGGTGACAGGTTGGACTCGATCTTTGAGGTCTCTTCCAACCTTGGTAATACTGTGATACTGTGAATGCCCCAAACCTTCTGATGACAACATATAGCTGGATTCCCATGCATTAGTACCTTCACTGAGAGAACTAAACCCCACGGTGTTTAAAGGGCACAAGCGTCATATTATAAAACCACCACTTGAAATCCCAAAAAAGCAACCCCATAACTCAACTCCCAGTACTGGGATCCCTCCCAAGAATGTCAACAAATCAACTAGCCAGTGTTCAATTACCTTCAACCTGAGTAAGATGGAAAAAAAGAGAGAACTTTGTAGGAATCCCATCTGAACACAGGCTTTGATGCACACCATTAAAGGACAGAATGATGTGTGACACCACATCAGGACTGAATGGAGAGACAGAGATTATCTATTTGCCAAGATAACAAAAATAGAATAAGATTCAGTTTCCAGTAAATAATCTATTCATAATAGCATATTTCTGACAGGTGTTTCTTACCTGTTCACAACCAGCTTCCTACAATATGCTTTCACTGGCTTGTTTATTCAGATTGTTTTAAGACTATTTAAGCACCAGCCAATGAAGGGGAGGCAAAAAAAAATGCAAGAACTATCTTCATGCTTTAGTTTTAAAAAGTCTACATTCTTTCTTTTCTTTAAAGAGCAGGCATACTGAGAATCTGAAGTATAAAGTTTCACTTGTGAGAAAAGGTATTTCCAAGATGGCTTCCCTGTAAACTGTCTTCCAAGCATCAACAATTGTTGTTCGTATGAGATGCAATTGTCACAGAAAGGCTCAACTGGTTCTCTGGTTCTCTCTTCCACACAGAGAGCCCTGGGGTTGAAAATCCATGTCATCCAGGAGTTGATCTGCTGGAGGGTAGAGGGGCTTTGCAGAGGGACCTCGACAGGCTGGACAGATGAGCAGAATCCAGTGGCATGAGATTTAACACATCCAAGTGCCGGGTTCTGCACATTGGCCACAACAACCCTAGGCAGTGCTACAGGCTGAGGTCAGAGAGGCTGGAGAGCGGCCAGGCAGAGAGGGACCCTGGGGTGCTGGTTGATTGTAGGCTGAACATGAGCCTGCAGTGTGCCCAGGCAGCCAAGAGGGCCAATGGCATCCTGGCCTGCATCAGGAACAGTGTGGCCAGCAGGAGCAGGGAGGTCAGGAGGTCATTCGGCCCCTGTACACTGCACTGGTTAGTACACTACACTGCACTCGAGTACTGTGTCCAGTTCTGGGCCCCTCAGTTTAGGAAGGATGTTGACTTGCTGGAACGTGTCCAGAGAAGGGCAACGAAGTTGGTGAGGGTTTGGAACACAAGCCCTATGAGGAGAGGCTGATGGAGCTGGGGTTGCTTAGCCTGGAGAAGAGGAGACTCAGGGGTGACCTTATTGCTCTCTACAACTACCTGAAGGAAGGTTGTAGACAGGCAGAGGTTGGTCTCTTCTCCCAGGCCACCAGTACCAGAACAAGAGGACACAGTCTCAGGCTGCACCAGGGGAGGTTTAGGCTGGATGTTAAGAAGAATTTCTATACAGAGAGAGTGATTGGCCATTGGAATGGGCTGCCCAGGGAGGTGGTGGAGTCACCTTCATTGGAGGTGTTTCGGAGGAGACTTGATGGGGTGCTTGGTGCCATGGTTTAGTTGTTTAGGTGGGTTGGATTGGTTGATAGGTTGGACGCGATGATCTTGAAGGTGTCTTCCAACTTGGTTTATTCTATTGTATTGTATAAAGACACGTGAGCTTTAGGCTGGTACAGTCTTTGTGCCCACTGTGCTGTTAAGAGTTTACAACAGTCATTTTTTATGTCTTTAATAAAAGCAACAATCCATAACACCAGACAACTACCATAATCAAGATTCAACGACATTGCAGATGCATAGCTGCTTGCAATGAGTTCCTGCTTCCTGAGAAACAGAGATCAGAGCTTGCTAAATTGTTTGGGGGAGAAGAAATATCTGTAAGATACTGCTACAAAGAAAAAATAAAGGCAACAATATTTAAACTTACATGTTACACAGTCTCACTGCATAAATAAATAGGAATTTAGCTGTAATTAGATTAAAAATCATTTTATTCTGGAACTGCTAAATTTAGAAAGTGGTTTTGCCATATAACTCATTGCCTATAGCACCTATTCTTCATAATAATTTTCTGACTGTATTATCTTGGATCTCAATCATACAAATTAAATCTGAGACCAAGACCACTTTTAATTTCCATCTTTTCAATGGCAAAGCATCTAGCACAAGGTCATAATCTCTGAAAAGGTCATGGTAAGAAAAACAACTATATATCTTCTTCTCCCCTCCATGCTATCACTCAGTTTCATTGTGCTCCTTTCTCTACTCCTGTATAATGATTTATACCTATTTTTCATGTCTTCTAACCATTTGCACTGTAATCTCCTCAGGGCAATATTTGATTTATCCTACGTACAGCCCCAAAATTATGCCTGAGTACTAGCAGGGTCTCTTGAGTGCAAATCCATTAAAATGAAACTCAGCATTAAGAAAAGCCAGTTCTGAGTTCACTCAGCCTGAACTACTGCCTAAAAGCATTTAGAAAAGTTATTCCTCAGACACCTTTTCTCCTCTTATTAATCCGAAGACATGTGTAATACATACATTTAAAACAATTATTCTCTTAGTACGCTGGATACATTGATTTAGCAAATTGTATAGGACATCACAACTGGGAGCTCAATGACAAATGCTGTTTGATGGCATAGAAATAACCACCATTACTTCCCTTTGTTTGCCTGCAGCCCACATGTCCCTACGCATCTTGGTTTTCCATGACACCCCATACTTTTCTTCCTTCCCAAAGAAATTAGCAGATCAAGCAGCACATCCCAACACAGTAACAGCTGAAGGCATAGTTCTTGAGATCCATCCAAAGAGGCAGAGCTCTTATCAGCTACTGCACACAGCAAAGGTTAACTGAGACACTGGTATTTTGTGTTAGTACCTGCTTCTCCCATAGATAGCTGTGAGGTTTTTTTCTGTGAAATATGTGTAGGGTTGCTTCTTGATAGTGTCTTACAGACAAGCAGTGTGACCTTCCTCCAGAGACAATGCTATAATAGCAAAGTAGGCTATGAATAGCAATGGACAGACTTAATTAAGGTCTTGGTCCCAAGAGTGATTTAAAGACACAGAACATGCCACCCACAAACCACCATCACAAATTTTTAAGCTGCTGTCACATAAAAGAAAGTGTAAATGGAAAACAGGCAGAAGCAATATAATGTGCTTTCTGTTGGTGTGTCTTTTTTGATCAAATATAAAGGACAAATCTCATGGAGGAAAGGCTACTTATAAACCCAAATACCTCATTTTCTATGAATCAAATCATGATACAGCTGTATTAGGCTAACAACAAATAACTGCACATTTTCACATCTCAGAACACACATAGCAAGTGACTAGTGCATTCTGATTGCCAGTCAGCTTGGGTAAGTAGAATTTTAAGTTTCATTTATCCTTATGGACTTTGCCCTTAGCTCTGTAAAGTGTTTTGCAGGTCTATTAGCCTTACGTCTCCCACCTGACCTAATGGAGAATGGCAGCTTCCTCACTCCCTGTGCTTTGAAAATAAATGGTTAAACCTGCCCCAGTGAATTTGGATTTGGTTAGTATTTGTTTGCACATGTTTAAGGGATGATGCCCAAAATCTCTCCTTGAAGCATCTGAAGCCTTGTGTGGTCACTTTTCATTACGGCAACACAGTGGATCAGAAAAATATGCAAGACTCTAAATGAGAATTTGCTCTGTGGCTCAAAGCTGGACTTTCCAAGGAAGACAGTATGCCTGCTCCACTATTTTATTGCTTGCACTGCTGCGTCAGGAATTCCTGCTTTAAAGGAAAAGCTTTTGAATTCAATAGCTCCTTCTGGTGGTCTGAAAGAAAATGCTTGGTTACAGTCACCTCAAAGTAACCCAGGATTAATGCACAAAACATTCAGTAATCTTAAGTAAAAGTAACAGCTAGAAGTTATGCCATGAGTAAAACAAACATTAATCTCATGATTGAGGAAACAGACCATGGCAACTATATTCCACATTATTTTCATAAAGGAAACAAGGTTTCCAGGAAATCCTCCTTTCCTCCCCCTTCACCACAATATTATGATGAATTCTATTCCATACAGTGACTAAGGACACACAAAGAAAGGTGATGGAATGAAAAGTGGCAGGAGTCACAAATTCAGGGCTAATGACCCACCAAATTTAAGAGAAGACCTGAAATTGAAGGAATGATCACCTTATAGGAGAGGGCTTTGATCCAAACCTTGCTAAAGAGAGACACCTCTGCTACCAATGGGAATGTGCTTTTGGTCTGGCTCAGGGACACCATTTCCTGGAAGGAATACATTACAAAGTGTCTGATCAACAGACTTTGAGGTGCTCAAAAACTTTTATTTTTTTCCTTTTTATCTTCAGATTGTCCAGTGGTAAGACAGATACTATCCTCTTTTAGGGACTCCTCTGAAAGGGTGACCATCACACAGCATTTACAGGGAATGCATTTTGTCCTAGCCATTCTTGGTGACATCCCCAGCTATCTAAATTAAACATTGCCTCAGGAGTTATAAGCAGCACTCCCCAGCCTTATTTCTAAATGGTGTATTGTCTTTAATTAACAAAATTCACTGTTAGGGCTTTGCAAATGTATTTCCTATCTGATGGTCCTCTTAAGACTTATCTGGTAAGACATATATTGCTGCTGTCAGAGGTCTCCAGAGAAGATCTTTCACATCCTACTTCCAGCAGGACATGGGTGATAACTCCACTCAGCTGGATCCCTATTGTCTTAGATTCTGCTTAAACAAAGCACCAAATAGAGCTTCAAGTCACATCAACAAGAGAAATATTATTTAAAAATACAGCAAGAGTTCAATTTTTCTAATCTGCTTGTCTTTCTAGTCAATAGCCCTCATTGATGTCACTGTGAATTTTAGAATAGAATAGAACAGACCAGACCAGGTTGGAAGAGAACTTTGAGATCATCAAGTCCAACCTATCATCCAACACTATCTAATCAACTAAACCATGGCACCAAGCACCCCATCCAGTCTCTTCTTAAACACCTCCAATGATGGTGACTCTACCACCTCCCTGGGCAGCCCATTCCAATGGCCAATCACTTTCTATGAAGAAAGGATATGGCTTAGGTGATACCAATACTTAGGTACCAAAGGAAACCTAATCTCACACTTTAAATAGTGATTCATTTTTAACTTGATGCTAATATTTTGTCAGGAGCCCACTCAGAATATTGGGTAAAAATTGTTTAGGGTTTATTGTGTGACCAACAGGAACAGGGAAGTAATTGTGCCACTGTACTCAGCAGTGGTGAGGTCGCACCTTGAATACTGGGTTCTGTTTTGGGCCCCTCACTGCAAGAAGGAGGGTGAGGTGCTGGAGCATTTCCTGAGAAGGGCAATGAAGTGGATGAATGATCTGGAAAACAAGTTCTGTGAGGTGTGGCTGAGGGAACTGGGATTTAGTCTGGAGAAGAGGAAGCTGGGTGGCAGCGTCATTGCTCTCTGGGTGTTGATCTCCCTCGTATCAAGTGATAGAACACAAGGACATAGCCTCAAATTGTGGAGGTTCAGACTGGATATTAAGAAAAATCTATTTATGAAATGGGTGTTCCAGTATTACAATAGTCTGCCCAAGGAGGTGGTGGAGTCACCATCCCCGGAGGTGCTAAACAACAAGTGTAGACATGGCATTTTGGGGCATGGTTTAATGGCTATGGTGGTGGTGTTAGGTCAGCAATTGGACTTGATGGCTTTAAATGCAGTCTCCAGCCAAAACAAATTCTATGATTCTATTCTGTGACTGCTGGATGTCAAATCCAGCTATTAGCTAGCTGAAGGTCTCCCTAGCCTGTCTCTTGACTCCTAGAGTAGCCACTGCTGGGGACTTAGGAAAAAGCAAAGAGGAGGACAAGTTTACCTCAGCTTTTTTCATAGACCACTCCAGCTTTCACCAATATTTGCTTAGGGTCTTCCAAAAGCAAAGTTATTGAAGTGTCTTTGTATTTAGTAAATTATTGAAACTTCTTCCTGTGATGTTATCTACATACTCTGTAAATCCATTCACATTTGTGGCTGTGTGATGATTAGCTCTGGAAGTGATTTATGAGACTGTAAAAAATAATTGTCTTGCTTGTTTTTCTGGCTTGATACCTGGTAAGTCCATTGGACACTAAATCATGGTTTTCTATGCCACCTCCACATGACACCCATAACTCCATAGATAGCTGTTACACCTTTACTCTGCTTTCTCATTTCTAGCCTGAAATGAAAATTGAGCTGCAGTAGTTTTCCTCATGGAGATATTTTTCTAACTCACTATGCTCCTAATGAACAAGAGGTCCAGCTCTAAATTGCCATTGAGTAGGCCATTTCTTTGGTGAGGTGAGAGTCCATTTGTTTCTCCTAATTATCACAAACTATTCCAAGACCAAAGCTGAGATCAATGGGTTCATTGTGCTTAGTGGGATGCCCTACTCCTTTTGATTTGTCTTTGAGAGATGTGTAATTGGTATGACTGATACAATCATCCTCTGAGCCAGATGGTAATAAAATCAGACTACAGTTACCTCTCCATCATGAAAATTGACCATTTATACATTTGTACTTTGATTTAACTGCTTTGTTCCTTAAAGAGCCTCTGGACAGGAATATATCACAGGGCTTTTGGAAATAAAGTATGCTGAGCTCTCCTAATAATTATTTTTCATACACTCATTGACTCCTGTACCCTGCTATATTTGTGAAGTTTGATTTTCCAGTATAAAACCATCACAGCTCTTTTCCCCTATACCATATCTATTTGCCCATCTACTAATGGCACACCAGTGAGAAGCTGCAAAAAGTAACATTTTGTTTAAGGAGAACATGTAATACCAGTCATCTAGATCAAAACCAAGTTGTATGTATGATGATTTGAATGGCAGGGAACAAGGCATTCAATAACTGGAAGGGTGTTACAGTGAGATCAGCAACAGCAGGCATCACAGACTAGAGTTTCAGAATACAGAATTAACCAAGCTGGAAAAGACCTTTGAGACCATCAAGTCCAACCTAATTTCATTCTTCTCCTTATTGCTGACCTGGTAGATGAGCTAAAATAAATCACTTTGCAACTCTTTGCTTCTCTTCCACTCCTTTGTAAAACTTCTTTAAAGGTAAGGCTTGTTTCTTGTGCAATATTTTACTGCTGAGACACAGGGAGGGTTAACTCCAGGCCATGAATTTCAGCAGCAAGTCTCCTGTTTTTTCACATCCAAAAGATGACCCATGAGCTATGCCATTGTGTCACTGAAGGCAGAGAAATGCACTGGGGGAAATGGGATTGTAGACTTGTGCTTTTTGACAGAATCGATTGCCTGCAGCTGTAAAGGAAGCCTGTAGCAGCATAGGCAGTGAACCCAGACACTTTCTGCAGTTCAGTTCCTTACCTGCAAGGCTTTATTACTTCCCTCCACAGAATGTGCAAGAGGAAATCTGTGTGTCAAAACATCTTTAGTCTGAAACCAGATATCTGGCACAATGGTCTTAAAAAGTGTCATGGTTTAACCCCAGGCAGCAAGTAAGCACCAACAGGAGGATCAAAAAAAAAAAAAAAAAAAAAAGGTAAAACTGACAGGTTGAGATGAGAACAGTTAATTATTAAAATAAAATATAACAATAATGACAATAACAAAACTATGGTAAGAATAATAGTAGCAATGAAAAGGAACAGAACAAAAAGACAGAAAAACAAACCCCAAGAAAAGACATTTGACACACACTGCAGTTGCTCACTACCCACTGCCTAGCCCCCAAGAAGCAATCCATCCCTCCCAAATTAACTCCCTCCACTTTATATACTGAGCAGGACATTCTGTAGTGTGGTATCCTTTGGCTAGTTCAGGTCAGCTGTCCTGGCCACGCTCCCCTCCTACTTTTTGTGCACCTCCTCATTGGTAGGGCATGGAAAACTGAAAAGTCCTTGACATAGGATAAGCACTGCTTAACAACAACTAAAACATCAGTGAGTTATCAACACTACTCTCACACTGATTCCAAAATACAGCCACTTTACCAGATACTAGGAATAAAATTAACTCTATCCCAGCCAAAACCAGATAAAAGTTTAGCAATGTTGATAGCAGCTAAACTGAGTTTAAGCAAATGACAGTATATGTGTTAGAAGGATGACTGTGACTCTGTGGAGATTATTTCATATCAGCTCAACTGTAATCACCAAGAATTTTCACTTTTATTTCAGCAAATAATTTCTATTAATTCTTGGGAAAGATTTTTATCTTGCTTGCTCTTTTCCACTGTTACTGGTAGAAAAGGGCCTCTGAAAACATAGATTCCTTTAATTCCTTTAATACACTAACAAACCAAATAATTTTTAGGTAATTTGTTAAATTCTGGCAGCATTTTAAATGCATTATGAGGGCCAAAATTTCTTATGATTTGGACTAGCTGACTTGACAGCCTAGCAAGGAGGTTTAAATACATGACAAAAAACTATTTCTGATGTTTACTTCAGCTGATAAATTACCATATAAGAAACTCTACAGGGTAATTAAAATTAGTCACAGGTATCCAAACCCTATAGCAAAATAATGCACCAGAAAATGAAGTACTCATCTTTATTGAAATTATAGATGTGGGGGGAAAAAATCTCAACCATCTAACCTTAAGAAAAAATGTGGATTTTTGGATAATCAACAATCTACATTTCCAGAAATCATTCATTAAAAGTTCTAAACAACTTGAAGGACTTCTTTTTCTACTTGACTTAGGATTGTGAGCTGTGCTTTTCCTGGTTTGAAGAAGAGAGATTTAAGCACATTCTCTGAATCAAAGAGTCAATTCCTTGTTCTAAAAATAAATGTTGTGTTCCACCTGCATGCACAAACTAAGCTAAATTAAGCCATTCCAAATGCATCACTACTTAGCCGCTAAACTGAAAAACAAAACCATAGTCTAGCACAGTACTTCATCAATTTACTGGCCATTAGCATGGTGTTTGAACCACTCACATGCTCTTCATCATCTAAACCAGAGAGTGGGTCAAGATCTTCATACTGAAGATGAGATTAAGAAATGATGTGAGTGATGCTGTCACAGGAAAGTATTAAAAAAAAAAAAAAAGAAAAATAATTACTATTTCTTTGGTTGGAATTTGCACTTGCATCCACAACTGGCCATTGCAGTGTGTCCTCTTGAAGCACTCCTGCATCCACAGCTAACCACGGCTAATGCAAGTTTTCTCAAAACAGCACCACAAGTTACATTTGCTACTGCTCCAGCCAGCCATAAAAATTCTCTTTCAACACTCTCTGTGTATCTCATGTCTTCATCAGAATTCATCAAGATTACAGGATTAATGCATGCATCCATTTTGGAAATCCAGTGGGCACATTCAGTTTATCTCCTTGACCAAGTTTCTGTCATGAACAGACAGAATCTGTACTTCCCCTCGTTCTTCCACTTCCCAAACACAGATTAGATGTCTGTCCTCACCTTTAAGATTCTTTTTGTCTTGGTCCCAGCTGAAGTATGAAGACTGGGGTTTACAACTGTTACAGTAATGCAAAGTAGGCACAGGAAGCTTGCATTTAGAATTACAAAAGCTGTGCAACTGAATGGCTCGAGATTGTTAAGAGATAAGCAGATGAGTAATGGATTAATGATCAAGGTGTCTGCAGACCATCAAAGAACTATCAGAAGTTTACACAAGAAACCTTTAGTGTGGCTTATCTCATCGACTAGTGTCAGTACAATGAGGATAACAGACCAGGAAACATCTGAATGTGAACTCAGAGGGTGCTGACAGTGATTACAGTTTGGGTGCACAGTTAGCACGTGGATAAAATAAAATGTTAGCCAAAATGAACAACAAACAGATGTGATCAGATAAATGAAGAACTGCTTAAATATTTACACAGCAGTCACTCCACACACAGAGAGAAGAAATCTGTCTCATGGTTGTCTAGACATCCCCGTGAGCAAGTTGATCAACAAAGGAGAATTATATTCATTACTTGCAGGATGAATAGAAGAACCTGAATCATTGCATCAATCCCTGAACTACTACAGATTTTCAGACAGGGATGGAAGCTATAAACAATGTCTTTAGTCCTCTAATACAAAGGAATTTTGTACAAACCCAGACTTGTAGCAAACACAACTCGGGTCTTGATCCAAGAATAGAAGGATAAACATCCACAGAAAGTGTAAGAGCATCACAGACCCCAAAGAGAATTAATTTCTTTAGTCTTGCCCTGTTCCACACAAAACAGTAATATTTTATTACAAAAATCTATAATAAACCCTCCACTGATACAGTACTGTCCCTGGTGAGACATCCTATAACTGCTAGTTCCATTGCTTAACCCACTACTAACGCAAAGAATTCAGAAGATAAACCAATGCACATTACACAAAATCCTCCTTGATAACACAGTCCCCCAGACTACAAAAACTGGGTATGAAAAGCCCAGTCATTATAGTTTCAACTTTACTTCCCTCACCAGCTAATCAATGTCAGGAATTGTGGTAATTATATGGAAGAGCTGCTGCTCCTTTTGGTCAAGGGTGTGCACTGAGTGTCCTCTGTTCTAATAGAGAGGAAACATGTAGGTGTAATAGCATTTATTGCTGTGTGTAAGATCCTGGCTACCACGCAAGAGCTCACTGCCCAAATGTTTGCATAAATGGAGCAACGAAATAAAATGTAACATGGCTTGTAATTTCCTACTCATTCCTCATCCCCATGCAAAACAGTTTTTTTTCAAACCTGCTTCACCTTTCATGTCCCTTTATTTTTCTTTTTCTTCCCCTAATATAAACTGTGCCATCTCTCCAGGCTTAATTTATACCCCTGGCTAATTTGCCTTAAATCTCATTCTTCTCCTTGTTCTGCTGCCTGTTTCTTCCAACTTCTTGTTTCACTTTCCTGCACCCATTCTTCATGCTGATGCTGAAAATATCTTCTCTTCCACCGTTCTTACGAGACAGAAAAGTTCCTGTCTGCCAGTTCAATTCACCTTTTATCCTCATCAGAAGGCATTTACGGTCTTGTGCCTCTTGCCATCTCTGCAGTGGTTGCATAACTACTCTCACTAGATGCCAGCAGACAGACTTTGACTTACAGGTGATGTCCCAAATACAGTTCACCATGCACACATACATGTGCTCTTTCCATCCCCACTGTGCAGCTCGGCTGTCAGTAACAGTCTCACGAGGCAGAAGCACAAATGCACTAACATTTAAGATCCTCTGGTACTCTTGGCTGCTGTGTATGATTGCTCTCACCTATTCTGCATGGCTGATGTTTCTTCTAGACTACTCTAAAGGACTGCATAATTACACACATACCAGTAGTTCCCTCAGCTCTCACTCCAGGGAAGATAATCTCACATGTACCACTGCTATGATGAAGGTAAATCACATGCTGGTACTCAGAGATCTCAGAAGTGAGAACTCATACGGCTCGCTATTTAACCAGATTAGTTTTGGAGTAGCTTACCCTTACACACCAAAAATTACTGAGCTGGTGAACTGAAGAATTCCACAGGACCTAACTCTGTGAAGACATTCTTTGTACATTTGCTTCTGGCACAAGATAGTGAAAGTATTTCATACAGCTGCAGTATGTAAGAGACATCCCCTTCCTCCCTCCATCAGTAGATATTTGGTATCATTGTTTCCTAGAGTTTATGTCATCATTCCAAAGACAGAAAGTCTGTTGTGCTACCAAACACTACCAACTGCTGTGCTCTGTCTTCTCTACAGGAGACAGGCTTAAGAAATAAATTTAATAGGAAGGTTTATTATAGTCCTACAGAGCCAGAGACAGAACCTCCAAACCTGCTTCTCATCTTGAGCCTTTCTCTGCAAAACTGATTTATCTTGTTTCTAGTTATGTAATTCCTTAAAGACTAGGGCAAGGATGCTGACAACATTTTGGCAGTCTGTGGTCTGCTCTGAATCAGGCTTGGAATTTCCCCTGCTGTTGCCCACTATTCTAGCTTTCCCAGAAATTTCCACTCCTCCATTTCTTTGTAAAGCCAAAGCAGCTGCATAGCTCCTCGCCCTGCCATCAGCTCGTAAGAACAGCTTGTTTGTCTTTACGTCAATAGACAGTTCTTGAAACCTCCTTGTCATGATAACAAAGCAGTATCGTTAAGACCACAAGTCAGCCCGGAAAACGTGTAAGCAAGTCTGTGAGCTTGCCTTGTGAAGTTGCCTGATAGAACGCAGAGCTGCCTCTCAACAAAAGTCAGCCCTGGAGCATCAGGGCTCCTGCTGCTTCCACCTCCAGGACAGACAAACAACCCTTTGGTCGGTCCTGTCACTTTAAAGACATGACAGCCTGGGTTTCATTAGCCGTGTTGTAGCATAGGAATACAATAGTAGCGATGAGTTCTGCCCAGCCACTAGTTGCAAGTGATGAATAGAACACCGTGTGTCTCAACTCATTTGCTCTTCTGTCTGATCATGTTTATGTTTACAGCGAGCTCTAAAAATTACCATTTCAAATGTGGCTATCTGAACATACTTGAACTACCTAGAAGATGAGCTTTAACTGAAGAGTAATTGCTTGCCCAGTAACCCACACAAACACACACCTCCATATAAAAGTACATGTAGTTATAAACCTAGAGCTTGAGAAGCAAACACTGATTACAGGTTTTTGAGGTGTTCTTAGTTTGGTTTATGAGGTTTTTTAACGTGAATTTATTGATTAAGAAATACTGTGATCTGAAAAAGCCTAAAACCTCTTGGTTTGCCCTGTAGTTTTCTGGTGATTTAAATCACTGTGTAACATTATAATTTTGAAGTGTAAGAAAAATTATTTCATCTCCTAACTGACATACATTGAATTAATTTTTAAAGTTGTTGAATTATGCTAACAAGATCACAGTAATTAAAAAAGCTTCAGGGGCGAGAGGGTAGAGTTGGGAGTTAGCTTTGCTATCCCTGTGAGAGAAGAGATTCATCTTTCCTTTTGAGCTACTCTAAGCTAGCGATACAAATCCTCAGAGCTCACATTAATGCAAGCCTGACTGACAACCTACCATTCAGAGCAACCATCTCAGGTTTCTGCAATTAGCATGTGCTCTAAAATTTCTGATGCTGTCGGCTTGGCCCCTAATTTACATTTTGAAAAGGCTCTTAAGAAGGAAAATGCCAAGACTGAGCAAATTCACTGCTCTTGAGACACATTCTGTGTATCTGTGAGTGCAGTAAAATTGTGTTTCTGTTAAAATCAATAGGAGAATTATCACATGGGAAAAAAATGACTATTCTTACCAAGTCAGGAGCGCTGATGGCTTTCATGGAGAAACTCTGGAAAGAGACAAAAGAAACTAGTCAATGCAAATAGAGAGACAGAGTATTAAGTAATACAGAAAGTCCTAGACAGCACTTGCTAATCCCTGAAAATCTCTTCATAGCCTTAAAAGCAGCTTTTTATATGGAAAACTGCATGGTTGAGATGTCTAGATACAACTTAATCACAGGAGGGGACAAAAAGAGAAAAAAAGAGGAAAAAAGAGATATATTAAACATCCCATCCCATCTGCTGCCAGTGACTGACATTTCTCTTTGTCAATATTTGCTTTAGAAGATCCAAGAAATTAGATGATTTATGATGTACCCAGGAAGATTATTTTCATTTTAAGAACGCTTTCCTGAAGAACAGGAGAGCTGAAAAATAATGACATACAATCTGTAACCATCAATGCTTAGCTAGGTGTTATAACAGAATGCTGAAATCAGGCCACAATGAATAAAACAGTATTGGTGAGATCACTTTCTGACAGTTTCATTGTGGATGGGAGAAGCGTTACAAACTTGAAGTTCCACCAGTTGCACCCTAGTTTTCCTGGACTTGCAATACAGTTTGTGTTAGACCAGGTTCTTAACAAATAAAGATACTGAATTATCTCTGTTGTGCAAGTTTACTCAAGTCATTCATTGAACTGTTTTTGACTACCTCTTTACACTGGATGACTTAATGGGGTTGGGTTTTTTTTTGGCTCACATGTGAATTCAGAAAAGAAAGGTAAAAAGACCTATTTAAGTGGATTTTGGGGAGGAGGTGGGAGAGGAAAAGAAGACATCAACTGCTATTTAACCAACTCAGAGAGGTATCAAGAATTAATGCCTGAATGAATACCATTTAGTGCTGTGTAGCTGCTCATCACACTGATATCCACCCTCTTGTATCTAATAATAAATTAAAATGCTGACATCTGTTATTTCACTATATGAATGCATTAGCTTGACTGCATTTTCCCCACACAGAAAATCAACTCAAAATTTTACATTTATCATTTTCTTCTTCTACCTCTTCTATGTAGGAAGCTTGCATTTTAACTCTCTGATTAAAATGACATTGAAAATCTGTGTAACCACTTCCTTCAGTTATTACACAGTGCACTGCAGTAGCATGCACACAACTAAAAAGTTAAGGGACACGATCTGTTCTTTCTGCTTATTGCTCTTGGCCATGTCTAAACTACTGTGTCCAGGTTTAAACTCCTCAATAAAAGAGAGATATTGAAAAATGGTACAATTCACTTGCATCCATGGGATAAACAAGGTCAAGGCACAGGCTGGAGGTCATGCTGTGACCACCCTGTGAGCAGGTTGTCCATCTACACACCTTGTAGCATGATTTTGGCCTAAGTCAGCTTCCACTTTCATATGCCACGTCAGGGTGGAGACAAATAATGCCCAATTGCTATTGTAAACACAGGCATTCCATTTTAGAAAGGGGCCTAGAGAGCTTAATTGCAGGAATGCAAGCTGAATCACACTATTCACCCTGCAGTCAGCAAGTCCTGTCCTTGTTTCATCCACTAGTACAAATGTTGTCATCAGACCAATATGAAACGCACCTCTCAGCTTTACAGTCATGCATGTACAAAGTAAAATAATCTCTAATGAGCCATAGCAGGATTTTTACCTCCTGGCTTTAAATCAGCACTAAACAAATTAACATTCACTTTTTTTCCCTCCACAAAATATGATTTAAGAAAATAGCTTAAGAATAGAGAATATGCCCTGGAACTTTAATGGAGAAAGCATGAAATTCATCTAAATGGAGTTTCTGCAGCTCAGGAAAAGGCTCAGTTAATACAGTGTAGAATCTTAGCTAGTAACAACATTAATTCTTTACCACTAAGGACTTGGCAAACCTCACACAAGGTTCAGAATTACAAATACAGATGATTTCAAACAGAAATTACTATTTCATTGTAACTAATGAATTTTCTTTAGATTCAAACAGTCATATAGATTACTAACCTAAATCTGGTCAACAGACTATGGCAGAGCTGTTCTTCACCCCCTACCTATAGCTCCCTGCATATGATCCAGCAGCCCGTCTTATCTGTACCAGTCACAGGCAGATGTTGACATGAACAGATATCAATAAACAATGAAACTAACAAAGCCAAGGGAGGGCAGAAAGAGGAAGAGAGAAAGCAATGATTGGTTTTTGTAAAGCCACTTGTGAGTTTGCATAGTTAAAGCTAATTCACTACAGGTCAGGCATGCTCTTTCCATTGTGCAACCTCTCAGCTGCCATATCAGGTCCACACACAAGAGCTGGGGTTTAAGTAATTTCAGACGGCACGCAATATATTTTTAAATTACTAGTTATGTGTTGTGTTTGTAAGAGGCTGAGGGAGCTGGGGTTGCTTAGCCTGCAGAAGAGGGGGCTCAAGGAGACTTTATTGCTGTCTACAACTACCTGAAGGAGGTTGTAGCCAGGTGCAGCTTGGTCTCTTCTCCCTAGCAACCAGCACCAGAACAAGAGGACACAGTCTCAAGCTGTGCCAGGGGAGGTTTAGGCTGGATGTTAGGAAGAAGTTCTTCATAGAAAGAGCAATTTGCCATTGGAATGGGCTGCCCAGGGCGGGGCTGGATCACCATCACTGGAGATGTTTAAGAAGAGACTGGATGGGGTGCATGGTGCCAAGGTTTATCTAATCAACTAATGTTAGATGATTGGTTGGACTTTATGATCTCAGAGGTCTTTTCAAACCTGGTTGATTCTATTCTACTCTAATGCAATGCTGTTGCAACTTGTGATGCTCCAAGGATATAAACAAACAAATGTTTCTAAAGGTGACTTTGACAGAGACAGAAAAAAAACCTCAAAAGCTCTCAAGCACATAAGCCTTTTTTCAATTCTAAATAGCTAAATAACACCAAAAGCATGAATCATTACTCTGATTTTAATTTGATTTGAAGGAGAAGAGCAGTTGATACCAAGGAGCATACCAGAATATTAGCAGAAACAGAAGCATCAATATTTTAGGCACGGTGGGACAAGATATTAGTAATTACTGCCTACAGAAGGGTGAGATCTTCATGGAAGATATATTATGGAGAAAACAATTCCTAGCAGTTTTTCTATTGAATCTGATTTTTCCATATCTGCTGAAGGTGTGATCCTTAGTTCCCAGGCTGATTTCCGCAGGCATTTTTCATTACTCACTTCAGGGCAACAAGTGAGAGATTGAATTCTGGCTTTCTGAAATACATTTCCTTACTTTTCACTGAAGGTGTCAGGGGTTTTTTACAATTACCTGTGTGAATTGAATCTGCTGCTTAACTCCTGTTTCATTTCATTCCTACAGTCTTCATCTGGCACTCTGGATAAAGTATATCATCACACCCTGGGACATAAGAATAAACACATCCAAACCCAGGAATAAAGGGGATAGGAAGCCATATTGCAGAGTATGATCAGCCCAGATAGTGTTGGCTAACAGTAAGACAGGATGCCAACATAGGTACAATCAGTAAAACGTGAGAGGAGATTTTGAGCTACAGTAAGTTGATACATAGTAAGTGGGGCTGCTGATCGACAGCCGCCTGAACATGAGCCAGCAGTGTGCCCAGGTGGCCAAGAAGGCCAACCGCATCCTGGCCTACATTAGGAATGGTGTGGCCAGCAGGAGCAGGGAGGTCATTATGCCCCTGTACTCTGCTTTGGTTAGGCCACACCTTGAGTACTGTGTCCAGTTCTGGGCCCCTCAGTTTAAGAAGGACATCGAGACACTTGAACGTGTCCAGAGAAGGGCAACAAGGCTGGGGAGAGACCTTGAGCACAAGCCCTATGAGGAGAGGCTGAGGGAGCTGGGGTGGGTTAGCCTGGAGAAGAGGAGGCTCAGGGGAGACCTCATTGCTCTCTACAACTACCTGAAGGGTGGTTGTAACCAGGAAGGGGTTGGCCTCTTCTCCCTAGCAACCAGCACCAGAACAAGGGGACACAGTCTCAAGCCGCAACAGGGGAAGTTTAGGCTGGAGGTGAGGAGAAAGTTCTTCACCGAGAGAGTCATTCGCCATTGGAATGGGCTGCCCAGGGAGGTGGTTGAGTCGCTGTCCCTGGAGGCGTTCAAGAGGGGACTGGATGTGGCACTTGGTGCCATGGTCTAGTCATGAGGTTTGTGGTTACGGGTTGGACTCAATCTTTGAGGTCTCTTCCAACCTTGGTAATACTGTAATACTGTAATCTCAGATTCAATCTCTTATTGGAGTAAAAATGGAAGCAGTTTTTCCTCATACACACCATAACTAACTAGCTACCAACAATCTCTGTAGCAGTGATAATCTATTCCCTCAGTAGTGCAGCAGCTAACCTGACAGGCACCAGACCCAAGCATATATTTGTCTTATTAGCCTTTAAAGAAGTTGAACTCAATACTCTTGCAAGCATTCCTGATACGAAAAGTACTTTAGCCACAGAAAAGGAGATAGAAAAGTGCTAATAAGTTTAAAAGCAGCAATTAAAAGTGCAGTCTCCATACAAAATAAGCAGGTTGATTTAAAATGCTAACAAGATTAGGCCTGTGAATTGCAATGTCTTTCAATCCAGTCTTTATCAACTGACATTTAATAGTTGGACTTGATGATCTTAAAGGCCTTTCCCAACCGAAACAATCCTACGATTTGTCTGTGGTGTAAAAGGCACAGGCTGCAAAAAGGTTGTCACCATCCCTCATTTTATGTTCTTTTTTATAAAGTCAAAATTCCTGGAGGCAAGACCATCCACTCTAAGGATGGAAAAACCACTATAGGTTCCTTTATGGACATCAGGTGCAGCCTGCCTAGGTAATATGACAGAGACACTGCAACTTTCCATTACTGCAGTGGATTTTTCTTCTGAAAGCAATATCCATTCTGCCACCTGTTGGAGTGGACAGGCAAGAGGCAAGGGTCCAGCACAAATGTCATATGAGCTCCAGTCATGTCTATTCACATCAAACTGCTTATATGACCTAAATTAACCTTGATGTGCTCTACATGCAAGAAAAACGTTTCTGTTACAAGATGAGCAAGTAGTCTAGAGCAGATAAACATGTTAAATAAGAACATCAGGCCTTTCCTGGTGCAGTAAATCACCACATGCTTTGCACCACTAGGCATATTTCCCAAGACAACACATAGCTACGTTAATCTTCCAAAAGACAAGCTGTTTTCCCAGACACCATGAGAGCCCCAGGTTGTTTCTGGAGGAGGACAAAGAGGCTACCTTCTCCCCCTATTCATCCAGTGCAGAAACCTGCCACGTCCCCTCCTGAGGGCAGCTTGAGGATAGCACAGCTTCCAGCTTCACAAAAGCTAGGCTCCTGCCTGTGCACTGGACAGTGTTGGCTCCAGAGAGGAGCTTGACACCTGCATGCTCATCCCTGTGCCTGAGGAGAGCTTGGCATTGAGCAGAAACCACTGTGACAGACAAGTTTGTAGTTAGTTTTTTAAATGCTAAAAGCTCTGAATAGGTATCTTCTAATCTAAATTAATTTCAGCAAAGTAATTGTAAATTCTATTACAACTGAAGTCTGTTAATGCATGCCAATTTTCTCTTTCAACTTAGCCAAGACACTAGGGACAGGATTAGAAATCTCTAGTGCTGCAGCATATCTCTACAGCAGGCAATACAGCAGGTATTAAAGATATAAAGCCTCCATTCAGGGCAGCACCAGTGGTTTATACAAAAATTAAATTAGGAAAAATCCCATTAAAGCATTTAGCAGTGTGCATGAACCAGCATCACTCAGTGGGGCTCATGGCACTGAAAATCCTTCTGGCTAGCACAGGACTAAACAAACAGCATTTCAGATCAGTTAAATGTTGACTGTTTTGGAGGTGATCGGTACCCATGGGTATCTAACTGTAGGGAATATGGTTTTGTTTCCTTCCACAACAGAATAATTTCTTCTCTCAGCACACATCACTGTTTAAAACCTTTGAGGAAAGGGGGAAAAAAAAAATCAGATTTTAGTAAGGTAAAAATGAACTCTCTTTCCCTGATTTCCTTTATGTTCATTAAAGCCATCTACAAAAGATTTTTTTTTAAGTTACTTATAATTGAGATTGACTGATACAGAAGCAGAATGTTATGTTAACTGATAAACTATTTATTTTAGCTTCTTGATATTCAAGCTTCAGCTCTACAACAGTATGAATATTTTCCCTGATGCTTCAGTACAAATTGAAGTTGTAAGAGAATACAGCTGAACACACAATCTGAAAATTGATTATGGTCAGTAGCCTACTCAACAGGTTTAAGTCTTCATCTTTCAGCAGGAGTAGAGAGGTGATTGTCTCCTTGTACTCAGCTCTCGTGAGACCATACCTTGAGTATTGCATTCAGTTTTGGGCACCTCAATAAAAGAGAGATGTGGAGGTGCTGGAGTGAGTGCAGAGGAGGGCAACAAAGCTGGGGAAAGGTTTGGAGAATGAATCTTACGATGAGTGACTGAAGGAGCTGGGGCTCTTTAGTTTGGAAAAGAGAAGGCTGAGGGGAGACCTCATTGCTGTCTACAACTACCTGAAAGGACATTGTGGACAGGCTGGTGCTGGTCTCTTCTGCAGCTAATTAGTGACAGAACAAGAGGGAACAGCCTCAGGCTGTGACAGGTTTAAACTGGAGATTAGGAAAAAATTTTTGATTGAAAGAGCAGTCAGACGTTGGAATGTGGTGCCCAGGGAGGTGGTTGAGTTGCCCCAGATGTATTTAAAGATTGTTTGGATGTGGTGCTTGGAGATATGGTTTAGGGGTAAACCCTGTAGAGTAGAGCTATGGGTTGGTCTTGGCAATGCTAAGGGTCTTTTCCAATGTGAATGTTTCTGATATCTGGAGAGACAATTGAATGCAAAGCAGTTTTGACCAGACAAATAATAATTTTATCTTCAGATACTTATGGAAAAATATTCTTTCATTCATCTCAGACACTGATGTTGGCTGTTTTGCTTTGTTTCAGCCTTTGCTGAAACAAGAGAAGGAATATTCAATATATTATCACTGTACTTAGCAGTCCCTGCCCATGATAAACTGAAAGAATTCAAAGAAAGTTATCCCCAAAATCTCCAATATAATTTATTTTGTCCAGATGATCATTTAGAAATCACATTTTTCTCATGCACACCAGCACAGAGAGAATATAGAGTCAAAATACTATCTGACTGTCACTGAACCTGGAATCAGGAGAACAAAAAAAGCCACTCAAGTTCTGTCACCTGCATTAAAATGCAAAAGAACACAACCAACCAACAACAGACAGACATGATTATCAATGCCCCACATGTTGTGAGATGTAATATTTACACAGGAAAACTTCCATGGTACTCAGAAGTTTTCATTACTTTATCCAGGATTCATGACAAAATTAATTTGTTACCCAAAATGAAAAGTGGAATAAAGCAATACTCATGATTGCTCTCTGGACTTGCAGAAATCAGTAGCAAATCTCCCACTGATTCAAGCATTCATCATTTCCCTAGAAAGGAAGGGAATGTAGAGTTGGAGGAGGAGCTTTCTCCTTTTCAGTTTTCACTAGATCATTAGTTAAGCCTCAACAATTTTCAATACAGGTCATAATCGCTTGAAAGTGCTATGCTCACGTGACCAGTGTCTTCTGCAGACAATGTTGCACCATAGGGAGTAGTTAACATAATTATATAGCACAGTTCGGCTTGAATTAATAGTTCTGAGAGTTCAAGTTAAGACAGATTTGATTTCAAAATTATCTAAATCAGGTGCCTAAAAATGCCTCTCTTTGTCTTAGTTTTCTGTGAAATAAAATAACCACCAGCAAAATTATTTTGGTTTATGCAGGGCTGCAGACTTTCTGGTGCTGCTTGGAGTTAAGCACTCCAGCTGCTCTCAGACATTTCAATACAAGTAGCCATGGCCAAAGGAGTTCTCATATGAGTGCCCTTTACCCTACTAAAGTTGTCTCCACTTGACTGCACCTGCAGAACTTGCCTGTAATAAAAAGTATTGTTTCTGCCAGAGAAGTGAAGCTGCCAGCTAGATCTGATATTGTGATAACTCCTATCCTGGGAGCTTTTTTCCTGGCCTTCAGTGTTTGCCAGCTGTCAGTCACCGAGTTAGAGATCTTCTGCATAGGATGCCTGCCTCTGGCTAATTTTTTGGATGTTTTAATCAAAACAATTCATGGTTTTATCAAATTGAGACTACAGAAAGTTACAATCTTTTCAAGAAATCTTTTTAAGAATCTCTAGCAGCACTTTCTTTGGGACACAGACTTGAAATTTGGTTTTATTGAGTTTTCTGGCCCCAAGCATAGGCTTTTGTTATTGTACTGGAGCAAAGATGCTCTCTCCTGTGTTCTTACAACTTGCTTTATTGGTGAGCTGGAAAAAGCTGGATTTGAGCATGGATAAGATGAGCATGATAAGAAAAGCGAGGAGAATTACAGGAACAGGATAAAAGCAAGTCAGTGAGAGTGGCAGAGGAAGTCAAACAGACAAAGAAAAGCACCTATACGCCCTGAACAGAGAGAAAGGAGAGAAATTCAAGGTGAAAGCACCTATAACTACAGTAAAATTCTGAATTATAGGACTTAGAGCTGATTCTAGATTTCCCTATCAGTGTGAAAACTGTTTCACATATTAATAAGCCTCCCATGCTCTAAAAAGCTATTCAACTACAGGTATGATTTATTCCATAAACTCTAGCAGTGGAACTCTGTGCTGAAAATGTTGATAGTATCAAAGGTTAAACCACTGTGGTGATTCAATTAGAATATCAGCAGCTTTCCAAAGGATAAATTAACCAAACCCAGATATTCATGCATTCCCTCTGCACGCCTGAGTTCCTATTTGAAAGGTCGGGGTTATAGCAAAGAGATTTTTTCAAAGCTGGAAATGAGGGATTCAACTTTGACTCTGCAACCTTACTTTGGCAAAACAGGCTCCTGTGCTGTACTGTTGATGTAGGGTAAAGGAACACCAAGACAAACATCTCTCAGGTCCTCTTCTCAGATCTTCCATTTTAATTTTCCCACACTACAACTGATGAATTCTCAATTTTCTCCCTAAACTGAAGGCTTCTACCAGTGTACTTTACCACAGATAAGGGAACTTTCTATAAGATGTTTTCATCTTTCTATTGTGGATTTAAGGTTATTAGTTCAAATTTTGGACATTACTCAAATCCTCAAAGCCATTTCATAGCAGATTTTCTCCTTTCCCTAGTGTCCTTTGAAGTACCTAATTTCCTTACTTGTCTACATTTTCATTGTTAAAGTCTCAGTGCCACTGACATCTGCTGCTGGATGTGCACCATATGCTTCTCCTCTTCTCCAGGCACAGCAGTTACCTGAGCTGTGAAGCTCTCGAAGGCAGGATAATTTAATGAGTCTTCTGCAACATGAAAATGTTCCTTTAAACTGCTTTCCTTACAGATTCATAATAATTATCCTAATTTACTGATAGAAATAGGCCTATTAAGTCCAGTGAAAAGGTTCAATACTTGCATGACTAGAGAGATCTTAATTAACTTTCAGATAATTAAACCTTTTCAGGCGATTAACCCAGCTTTGGGATTTGTATGGACAGTGCACCAAACTATGCCAGAAGGCAACAAAAACATTATGAATATTCATTTCTAAATGGTCCATCACAAACTATTATAGAATATAGGAAACATCCCACGCTGTCAGAAGACACAGACTTGTATTATCAAGCTTGCTGAAAATAACCCTTTTAGACAATAACAACAGCCTTTTATGAGGGGAAAAACCCCAATGTTAGTATTCATACCTGTTTCTTGGAGCTGTCATCTTAAAAGTGTCCTTTTCTCTAAATTCATTAAATCTAATTCAGTTCTGATGTCATCTCCTGCCCTACTGGCACAGTAATTATAGCAGACAGTACAATCCAGATCTCTGTACTTAGAATTAGCAAGAAATATTTTATTAAATACTCTAAGATGTTATCTCTATCAAAACCCCTAGAATAATAAATCTTAGTCTTAAGTGGGAAATTGTGCTTGAGCACAAGCCCTATAAGGAGAGGCTGAGGGAGGTGGGGTTGTTTAGCCTGGAGAAGAGGAGGCTCAGGGGTGACCTCATTGCTCTCTACAACTACCTGAAGGGTGGTTGTAGCCAGGAAGGGGTTGGCCTCTTCTCCCTAGCAACCAGCACCAGAACAAGGGGACACAGTCTCAAGCTGCAACAGGGGAGGTTTAGGCTCGAGGTGAGGAGAAAGTTCTTTACCGAGAGAGTGATTCGCCATTGGAATGGGCTGCCCGGGGAGGTGGTTGAGTCGCTGTCCCTGGAGGTATTCAGGAGGGGACTGGACGTGGCACTTGGTGCCATGGTCTAGTCACGGGGTCTGTGGTGACAGGTTGGACTCAATGATCTTCGAGGTCTCTTCCAACCTTAGTGATACTGTGATGGATTGGACACATTTATGTCACCAATAGCACTTCAATCTCTTTACAGCAACCTCTTTTAAAGTCTTCTCACTGAAGTTAATTGAGGTTTTCCCCAATATATAAACCTTCTTGTGGTAGGCTGAAGTTTCCCCCCAGCATTAACTCACCATGGGCTAACTCAGAAGCAAGTGAAAGCTGTATTTACAAGCAAAAACTACACTCTACAATGGAATGCAATGAATATATACAAAATTTATATAGTATTTGCAATATTATACAGATATTTACAATTAGCAAATAATACGGAATCCCCCCGGCTCCCAAAAGAGAGCAGGGAAGGTGCTCCACTGCCCCCTCTCCTCCCCCTCTCCCCCCTCTGCCAGAGTAAAAAGAGAAGTTGAGAGTAAGGAATGTTAATTCTTATCTTCAAGGCCAGCCAGAAGTGTTATTATCTCCTGAGCAAAGCAGAACAGCCAAGCCAGAGAAAAAGAGGAGGACTGGGTATAGAAGTGAAATGTGAAAGATTGCTATGGTACAGCTGCTCCTATCCCACATTTCACCCAATGAATTTGTTTAGAGGAATCTTTCGCTTTCCTTTTTTTTTACACCCAACAGGGATTTATTTATACTTTTCTACTTTTCTGCTCAAAACCTGCAGCTAATTTTAAAGGCATAGCCTAAAACTGCCACACTTCTCTCTAAGATAGCAAACACATGAAAATACATTCAATTTATTATTCACAACACAAGTTAATCAAATTCAGTTCAGTAATAGGGTCACTAAACATTAGGCAGCCTCTGTATCTACTCAAAGCAGTTCTATCATCCCTGACTTCGGCACAAAGAGAATGGAGAAAATAAGAATAAACTGGTCAGCTCAGGTTTCAGTTACCTTTGCTGCTACAGTCCATTTCTACAATTCCCAGTTACATTAGATGAACTACAATATTTGAAGCTGTCACACAGTTCTTCAACAGCAGACAGTGCTGTTTGGTAATATTAGTTAACAGGAAAACTTTGTTAACGTATGAAGGGTATTTCTTTTCAGAAGCAGTTTCATCCTAGTTAACACCAAGTGGCTAAGAAACCTGATGTACAAGGATTTCCTTTGCTCAGAAAGAACATAGTTGAAATACAAGAACTTCCTAACCACACTCAATTTATTCTCCTTAACCTTTCCTAAATAAAAAAACAAACCAACCAACAAACAGAAAACCCCACACCACGCACATCAAAACACACAACCACACACCAAGAAAAACCTCCCCAAATAAACTCTAGGTGATTGTAAGCACCACATGTCAAATTGTTGAGGAGTACATCAGCAACTATTGAGTAGTAGCATACTGCCAAACTGTACTTCAGCAGCTACAGAGATGCTGTTACTCAAGACTTAATTAGCAGTCATTATGTTGCTATGCTGTTTTTTTGCCTCTGAGAAATACTCCTAAGCAGATAGCCAGGTAGTGTAGGAAGCTCATTTCTTGCTGCCATTAAATCCTCTTCTGATGAGTGAAGAACAGCTCCAGAATTGTCCACATGAGCAATAAATTCTCCTAACTAGCTGAACCAGGGTTTTGTTTGTATTAATACTATTTTCACTGCTAGCTTTCTCTGAGGATGTTTGAATAGCAGAATTGATCAGAAGCTCATACACCAGGGTTTAACAGCTAAATGGAGCCAGAAAAATCTTCAATTAGTTGAAAGTGATTTCAGCCAGACAAGCTGTGAAAATCTGCAAAAGCTAATTTAGCAGTCATTATAGGTTCTAATTATTAAACTGTAGCTGAACATCAAGTATTTAGTACCATTAAATGAAAAATCTCCAACACTAATACAGTTAATGAAATATTTTAATGTTTTTGGATAGTACAAGTAACACACTCAAGACACTTGAATGTGTCCAGAGAAGGGCAACAAGGCTGGTGAGAGGCCTCGAGCACAAGCCCTATGAGGAGAGGCTGAGGGAGCTGGGGTTGTTTAGCCTGGAGAGGAAGAAGCTCAGGGAAGACCACATTGCTCTCTACAACTACCTGAAAGGTGGTTGTAGCCAGGAAGGGGTTGGTCTCTTCTCCCTAGCAACCCGCACCAGAACAAGGGGACACAGTCTCAAGCTGCACCAGGGGAAGTTTAGGCTCGAGGTGAGGAGGAAGTTCTTCAGAGAGTCGTTTGTCATTGGAATGGGCTGCCCAGGGAGGTGGTGGAGTCACCATCCCTGGAAGTGTTCAAGAGGGGATTGGATGTGGCACTTGGTGCCATGGTCTAGTCATGAGGTCTGTGGTGACAGGTTGGACTCAATCTTTGAGTTCTCTTCCAACCTTGGTGATACTATGATACTTGTTGAGAATAGATTCAGTACAGTGATTCACACTCCAATAACTATCAGGCCAAATCCCAACATCAATAACTGCTTGCATTTGACATATTGAAATACTCTTACTCTCAGCAGTCTGTTACAAGCCAGTTTCACAAAAAGTCTCAAGGTTACTTTAACATTATTTGGGGGGGGTGGGGAGGAGAAAGAGAAAGAAAAGAGCAGAAAACTTTAAATACATTTAGGTGAACAACTAGTTTTCCCTTCCAAACCGCATATAATCCTCCCCTATATGGTTCATTATTATTTGTATGGCAGCAGCATTATGAGTTTTAGTCATGCCACAGATTTCCTTTGTGCTAGATGTAGTACACAGAACAAAAAGATAATCCTTGTCTTGAAGAACTTACAGGCAAACGCATAGCTATTTGCTAGACAATGCTTTGTAGATAACTGCCTCAGTTGTTCCAGCACTGATCATCTCTCCTCTTTAACAGAATGAAGTTATTGACATCACAGTTGCTGGCTATAGAGTATGGGCTTATACAAGATCATATAAGAGTTAATATGAGAAGGTTGCAAAGTTATTGTTGAATTCCTTATTTAGAAAGCATATGATTTGTTTGCACATCAAAACCAAAGCAGTATCTGACAAGTCAGGTATTCTCTGAAAATATTTAATCAGACAAAGCTCATTCAGGTTTGCTGTTCATGAGCATCTGTGCATTAAGCCATCTGCTTTTACACAGAACGGGGGGGGGAAATCAGGTCAGTCATCAGCAGAAAGCAGTTAAATAAAACTCAGTTTGATTAAGTAGAAAATCTAAATGTAAGCTAATTGAGACATAAGTAAGTTAAAACCACTGCCTACTGTCACTTCTGAAACGTTATGGCTTGCCATTTATGAGCGCCATATTCTCTGTATCCCTGTCAGTAATAGCTACAAATTGAAATTTTTATTACTGCCTCGTGGGCTTTTTGAAGCTTGTCCTCAATAGAGCAGCAGACTTCCAACATACCTAATTGCATTGCTTAACCACAGCCAAGAGTAATTTAACCTGCCCTGTTTATCATTGCAGAAGTAACAGGTTTTGCATCACAATTCCTTCTTTCTTTTGTTCTCTCTACTAGATTCTGGAAGTATGTCACAGTTTTCTTCAACAAACTGAAAAATCTTCATTTCTAACAGTCAAGAGGAGTTGTGCAATGATTTCACAGAAGCCAGAAATTCCCTGTGAGATTTAAATATGACCTGGTTTGGGTTATTCTTTTATTAAATCCTTTACAGTGGAAGACAAATTATATTTCAATCTCAAAGACAACAATTATTTTAAAAGCTGGTGTCCTCTCTCAAGACATTCTTACTTCAGGTAAATTCTTCTTTTTGTCAGTACAGAAAATATTACTCACCACTGCTCATCTTCCTCTGCTTTACTCTTCATCAAATCATACTCTCAAACAGAGGTAACTGTACTGGCACCCTTCTGAATTATATTTCACCCCTTGTCCTTAAATTTTGCCACCTCTGTACATCAGCATGGACAAGAATAAGGTCACAGTGCTATAGCAAACTCCACAATAACAGCCTACACTGTTAGACTTCTAAGTCAGTTTCAGTAAGAAAAACCTTCTTTTTTTATTGGCTTTGCAAAAAAAATTAGCATGCAACGGAACATTGTCATCTTTGCCAAGCAAATAGCTGTAGATATGTATTAAACACTCCTAAGTCTCTTTGATCCCATTTACTCTCCACCTGTCTCTCAAACTAAGCATCCCATCCAGGCAGAAGCACAGAAACCACACCGAGTGATACATAATACAAGCCTGTGTGTTTTAAACATGCAGCTTCTTGCCCTGCTGTTCCCAGCTTTTGCATGAAAAACACACACAGTCAAGAAATGGTAAAACAAAGCCAGTCAAACCAAGCAGCATTCAGTTTAACAAATCTATGGCATTCACATGTTTTCTGAGATCTGTCCTTCTTTTAGGGGCTCAGCCATATGGACAAAGCAGAGGTTGTATTCCTATGTATGTACCACTATGTAGACACATATTGCTGCATGGCAATGACTGTTAAGAGCAACAAAATACAATATTCAGAACACAGTGTAGGGTTGATCTTTAATCAGCAGCAGGCTTTGAATCTCAGTTGCTAATCACAGATATATCCAAACACGTGATGCATTTGCTTCTTGAACAGCAAACATTCAAACCTGAGACATGGAAGTCTGAAAAACTCCAGCAGGCCTATCCTTAAAATGGTTCACTAATTTATAGAAGTTTCACTGCAAGTTAATGGTCTCCTCACAACCCACACCACCTTTTAACATGTTTTCATATTGCAAAATACATCTGAACACTGGCATTTGTGAAACATGTTTCAGTAAGAATGTCAAAAGACTTCCAAGTCATGAGAAATAACACTGCATGAAGCAGGAAAAAAGAGTGTAGTTTTCCTTCTGCTATCTAAGGGTTCTTCTGTAGCCTAGGTTTTGCAAACAGCTGGCCACATCAAAGCCTATTCTGGTTGATCCCATTGCCTTATTAGAGTTGAAATATACAGGTCAAGAAGGGTGATCTAGAAGGCAGCAATGAATGAAAACCCAAGGATAGAAACTGATAAAAATCTATGACAAGACTTTGACAGAAATAATTCCTTTAAATTTGTCATGAAAGCATAGATATAAGGCACAGAAATTTAGCAGATGATACCAAATTGAAGGGACCAGTAGATGATTTGAAACCAGAAGGACCTAGATAGACTGGGGGGGAAGTGGACTGACTAACTTCATTAAATTCAACAGTAACAAAATCTTGTCTCTGGGAAGGAAGACCCTCTGGCAGTGATGCAGGCTGAGGACCAATGGTCTGGGGAGCAGAAGCTGTGGGAAGAAATCATTGGGGGACAGCAAGGTAATTTCAAGTCAGCAGTGCACCCTGACACTAAAGCAAACAGCATCTAGAGTAACATTAATAGGAGCCCAGTAGGTCAAGGGAATTGATTTACCTCTTGCTTCACTTCACACTTTAGATCATATCTGCATGCCAGGATAACAGGGAGGTGAGAAGAAACAGCCAAGAGGGCTTCACAAAGTACAAACTGTGACAGACTCATCTGGTAGTCTTTCATGATAAAATGATTACATTGATGGAGAAGGGAAGAACAACTGATGTCATCTATCTGGATTTCTGTAAGGCCTTTGATACAGTCCCACACAACATTCTTGCCACTAAATTGGAGAGATATGGGTTTAATGGAAGGACTGTTTGACAGATAAGGAATTGGCTGGATGGCCACACCCAAAGAGTTGCCCTCAACAGCTCAATATCCAAGTGGAGATCAGTGACGAGTGATTTCCTTCAGGGGTCTTATTGGTAGACACAACTGAGGGACACTACTTAAATATATTGTTCAGTATCTTTAATGACAGTGGGATCAAACGAGTTTGCAGACACATTGAATAGTATGGTTGATTTGCTAGAGGAAAGAGGTGCCTTCCAGAGCGACCTTGACAGGCTTGAGAAATGGTTGCTAATAGGAACCTCTTGAAGTTCAAGGCCAAGTGTAAGGTCCTGCACCTCAGTCAAGGCAGCCCCCCCGGTATCAATACAGACTGGGTGATGAATGGATTGAGAGCAGCCCTGCAGAGACGAGTTTGGGAGTATCAATGAATGTAAAATTGGACATGAGCACCGGTAACCCAGAAAGCCTGTTACATCCTCAGCTGCATAAAAAGATGCATGACCAGCAGGTCAAGGAAAGTGAGTCTCCTTTACTACTCTGCTTTAATGAGACCCCACGTGGCATACCACACCCAACTGTCTGGTCCCAAGTGAAAGAATGACATAGACCTGCTCAAGTAGGCCCAGTGAAGGACCACAAAAATGGGCAAAAGGCTGGAACACCTCCCACGTAAATAAAGGCTAAGAGACTTAGGGCTGTTCAGCCTGAAAAGAAGATTCCCAGGAGACCTTATTTAAAGGAAGTTTACAGGAAAGGTGGAGGGAGCCATTTTGCCAAATATGTGTTGTGACAGGACAAGGGGGGAATGGTTTTAAACTTTTCAGTTTAAAGAGGGTGGATTTAGAATGGACACAAGAAATTTACATGGGTAGTGGGAGGTGGGAACAGACTGCACAGAAAAGTTGTGGATGCTCTGCTGTTGAAAGCATTCCAGGTCAGGTTGGCTGAGCCTTTGAGCAACTTTCCCCCTCTCACAGCAGAGGGATTGGTCAGATGGTCTTTAAAGGTTACTTCCAACCCAAACCATTATATGATTCTAGAAATGCTGCATCCAGTCAGACTCCCTAGTTGGGATGAGTTCAGTGGAAGGCCATAAGAGTGGTTGGGGCTGAAATATTTGGCCCTCAGGAAGGTAAAGACTAGAGTTTCTTCATCCAGAAGAAACAATGGTTTCAGAGATACCTAACAACAACTCCCAGTGTCTGTGAAGATGTGAGCAAGAAGATGGAGCTTCATTCTTTACAGCCGTGCATGGTGGGATGAGAAGAGACTTCAGGTGCAAACTGAAGAATGGATACAAGAAAGAATTTTCTGCAAGGACAGTCAAATGGAAAATGAGGCTGCCCAGGGAGGTTGTACCATCTCCATCCTTGGAGGTGGTCAAGACTTGACCGGACACAACACTGAGAAACCTGGCTTGGCCCCAGTGAACAGAAGGTCTCTTTGAGCCTGAATTATGCTGTGCACTTACAATTTATGTCTCTGTCAGTTATCACTGCCCATCTTTACGATCAACATTTCTAGAAGTTAATAAGTTTATCATCAGTACCTATTTCAACTGAGAATGGTGATATATGACTGACTGTTTCTTCACTATGAAGACAGTGCAGACAGCTAGCTTAGTTCTAATTGTCAACATGTAAAGTGTCCAAAATCAAGTCAGGTATATCCCATACTGGCTGATTGTGCTCCTTAAATGGCTCAGCTGGATACCAGGGAGGAAAAGGAAGAAGCTGTTTCTGCAGAGTCAGAGCAGTTACACAATTTTCTCCAAAAGAAAGATATCTGAAATGTAGATCACTTCCCACACAGTTTTTTTAATCCAAAACTTCCTTGGTACCAAACTGATAAATCTATAGGTTAGAGATTTTTCCATCTCGGCTCATTCTGTTTTCTTGCCTGATTCTCTTTTGCCCCTTATATCTTGCACAGAACTGTGCCCTCTCTCTCACATGGAGCTGTGGTTTCTTCCTGACCAAACCACAGGCCCTGCTGCTACCAAACTTATTATTAGTTTGTCTCAATACCAGTAAAATTATACATAGCTCATTTACCTGCTTCTCCTGGGACTTAGATTTGTGGCAAAGGCACACAGGATAACTTTAAAACTGAGTTATCTAAAAAACCACCTTTCTTCATACAATTTTTAAATAGGCTACAGAAATAACAGTCATGCTACCACAGCACCTCAATTCTCTTACCAGTGTAACAGTAGCTCAGACAATCATACAATGCAATACATTTTGTAGCTGCGTATATAGACATATAAAACATAGCCATATTATTGTTTGTTACCAACACATTAGGAACATGACAGTTAAGTACATCTATGAATTATTATAAGGATAGTTGTTTTGCCCTTGAATCCTCTATTCAAGCTATATATGTGGAAAAGCTCAGTACGTTTATCCTTAAGTTAAGCTTGATAGAAGCTATTGCAGCCAAGAAATTTTCTCTCATCTCCAACCTAAGCCTCCCCTGGCACAATTTCAGGCTATTTCCTCTCCTTTTATTACCTGACACTAGGGAGAAGAGACCAACCCCTACCTCATTCCAACCTCCTTTGAGGGAGTTGTAGAAAGCAATGAGGTCTCTCCTCAGCCTCCTCCAGGCTAAGCAAGCCCAGGTCCCTTCCCAGGTGCAACTTGAGGCTATTTCCTCTCACCCTGTCACTAGTTACATGGCAGAGGAGACCAACACTTGCCTGGTTCCAACTTCCCTTCGGGGTGTTGTAGAGATCAATAAGCTCAGCCTCCTTACCTCCTGGACTCGATGAACTTTGAGGTCCCTTCCAAGCTTATTGATTCTATTACAAGTAGTCCACAAATCCCATGGTGTGTCAACAGCACTAATTTCTACATTTAAAAAACATTAATTACAACCACGGCTTTTCATGCCTCAGTGTTCTATGCTCCATGATTTTTGGCTTGGTTTCCATATACTCATTATACACAGACACTTTGTACCTTTGTGATTCAAGCAACAATATCTTTGCTCATAGTAATTCAAAGCAAGAATGCAATGCTACATTTAAAGGCATACGTGTTCCTGACAGCTCTTGTTTCTACATGGTACATTTTGTCTTCAAGCACTAACAGCCCAGGGCACATGTGTGACTGAGCCTTGGGAACATACATTTCCTTTTGAAGTTTGGTTGCCTTGCTAATTCACAACAGGCTGCAAAGTTAAGATTTCTGCACACAGAAGTAGGCACTGATTAGTGTTCTTTGATTTTTGGCATCTCATCCACAGAGATGTGCATTGTTTCCATAATTATTCCTAACTGCACATTGACAAATTAGAGGAACCTTGACAGGCTGGACAGATGGGCAGAGTCCAATGGCATTAGATTTAACACATCTAAGTGCCAGGTTCTACACATTGGCCACAACAACCCCATGCAGCACTCCAGGCTGGGGTCAGAGTGGCTGGAGAGCGGCCAGGCAGAGAGGGACCTAGGTGTACTGGTTGATAGTTGGCTGAACATGAGCCAGCAGTGTGCCCAGGTGGCCAAGAAGGCCAATGGCATCCTGGCCTGCATCAGGAACAATGTGGCCAGCAGGAGCAGGGAGGTGATTCTGCCCCTGTACTCAGCACTGGTTAGGCCACCTCTTGAGTCCTGTGTCCAGTTCTGGGCCACTCAGTTTAAGAAAGATGTTGAGTTGCTGGAGCGTGTCCAGAGAAGGGTAACAAAGCTGAGAAGGGGTTTGGAGCACAAGCCTTATGAGGAGAGGCTGAGGGAGCTGGGGTTGCTCAGCCTGGAGAACAGAAGGGTCCAAGGAGACTTTATTGCTCTCTACAACTACCTGAAGTGAGGCTGTAGCCAGGTGGGGGTTGGTCTCTTCTCCCAGGCAGCCACCAACAGAGCAAGACAGTCTCAAGCTGTGCCAGCGAAGGTATAGGCTGGATGTTAGGAAGTTCTTCATAGAAAGAGTGATTGCCCATTGGAATGGGCTGCCCAGGGAGGTGGTGGAGTCAGCATTACTAGAGGTGTTTAGGAAGAGACTGGATGGAATGCTTGGTGCCATGGTTTAGTTGATTAGATAGTGTTGGATGATAGGTTGACTATCTCAAAGGTCTCTTCCAACTTGGTTAATTCTATTCCTCATCCTTCTTATGATCAAAACAAGGAACAGAAAGAAAATGCTAGGGTAGAATTACTTTACTTGTGCAAACAAACTCCTACCCCAAGTGTTAAACAATGGAGTAGATGAGAATTGTGGATATATACAAAACAATGACCTATTTGAATGGCAAAAATGAAAATAAGTAGCACTGAAATGTGCCCTCATACAAAGCTTATATTATTTTAATTAAAAGCCTGTATGCATGTCCTTAGTTAAAGCAGACATTGCTCAAATATGGAAGCAATTACTCCAAACAATTTGCTTAGTCCTCGCTTGAAAAATAAATGCTGTGATAAAATAGAAAGTGACTGTTGATCAGAGCACCACCTCTTCAAGTCCTATGATAAATTGAACAATGAGTGTTCAGAAAGATGGATTTCAGTCCTGATTTATATGGAAAAGCTCACTAGAGATTAAGCTGCAACATGTAGCTGCATTTTTTTTGGGTTATAATAAAATGCTAATTATTGCTGGTTTCATTTTTGATCATGACTACAATTGTTACTTGATTTCCGCTATAATGTTGTAATAACATTCAATTTTCATTTTTTGGTGCTAACCAAATAAGAAAAAACTCTGTGTATATGAGATGATGCAACTATTATGTGCACCTATTTGCAATGCCTCCCTACTTTCCAGGTGTTATTCCCCTTAGAATGATTTTATTGACATCACAAGCATTTTGACAGTTACAGAGTTTCAGATGGAGTTGGAGTCTCAAAATCAAATGTGCAGCTCTTTGCACAGTGTGAGAGTGAAGACTTCCAGAGGAAAAATAATAATGAAGATTCCAGTAGTTCTTACACGAAATATCCTCATTAATCTGACCATGGTACAGTCTGTAAAGACTTTTTCAGTATTAAACATTTATACTCTTTGGGAAAAAATAATCTCCAGCTCACTTCTTGCTTCACTAGCATTATAAAAGGATGGATTTTTACCCTGCATGTCATTTCAGGGCGGGAAAAGACCAAAAGGATTTCTGAAGAACAGAAAAAAATATGCTAGGTATTTTCCAGCTCCTTTTTGTATCTGTTTGCATAGCTCACATATTGAAGCAACTCAGCTGCTGGAGATGTAAGCACAATAGGCAGCCACTCCAATAATTGTGCCAGAAGCTAAAAAAAAAAACAAACAACCCTCCTCAAAGTTCTTTCAAGATTCTTTCCCCTTTGTCTAAGGGATCCTAAAGCTTGCTGTGCTCTCAACTAAACTTTGGGTAAGGAATTACAGCAAAAACTGTCAAAGTAGTGAAAACCAAAATACACAGGGAGAACCTTTGTTCCCCAAAGTCTTAAGCCAAACATATCTCCTAGAAATGCCTGTGGCTTTTCACAGAAACCCCCACACTACCATGCACATCAATCACTTGTGCAAGACACTGATCAGTGTTTTCACCTCAGGATCACTTGTGTATACAAATCCACCATCAAGTCTATAGCAAAACCTGCACACTTAGTACATCTCTGGTAGGAACCCTTATTTCTCTCCCAGACTCCAAGAAACTGAAAGATCACCATAGGAATGTCTTGCCATTTTTTTTTACCCACTTTTTAAAAGCCCTATCTTATCCTACTGTTACTTTACATGTTCCTTTTATCCCTCAGATGACACTAGTTCCTTATCAGCAAAGAGATGAGCACAAAAGACAGTAAAAATCCTTGGCTAGCTGTTATAACAACTAAACATTCAGCAGTGGAGGTATTTTCAACATTGTTTCACCATAATTGGGTGGCTCTTACCCAGTTTTCAAAGCTAAAGCATTCTCATAAAAATACAAAGTTTTTAAGGCTTGGGCTACTTGGAATATCAAGCTTTCTGTATTTTTATCAAGAATGATATAAAATGAATTGCATACATTTTCTCTTGGACCAGTGGCAGCTCTTGATCCCCATCCTTTCTATCAAACAACCTTTTAAACAGCTAGGTTTCCCAGGAATACAGAATAATTTTGTATACTTCTGCTTCTGGCATGTCTGTTCCTACCACAGCAATATATATTAGTAGTTAAAATGTTATGTTCCTGAATCTTGTAAGAAATTTTCTTATAGGCAATAAATATCTCCCTACACTGACAGTGTTACAGAAGTGACCTTTTCATTGGTATAGTCAATTTTTCATCTTTTTCTGTAATAAAAATAAAATTTATTCAAAACTTCAGGATTTACAACAACTCTGACAAGAACTCATTCTCCAGAAGTTGGTGAGGGGTTTGGAACACAAGCCCTATGAGGAGAGGCTGAGGGAGCTGGGGTTTCTTAGCCTGGAGAAGAGGAGACTCAGGGAGACCTTTCTTGCTCTCTACAACTACCTGAAGGGAGGTTGTAGACAGGCAGAGGTTGGTCTCTTCTCCCAGGCAGCCAGTACCAGAACAAGAGGACACAGTCTCAGGTTACACCAGGGGAGGTTAGGCTGGATGTTAAGAAGAATTTCTATACAGAGAGAGTGATTGCCCATTGGAATCAGCTGCCCAGGGAGGTGGAGTCACCATCATTGGAGGTGTTCAGGAGGAGACTTGATGGGGTGCTTGGTGCCATGGTTTAGTTGTTTAGGTGGGTTGGATTGGTTGATAGGTTGGATGAGATGATCTTGAAGGTCTCTTCCAAACTGCTTTAGTCTATTCTATTGTAAGTCTCATTAATAAACATCAGAGTACCATACCTCTGACAATTACAGGAGCTTGGAGATTTTTGCTTTCAAAAAAAAAAAAGCTAACTCTTAGTTGTTTTCAAAATCTTTGTTGTGGCAAGTAATAAGAATTACATTGATCCTTTTACTTGCCTTGTAGATGAAGGTGTCTTTGATCATGTAAGTATCATGATCTCCCATAGCAATTTAAATATTCCTTTTCCTATCCCTGAACCCAAAGTACAAACAGCTACTAGAGGGGAAGAGTGATTTTTCGATTGACAGTCATTAGATGTTGGTTCTTAAGCAGAGTTTCTTTTAAGAAGGTCAGAAAAGAAATAAAGATATCTATGACATGAGCTATAGCAAAAGAAAGGGAAGAATCCTGTAAATTCTAAGCTCCTTCCATAAGCACAAAAATGTTTTGCAATATAGTGATTTTGTAAAAACACTTAAGACTACCTCAGTAAGAAATAAAACTTCAGCATTTCATTAAAGCCAAAAGTAAGTATCCAAGGTAAGACTAGAAAGCAATACCTCTGCCTCATGCCTTTCCTGGCTATTCTCAAATGGAATGATATCCCTGTTTGCCTGTACACCATACAGTGGTATTTACCTGACCAAGTTGGAAGGGTCCCATAAAAATCATCAAGTCCAGACTCCTGCTCCTTGCAGGATTACCTAAAACATATGACTTTAAAGCATTGTCCAGATATTTCCTAAACTGTAACAGGCTTGGTGCCATGGCCACTTCCCTGGGGAGCCTGTTACTGACAAACTTCCTAGTGACTCCTCAGTTAAGGGAGAAAAACAGGTACCAACAGAAGGCAAATTATCACATCTTCCATTTTTATTTATTTTGCTCAACTGTGAGAAAAGAGCCTTGCTGTTCAAGAAAATTCTTAGGAGTAGATTCTTCACTTAGACTCTTCATTTCGATTATCAAAGGAAGAAAGACTCACATCTGTTAAGACAGGTCTGTGCTTAAAAAGAGAAAGCATTTTTGCAAATCAGTCACATGAATATTTATGGCCATAACAGACAGTACAGCCATTTTCCAATTACTGTGTAGGTAGAATTTCATATCAAATTTCTGAATGAAAATGCACACCATGCAATTTCTACTTTCACTCTCTATAGGGCTAATAGAACACCTGGCAGAAAATTGCTCATTGAAGTTGATTAGCTTCCAATTATCACTGGTTAGATTTCCAGCTGTTCTGTTTCATCCTAGAATTCTTAATTTATTCATGTGTCATATTCAGATCTGTTTCCCACACACACATTCATAAGCAGGAGAAACCCTGTTTCTGGGGAATTAATCCCTCATCTGTCAGATTCACGATTGCAACTTCATCAGTAACCAAGTGCCAGTAGACACCCAATTTACACTAATTACATTTTCACATGGACTCAAGCCAGCTCTCTACAGAGTTGTTTAGGGATATACATTGCAATAAAATTCATGAAGACAAACCTGTATCATTTGGGGAATTCAAGCTATACATTCTTAACACTGCTTTTACAACAAAGGTCACAAACCTTGATATACTCCAAGGCTGGAAAATTAAGTTCAAGTAAAATGCTAAGAGGTCATTAGTCTGTACCATAAACATTGATAAAGTGAGTACTACACATAGCCTTTGGCATCTAAAGGAAAAAAATGAAACTGCTTTTCTCACATGGCATGGTATGATGAACCAGATTTGGGGGGGGGGGGGGGGGGGAATATCAGAAGAGAACATTAAGTAGCCTTGTCAATTCATGAAGTATATAAACATTAATTTCCTCAAATACAGTAATCATCCCAACTTGATTTGTGCAAAATTTTGATTTTTCCATATTGATCATGAATACTGAAAATGTGAATTATGTCCTAAGGCAATTAATTACATAAGTCATTTGTCCCTTAATTGGATGGCAATTTAATCATTCCTCCAAGGGCAAATTCATAATTAGGGTTTGTGAAACACTAGCTATTTGCATGACTAAAATCAGCTTTCTCCAAGTGCTTGTGCAAGCAAAATTCTGTGGCTCACAAGTCACCCAAAAAATTACCATAAAGGCAGTAGAATGAGAGGAATATGTAAATTGTATGAACATTACTGCATTTGTTAATAGTTGCACCCACTTTTAAGGTAAATCCCCACACAGTCCTTCTTCCTTCATGCACAGCACAGTTGTCAATAGCTCTAGTACCACTTTTGGCCGAGATAAGGCAGGCAGGCAGCCTTCCACGCCACTGGATTTCTGTTGCTTTCTCTTGAACAACCTAGCAAGATACAGACTGGATGAATAATCTGTGAGATCGGTAGGAAACTGGCTCACAAACCAAACTCAGAGGGTGGAGATCAGTGGTTTTCACTCACATTTTCTTAGAAGTTTATTTAGCCTCCACTAAACTGCTTCACACTAAAATTATATTGTACCAGTATTGATACATTAAAGGGATAAAAAGGTCATTCTCTCATTCTACTCAGTGATGTACCTTGAGTACTGTGTACAGTTTTGGTTCCCACTGTACAAGAAGGATGCAGAAAGGCTAGGAAGGGTCCAGAGAAGAACCACAAGAATGATCAGAGGACTGGAAGACCTGTCATATGAAGAAGGCTGAAAGAACTGGGTTTTTTTCAGCCTTGAGAAGGATGAGGGGAGACCTTATAACCATGTACAAGTACATAAAGGGCAGCTGTCACAAGGAAGGAGATTTCCTTTTACACAGTCACATGCAGTGCTACAGGCTGTGGTCAGAGTGGCTGGAGAGCAGCCAGGCAGAAAGGGACATGAGGATACTGGTTGACAACAGGCTGAACCTGAGCCAGCAGTGTGCCCAGGTGGCCAAGAAGGTCAATAACATCCTGGCCTGCATCAGAAATTGTGTGGCCAGCAGGAGCAGGGAAGTCATTCTGCCCTCATACTCAGCACTGGTTAGGCAACGCCTTGAGTACTGTGTCCAGTCCTGGGCCCCTCAGTTTAGGAAAGATGTTCAGTTACTGGAACGTGTCCAGAGAAGGGCAACAAAGCTGGTGAGAGGCCTCAAGCACAAGTACTATGAGGAGTGGCTGAGAGAGCTGGGGTTGCTTAGCCTGCAGAAGAGGAGGCTCAGGGGAGACCTTATTGCTGTCTACAGCTACCTGAAGGGAGGTTGTAGCCAGGTGGGGGCTGGTCTCTTCTCCCAGGCAACCAGCACCAGAACAAGAGGACACAGTCTCAAGCTGCACCAGGGGAGGTTTAGGCTGGATGTTAGGAAGAAATTCTTCACAGAAAGAGTGATTGGCCATTGGAATGGGCTGCCCAGGGAGGTGGTGGAGTCACCGTCACTGGGGGTGTTTAGGAAGAGACTGGATGAAACACTTAGTGCCATGGTTTAGTTGATGAGATGGTGTTGGGTTGGACTTGATCTTGAAGGTCTTTTCCAATCTGGTTAATTCTGTTCTAAAGGCAAGGGGTAATGGGTACAATTTGCTACTGGGGAGATTCACACTGGTTGCCAGAAGGTTTTTTCCCACCACTAACTATTAGACATTGAATTCAACTCCCAAGGGAGTTTCAAGGCCCAGCTTGACAGGATACTGGGCCATCTTATCTAACTAAATTCTTATCCTGAAAGGTTGGATTAGATTATCCTTGAGGTCTCTTCCAACCTGGCATTCTACAAATCTTTTACTTTATATCAGAGATTCATTCAGAGAATTATGTATTAATAGGGAATTTCTCTTTCCCAGAAGGAAGGACCAAAAGTCACCAGTATTAGATGCTACATTTAGCACAAAAAGCCAAATAATTGCCTCTTAGCAGAGGAAAGCAACCCGATAGTAATATGTATTTATTTGCTGTTATCAGACCAATGTTACTATGTTCCAAAGTAAAAGGATTAGAGACATCTCATCTGAGAGCTGTCATTCAATCCTGTGAATCCTATTTACACACAGGCTAGAGAAATTAAAACTCATAACAAAAACTGCATGAACATCTGCTTGTTTAATTAAACCTACATATGATTCTGTGCTCCTAGCTACCAGTGTGAGTGGCATGTCTTACATGTCATTACAAAACTGAAAAGGGAAAACTAAATTAATCTAACAGCAACTGACCTTATTGTAGGTCAGATCCTGATCTCACTGGCTAAGTATCTCTTCTGACATCTGGGAAGATAAAGAATGAAAATGTTAATTTTTTAACAAGAATGCTGGAGGTCAAAAGATGAGAGTACCACATGAGCAGTAAATAATTTTTCTTGAAAAAACTTAAGTGCTATATTTTAATATTACATTTCTAGTATAGATTATCACTGTATTTTAAAGTGGTATGTATTTCACTTATAGCAAATGTATTTAATATAAGGCATACTAATCAAAGCCAGCACTAAGTACCTAGAAGGCAATGAAATTACTATTGTCCTGATAGATAACACATTTTAACTTTCTTTAATAAGTAGTTGACTTAAGTGGATTAAAAAAAGCAGGAGCTGTAATATGACTTGGCTTCAGTTAAGTTCCAGTTAGCTGTTCTTGGAACCCAATGTCTGGCTACAATATTTATTCCATATTAAGCACATGCTTCAGGAAAGCAGTTTAAACCATGTAGTAGCCACAGGTGCCAAACACCTGAAAAACTAAGGTTAGATAATAAAATAGAATAGAATTAGCCAGGTTGGAAGAGACCTTTGAGATAGAGTCCAACCTATCAGCCCAACACCATCTAATCAACTAAACCACAGCACCAAGCACCCCATCCAGTCTCTTCCTGAACACCTCCAGTGATGGTTACTCTACCACCTCCCTGGGCAGCCCATTCCAATGGCAAATCACTCTAACATCCAGCCTAAAACTCCCCTGGTGCAGCTTGAGACTGTGTCCTCTAAAGTTCCTTGCATTCCTAAACACAGGCTTTCAAACAAGATCTGAAATTTCCTTGCTAAGATTATAGGTGCCAAAGATCCCCTGTGATTTGAGACAAGCAAGGAGGCTCTCCACCAAAGAGGTCTCACAAGCTACAGCTGTTCAACCCTCAACCACCCTGTTCGATGGCTGGAGCAATTGACTGGCAAATGGGTTCCAGGTGCTCCCACACATAGAGGGGCTGAAATCATACCTACTCCTTCCCAGGAGGAATTTGTTCTGCCCCTGCCTTTCAAAGGCACAGAGCCAGAGCACCATCATACTGAGATCTCTATGGCCAAAATACTGTATCTCAGTCCTTCTCCAAAAGGCTGCAGTTGTTGTTAGCTTAATTTCATTTTTCAGTTTTGTAATGTCGTGTAAGACATACCACTCACACTGGTAGCTTGGAGCACAGAATCTGTGGTTCTATGATCTGTGATGAGCTCCAGTAACAGAACTTGTTGATTTCTATAGCATCCATCATTGTGAAACCTGAAAAAGGGTAGGGATTCTGCTGATGCACTTACATGCTCCTGGCTATAGTACCTGTCAAATGTGATTTGCATCATTAAGATGCTCTGTTGTAATAAGACACAGAAATTAGACCTAAAAAAAAAAAAACATGGCAAAGAAATTGATGTTCCCTTTAACAGTAGGTGCTCAGCCACAGTCTCAGGTGAAGTAAGCCAGTGGACCTTTCTATTTTCCCTGTTGAATTTAAAAATATAGAATGTTACATATCACTACCTACTTATAGAATCAATAAGGTCAGAAAAGACCTCAAAGATCATCAAGTCCAACCTGTCACCCAACACCTCATGACTACTAAACTATGGTTCAAGTGCCAAGTCTAAACCCCTCTTGAACACCTCCAGGGATTGTTACTCAACCATCGCCCTGGACAGCACATTCCAGGGGCCAACAACTCTGTGAAGAACTTTCTCCTCACCTCAAGCCTAAGCTTTCCCTGGCATAGCTTGAGGCTGTGTCCTCTTGCTCTGGTGCTGGTTGCCTGGGAGAAGAGACCAACCCCCTCCTGGCTACAACCTCCCTTCAGGAGTCGTAGACAGCAAGAAAGTCTCCCCTGAGCCTCCTCTTCTGCAGGCTAAGCAACCCCAGCTCCCTCAGCCTCTCCTCATAGGGCTTGTGCTTGAGGCCTCTCCCCAGCCTTGTTGCCCTTCTCTGGACACGTTCAAGGGTCTCAACATCCTTCTTAAATTGAGGGGCCCAGAACTGGACACAGTACTCAAGGCGTAGCCTAACCAGTGCTGAGTACAGGGGCACAACAGCTTCCCTGGTCCTGCTGGCCACACTATTTCTGATGCAGGCCAGGATGCCATTGCAGCACTGCATTTCTCATTCGCTAATAGCAATATTTCACCTCATTAAATCCAGGATTAATTCTTGTAGTTAAAGTATCTACACGTAGCCCACTTCTGGGAGTTACTCCAACACCCAGTGACCCCTCCCCAGAAAGAAAAGGGCATTGAGAAAGAGAGGGAAGACCCACAGGCTGAAACAAAATTGGAGTTAATAAGGTAGTCAAATTAATACCTACATTAATACAAGATATATGAAAGTATACTCAGCCCAGCAACTGTGCAGCAGTCACAATATCCACAAAGGCAGCCCTCCAGAGCAGGGAAAGGACAAAGAACAACTAAAACAGCAAGCACAACTAAAGCAGTAGGCTTCTTTTCCCAAACTTCCTTTTATACCAAGCATGATGCTCATGGTATGGGATACACCTGTGAGCTAACTCAAGTTAGCTGTCCTGGATGAATCTGAAATGCTAATGGCCTGCAGCCCATGGCTGGGCCAGGATTCTGTCCCAGCAAAATCTAGGCAGTGAGGAAAATAAAGTGGCCAATTTACTTATGATATGCAATTAACTGTGCATGAGATTTTTACAAGCAAAAGGTAAATGTAATTATTGACAGTCTCTTTGTTTTTCTCTAGCATGACCACTGCAAAAAGCCAGAACCATTTGGTTATTTGGTCATACTTGGTACATTAAAAACCTAGATTTTTACTAAGGCAATAATAGTCTGTCACTGTCTCTGTCACCTGCAGTATTTGCAGATGTAGATTCACCTATCCCTATGCTAAAACCATCTATCCCCATATGCTGAATACACATTTAATGCTAATACAGATTTACCCTGAACCTTTACACCTTTATTTATTATGTGCTAAGAACCCAGTTTTCACAGATCAAGATACAGAAATTCCTGTTTCTATTTCATGCAGACTATGGGGAAATTAAAATACACTAGGAGCCCCCAGTTCTGTCAAAGAACAATTATTTCTTGAGTATCTTATTTGATTTTGAATTCTCTTTAATGCCAATCTTAGGTGATGGGTGATTCATGAAATTGGTTTAGGATTAAAAAAAAAGCACAACAACACCCAAACCTGTTCTATTAAATGACAATTAGAATGATGCCTCTGTGGTGCCAGCCAATGGCAACAAAACCCTTTTGTTTCAGGGAATTCCTGCACTTCCTTTCAAGTTTATTTTTAAAATAACTGCCTCTGGCATCCATCCCATACTAATTAAGGACTTGTTACTCCTGAAAAGTGTCATGCTTTAGTTCACAGGGAACCTTTCACTTCCAAACCTCCTTGCCAGGTTTAATTCCTTCTCAGAAAGCCATTTTAATCAGAGAAAAAAACCCAACAAACTTCTGGTTTTCTCCTGGACAACACCACTCTGACCTCCTTTGACATTAAAGTTCTCTTCCCCAAGAATTAATAACCAATCAGTAGTTGTTCTAATGTAAATTCTAATAGAACAGCACATTGCTTCCAAGTAATCTGCAAATGATTCCACTCTTTGATTTATTAACACCTTACACTTATTTTTAACAAACAGTAATTGATCATTAATCCTTTCTTTAAAACCTTGCTATAAATTGCAAGCATGGTATAGATAATGCTGCCAAAGTCACCTCAGAAACTTACAAAAGTGTTGTTAGCCAGGTAAGTGGCTGGAAGATCCTGTAGCTTCGAATCCAGTTCTCTCTAGCTGGTGACAGTGATGGCAACTCTACCACTTTCCTGGGCAGTCCATTCCAGTGCCATATCAGCCTTTCTGTGAGGAAGTGCTTCCTAATATCTAACCTAAACCTCCCCTGGTGCAGCTTCATACCATGTCCTCTTGTCTTGTCACTAGTTGCCTGGGAGAAGAGCCTGACCTCCACCTGACTACAACTCCCTTTTAAGTAGTTGCAGAGAGCAATAAGGTCCCCTCTAAGTCTCCTCTTCTCCAGGCTGAACAACCCCAGCTTCCTCAGCCTTTTTTCATAAGACTTCCCCTCCAGCCCCCTCACCAGTTTCATCACTCTCGTCTGGACCCTCTCCAGTACCTCAATATCCTTCCTGTAGTGAGGGGCCCAGACCTGCACACAGTACTTGAGGTGAGGCCTCACCAGTGCTGGGTACAGGGGCAGAATTCCATCCCTAGTCCTGCTGGCCACACTACTCCTGATACAGGCCAAGATGCCATTGGCCTTCCGTGCCACCTGGGCACACTACTGGCTCATGTTCAGCTGCTGTCAACCAGCACTCCCAGGTCCCTCTCAGCCAGGCTGCTCTCCAGCCACTCTGACCCCAGTCTGCAGCCTGCATGGGGTTATTGTGGCCAAAGTGCAGGACCCTGAACTTGGCCTTGTTGAATCTCATACCATTGGCCTCAGCCCATGGTCATTCATTGTGCTACTGTCTAAATAAGCATTCAAAACCCCACCCCAAATCCCTCCTTCATTTTTGTAACTCCAGTTGATACTCTTGAGTGCTTTGTACTCCTGAGATCTAACTGTGAAGATCTTTCTTTAATCATTCATGGTGAGAATGGAAGCTCATCTGAGATAAGTGCCCCTCTTCAGCTGGTGTTGAACAAGTTCCTTCACATTTCTTTGCAGCATGAGGGATGTTTTGGTGACATCTCTTCACTTTCATGGAGTTCAAAGGGTCAGCAATACAGTGCATGGTGGTAGAAGCTGAGGTGAACCTGCGACTTCAATATTGACAACTGAATCTAATGCTGTGTGCCTGTGGCTTTTTCCTTTTTTGCAAGAGGGCCAATGGCATCCTGGCCTGCATCAGGAAGAGTGTGGCCAGCAGGAGCAGGGAGGTCATTCTCCCCCTGTATGCTGCACTGGTTAGGCCACACCTTGAGTACTGTGTCCAGTTCGGGGCCCCTAAGTTTAGGAAGGATGTTGACTTGTGTCCAGAGAAGGGCAACAAAGTTGATGAGGGGTTTGGAACACAAGCCCTGTGAGGAGAGGCTGAGGGAGCTGGGGTTGCTTAGCCTGGAGAAAAGGAGGCTCAGGGGAGACCTTCTTGCTGTCCACAACTACCTGAACGGAGGTTGTAGACAGGCAGAGGTTGGTCTCTTCTCCCAGGCAACCAGCACCAGAAGAAGAGGACACAGTCTCAGGCTGCACCAGGGGAGGTTTAGGCTGGATGTTAGGGGGAAGTTCTATACAGAGAGAGTGATTGCCCATTGGAATGGGCTGCCCGGGAGGTGGTGGAGTCACCTTCATTGGAGGTGTTCAGGAGGAGACTTGATGGGGTGCTTGGTGCCATGGTTTAGTTGTTTAGGTGGGTTGGATTGGTTGATAGGTTGGACACAATGATCTTGAAGGTCTCTTCCAACTTGGTCTATTCTATTCTATTCTATTCTATTCTATTCTATTCTATTCTATTCCATTCCATTCCATCCCATCCCATCCCATCCCATCCCATCCCATCCCATCCCATCCCATCCCATCCCATCCCATCCCATCCCATTCCATTCTATTCTAAAATGTACACTGAGGGCACACTGTTATTTGCCCTTAGTTCAGTAATTTAAAATATTTTTAAATCAGTGGAGAAGTTTGTGCTTTTTTCTGTAGAAGTAGAATTAGGCCCTAGAGCTCACCTAATAAGAAGCATAAAAATAAGATGATTTGATGTGTAATTAGATATGTTCCTCTATGGAAAAAGCAAACAGTCCTGGCATAACAGTGTGTGGCACAAAGTATGCTGAAGCCGTACTGCTAGTAAGGAACTGGAATAGATCCTGTGTACCAAGAACAATACAGACCTGTATATAATGAAACCTAATGGTTTTTTATTGATCTGCTGGATCATCTGAGGCTGGATCATTTTAACACTCTGTATCTGTTTTATCTTTACTTGCTGAGATTTGTAGCCTCTTAGAAACAGGAAACAACTACAAACTATCTTCCATGCCGTGCCTTTGAGCACAAGAAAACAGTAGCATAGCTCAAATTTCTCTAAGACACATGACATAAACATGTAAAAATCACAGAACTCAATAGGGAATGCATGGAATATGCTGAAGAAGTTTAAAGAGTGTTTGTACCCACAAGGCAGTGTCTTATTGTAAGGGCCGGGCTGACCACTTGGAGGTGACCTCCACCCTTGACAGAGAGGTAGCCTACATCCTTTGCTTTCCTAGCAGATGTTTTGACATCTCCCAGAGTGCAAAGTTATCACTTGAACTTTATGTCACACCGAACTTCTTAAAATCCATATTTATGCTTTACTCCATATCATATCAGGGACTCAAAAATTCCGATTTCAAAGTTGTTTTGTACAAGACTGGGGAGATGAAGATCAATTAGTTCCACTTTGTCGAGTTTGAGTTATTCTAAAGCAGTTTAACAAAGGCTTTTTAAGCAAAAAGAAACAGCCTGGTTTCACAGAGGAGTACAGCAATGTTTCCCTGGGTGTTTAGAGATCTGTATGTTAACTATTAACACCTACCGTGGGACATCCAGCCTGAACTGGAGTAACACCCTGCCAGGAAAAGCCCTCCCCTCTCTTCCCCCTCTTCCCCCAGTGAGTCCTTTGGCATTTCCTAATTAGCAACCTGGAAAGGAGCTGGGTCATTTTAAACACAAGGTCAAGGGAAAGTTAGCCGAGAAAATCACGCGGGTGCTTTGGGGCTTTTCCTCAGCAGGATCAAGCTGGGCAGAGGGAGAGGGCAACTCTTGATAGCCTGGAACTCTCAGCAGGCTTTGGGGCCTTCCTCTCCATGCCACCCCTCAGTAGCCCCAGCAACCCTCTGGTAGGCCCCAGCGATGTGATAGAGTTTCTGGCTAACAGCCTCTGTTTCCATGGCCACCCTCTCCATGGCCACCCACTCCTTGGCTGGGCTTCTGGCCAGGCAGCTTTTTGCAAGGGCTTTGCAGGATGGGCAGTGGCAGCTGCTCCCTGTGCCTCTGCCTGCCATCCCAAGTCTGTGTGATGGGCTCCTCCAAACCTGTGCCCCACAACTTCTGCCACTGCATGCACAAAGTTACCTATTTCTAACCCCCTTCTTACTAATTTTCACACACACACGTGAAATCTTTGGCTTAAGAGAACACCCCCCTACCTTTCCCAGTATTCCCAATGCAAGGCTGGTCCTTGGAGCAGTTAAGGCACCCCGCAAAAAGAGTAAAAAAAATAACCCCAAGCAAGAAAACAAAAGCAATTAAAGACAGTTTTGTGACTGAAGAAAACTCTTTGGAGAAGAGATAGTTGTTGTCCCTATGGTCAGCTGAATTTCCAGTCCTTGTCTGCATGGCAAGTGGAAAGCATCAAGAAGGCACTGTCCCCACAGCTGTGCCACTCCAAGCTTCGGCAGACCTGGACCCCTCTGGCTTCCTTCATATAGAAGTGGACACACAGAAAAGGTGTTCACGCAATGGGCAGCTGCTGCATGCCCATAATCAAGGTAACACTCCAAGAACTACTCAGAGGCCGTCTGAAAGCTGGATCTTTCACCATCTTCTTGCTTCCAGGGATGATATATAATGCATTGAATTGTGGAGTCAGGCTTCATCCCTTTTAATATCTTAGGGATGGGAAATCAGAGATTACCTTGGAATTGGAAAGGGTACCAACAGTCTTTTGAGGATTAGATCTGTCCTGAGCAAACTTATAGAAAGGGAAAACCTTTCTCCATTCTGGCAAAGTCTTAGTTTCAAGGAGGTTTCATTCTAGCTGTCCTTCATTAACAGAATTACACTTTACAGTGGAATATGTGCTTTTGAAAATTTATATGGGGGGAAAAAAAGAGAAAAGTTGCATTTGTTTTGTAAGATTCCTCTTCATGTATGGGAAAAAAACTGCTTCATGACATTTCTCCAAGCAAGCAGTACTCTTTCCATACAACTTACTATTTAAGTACATGCCAAGACCCATGAAAAATAACCCATTTACTCCAATTTTTTACAAACCTGTTCCCACATTTCCAAGTATACATAGCCCTAGGCTCACGGAGTATTCTGTGGATAAAGAGATCTGTGCAAAGCTCTTTGCAGGTTCACAGCTCACATTGAAAATTTGCTGCCACAAGGTGAACTAAATTATAAGACTGATGAACCCTAAAGTATGTTTTCCATTGTCATTGCTGTTATCACTGAGGAGTGCTCACAGGAGTGCCATTTTACAAAGCAACAGTCATGCCTGCCATGAGGAATTTAAACTTAAGCCTTTGTCTGTTTAGCAACTTTCACTCTAGAACTCAGTCCTTTAGATTCATACAATTCCTCTACTTCCCATGCCATAAATACATAGACAAGGTTATTTGAGCCACAGAGGGTTGAAGCCTCTTCCTTTATAAAAGAGCTCTGCAAGGCTGTCTTCAGGAAGCTTGAATACTAAGCATGCAGATGCCTCTACTGCTCAGGAATAACAGTCTAGCACGTTAGAGGTGCACAGCACATCTACATCACATCCTGCTGAGATCCCAGGGCATGGGGTAGCAAAGATTGCCTTTCAGACTTTGTTGAATCTGGGGACTTAAACTTTCCTGTGGTACTGCCTTCCTGACAGACTCAAAGAGTCTGCAGATCCTCCACACCTCTGCAGCCCTGGACAGCTCTAATATTCAGAAACCTTCTGTAAGTGATGTAAAAAGGTCACATTTCTTTGAGAATGACTTTTATCATGTTCAGATTTTGTGCATTTGAAATATGTTTCCATGCAGTTTGTGTTGGGGTTTATGTGGAAAAATTTTAGTAGCAGGGGATCTGCAGGGATTGCTTCTCTGGAAAGATACCAGAAGTTGCCCCTGTTTTGTACAAAGCCAATTGCAGTAGGCTCCATTATGGACCCGTTACTCCAAGCCCATCAGCAATATTGTGATAGTATATCTAAGAAAGAGTAATAAATGCTGAGCAGGAGCATTGAAAGAGGAGTGAGAAAAATGGGACAGTCACCACCATGTAGTCACTCAGATCTGTGAAGAAGGACAATGTGTTCCAGATGCTGGAGAAGATTCCCCTGCAGCCTGTGGAGAAAACCGTAGTTGAAATAGATTGTCCCCCTGCAGCCCCTGGAGGATGACGGTGGAGAAAGATTCAAACTGAAGCCCATGGAGAATCCCATGATGAAGCAGGCTCATGGCAGGACCTGTAGCCTCACATGAGACCCATGCTGGAGCAGTCTGTTACTGAAGGACAGTACCCTATGGAAAGGACCCTTTCTGGAGCAGTTCTTGAAGAGCTGAAGGTTTCAAAAGTATTTTGCCTTATCATGTAATGTTAATAGAATATTGAGCACTGTAGGCATAAATGTATATGCATGATAGCTCCTGAACTGTAAAAAAATATGTAGGTGGAGAAAAAAATCCATCTGATTTGTTTGAGCCATGCTCAGTAAATTCACTCATGATGAGTCCTAGAAGCTTTGGTCAGTGTATGTACTGTGGCAGTTCTTTTCTCTTTCTGGATATGGACTCTTGAAGGAAAGACTTTCCAAACAAGGCACTTGGTGTCATAGAGCAAGCCAGGCATCACTGAAGCACTAGAACTGTAAGGTTTTCATTTGATTCTTGAAGGGGGCACAAAAGCCTTTGCTAACCTCCCACTGGCATTTCCATACCTACACAAAGCCAGGAGCATGGGTCACCGTGATGGGCACTTACTCACATTTCAGATACTGACTGCTCCTTCCAAACCTGCCTTTGTGTGCCAGAGACTCAGTGTTTTCTCTCTGGGCCAGAAACATATTCATTTTCTGAAGGTGGGACTGTAATTTGCAACTCCATGGACCTATATGGTGATAAAACTACCACTTTCAAAAATGGTCATGCATTTCCCATGAAATCTGACTTTACCACCTCAGCAAACAAGCAAAATCTGGGAGCTTTCATCTAGGAGCCTTGCTCAAAAAATAACTATCAAAGCTCTCTGAACAAGCTTCACATGTTTGAGTTATAAATACCACTGTTCACTGTGAATTTAACAAGTAAAAAGAACATCTATAAACTTTCTCTGAGAGAAAGCATAGCGTGTTTCTGCAAGCTGCTCCTCAACGGAACAGCACAGGGCAACTGCAGCCTTGTGGAGAACACGAAGGTGAAGGTCATGGATATCAGAAGTCCTGGTTAAGAAACAGGGTTCATGTAATGACTGCATAGACCCATTCTGTATCTACAGAGCACGAGATTAAAAGGGAACTCCTGAGACACCCTGTTCAGTTGTCAGTTGTCACAGGAAACCATGACAAGTCTTTTTCATGGTATATGAAGTTTAGTCTTCAGAATAGTTAGGGGTTTTTTGCCTATGTGACCTATAGGAGAAGGCTTCTCTAAAGTCAGATTGCCCTGTTGAAAATCATTTTGTAATTTCCTACAGTTAATAGTCTCTTGCTCTTTTGCAAACATTATCACTCAGCTCAGATATCTCTCCCCTCTCCTGTCAGGTTTACAGCAAGCATTTATATCTTGCTGCAATTCAGAAGAAAGTTGCTTCTCTCCCTTTCTTTTCTATTCTTCCTCCAGCAGTGAATGCAGATTAGAAATTAAAATGTCAAGGCCACACCAACCATCCCATCATATTTTCCTATCTGTGATTAGAGGGGGAAACAGACCTTCCATCTTCCCTGAGGGAATGACAACCATGAAGCTGAAGTATCACCCCATCAGCAGATGTTTACTAGCAAATGAGAAGGCAAACCACTGACAACTAAATGGTAGGGATGATCACAGCGTAGTGATAAAGCCAGTTCCTGAGCACTATTAAATCTGCTAATTTGCAGCTTCTGGGATCTAGTGGAAGCCTGTGCCTTAAAGTCTGGATGTTATTCTTTATCAACAGAAATGTGTTTCTACAGGAATTGTAGAGAGTACTCATGTCTACTCTGGCCCTTATTGCCTTTCTGTAAATCCAGAGCAATGAGGGGTTTTACTGCTTACTGCTGATCACAGCAGAAGGTCTCTGACTGGAAAAGAGAAGGCTCTGCTAAACAGTGGAGTGCAGCCCAACTAACTCATGGATGTGTGGGACTGCAGCAGTGTGGGTCAGCCACTGTATGTAAAAGTATCAAAGCGAGCAACTCTTAAGAGAAAACTAACAGCATCTGAGTCCACCTCTTTTGCTGAAAAATGTGAGCCTGTGATCAATAGTATTGATAGAATAGAATAGAGTAGAATAGAATAGAATAGAATAGAATAGAATAGAATAGAATAGAATAGAATAGAATAGAATAGAATAGAATAGACCAGGCTGGAAGAGACCTTTGAGATCATCGAGTCCAACCTATCATCCAACACTATCTAATCAACTAAACCATGGCACCAAGCATTCCATCCAGTCTCCTCCTGAACACCTCCAGTGATGGTGACTCCACCATCTCCCTGGGCAGCCCATTCCAATGGCAAATCACTCTTTCTGTGAAGAACTTCTTCCTAACCTCCAGCCTAAACCTCCCCTGGCACAGCTTGAGACTGTGTCCTCTTGTTCTGGTGCTGGTGAATGAATAGGTTCATTATTTTAACTAATAGAGAAAGTCATTACAGCCCAGGTGAGCAGGTTGATATTTTGCATCTGGTAAACGAAAACAAACAATCAAGCAAAATGCTTTGTAAGTGGTTCAATTAAAAAAAAAAAAAAAAAAACCACAACACTGCAGTTTATGCTGTTTTGACATCTGTGTAGTACTTTCAGCATTTTTGCTTCTGAGAGAATTCAGTGTTACAAAAGAATGAGGTTGACAGCCAAGGAAAGATACCTATTCACTTAATTCACATACCAGGTACACTGGGAGCATCTGGCTTGTTCTGAGCTTTTGAAGATGACTATCCACTTTGAAGTCTGTCTTTTCTGTCAATGAAGCCAGCAGTTTTTCTTTTCTGTCAGTGGAAGCTATGAGGTACTTTGAAGTTTGCTTTTTTTTGGCATTATTAGCAGAGCAGAGTATGAAAGACACTTTTGGGGAAGCATTCACATGATTCTCTATAAGAGTATTAAGTATGAATATATATTTGATTTCTGTGTTTTAGAGTAATGGCTCCTATAAAGCATGGTCTAAAACATGCAGTCTGATAAGCCATTTTGAGCCTCATCTTTTGGAATGCAAACACTGCTTTAAATCTATGTAAGGTAATAACCAGTTAGAACAATCAGCAAATAAATAAAAGGAGCATCAATGAATATTAAAATTATAATCAAACAGAACATCTTATCCTGTGTTTTCATTCATATATTCTCACATATGTAATGAAAATTGAGAGAATGGCATGGTATGAGTGCATTGATCTAAATCAGACAAAGCAGACAGTAATGGCAATGCCTAAAGTTAAAGTATCACAGCATCTGGGAATAAACTAGAAAAGCAAACTGAACAAGACAACACAAAGTTCTAAATAATTGCACTAGTTCAAATGCTGCATATTGCTGAACTTCAAGATGATGACTATCAGATCCCTCTATTTAATCAAAACCTCTTTAGCTGCAGTACAGCGGATTAGAATGATAGTATCATCTTTGTTGGAAAATACCTCTAAGATCATCCAGTCCAGCCATTATCTAACTCTACCAAGTCTGATGCTAAACCATGTCCCTTTGCACCACATCTATTCATCTTTTAAACATTTCCAAGGATGGTGATTCAGCCACCTCCCTGGAGACCCTCTTCTGGTATTTGATAACTCTTTCAGTGAAGAAGCTTCTTCTAATATCCAATCTAATCCTCCCCTGATGCAACTTAAGGCCCTTTCCTCTTGTCCTATCACTTATTGCTAGGGAGAAGAGACCAACAGCCACTCTGCTACAAGCTGATTTCAGGTAGTTGTAGAGACCAATAAAGTCTTCCCTCAGCCTTCTTTTCTCCAGACTAAAAAGCCCATTTCCCTCAGATGCTCTTCATAAAACCTGCTCTCCAGACCATTCACCAGCTTTGTTGCCCTTCTCTGGACACATTCCAGCAACTCAAGGTTTTCTGTTGTAGTGAGAGACCAAAAACTGAACACAGTACTCAAGATGTGTCCTCACCAGTGATGAATACAGCAGGACAATCATTTCACTACTCCTGCTTGTTACACTATTCCTGATACAGGCCAGGATGCTGTTTGCCTTCTTGGCCACCTGAGCACACTGCTGTCTCCTGTTCATCTGGCTGCTGATCAACACCCTCAAGTCACATAAGGCATCCCACTGCATTTCTGACTGAAAGACCTCACTAGAATATCATCCTTCTTGGTGTGCTGCCCTTGGGCTTGTTTCTAGCAGGCCTTGTTTTGTGCCCTTCCTCCTCAAATCCAGTTTAAAGCTCTTTCAGTAAGCCCTGCTAGCTCCCACGCTAGGATGCTTTTCCCACTTTGAGATGGGTGTACCCTGTCTATTGCCAGCAGACCTGGGGTCAGGTCAACCACTCTGCTGTGTATTCAGTTTTAGCACAGATTCCTTGAGGACAGGAACAAAGACACTTATCTTGGCTTCTAATTATATTTAGAAGATCACTGAAATGCATTTTATCTAAGTAAAAGGGAAAGCTTTTCATCTAAGAACAAAGAGTTCACCTAAGAAATGAGAAAACTGGAATACAGGAGTTTCATTTAAACACATGAAATGACTTTTCTTGCTGGAGGGTTGTTAAACACTGGAACTGGTTGCCCCAAGAAGCTGAGGAGTTTCCTTTCTTGGAGATATTCAATACTCTGGGCAGGGTCTTGAACAACCTGCTGGAACTAAGTCTTCTAATCAGAGGGTTTGGACTAGACAGCTTTTCTGTAATTCTCTGAACAGTGGTGACTTACTGTGTCACAGCAGAACTCAGTGTGATGCTGTTGCTTGTGAAAATGTGGCTGAACACAAAAGCAATAAAACACCATAAATCAACAGGAAAATATGTAGAACAGTGATGAAATAGATGCCTGAATTCTTATCTTGGTTCTGAATCCTCACCTCAAAAACAATATTCAAAACCTGAAGAAGAGTCAAACAGAGGTACAGAAAAGGATGAGTATTCACCTTAAAAAAAACCACAAACAAACAAAAAAACCTCACCAAACAACAAAGAACAAACAGAGAACTTCTCCTTGGTAAACTGAGAAGATGGCTTGATCACAGTCCTACAGGTTTATAGAGCAGGGTGTTTCAGTAATGAAGAGCATTATAATACAACGTTTTAAAAAGGAAGACTGAGTATTTGGCTCAAAAGAGCCAGGCTAGAAAGAAGATGTACTTATTAGCATGAAGAATGACTTATCATTTGAGTAAGTTACATCCTGGGAGAGTGCTGGTAGGGCAGTGGATGTGGTTTATCTTGATTTCAGTAAAGCATTTCACACTGTCTCCCACGGCATCCTTGCAGCTAAGCTGAGGCAGTGTGGTCTGGATAATCAGGTAGTGAGGTGGATTGAGAACTGGTTGAAGGGAAGAAGTCAGAGAGTTGTGGTCAATGGGACAGGGCTCAGTACTGGGATCAGTGCTGTTTAATATATTCATCAATTACCTGGATGAGGGCACCAAGTACACTGTCAGCAAGTTTGCTGATGACACCAAGCTGGGTGGAGTGGCTGACACTCCAGAGGGTGAGACTTGGACAGGCTGGAGAGCTGGGCAGGGAGAAATTTAATGAAATCAACAAGGGTGAGTGTAGAATCTTGCACCTGGGAAAGAGCAACCCCATGGACCAGTACAGGTTGGGGATTGAGCTGCTGGAGAGCAGTGCAGGGGAAAAGGACCTGGGGGTCCTAGTGGATGGAAGATTTACCATGAGCCAGCAATGTGCTTTTGTGGTCAGGAAGGCTAATACCATTCTGGGTTGTATTAGAAGGGATGTGGTCAGTAGGTCCACAGAGGTTCTCCTCCCGCTCTACTCTGCCCTGGTGAAGTGTGCTGGTTTGAGCTTTACCCAGCATCTAAAAGCCCAAGTGGTAACAGACTGAGATTCCTCCCCTCTCCCTTTCCTGGTAAGGTAAAACAAATTAGGCAGGGTAAAATGATTTCTGTTCTTGTTTAAATTGTTGGACTTGATGGTCTTTTGGACTTGATGGTCTTTTCCAGCCCAAGCAATTCTATGATTCTATGATAATTTCTGGTCTCAGAATATGCTATATCTAACAGCATCCATTGACACTAAAAAGGTGTGAACTGACTCTTACTTGGCATATCTACTCAAATTGCTGAGAATCATGTCTCCAATTCATTGGGAAATAAACATCACAGAGGTAAATTAGAGATATTGCATGGTAGACTACAGATAGATGGTATTTAGACTGTAGGTAGGTTACAGACAGACAGTCTTTGTATCTTTAAAATAATGAATCTCTGAGGATACTGCTGAGCAGTGTATGTCTGACTATACAGGTGATCACATTACAGTATGCTCCATTTCAAAAGCTGTGACTTATTACCAGATCACATTTGGTTTGTACTCTGACTTACACACAAAATTAGCCCAAGGATATTACAGAGTGTTGATCTATCTGTGGAGGAGAAAAATAGGATGCCCAGTAATGCCAAGACATGAATTAAGTTGGAAGGAATAATTCAGTGTATAGGGACCCAACTTTAATGGCATATCATGGTCACTCAAATTCTCCAGATAAGATCAGACCAGGAAATGAATGCAAGGCTTGTGCCTGCACAAAGAGGCCATTCTTTGCAGGGATACAAGTATTACACAAAGTGAGAGGGCAAAGTTTGCCTCCCACATTTCTTTCATTACTCATACCTAACACCTGCTAGTTAACTAACATCCATTTTTCATACTGGCCTGCTCCAGTTCCACTGAACATAAACACCAGTAAAACAACCTCTAACTTCATGTAACCTTGCACAGATAAAAAAATGGTAGTGCTCCTAAAGCCATGCAACCTGATTTCAGAGGTACTTAATGAGTTTTAAAGGAGGATGTACCCTATTCTCAACCCCCAGTAAGAGATTGGGTTGCCATCACATTAGGGGAAAAAGAAAGCAGTTTTCTGACTACAAACAGCAACATCTTGTACCTGCATAGGGCTCAAAGGGAACCATGCACTGCAAGCAAACACATCTTCAAACAGGCAGAGCAGCAATTTTCCACTTTGGGATATAAGTAGGATGACAGACTTCATTAGCATGACACTTCCTCATGGAACAGTTATTGCAAATGCAAATCACAGTTTCATGTCTTGCCACGAAAGCATCATATAGAGCACCTGATCACACTTTTACACTGAAATGACCCTTCACAGACCAGTGACCCATAAAAGACTTCTATACGGTTAATTACCACCACCAGTATCTATAACAAAAGAATATTCTTAAAATCACCTGAACAGCTACTGCACCAGCTCAGAAGAGCTTGGCAAATTGCACCATGATCACATGTGGCTTTGGTCTGGAGACCTAACCCTCTAAATGAACGTTACTCTGATGACTTCAGGGAGACAGCAGTGATTTACGATGCCTGAGAAAATAAATACTTCAATCTAGAGAGTCAGAAAATTGATTAATTGCTATATCTTTTACTATATAGTATGGTATCATGCACTATACAGCAGAAAGGAAGTTGCTGATGAGACAAAGAAGAGGGTCCTATACACATCTGCTACTGCTGAGTAGGAAAAGTGGAGGATACTCTCATAACCTTTGCTTTCTAGTATGGCCAAACAAAATGTGGTTAGACACATTTATTCTGTAGTCTCTAACCATACTGACAAGACTCTGATGAATAAGTATTGCCCCAAGCTCAATATTCTTTTTTTTTCATTGTTGGTGACTTTCCACATAAGCTGTCTTTCATGCCCTAATTCTTTATGCCGGCCTGTATGCACTCTGGGCTATTGTGCTTTGACATGTTAAGTTAATGAATTCTGCCGTGCTGTTAATAACTCAAGACTACAGGACACCACGTTGTGTATGATTGTTTGGTCTCCTTGCCAGATTTTACCCTAGCATGTTCATCTGGGGGAAAAAATGGCATGGCCATCTGGGAGAACAGGTAAGGGGTATTTGGCATGATCCCTGAATTACACTGACCTACATTGCTTGTGCGAGCTAAGGCACATGACCTGTATGTTGGGAATACAAGGACATTCACTTGCAGGGAAGGGACTTTCCTTTGACTATGTTTTATTGTTTTCCAAATGAACTTTGTGCTGAGAGAGAGTGAAAAAAAAAAAACCTGTGTTTGCTAAATGTGGGTAGTGCAGCCACATTTAACACAAGTATTTCCAGACAGCACCAGCAGACTGCCCCTGACTTGTGTAGCTGAACAAATAGGGCAGCTTTTGTGACAACCTATGTCATTCCTTCAGAAACTGTCAGTGGCCATTGTTCCCCTCTGGCAGTGAGACCAAAAGCCTAATTTCATTTTGTATGGGCCCAGATCCCCATATCAGTGCTTTTATAGCATGTCCAAACTTTCAAAACAGTGTATAATCATTTACATCAAACCTTGCAGCTGTGCACTGAGATATTTTTCACCAGAGTTTTCTAACAGGAAGGACATCCAAGAGGCTGTACCCAGTGCCACATAGTGACTTCACCAGTCACAGCTCCCAGACTGTACTCTTAATGTATTAGCTTTATGGTTGACTCTGACTTTGAAATAATACAAAATACATTTAGCATGGATAACTCCAGAACATTACTTGAAGTGCCTTGCTTCTACCTTGTGGTCATAATTCTCAAAGACTTTTATGATGTTGAGTACTTTTATGCCCATTACAAGGCTGGACAAAAAGAAGCATTTAAAGGGGAAGGGATTTTCCTAACCACATGCAGTCATTCAGTGACCAGGTGGGATGCATCTGGGTCCCCCAAGTCCCATTCAGTGCACTTTCCCAGGTCTTCTGTTGCGTTGCACTAGCAGATTCACCGCTCGCCTCCATACTACAGGGCTGTGACACAGTGAAGTGCCTCCTAAGATCCACAACTTCGTGGGAGTTTGTGATATTCAGCACCATTAAAAAAATTAGGTCATTAGTTTTATATTAAGAGTTCAGTTTATGATTGCTGTTAAGATTACTGTGTAAGGGTATGAATGACTTCTCCTCTATTTCCTGCAGAGCTAAGAGCCAGTCTAGAGTTCCTCAGCTGCACAGCCAAAAGGGTATTTTTTCTGCTCCAAGTCCTAGAGGAAAATAACTACTTGATATTTCCTTTCCCTTCCTATATTTGTCCATTTTCCAAAAGCACAAGATCCCATTGCTTCCCACCTGCCAAGACACAGTCACCTATCACCCACACACATCCAAGCCTCATGCCTACTCACACCACTTTCTGTAAGAAGCCTCATCTCTTCCCTCACCAGTAAGCGGTCCCTACTTCCCCTTCAGCATTGCTGTCACATGAGTGAAGAGAGGCTAACGAAGAATTGAAAGATCAGGCCAAAACTTGTCTCACAATGCTATCCCATTACAGAAAGAAAAGCCAGAATAGAGACACAGCAGTGGAGAGAAAGAATTTGCTGTTCCTGTTGTCTTAGAGAATGTTAAAGACACAGACTTTTTACATACTACTTCTCACCAGCCTGGTACCCTCCTTTCACAACTCCTTATCTGGGGATGACAGCCACACAGTGGGAAGGGGAATGTGGAAGGCAGGTGCTCATCTTGATTCCTCAACCATCACACAGTCCGAGGCAGCACATTCTGACACTTGTGCCTGTTGGCAAAAATTGACATGCAGGCCTGAAGGGTGCCAAAATGGAGTGCAAATATAATGCTTTGTTTTATCAGTTACCTGGCAGGTATCTGTGGCATTTAGTCGCCACAGATGGATTTGGCTGGCCAGCTGCTGTTGTGGTCTCTATCTGTGCAGTGTTTCCTATATAGGGAGACAGTTTCTTCTGGCTCCCAGTAATTTGCAGCTGTGAAGCTCATACTGAGTCACTTTTCTTTCTTTTTTCCTTTTATGACCTCAGATCTCAGAGGATGCCTCACATGACTGAGAAGGGGCAGAGCTTTTGCAAGCTCAGGGTAATTTTCAGGTGTTATATTTCATGGGATTCTACTGTAGTATCACTCACAGACTGTAGAAGGGCCCTGTCCCAAAGCATCCACAGTGGATGAAGGCACTAGACAGGAGCAACCTCAGACATCACAGCCATTGACATACCTTGGCCTGGCATCACAGCTGAATGGTGATGAGCTGTTTTCTTAAATATATCTTTCAGATGCTCCTAGAGTCTGAGTCAGTTGGTTTTTAAGATTTGTGAATAAAAGCAATTTAAATCAGCTGAGAGCTACAGATTAAAAAAAAAAATAAAAGAAAAAGAAAAGAAAAAAAAGGGGGAAATACTACAGTTTTTAAATCTTTTTTTAAATATATAATCAGGAATAATTAAAAAAATATGGAGAAAAATAATTTCATTTTAAGCCATTATAACTAAAGCAAGAGCTGCCACTAACAAGTTGGCAGTCAGGTCACTTCCATATCTCAGTTGCAACTGAGTCACATAAAAACTGACTTCCTGTCAGCCTTTGCTATTGATCCAAGGCCTTGATTGTAATATCAGTTCTTCCTAGCTCCATATGACTATCAAGTAATCAAGTTTTTGGAGTTTTTTTTGCTTTTGTGAAAATTATGTGGGTTTTAAAAAAAATTATTTTGTTAATGTAGGGTACTGTTTTATCACTTTCACTAGTGTTGCTAATAACAGCAACAGTAAGCATTTCTTTACACCATTGGAATATACAAATGAGTCTATTGGTTCACATCAAAATTTCAGCTAGCTCATAGAAACAGTGATTAAGGAAGGGTGTAACAGTAGGGTGTGCATGGCACCTTCCAAGTTTCAGCTTCTCGTCAAGAGGTTGCAACAGTAGTTATTTTTGCTGTCAGTGGCTTTGTATACTGCAAACTCATTGAATGAACTCATCCGTCAGCATCCACTCTGTGGCATGAATTCCACTGTTAGGCCATGTGCTTTATGAAAAGTACATCTTTTTGACTGCTTGAAACTGAAATGTGTTGAACACAGCAAGTTCATTTCATAGCTGTGATTTCTGAATTATGAGAAATGGTGAAAAACACCCCATGCTTAATCTTTTCTTGTCACTGAGACTTTATAGACTAATATGACACCCACCTCTCTCCTGCCAAGTGGTTTCTCTTCTACTGTCCCTGGAGGTGTCCAAAAAAGGATTGAATGTGGCACTTGAAACCATGGTTTAGGTAGTCATGAGGTGTTGGGTGATAGCTTGGACTTGTTGATCTCTGAGGTCTTTTCCAACCTTATTGATTCTGTGATTCTACTTTGAAGACACTTGGATGATATACTCATAGAGGTGTCCTTTCTTTGGTCTCTTCTTCTTTCCTTTTCTGACTCTTCCATATCCTTGTTGTGACAAAGGGGTTTGAAGAGCACACAGCATTGAAAGTGTAGGGGTATTATGGATTTACTTGGCAACATAATAATGCTTTTTGTGTTATTTTCTATTTCTTCCTCAAGAATCACTAATTTTAAATAGTTTCTTTGCCTTTCTGCAATAGAAAATAAAAGGCTGCATTACAGGAGCCTCCAAGAACTCTACTATAGTGAGCACTGACAAAAATAATACATTAGAATAATGTTGTCCTGATGAATGGTAGGATGATGCACTGTCTGAACTAATGATTAGAAGAGTTGCTTCTCCCTATTTAATGAGACACAATGATGTAAGCAGATTCGACAGCTAATTCCTGAGAGGCTGCCTGCCCCTTGTTGAAAGGCTTCCTCGCCTAATGTTTTAGATGAGAGAGAGAGGCCACTTACATGGGTGTTTTCTTGCTCTGCAGGCAGCCAATTATTGCCTATCACATCTCACACAGCTGCTATTTTGCACACACAAGCCCAGGCAGATGTCACATCTTATTTTCACAACTCCAACCAACCGGTCAACGCAAATGTGGAAAACGCAATATTCCAGGCTTGCAGGTAGAGACTGCATTACCACTAACCATAATATTCTCCCCTGTGTTATGGAGAAGTCTAACTATTAACAGTAACATAAGCATGTAGCTAATGTCATACTGAGCAACAAGCTAAGGATTATATGTCCAAATACTCATCACTCTGAAGTTTCAGCTATATATGGAGAAATGTGGTTTACTTCCAAATGCTCAATGTAGAAATGGGCTCAGATAAATGTTTTAAACTCTTCTTAAAGCTTCAAAAGTGCAAATTCAGATTTCTGATCTAGGAGTATCTTGGTTTGTAATCACTGCACTATACTCTGTGATCAAGTGCCTGCTACAGATACTTGATTATATGTCATCGGCTGCTCTCCAGCTTTGACTGTGGGTGGTGAAGTTCTCGCCTTGTGTGAAACGCCAATAAAGTTCCTGCAATAATATCTCTCAGTTTTAAAGACATTTTTATCAAAGCTTATAGAAATAAAGAACCAGTGGTGTGACTGAGGGTTTGAGATAATTATCTGAAAATTGACAAGAATCTCAAATCCATTTCTTTTCCATAGTCAGTAGTTCAGTTTGAAATGAACATCCAAAGTTTAGATTTCCTAAGCAGCTCTCTGAGTTTTTTCTCATACAATGTTTTTGGTTTCTCTGAGAGACCAAATCCCACTGTGCCTCAAACATAGCCCCTGCCTCCCTGGGCCTGCACTCACATGAAGGTTTGCTGGTGTTTCCGTGCGTAGCATCACTGTGGGAGTGAGCAGGGGCATCTTCTATGGAAACAGAAGAAACTGGGGAGACTAAAAGAGAAGCCTCCTGCACGTATCCTGTCTCACCACGTAGTAAGACCAGGAACATGCTGACTTGAGTGCAGCACTCAAAGATACAGAAGCTCAGCACCCAAAGGAAGCTGAAGGAATCAAGACATTACAGACCGAATGCACATACACAGAAGTCAATTTGCCTTTGAACTTTGTTTTCCATGGGGCCATCAACATAAATAAGAATGGTTTAAGCTGTTGTAATACACTCCAGCTTGTACTGAATAAAGGACTCTTTCTGGAGGGCGCTGGGATCAATTTAATATACGGGAACACCTGCCATACTTTGAACACACTAGCTAGTTCATTTTATGTTTTGAGCCTTAGTGGAATTACAACCACCTATAGTGAGGAAAATCACTTTCTGATTGAATTCTTAGAAAAATACCATTATTATATTTTCATAGTGTCATGAGAGACTGAGTGGTTTTCCCTCAAAATGTTGCTATCTGTGTTTTTACAGACATTTCTATAAGTAATGGTCACATATTCTGATTTGATCAGGAACTTAAAGTTGGCACATAGATGGATTTTATGTATTATTGGCATACCATCTGCCTACAGGGCATTTGTTTCATTGTTTTTAACAATATATATATTCTATGCAGGGATTTTACCAAGTAGCACCAATGATTCCCATGTCAAAATCAAATTAAAAGGGACACAGATTACTTTATTTTCTAGCCCCACTGGCTGAGTAGAATAAAGAAGGCATTAGTTCAATTTTAATTACTGATAAAAATCATGTGTTACATAAAAGCTCTCTCTACTGAGAAAATGTGATTTGGAGCTTGTTTTTAAATACAGACAACCAAGGAATATCGTTTAGCCTACCTGTTGTCAAGTGCAGAGCCAAAGTATCTAAGAGAAATTGGTGACTGGGTGATATTGGCAGTCTGTCTGCTTTAATCTCGTATACTCCTCTCTCCCCATCTCTAAGGAGATACATGTGCTCATTACCTTTAGAGGGTTTTGTTCTTGGAAAATTTGTATTATGGGATTACAACATTAAGGGTAGTAAAATACACCCTATAAAAACACAGGATGAAAACCTCCACATCTCTGACCGAACTTGTCTTTTCTTTTTTTTTTTTTTTATGAACCTTCTTAAACACTGGATTTAAGATGGCATCAGCTTTTGAACAGCCTTTTCTCTTTTACATGGCCCTGCTGGTAATTTCTATAGCTTGTGTCATCATGATCCATTGTATCTTCATTAAAACAAGTAATAGGCAGATCTTTGCAAAATTAGGTGAATCATCTTGTCATAACTCAGGATTAATCAGGTCACATGTTTGTGTTATACAGGATGAGTAACTGCACAGCAGTGACTTCTAACTGTTCTCTGAAGCAGTCATGAACAGTGGGAAGGTGCAGCTCTGTTCATTAGGAGCCCTGAGGCTGGGACAGGCAGAAGAATCCCAAATGTTCTTCTCCCTCTCTGACAAATGACAGACATCCCGCAAAGGTCTTACATGGATTACTAGATGTATACAGGGTAAGATCTTATTAGCTGTGCCTATTGTCACAGTTAATCGTGTGGGGATTTGATCTTGAAATGGTGTCAATCTACACAGCCTCATTGAATAAATTAAGAAAGACTCATTGATAGTGACTGAGGAGCAGAAGAGTGCTCTACAAGATAAATAACTTCTTGTGGAAACCATTACATGACTCTCCTAAGGCATTTCAATACCACAGGGATGAATAAAATTGGAAGAAATTAATGTTACAAAATAAAGGCTATATTGGCATGCTTGGCATTATACACATATATACACACTGAAAACCAGAAATTATTTGGACTCCTGAGCCTGTTAACTAGAGACTTACAAATCCTGTCTCTCAAAGTTCTTCACCGAGAGAGTGATTTGCCATTGGAATGGGCTGCCCAGGGAGGTGGTTGAGTCGCCGTCCCTGGAGGCGTTCAAGAGGGGACTGGATGTGGCACTTGGTGCCATGGTCTAGTTGTGAGGTTGTGGTTACAGGTTGGACTCGATGATCTTCAAGGTCTCTTCCAACCTTGGTAATTCTATTCTATTCTATTCTATTCTATTCTAAACAAAAGCATGTAGCTTGTCCCAGGGAGAAGAAACTGCCAAGAGTTACCACATCTGGTTCGCATCACACAGGAGTGTTTCTAGGATTGTTCCTTTAAAGTGTTGGGAAATTGTAGATAGAAATGCTTCAAATCTTTCTGAAGTGCAAGTAAAATGCAATGACATTTGTGAGGATGCAGCACTGTAAGTAAGGCATTTAGTTAGGTCAGAACTTGAAGACGATCAGTACTTGTAATGCCAAAGCTCAGCAAGTGTACTGACAATCAGATAGTGATCCTTAAAACACAGAGTCTAGTAACCATATTATTATTCCAGAAGGGCATACAGTGTGACAATACCTCATTTCTTGGCTTTCCTTTCTGAAACAACAGCTCAATCAAACACACTCTGTATCTTGACATCACTGTGTCCTTTGATAGCTGACACCCTGTTAAGCTATGGGTAAAGCTGACAGACTCACGGCCAAAGACCTTTGAAGTAGCGCAAAATGGTTGAACATTCATCAGCTGATGAATATGTCTACTGTAGACTCTCTCTGCTTTTCCTGAGCTTTCAAATGTAGCCTTCACTGGGAGAAAAGTTTCCAAGACAAATAGATTTTCTTTTACTTGAAAGAAATTATCTTTGAAGTCCAGTAAATGTTCATTGTATTGGATAAATATATATATGGACCTTTACAGAAATAAGTTACCTTTCTTATAGAATCATAGAATGGAATCATAGAATTGTTAGGGTAGGAAGGGACCTCAAAGATCATCTAGTTCTAACCCCCTGCCATGGGCAGGGACACCTCAAACTACATCAGCTTGCTCAGAGCCACATCCAGCCTGGCCTTAAAAACCTCCAGAGATGGGGCTTCTACCACCTCCCTGGGCAACCTGTTCCAGTGTCTCACCACCCTCATGGGGAACAGCTTCTTCCTAACATCCAATCTGAATCTACCCATTTCTAGTTTTGTTCCATTTCCCCTAGCCTATCATTACCTGGCACCTTATGAAGTCCCTCCCCTGCTTTCTTGTAGCCCACTTAAGATACTGGAAGGCCACAATAAGGTCTCCTCAGAGCCTTCTCTTCACCAGACTGAACAACCCTGTAGCAGTTTGGGTATTTCCTACCATAATTCTCTGCACCACTCTAAGATCCAGTGCGGGGTCTGGTACTTCCTCTTTCTTCCCCTTGCCGGCACCTGGTAACCGGGGAGACATCTTCTGGCCATGGGCCTGGCTAGGCCCAAGGCCAGGGGGACGGGCAGTCTCAGATCTGGCCAGCTGAGACTAGCCTAGCAGTGGCGGGGGGAAGAAGGAGCCCTGGGGGCCTTGGGTGTACCCTCAGGTGGGGATGGGATGTTTCTGGGTCTGCTTTGGGGTTTCTTTTGTCACTGCTTCTGGCTCTCTGTGCACAGCCACCGCTTTCCATTTAAACTTTCCATCACTTTTGCAATCCGTTTGTCTGAGCCGTTATTTCTGCCCGTGGTGGGGAGGGGGTCTGCCTCAACCCATTACAAACCCCAACTCTCAGTCTGTCCTCATAGGAGAGGTGTTCCAGCCCTCTGATCATCCTCATGGCCTTTCTCTGGACACACTCCAGCACATCCAAATCCTTCTTGCAATAGAGGCTCCAGAACTGGACACAGTCTCACCAGACAGAGTAGAGGGGGAGATTCACCTCTCTCGATCTGCTGGCTATGCTTCTCTTGATGCAGCCCAGGATGCGATTGGCTTTCCAGGCTGCAAGTGCACACTGGGTTCATATTGAGCTTCTCATCCACCAGCACCCCCAAGTCCTTTTCTTCAGGGCTGCTCTCAAGCCAATCACTGCCCAGCCTATGTGGGTGCTTGGAATTGCCCCAACCCAGACAGGTGAGACAGAATACTAGTTTTCTGAAGATAATAGAGCAACACAATTTCTGTTAGAGTGGTTTTGATAAAATAAGGTAAATTCTGCTATGGATACTGCTTCCCATTATGATGAAAGGCAGTCATTCATTCACATTTACTGGAGGGACACCCATCATACTTGGTGCCACTGTTAAAAATGACATTTTAACAATAAATCTGCTTCATTTCAGAACAAAAACATGGTTTGAAAGAAAAGTCTGGGGACAAACCGTGCTCCAACTGTGCTTTACTGCTGCCATCTTCTGACACCCAGGTTAAACTGCAGGCTTTATAAAGAATGAAGTTAGCTTAGACTATTTTTGCCTGATGTGCTTTCCAGTAAATGTCATTCTATTGATGATAAAGCAGAGTAGGATTACAGATACGTGCCTTTGACTTGCACAGAATACTTAGCAAAGGGAACCATGGCTGTACGAAGGCTCCAGAGACTCCAGGAAAAAAGGCAATTTAAAAGGAATTCTGAATCTTGGTTAGATGCACCCCAAAAAGAGCATACAGCTACAAAGAGAGAGACTAATGTCCTTTTTTGTGAATTCTTCTTGTTAATCATTATGATACAAAGTTACCTTTTTAATCAATGGGTTGGGCTGTTGAATACATTTCTACAAGAATCTGTGAATTTCAGTTGCTGACCATCAACCACCTTCAAAGATTTTTGGCCATTTGGAACATGACTACAATGTAAAACCAGCTCATCAAACACAGAAGGATTCAAAAGAGGGGAAAACCTGAAGCCCTTCTACCACAGGGAGGGGAAAAGACCATGGTTTAATTATACATATTTACTAGAGCTTCCTGTTAGTTTTGACTGTGTAGAACCACGATAAGGGATGATAGGAAATCTTAAGATAGGTATAGTTGCTGTGAACTTCATATGAATAGCATTACATTTACGTATCCTTCACAATTAGATACAATACAATGCACCAGGTTGAAAGAGACCTTCAAGATCATCACATCCAACCCATCAACCAATCCAACCCACCTAAACAACTAAACCATGGCACCAAGCACCCCATCAAGTCTCCTCCTGAACACCTCCAATGAAGGTGACTCCACCACCTCCACGGGCAGACCATTCCAATGGGCAATCACTCTCTCTGTATAGAACTTCTTCCTAACATCCAGCCTAAACCTGCCCTGGCGCAGCTTGAGACTGTCCTCTTCTTCTGGTACTGGCTGCCTGGGAGAAGAGACCAACTTCCACCTGTCCACAACCTCCCTTCAGGTAGTTGTAGAGAGCAATAAGGTCACCCCTGAGTCTCCTCTTCTCCAGGCTAAGCAACCCCAGCTCCCTCAGCCTTTCCTCATAGGGCTTGTGTTCCAAACCCCTCACCAACTTCATTGCCCTTCTCTGGACATGCTCCAGCAAGACAACATCCTTCCTAAACTGAGGGGCCCAGAACTGGACACAGTACTCGAGGTGCGGCCTAACCAGTGCAGGGTACAGGGGCAGAATGACCTCCCTGCTCCTGCTGGCCACACTCTTCCTGATGCAGGGCAGGATGCCATTGGCCCTCTTGGCTGCCTGGGCACACTGCAGGCTCATGTTCAGCCTACCATCGACCAGTAACCCCCAGGTCCCTCTCTGCCTGGCCGCTCTCCAGCCACTCTGACCCCAGCCTGTAGCAATGCAATGATTTAGATGGAGGCTTTACAGCATCCATGTGCCATGTCTTACTCAGACACTTGGACTCCTGTGCTTTGACTCTAAGAAGAAGTCGGGCAATGAATACAGAAAAAACTCTGGGCCAAAGGCTATGGCCAGATTACTCTGACACCAGAATACTCACATTCCTCTCCCCAAGCAATGCTTGACTTGCAGCCACTTTGTTTACGCCTGCCTTGCAGCACACTCAGTTAGTGCAAGCTTCAATGCATTGACAGTTTCTTTGAATCATTCGTGCTGGAGCCTTGGAAGAAAGAGTATCATGGGATTAATCTGTGCTTCTTAAAAATCAAAGTCCAGGCAAATTCATCCACAGCTTGATTGAAATCCTATAGAGCAGCTGATTTCCTGATAACCTCTAAAATATGTTTGCCTTTGCAAAGGCAGATGGAGATACATGAGGATGGTTTCGTTTTTATTTCAAAGGTAATTACTTCCAGTTCTCACTAAAGTTATCCCAGTCTCAGCAACGAGACAAGGCAGCACATCAGATATCCAGCAGGCTCCAGTCAGCCCTCATGCTGATGTAGAAAGACAGTCCACTTCTAATTGTTCTTCAGTCCTGCTCTACATGACAAAACCTAGTCTTCCCACTGGTTTGGTGCTGTTGGAGATCCTGATATGTTTACTGAGAGCCTGTTTCACACAAGCCCATTTCTCAGAGGATGCTGGCAAACATCTCTTGTGATATGGTACCACCTATGAGCTACAGCTGGTTTCTAGCAAGTGGTTCAGACCAAAGCCTCCTAGAGAATGTGGTTAAAAGGAAATGGTTCATCTTTATGCCTGATTACAGCAAGGACTGGTTCTATATCATTCATCATACCCATCAGCCAGGTTATTTTAAGGACTGTCTGATGCTTTCTTTTGCAGTGTATTTTAAGGCTCTGGTTTGTATCCCATTTTTTTTTACAATGTGTTCCTTCCTGCTCACCTCTTCTGCCTTTCTCCTCTAACATAACAAATGCTTGCTCTCCTTTGTGTTCACATTCAACATTTATATAAACAAAACCTGAAATTTTATAGATAAGAAATCTATACACATTTGATTGTTCTCCACTCTATATCATATTATAAACTTCATGGATGAAATAATGCCTCGTGGATTGGTGTAGCCTCTGTCAGACCCCAATCCTGTTTGGAAACAATAGGTTTAGAATCTCATACATTGTTAATTTTAGGGATAAGAAATAGATAGAGATTTTGCAGGACTGGGACTTAGTTTTGTTGGAAATTCCACTTAACTCCTTTGTTTAGCAGAAATCAGTTTCCTCTTTCTTTTCTTTCCATACCAGCAAAATCTCTATCAAAGTAACAATCCCACGTGATTTACTGGCACTTTGGACCAATGCCAGCTTTGTTTTAATCCCAGCTGCTGTTTTATCCTGAGGGTATTTCAGTTCATAGTAAAGTGCACAGCATGGTCCCCAGAATCACATGTGAGCACAGATTTTTGATATTTGTTTTCAGTCCCTTTGTTTTGTCCCTCATGGCAGAGCTCTGCTGGTCCTCAAACTTGACCAATTTGATTACATTTAAACTATCTTTAAACAGATGCATCCCCTGGGTGAAACTTCTTCCCTGATTAGTCTGGATGGGAAGCATCTGTCTTCCCTCTGGTAATGAGTTCCTAAAACCAAAGCACAAAGACAGGCACTGGTCATGTCGTGTGGCATTGGCTGAAGTCCAGCAAGCATGTGGTTCAGCAGTGAAACTTGAATTTGGGCAGGCTGACCCAAATACAGTAGCACAACCACCCTAAAAACGCAAAAATCAACCCCAGGGCAACACACCTCCAAACACAGTGCTCTCAAGCTGTAGCAATGCTTTTGTCCTTAGTGATGGGGAATGTATCAACAATGTGGTAAATGTTGCAATCCAAAACACATCAAAAGTACCATTATCGGCAGAGAGCTACTGCCACAGCAGAATCCACAGCATATTTATGTTCACTTCTGTCCCCTATCCTGACCCAGAGTCTGGCTCTGCTCTGTGCTGGGATCTGTTCCCTCCTCTCCTAGGGCCAAAATGTGTCCAACTTTTCAGCACCATAGAGGGGATGCAATCATGTCCCACACACCTCTTCCTGCCAAAACTGTACCTTGTAGGACTCCCTGGCAGTCCTTTGAGAAAAGGGTGAAGCAGAGTAGAGGTGAGTTATGTCCTAGAGCCATGGGAGAAATGGGGAGGGGAGAATTGGAGGTGTTCTGCCCTCCAAAATGGGATGTAGAGAAAGAAGAGAATCCTGATGCACAGTACAGACCTGTGTTAGGTTTGCCAAAATGGGGTGAATCACCCAGGGACTGGTCTTCTGCTGGGGGAAGTGGATGACTCTGGCAAGAAGAATTCCAACCCCTGGCTGTGGTTTCACCTTGGAGAGAACCAGCTGACTCTGGAGATGCATCTGGGATTAAAATGAAATCTATGTGATGTGAGCTGTCTGTCACTGGACTGTGCAGATGTACCCTAAACCTACACTATCCAACAAAGAGATCACTGGACTGCAAGCACTTCTGCTTTGACTCCAACCTGATCTTACAAAATCAGTGTTCCAATTCATGTCTGGAAATGGGGTGGTCTTCTGCCTTTCAGTGATTTTGTGCCCCACAAACTTGGCTGTTTCCTTCCCAAATTATCCTGCTGTCAGGTGTGCACCCTCTCCCAGACCAGGTAGGCCAATTACCCTAAACCAGTCCAGTTAGATGATATGCTTGGTGTGGTGCAAGCTGGTCCCCAAGGACACAGGGACAAAGAGAGGTGGCCCTGCTGCTGTGCACTAGTGAATCTGTTGTTTATGAGGCATATGAGCTAAGCAGTCCATTAGAAGACAAACACCTTGATGGTCCAGTGACATCCTAAGGATGTGGACCTGATGTAGCCTCACAGCATGAGAGAGGGTCTGGAGAGGCCAGAGCAGTGTTTCCCTGCTGCCAAGAAAAATTCAAAGATATATGGATAAAAAAGTCTCACAAGATTCAGGCTTGATTACATACCAAATCCTTTGATGGGTCTCATAGCTAGGAAACTGAGCTGGGGATTCTCCAGGGCAGACGGCATCAAGGGCTGATTGCTCCCTGGAGGGGAGTGTATCAGGAGAACTCTCCATGTGACATTTCATCTGGTTTTCATTTTCCTTAATTGCCAGGTGTGTTCTGCTGTTGTTAGTTCAAGCACCACTACACCCACATCCCTGTAACTCCTGAGAGGCCTTTCTCACTTACAAGCTGTTATTTCCCAGATTTGCTTCTCATCCTTGTTGTTTTGGTCTCCTCTCACATCCATTTCTCTACAGCATTGAAGCAGTCAGTGAAAAGACAAGGTTAGCACAGACCTCGATGATGCACAAACCTGGGACCCAACCAGCAATGCCAGCTCTGGCAGGAAAGTGAGTCCAAGGAAATTTTCAACACAAAAGTGTCATTTCAATAAAACAGAACAACTCCAGAGTGGTTCTTTTAGTGAGGTAGCATCATGCTCACTTGAGAGAGAAAGCCCTGGGGGCGAAGAGGTGAGCTGTTTGCACACATTTGGCACAGAGCATGGCCTCAGAGACTCCCCTTCCCCTCAAAACACAAGATTGTGAACCTCTGGGTTACAGCTGCTGGCTCAAATACACTGTGCTGGAGGCAAACAAGTTTTGGAAAAATGGAGCATGTTCTGTCCTTGCTGGAAGAGTTTTAAAGCAGCAACTGCCATAAAGTGATAGTGGGAAGCAAAAGTAATTTTAGTCAATTTACAAGTGAACTCATCCTCTTTGTCCCGACTGCTGTTTACAGAATACATCTGTGGGTTACATATTAGCAGGGGAAGCTTTAAGCTTGTGCAACAGGCATAATTGTGCGTGGTATCTATGGGCATCTTTCCCTAAGATGCAACATGCTGGATGCTGTTGTGGTTTCCTACTTGTCCACAGGCACATACACTGAAGAGACCAACCCCCACCTGGCTACAACCTCCCTTCAGGTAGTTGTAGACAGCAATAAGGTCTCCTTTGAGCCTCCTCCAGGCTAAGCAACCCCAGCTCCCTAAGCCTCTCCTCATAGGGCTTGTGCTCCAAACCCCTCACCAGCTTTGTTGCCCTTCTCTGGACACCTTCCACCAACTCAACATCTTTCCTAAACTGAGTGGCCCAGAACTGGACACAGTACTCAAGGTGTGCCCTAGCCAGTGCTGAGTACAGGGGCACAATGTACTCTGCATTGGTTAGGCCACACCTTGAATACTGTGTCCAGTTCTGGGCCCCTCAGTTTAAGAAGGACATCGAGACACTTGGACGTGTCCAGAGAAGGGCAACTAGGCTGGTGAGAGGCCTTGAGCACAAGCCCTGTGAGGAGAGGCTGAGGGAGCTGGGGTTGTTTAGCCTGGAGAAGGGGAGGCTCAGGGGTGACCTCATTGCTCTCTACAACTACCTGAAAGGTGGTTGTAGCCAGGAAGGGGTTGGCCTCTTCTCTCTAGCAACCAGCACCAGAACAAGGGGACACAGTCTCAAGCCGCGCCAGGGAAAGTTTAGGCTCGAGGTGAGGAGAAAGTTCTTCACCGAGAGAGTCATTCGCCATTGGAATGTGCTGCCCAGGGAGGTGGTGGAGTCACTGTCCCTGGATATGATCAAGAGGGGATTGGCACTTGGTGCCATGGTCTAGTCATGGGGTCTGTGGTGTCAGGTTGGACTCGATGATCTTTGAGGTCTCTTCCAACCTTAGTGATACTGTGATACTGTGATACAATGACTTCCCTGCTCCTGCTGGCCTGATACAGGCCAGGATGCCATTGGCCTTCTTGTTCCAACCTAGTTAATTCTATTCTATTCTATTCTATTCTATTCTATTCTATTCTATTCTATTCTATTCTATTCTATTCTATTCTATTTAAATGCCTGCCACAAGTAGGCCAGAGCTAAATGTTGCTGTGATGGTGACAGGGGATGTCAGCTCCTCTAGCCCATCTGGATCAGATACCACAGAGCTTTGCAAATTCTAAACAAACCAAGATTATTTGGGGAAAAAAGATAATAAACCATACATAAAGAAGGCCACAACAAAATGGATTTTAAGAAGTAGTTAAGATGAAGTGGAAATATAAGTGATACCTGCCAGCAGCATCCCTGCACACAGGGTTGTCTGTCTTGGAGGTCTCCCTGTCTGAGCTGATGTCTCTCTCTGGTTTAGCTGCTGCTAAAGTGCTCAGCATGAAGAAACAGGGTGGACTGGCATCCATGGGCCAGGTGCTTTTTGACCACATCAATGAGCTCTCACACTACTTCAGCTGAGATCCTGAGACAAACTGAGCAACCATAGCTTCATTTACCTCTCAGAAACAGGTACCATGGCTGAGAAGCTGTACATTAAGCAGACAGCAATTACATGAGTCATGCACAGAATCATATTAATTTAATCAGATGCTAAGAAAAGAGAAAAGAAAAACTCAGAAAATATGCAAGGTTATTGTCCATGACATTGCTCCCTGGCACCTAGAGCAGCACTCAGCTCTTGGACAGGGAGACGGATGGATTATGTAGATAAGGACAAATCAAATGCCACGTAGCTGCAGGAAGAGCAGATAGAGTTTACCCTGGAGCTGCTGGAATTAATGGACCAATGACAACCATCATGGAAAATGCACCAAACAAGGAGGTTTCAAGCTGAGAGAATCCAAAATATAAGGGGAAAATAGCACAGGGCTGCAGGCATGTAATCTGTTTGCTGGAAAACAGCCCCAGTCTGAAATCACTGTCATTCCTCAAAATTGGCTTCCCCTTTATGACACTAAAATATCTTTCAGATACTCAGTACATGATGACTTGTAGAAACCCCTGTTCAGTATATACTCATGTATGTATTTACCTTTACATGAGTATTAATCAATAGAGTGTGAGTGTCTTCTGAAATGTTCTTCAAGACTCCTGACCTGAATCTGTCCACCCTTCTGGACAGAAGGGGTAGCAGTCCATATATGAAAGGGACTGTAGATCTCTATCACATCCTGGAAGGAATGAATGTTTACATGTAATCTTTAACAGATGGGAATATTAATGTTTTCATTTTATGGATTTTATGTGTAGTAGAAGTAAAAGCTCTGCGATAGGGATAAAATTCTGGTCTCTTAAGGAGAAAATCTCTTTTCTCCAGTTCAAGTGGAGAAACCTTCATGAAAGGCATGATTTGCAAGAGGAGAGGAAGTAATAGCACCAGAACCCACGAGTGAATTACAAGAGGAGTAGTAGAGAGAGCATGTCATATGGTACCGACATTTTAGTGGGAGGGAGGGAAGGAAGGGAGAAAGGGAGGAAGGAAGGGAGAAAGGAAAAAAACACCTCTGGTATTAGAGACAAGAGTTGGAAGTAGCAACAAAACCCCAGCTGTGTCACAAAACTACTTGAGGTGGGCTTTTTGATGCAACAAAATCCTGGAATGCATCCACTGAAGTGCATACTGTAAAATTAATCAGTCATGACCTGTGCTTCGATCTTTCTTTCTCCTTCCCCATTATTCCAGACTTCTTATCTGAATACAGCTTGCCTCATGTTTAAATGACAAACTCTGCAGAGAGTGGAATGTGGACTTGAGGGGACTATGCAGCCAGAATGTTTGTTACTGCACTCAATGTCATTTACTTGTCTCCTCTCCTGGAGTTACCCATCCTGTCAGGTGATGAACAACGAGTGCGTCTGGAGCAGTTTCAAGCTGTGCCAGGGGAGGTTTAGGCTGGATGTTAGGAAGAAATTCTACACAGAAAGAGTGATTTGCCATTGGAATGTGCTGCCCAGGGAGGTGGTGGAGTCACCATCACTAGAAGTGTTTAAAAAGAGACTGGATGAGGCACTTAGTGCAATGGTTTAGTTGATTAGATGGTGTTGGGTGATAGGTTGGACTTGATGATCTCGAAGATCTTTTCCAACCTGGTTAATTCTGTATTTGGTATTCTGAAATGAAGTAGTGTTCACTGATGAATGACATGGGAGAAATATGGAAAATTTGCAGCCTCTGTAGCAAAAGGGAAGACCTTTCCCAAGGTTTTGCAGAGAACTTCAATTTTCCTTGAAATACCAGGCAGGAATGTGCAGAAGAGGAAACAAATACTAGGGAAGATCATGCACTAAAGGAGAAAAAGCACTTCTGGAGAGTGTTCCTTTAGAGAAACTGCAATAGCAAACACAGCAATCCAAAGAAGTTTATAGGATTTGATGATGCTGCTCCAGAGTAATAGTCCTCTTGAAAGCACTGCTGTTAGCTGATCAGTTTGGTGATGTTTCTCCTGACCCTGTGGCAGTCCCAGTTGAGATAAATGAAGGCAAACCACTTTCTGAGCTGAGCTTTGTCAACCTGGTTTTATTTTTGTGCTTTGAAAAGACTCCAAATCAGGTCAGGATTAGTAACAGTTGCTGGGATTTAAAAAAAAAAAAAAAAAAACAAAACAACAAAACAACACAACCCTGTTAGCAGTGACCTACCAAGGAAAACAAAAACAGAACAAAAAATTGGCTTGTGCCTTTGCATGTGCTTTTATTTCTAGATAAAAAAGCAAGGCATAAGAGGATTGGGACTGCTTCTTATAGCCCTTAAATATACCTATATAAATAAAATATCTTTTCCTATTTTTGCTAAAGAATTTGTAGGATTCCAAACTGTTAGCTGAAATGGCAGAATTATCCAATCTTTTAACAGGAGTGTATCTTCTCCTACACATTTTTAGGCATTTCAATGAAACAGAATAAAAATCCCCAAAGGACTTTAATAGTCTTAATAAGAAATTACTCCTCTCAGCAAAACAGTATATATATATGTATTAGTATAATACACACACACACACATATACATATATATATGTTACTCTAGTTATCCAGCAAGTCTATTAGGACAAGACCTGAAGTTATTATTAAAAAAAAGGCAAAATAATATAATTGGATAAAAAGGGGGAAACCTTTTAGATCTGTTCCACGCAGCATAAACAAGGGAGAAAAGCAAACATAATTCTCTTTTCTCCTTGACAGGATACCCTTAGATGGAGCTCAAGACAATTACTAGAGATGAGATATGGGGGGGGAAATGGGTCAAAGCCTGAGAAGAGAAGGAAAGGGAAAAGAGAGTAATTTTCCTTCTGTTTTTCTATTTAGATATCTATTGTCTTCACTGTTACACGTGACTGACACAGACAATCTTGTGGCCTAATCATGAAATGAGACATAGACCCATAATGGATGCACTGAGTTTACTACAAGAGAAATTCAACAGTGTTGATCTTGCTGATAGATGGCAACTGAGGCTGAATATTAAATGAAACATTCGTTAAAAAACTCCCAAAGCAACCAATAAATGCTCTATACATCTAGGCTGAATGTGATCAGAGCATGACAGCTGAAAGGGCTACTACACAAAAGACAAGCTGTAAAATGCTGTGCAGCAATTGACTAACAAAAGCTCACATGCAGAAGGCACAAAAGAAGAGAACTCAGAGGAAATCATAGATTTTAGTGTAAAATCTCTATTCATGCATTTTAACTCTGAGAATTATATCCCAAAGCATCTAGTTAATGCACTCACCCTAATGGACCTACTTCCGTGGCTACACTCCACTTCCTGTGCTTGTGACACAGAGGGCCAAATTCTGCCTGTGGGTACAGGACTTGGGTTTCATCACTGAAATAACTCTGAAGTCTATGGTGCTCCTTTATAATGCAAATGAAAAGATAAAGGCCAAGCTACCTTTATTTCTCCACTGTTTGTTTGGGGGGGAGTTTGGGCAAGTCTACAACCCCTGAGCCCCGCACAGGGCAATCTGTCCACAGCAGGCTCACTGTGGCTGTTCTTTGCTGTAAAACCAAATAACTCAGGACCTGCTGGACAAAACAAAAATCCCAGTGAAGTGCAGTACTTCTCAGAAGCCTGCAGGGGTGATTGCAAACCAAAAAAAACATAAATAACTGGACAAGAATGAGCTCTGTTGAGAGAAGAATTTGGCCCCTCGTGGACATTAAGTGCTCCTGCAAGCCAAGGAGAGGCAGTGCTTGGGGCACCACCAGAGAGCTGTATTCTGTTGCATTTGCATTGCAATTGATTTCTAAGCATAATGCACCAATTCAAGCACACTCTTCCGGGGGACTTAGCACTTGGGCAGACTTACTAGCTAAATAGATGTATTTCCCCCTCCCTTTTCCATCCACACACTCCCTGCTCCAGCACTGCATCCTTGGCAATGCAGACAGCTGCCTACAGCATGGCAGTGAGGCTTCCCTTTGGCAAGATGGGAGAAGCCACAGTCCTGCACAGCAACTAGGCAGAGCAGTCATTATGTAAGGGCCCATCATTTGGTCACCCTTGCAAACTGCCTCAGCAGTCTCTCCCATCCACAACGTGCTCTTGTCAGGAGGGCCAGCCCAGAGTGGGAGCTGCCCCTGAGTAGGGGCTTAGCTCCCTTTTCACTCCTGGGCTGCCTATTCCTCTGCATGGCCTGCAAAACACTAAGAGCCAAGGCAGGACTGTGACAAATTGTGCCATACACTTCAGGCCAAACTTGGCAAGGGACAACTGGAGAGTGTCATGAGTTGTTCCAGACTATTCCTCATTAGCAGTTGGAAGACAATGGAAACATCATTCACTAGAAGAGAGAAAGTTCAGCTTGGAAGACTCAGTCTCTTCTCAGGCCCATGTTCAATACTGGGAGAAATCAGTAATTCCTGATCCTAAACACAAAAGACGCTGTGTGGGACTGCTGCCTTTGTACAATCTGCAAGAGTGGGAATTTAGTCCCCAAGAAGGTTTTAGCTAGATAAACATTTTTTTCCACATTCAAAAATTCCTTTTCCCCATTGTGAAAATCTATGATTAATTCCCTACCACACCTCTTTCTGCAGCCTTTACTCAACAAGTGTTTGTACTCCTCCCTCCACCCCTGTCAGGTTTTTTCCCAGCACATGCCCCTTGGAGCTGCAGAGGGACTGAAGCATGCCTGTGTGCAGGGCTCTGGCAGCAGCAGGAGAAAGCAGCAGCAGCACCAGGTCCCCAGGAGGAGCACGCATCAGGAAGCCAATCAACTTAGCGAGGCGAGGAGATGGCAGCTTGTGTGCAGCAGTCAGTCCTGCCATGCCACATACCAGGGTCAGCCCCTGGAGTTTGGCTCCTGAGCTCACTGCCTGCAGGGGCGGGCTGGGCTATGGGTACAGCCTGCACTGTCCAGAGGCATTTATTAAATAAGCCTTTCAGTGCTTGAATGTGTTGGGCACATCAGCCACAAGTCAAAATAGTTTTACAGAAAAGGATATTTTCCTGCTTTGACAAGCAGGTGGCTTGTGTGCTCTTCACCTAAGATCAGAGATTGGAGCAGAGCTCAGCACCCAAGAGGCCAGCAGGTGCTGGCAATATGGCAGAGCAGTGTGAGAGGGCAGTATGCCAGGGCAGCATAGCAAGGCACAATGGCAGGGCATCATGGTAAGGCAGTGTGGCAGAGCAGCACAGCAGGGCAGTGGTGCATTCCATCCACATACCATCAGCGAGCAGCCAAGAGAAATCTGCCTGATCCACCAATCCAATGCAGGCAGCGAAAAGATGGCGTCAGAGCTGCAGCCTGACCCCGACTCCCAAAGGCCTCTGGCAAAGGTTCCCAAAGTGGTGGGTTTAGGGCTGCATAATGGCTAAAGCTCAGACCGCATTTGAAACCCCCACTGCAATCCTCCTGTTGCAAGTTTTCAAGAATAATCTGAAATTCTCTCAAAAATGCTCTCAAAATGCATCATAACTTAAAAGTATCAGTAGAGAGGTGTGGACAGAGGTAGGAGGTAGGACAAACTAGAGCTGTGTAGCTACAGGTCTAATGGTTACCACTCCAAGCTATTGCACAAGGAACTAGAGTCTCCTGCCTCAGGTTGTCTGGGCTGGGAGCTCCTTTGCAGCTCTTGTGCCCAGCAGGGATTCTCCACAAACCACCTCCAGACAGATTTCTAGTGCTGCTAAAGCATCTCTATCATGCAGCCTGATATCTAGGGTTTTGTAGTCTGTATATTTAATGTTTCCTTCAATTACTTCCAAGCTAGGTGAAGAGAGGCTCTGAGGAAAAAAAAAGGAAAACAAATTAGTTTGGTGAAAACAAGAAATTGCAGTCATAGCAGGCAAACAAATCAAGTAGTGGATACCACAATTTCCTGTGTCTGTAGTGAGGCAGGTGGTGTGAAATTCAAAAGGGAGATGCACTTTTTTTTGACACGGTGTAGTAGATCTGGACTTTTTCTGCACAATTGCTTCAGGATCTACCATATGGTTTGTGGTGGGTTTCTAGGATGTTCAGGAGAACTGAGATAGGCTGTAGAAACAACCTCAGTGTCTCAGACAACATTTGTGGTCTCTGAATGGAGTTTGGATTACAGGTGATCAATCAGGAGAGGAAAGAGAAAAAAATTAGACTGAGTTACTACAGATTTGGTTGCTGGCAGCTGCCTTGCAATATGCAGTCCATGTTCTGAGAACCACTCAGACAGTGCTACCTGTAAAACCAGCAGCAAAACTCCTGTCAAGCTCCTTTACATCAGCCATAGCTCTGAAGGGTAAACAAGTTTATACAGAGGCCTGAGAATAATGTATGTGGCAGAAAGGTGTTGAAAACCATCCTCTGACCTAGCTGAGCAGTAGCTTCTCCTATGGTCCTAGGGATGCCAAAAATTGGTGACAATTTGTCCATGAAAAGATGGCCCTGGAGATGTCAATGTTTTACATCATCTATAGTTGGCATTAAAGTTAAGGAAGAGAGCTATTAGAAAAAACTTCCCAAAGCTGTGTGCTGGTTCCTCTTCAGGCCTCTTACAGAGTGATTACAGAGCTCCCGGGTGCTGGGGAATAACTCACAGCTTTCTAAGTGCATCTAATTCAATGACAAATGCCATTCCAGCAGCAGCAGAAGCTGTCCAGGTTTCCCCTCATTTGTGGGGCTTAGTTATAACAGCCATTAATGTACAATATCCATGCACATATTTACTCAAACTACTTGTGAGGGACAGGAGTGAAGAGAGACATCTGAGGAGATGATGGTCAGTGTGGGATGCCCAGCTGTTTCCTCATGGATGAGTTGTTTCATGACAATAAGCATGAGCTGACAGGAGAGCACCGCACTAGAGATTAATTGCTTCTAATGAGCACCACTGCAGCCCTCAGAAAAGGATAAACTCAGGACTGCTTTGGAAATTACAACACTTTAACCCTCTGTGGTCCTCTCACTGGAAGCTGTTTGGGCACCATATCCACACACCTGAAAAACAGAGAGAGTTTCTGCATAACTCTGGTGGCCACGGCAAAGTGAGAGTCAGGATCCCAGCTAGCTTGCTTGGGAGTAAGGGCTGCAGCATGATGCAAAATGTTGGTCCCATCATGACCTCCTAAACCCAGTGAGAATTTGCATAAATTTCTGGACAGTGTTATTTTCTAGTCCTGATGCAACCCCCGGTCCCTGAGCACTTAGCCTGCAGCAGCACTGCCAGCCAGGACTGCTCACATACCAGCGTAAATCAAGGCTAACTCCATAGACCGTAAGAAGCGCCTGCTGGGTTTACACTTCTGAATTGGAGCCTGGGCTTGGGTATCTGCCATCTGGAAGAGCTGTATGAAGTGACTCTCTCACACACTACTTTTTTTCCCCTTTTCCCTTTCTGTAGCTCTTTCTTTGTCAGTACATCTCTCATAAAAAGGGGGGGGGGTGGAGAAAAAGCACTAAAAGACAGAAACAGAGTGTTCTCGAGTTGTGGCAGCTCTCTGAGGTACCCATGAAAATAGAAACACACACTGGGTAGCTCAGGGTTTAGATCAGGTCAGCAGCTCAAGGTCAGCCACCATTTCTCTTTTAGGCAATTTCTGCAGGGTTCATCAAGCTTGCTATCAGGTTCATCAGAGTTCATCAGGTCAGTGCACAGAAGCACATCATCCTGTTGGAAAATCTCCTCCAAGCTTCCAGTGAACATAGGGAGAGGAGACAGCATGGCTTCATACATATGAGAGGAAACCTTCAGGCCAGAAGGGATCAGATCCAGCTGCACCCACACCCCTGGCACATGAGTTCAGGTTGGGCTCTAATGCCTAAGAGCTGGTGCCCCACAACAAGCCAAGTGTAGCTGTGTGGAGAGCCCTCAGGGATGGAGGCTCCCAGGCTGGCAGCACCAGTCCTTATGGTGGTCATCCACACTGGCATGAAAAGGAGGTAGAGAAGCAAATGAGATGTAAATTTTCCTAAAACAAATACATGTAGTTTCTGGGAACAGAGCAAGACCCAAGCAACTTGATCATTTGAGTTAACTGTCTTAGGTGGAAAAAGAAATTGTGCAAGAAAAAAAGTCAGCCACTGAGTTGTGCCAGGTTGGTGGAAAATCACTGCTGCTTTTCCTGGCTGTTTTTATGTCAGAACTGACCTACTTTTTGTGAATGCTAAAGAGGTGGCGGGGGGGTTTACTTAGCTGCAGAAGAACCAAGCTATCCCAGGCTGAGAAGAACTGGGGGGAATTTTCCTCATTTAAGTCAACTCGGATTTTAGCTTGTTGGGAAACTGTAGCTGGTGGATCTTGCTTTGTCTTCAGGCGCACGGACAGATCTTTTCTGGAGAGCAGAGCACAAATGGGTGATGACAGGGAGCCCTGTGGAGGAAGGCTAGGAGCTGTGTGCACCACCCAAAAGCTGGTTCAGGGCAGCTGTCGGTCACTGAGAGGCTGGTGACAAGAGAGCCCATTAAACAGGACACCAAATCACTGACCACAGAAAGATCTGATCTGTGACATCAAAAACCCTGAAGGTTTGTGCTGTGGTGTTCACTTAGACACATTCACCTTTCCCTCTGATCAAAGATAAGGCTAAGAAATGTTTTTCTAGGAACCCTCAAACTACAACCATTCCAAACAACTTTGCCCAATGCAACAGTTGCTCCACAAATCTTTCCTAAGGATTTTGATCTTGGTTAGGAGACTTGGGATTGTTAATGTTTTTTCTGAAAGCAGGAGAGGATGCTTTATTTCACCTGGTTGTTTTTGTGCTCTGAGACCATGGTCCATGGAATGACTGAGACCTGTAGTTTAGCTTTTCCTTAAGAGTTTCTACTAAACACACCCTAAATTTTCTAAGCTAAAAAAAACCCACTTCAGTTTGGAACATTTATTGTTAAAAATCATTTCAACTATATTTAAGTCATAAGGAAAAAAAAATTTACTTTTAAAATATTTTTTTTTTAACAAATACAGTAGTCATGTTCATACATAGATGAAAAAATATTTTAATCCATTCAAATGCATTGGTGTTTATATAGAATACAGTAGAATAGAATAGAATAGAATAGAATAGAATAGAATAGAATAGAATAGAATAGAATAGAATAGAATAGAATAGAATAGAATAGAATTAACCAGGTTGGAAAATACCTTCGAGATAATCAAGTCACCCAACACCATCTTATCAACTAAACCATAGAATCATAGAATCATAGAATCAGTCAGGGTTGGAAGGGACCACAAGGATCATCTAGTTCCAACCCCCTGCCATGGGCAGGGACACCCTACACTAGATCACGCTGGCCAGAGCCTCGTCCAGCCTGGGCTTAAACACCTCCAGGGACTGGGCCTCAACCACCTCCCTGGACAACCCATTCCAGGGCTTCACCACTCTCATGGGGAAGAACTTCTTCCTCACATCCAGCCTGAATCTCCCCATTTCCAGCTTCATTCCATTCCCCCTAGTCCTATCACTACCTGAGATCCTGAGAAGTCCCTCCCCAGCCTTCCTGTAGGCCCCCTTCAGATACTGGAAAGCCACAATGAGGTCACCTCGGAGCCTTCTCTTCTCCAGACTGAACAGCCCCAACTCCTTCAGTCTGTCCTCATAGGAGAGGTGCTCCAGCCCTCTGATCATCCTCGTGGCCCTTCTCTGGACACGCTCCAGCACGTCCACATCTCTCCTGTAATATGGGCTCCAGAACTGGACGCAGTACTCCAGGTGGGGTCTCACCAGAGCTGAGTAGAGGGGGAGAAGCACCTCCCTTGACCTGCTGGTCACACTTCTCCTGATGCAGCCCAGGATCTGATTGGCTTTCCGGGCTGCAAGCGCACATTGAGAGCTCATGTCGAGCTTCTCGTCCACCAGCACCCCCAAGTCTCTCTCCTCAGGGCTGCTCTCCAGCCAGTCACTGCCCAGCCTGTATTTGTGCCTGGGATTGCCTCGACCCAGATGCAGGACCCTGCACTTGGTCTTGTTGAAGCTCATGAGGTTGGCTTGTGCCCACCTCTCCAGCCTGTCCAGGTCCCTCTGGATGGCATCCCTTCCCTCCAGGGTGTCCACTGCACCACACAGCTTGGTGTCATCAGCAAACTTGCTGAGGGTGCACTCGATGCCACTGTCCATGTCACCCACAAAGATGTTGAACAAGACAGGTCCCAGGACTGATCCCTGAGGGACTCCGCTTGTCACTGGCCTCCACTGGGACATGGACCCGTTGACAGCCACTCTTTGGGTGCGGCCATCAAGCCAATTCTTTATCCATCTAGTGGTCCATCCATCAAACCCATGTGTCGCCAGCTTGGAGACCAGGAGGTGGTGTGGGACAGTGTCGAAGGCTTTGCTCAAGTCCAAGTAAACGACATCAGTTGCTCGCCCCTCATCTATTAATGCTGTCACCTGACCATGAGGCACCTGACCATGAGGCACCAAGTGCCTCATCCAGTCTCCTCTTAAACACCTCCAATGATGGTGACTCCACCACCTCCCTGGGCAGCCCATTCCAATGGCAAATCACTCTTTCTGTGAAGAATTTCTTCCTAAAATCCAGCCTAAACCTCCCGTGGTGCAGCTTGAGACTGTGTCCTCTTGTTCTGGTGCTGGTTGCCTGGGAGAAGAGACCAACCCCCGCCTGGCTACAACCTCCCTTCAGGTAGTTGTAGACAGCAATAAGGTCTCCCCTGAGCCTCCTCTTCTGTAGGCTCAGCAACCCCAGCTCACTCAGCCTCTCCTCATAGGGTTCATGCTCCAACCCCCCCAGCTTTGTTGCCCTTCTCTGGACACATTCCAGCAACTCAACATTGTTCCTAAACTGAGAGGCCCAGAACTGGACACAGGACTCAAGGTGTGGCCTAACCAGTGCTGAAATTTGACTCCAAGTTGTAACATATTTTTTATAAAGTGGAATAATTTAAAATTATTCTTTAATCAAAGCTCTTTATAAAATGAATATTTTAAAATAAAATCCCTGTGTATCTTTGACTAAATCTGTTCACAGGAAGATGTCTTTTTGTGCAAGAAACACTGCTCCAGAGCATCCTAAGCTCATCTTTATTTTAGAAGGTAGTAGTAAAAACGAAACAAACTATTGCATGCTGTAAGTTTCCTTAAATAACCTATCTTGATGCTACAGCCTCCAGGAAATAAGCAGGGAAACCTTACATGCAAGAGAAGCTGTGTGACTAAGATGTGCTTGGGTTCTGTTGCTTTTCTCCATGTGTTACTGCTGAAGGATGTGCTTTTAAGAAACTACAGGCTAATGTTTGGACACCAGAAAATGTCCTCCCTACAATAAATGAGAAGTCACTCATTAGCAAACTGCTTGAGTACTACTATAAGGCATTAGTGCAGCTGGCACAGTTCCTGAGAATAGAATTATTCATTGCCATGGTTACCCATGCTAGAAATATTACCCTCTGCAATCATTGTAAACAAAGATCCCTTCACGATGATGTAAAAATTAGAACACTTTAAGCAATTAAAGGAAATTTTAAATTGCACAGAAGTCAAAGTTGTGCCTCCTAAGCATTGTAGCTTTTCTAACACTGGAGGAGTCTGAAAACCATCTGCAAGCATCTGAACCTCTCCCAGCCTAAATAACTTGCATAGACTCAGAGCCTAATGAGAGCCAGAGCATCTCAGCAGCACTCAAGCCCTTCTGCAGGTGGTAGGCCCTCAGTAGAAGTACAGTTAAAACCACACAGGAGGGTCTGATAATAGCTGCAACAGAGGAAGGTAAGAGGTGGGAAGTTACCCTGTATGTTACTGATGGAGCTCTCCCTACTGAGAGTATCATGGAGCTAATTTGCATCAGACCTTTAAGTCACAGGGCAGAACAGTCCCTAGAAATAGGGCAAGCTTGGACAGAAACAGCAGCCAATAACTGGTCTCCCCTCCTGCACCTATGCTTGGGCAGCTGGGAGAGAAGATACTACAACAAGTGACAGTCATGCTGTGCAAACACTCTGCAAGGAGGTGGGGCTGGTTCACACACAAGCAAGCATCACTTGAATGCAAGAAGCAGGACTAAACCACAGGTGCAGTTTGGTCCTGCAAGTGACTTTTCCACTTGAATACATTTCCTCAGGGTAGATTTAGTTTGTCCAGATGCCTATGCCTTCTGTCTGGTCTATCAGCACTGCAAAACCAGAGAAGCTGTGGCTCCAGCAGAGCTCCAGCCTGGAGAGGCTCCCATCCAGCTAGGCATCTACAGCAGAGTACAAAAGTATCTTAAATAAAACGTTTGTTCTTCACAGTTCAGAGTTTGCTGGGTTGGTGCCTCACCTTTCATAAAGGAAATTATCTCTTTGTGGGAGTATCTAACAGGAAAAAGAAGGGTGAGCTGGGATTTGGAGAAAAGTAGCAGCATCTTCCCATACAATTTTCATGAAAACAGAGACATGGCACTACCTGGTTATAAAGTTATAAAACTTCTGCCAAACAGGCACCACATAATTATCCAGAATAGCATCTTCATGAGTCTTTGTAAGCTACCTCCTCTGCTGGCAGCTCTGGAGTAGACTCTCTGATCAGGTGGGTGACTAGCTTAACCAGTATATCAGTTCTTATACTGCCCTGTTTCCAGAGCCATGGCACCACATCTCTCTGCAAGGCTCAACACCCAGCTCATCAAATCCCAAGGACAGCAGCAGCCTTCTGGCTGTATAGTGAGAGCAATGAATAACTGCTGCTGCCATCCCTAGTGGAAAACTGGAAGTAAAGGAGGTGTTTCTTCAGTTGGTTTCATTAAAGTGGAGAGTCTGCGGCCATCAGCAGGTCAAAGCTGTGCCAGACACTGCAGAAAGGCCATCTGGTGCAAAGAGCATCTGTAGCCAGGTCTAAGGACAAGTTCACCATGAGTCAGCAATGTGCCAAGAAGGCAAATGGTATTGTGGGATGCATTAAAAAGTGTGTGGCCAGCAGATTCTCCTCCCCCTCTGCCTTAGTGAGACCACAGCTGGATTATTGTGGCCAGTTCTGGGCTCCCCAGTTCAAGAAGGACAGGGAACTACTAAAGAAAGTCCAACAGAGGGCAACGAGGATAATTAGGGGACAGCAGCACCTCTCTTGTGAGGAGAAACTGGGAAACCTGGGGGTCTTTAGCCTAGGAAATAGAAGACAGAGAAGGGCTCTAATAAATGCACATAAATATCTAAAAGGTGGAGGCCATGAAGATAGGGCTGGCCTCTTCTCAGTGGTGGCCAGTGACAGGACAAGAGGCAATGGGTACAAACTAGAACACAGGAGGTTTCACTTAAACTTAAGGGAAAAGTCCTTTACTCTGAGGGTGATGAAGCACTGAAACAAACTGTTAAGAGAGATTGTGGAGTCTCCTTCTCTGGAGACTTTCAAAATGCACCTGGATGTGTTCCAGGGCAACCTGGTCCAGCTGTACCTGTTCTATCAGGGAGGATGGACTAGAAGATTGCCAGAGATCACTTCCAACCCCTACCATTCTATGATTCTAAGGACAGCTACATCAGGAGGCTAAAGATATTTTAGGCCCCATGTCTCTTGCTCTTTTTCCCCACTATGGGGCTTCAGTAGGGTATAGCCCCCTCTCCTGCTGCTCTGTGGTGCTGCTGATTCACCCTTCCTCTCTAGCTCTTTACTCCCACACTTGCAGAGTTGCAAGGGCAGCAGCACTATAGCTAGGGAGATGAGAAGGCAAATTTTCACCCTGCTACCCCATGAAAAAATGTAGGAAAAACCCATGGGAAAAAAATTTGGGAATGAGGGGGGTTTCTTTTGCTCTTTTCATTCAGGTTATGACCACATCTGCCCCTAGCGAATGTGGGCAGGATGGGGGGAATGAGAATGCTGCTTTTGCACCATCCTCCTACTCATGTCTCAGTTCCTAGTCAGTGGGATGAAATATGAAAGATTTGGCCACATGAAACTCTTCCTGTAGAAGGGTCACAATCCCCATTTAGAGTGGGAAAAAGCAAAGAGGTGGAATTTTTCACTGAGAGTCACACAGGACATGTGTGAAAGAATATCACAGACTGACTCAAATTCCCTGCCCTGCTCCCCAGTATTTCTCCTCCTTCCTGAGCCATGTTAAACAGCACTGGGAAGCCTCAAGAAGCCCTGCAGGAAAGCTCTAGGGAGGAAAGAATACATTCAGTGATGCAGAACAAGACAAGAAAACAAGCAGTCTGCAAACCTCAACAAAGTGGTCCTTACCTCTGCTCAGCAGCTGGAGGTAGGGGCTGTCACTGACACACCAGAGCACGAGCAATCCTTGGTGCACAGGGGCACTTCTGGAGTGAGACCTGAAGTGGCCACATGAGCTGCAGGTTGGTAACCTTTTGAAGAAGCATTACATCTTGTTCTCCTGCACATCATCCAACTGGAGGAAAAAGAGATGTGACAAGATAACACTGAAATGAAATCTCAAGGGGGAAAGAGAAATCACGGAGCTTGTTAAGAAGCCCATTGCCATCTGGAAGGCAGGAAGAGGCAGGCATCTGTGAGAAAGTGGCATCTCTGGGGAAAGCCTGGGTGCTTGCAGCTGGCACAGAGAGAGGGAAGGATAGGGACTAGCTGATGGGCCTGCCCTGACCTGGAAATCGGATCAGAGAGCGAAGGGAGGGTTGGTTTTCATTTTCAGGAGACTTCAGGGTATATAGCAGAATCTAAAATAATCACCTCATGCTGTTTGTTGTCCTTGGCAGGAACAGCAACTTTGTGGCCCAAAGGGTTTAACTGAAGATACAAGGGGGAAATGAGAGTACATTGGGCTCTTGATTTGCTAATAGGACTCTTTTGTGCTGTTTATTGGTTCAGAGCCATCTCCTAGGTCTTAACCCTTTACTCCTTAGTTGCCATGAAAACGTGTGCTCTTCCTTGACTATGCATTTTATTTTTTTCAGAAGTAAGAACAGTTCTCTTTGCGTTTTCACTGTGCTCCTATCACTGGTGTTAAATCTGGGGCAAGAGAAGACCTATGCCATGGTAACAGATGCCTTTGAACTAGTAGCTGGTTTTCTAGAAACTGATATTTTCTCTAATTCAGCCCAATGAACACCAGCTTCACACTGGCCTTCTCTTGTGGAAACGAAGCACAAAAGGCTTTTGCTTTTGGTTAGTCATGTAAATCCTCCGATGAAGCCTATTCTAACAGAAGGGTAGTAAAAGGCTATGCTATAAATAGTGCTGTGTGTTTGTCTGCACTGAGGCAGAAATGTAAGGTTTCATAGCTCGGATTGAGGGTCCCAGTTGTTTCAGAGCCAAGGGCTGACATTTGCCTTTATGCTTGTGCTCTGATGTCTGTTTTGTTTTCCAATACAGTCATTTATTTTAAACCAGTCTGAATACATGTTACATCTTGAGGGAGAATTAAGATCTGGCTTAGACAAGTTAACTTAACTGTGTAATCTGGTCCAACTGTTTTTTCCTAAAACTTGCAGATTTAGAGGGTTTTCTATCACATGCTAGGGAAAAAAATTACAGGCAAATTCAACATCCTGTAGTGGTGACAGACATAAATATTCTAAGCCCTGAGAAAGCAGCATTAGGCAGCTCTGCAAAGGATGCAAGCACCATTTCTGCAGTTGCTGCATGTGAGCATTTCTTGCTGATTTGAATGAAGCTGTTTAGATGCAGCAGCTGTGTAATCAGACCCTAGATGTAGCATGATAATGACTGGATAAGGTCTAATTGGAAGGATCAAAAGCTTAATTTGTTAATATGGGGGGAAAAAGGGGGGGGGGAGGGGGAGACATCTATAAGCAAAGAGTAGCAGGACTGATTTCTTCACTCACAGAATCACAGAATCACCAAGGTTGGAAGAGACCTCAAAGATCATCGAGTCCAACCTGTCACCACAGACCACAGACCTCATGACCAAACCATGGCACCAAGTGCCACATCCAATCCCCTCTTGAACACCTCCAGGGATGGTGACTCCACCACCTCCCTGGGCAGCACATTCCAATGACTAACAACTCTCTCAGGGAAGAACTTCCTCCTCACCCTCAAGCCTAAACTTCCCCTGGTGCAGCTTGAGACTGTGTCCTCTTGTTCTGGTACCCTTCAGGTAGTTCTAGACAGCAATAAGGTCTCCCCTGAACCTCATCTTCTCCAGGCTAAAGAATCCCAGCTCCTTCAGCCTCTCCTGATAGGGCTTGTGCTTGAGGCCTCTCACCAGCCTTGTTGCCCTTCTCTGGACACATTCAAGAGTCTCAAAGTCCTTCTTAAATTGAGGGGCCCAGAACTGGACACAGGACTCAAGGGGTGGCCTAACCAGTGCTGAGTACAGGGGCAGAATGACTTCCTGCTCCTGCTGGCCACACTATTCTTGATGCAGGCCAGGATGCCGTTGGCCTTCTTGGCCACCTGGGCACATTGGTGGCTCATGTTCAGCCAACTGTCAATCAGCAGCCCCAGGTCCCTTTCTGTTTGGCAGCTCTCCAGCTACTCTGACCCCAGCCTGTAGTACTGCATGGGGTTGTTGTGGCCAAAGTGTAGTGCCTGGCACTTGGATTTGTTGAATTTTGTACAGTTTGCTGCCTGTCAGTAAACAAAACCAATTAGTACAGAATGTGAATGTTAGAAACTCAGAGAAAGACAGGTGCAGATATAATATATCCTTACAGCAAAGACAGGCCAAGGCTAGATGAATTCCTGCCTGTGTCTTTTTTACCCTGAAGAAATACTCAGAACAAGCCATTTGATTTTTGTTACCATCATTTTTCTGATCCTCTGCATCATTTTAATAGAGCAGATGTTTTTTCATGTCTGCTTCAGATGGTAGCCAGCACCTTCACAGCCATAATCAATAGCAGATTATTTTTTTTACTACTCATTTCTACTAAGACACACTTGCCTTATTTATTCAGACCCACATTTTTTGCAACATTAGCTCTTGTTTTCATCTTTACAGGTGAACAAATGGAGCTGGGCAGGAATGGAACAGATTTGCTTTGCATTACGTACAGATTTAGCAGAATTTCTATTTGGTTGTAGGATTTTTGTTTACTTTGTATTTGGCATGTCACCCTGCATATTCCCAGCTCCATGCACCACTTGTTCCCACGCTGTGGTAGCCTACAGCTGAATATGTTCTTGAAGCACTTTGAGCAACATAGGTGCCCTCAAGACAACCATCTCCCTGTGAAGCAGGAGAGGACACTGCTGCCTGCAAAGCTTCTAGCTGCCCTAGTTTTAGCTGCCTTAACCTTTCCTGCCACCTCCACAATGCTGTCATACTCAGTCAACCTCTGCTCATTTGGACCTTCACCAAGAAGCTTTTTCCTCAAATTTTTCCTCTACAATGAATTTCTAGTAACACCAAAAAAGAAGGTTCACACAGCTGGAAGAAGAGCCTGTCCATGACTTCCACTACAACACGTGGGATAATAGACCCAGTCATTCAAAGCTTTTGAGCTTGCCCCATGCAGGTGCTTAAGTGATTATTAAATTTTATCATAACACCTCAGACCACAAATTCTGTGCAACACCACAGATAGATGCAACTTTTTTTGTGGATCAGACTTTAAAATATGGTACCTGCAGCCTTCTGTAAAACCAAGTCACAACCCCCCTGGAAAGGAAGGGGTAGAAGAGGGTTTTGGATCTCCCTGTCTGTACCAGCAATTTGTCAGTAGACACAAGCCCTCCCTCCCCTCTGGTGGCAACTCTTGGCTCTAGATCACCTCACCTGGATTCACCTCAGACTTCTGCATAGAGCCACTTTACAAAAGGTCTTAGGATGCATCAGCATGGGTTGGCTGCTAGTCTTTGGAGTAGTTGTGAGGAGTTGTACTTCAAGAGATTCCTTGTATTTGTCTTCTTCTATTTAGAATAGTATCTATGGGAGTCTATTTCATCTTTTTGAAGGTATCAATTCTTATTAAGCTGTAAAAAAAACAACCACATGTTAGTCAAGGGCAAGTTTCTTTCATTAGTCAGAACAGGATACCTCCTGTCCATGGGGTCTAACTAAATACCCAAGTTCTATGGGTCTTAGCAGAGCAAAAGGATTACTGCGTCATTAGAGATGAAGCAGGTTCATAGCCCTCAGCTGCCAGAGTAACATCCATGGCTGCTGAAATAACCCTTTGCAGAACGTTTGAGCCTTCTTCCCATCCCCCTCAGGGCACTGTGGGATGGTTTAAATTGGAAGCAGATGTGCAACGTGGTAGGTAGGAGTAGGCATCTGCTCAATGTAAGCTTCTAGTAAATAACTCCTCTATGATCACTTTGAGAGGGGGAAAATGCCATGAATCAAGGAAAGGACTTAAAATTAGACTAGTACTCACTCACAGTTGGTTGATTGGTCCGTTAGTCTTGCTAATATTCCTTCTGAGATATTAGGAGTCAAGAACATTCCCCTCTCTGTCATGATTGATAGACCTGCAGACTGGATGGAGCATTCATCTTCAACACATGGGTCACAGGGAGACTTCCAGGACATCACTCTATTGGAAACACTGTTCCAAAAAGGTGGATTTGAAAATCATAGAGAGATACTGTCAGGAATGACTGATCTTGGTTTTAATCAGGAAGGGACTTTTAGCTCAATGTTAGAAATCAATCTCTTCATCTTGGTTTGAAGAAGAATATTTGGACCATTTTGGGTTTTTGATGTCACAGTGGATCTGCCAGGCTACAGAGGATCTGGTTTCGTGGAAGGCATTACCAGCTGCATCACACACATCTGCAGTTGTCAAAATTCACAAGGTTGCTCGACTTTTGCCCTTCACTCGTCGCAACCCCTTTTCCCCCCAAAATCCTATATGGTAGCTCTACTTGGACACAAGCAAGGTAATCACTAGGCACTCTTCTGCAGCAGGGAATAATTTCAATCACAACTCTTCTGCTTCCAGGTGCCTAGGGTGAAAGATGTGAATGTGCAATAGAGAGCAATAGGCTGAAAAAGCCTGGATATAAAGTTGCTTGTGTATTAAATCACTAGGAAAAACACTTCTTCAGCATCATTCCAGCTACTGGAAAGAGGAGTTATGCTTTTGTGAACACAGGATCGATTTAGACTGTGTCACCATGTCCTGCTCCCTACTTGCATAATGTGCTTTTCATACCTTTTGCTTTGTTATTCCTTGAAAACGTTTAAGCAGATTTTGTTCCAGTTCTTATTCTGACTGGCTCACAGCAAGTACTAACATGGGAGAACCCTTAACAGGCCAGTGTTACTTAGCTAAGTGAAGTAAATCAATTTAAGGATTTAAACTAGACTGATGCAAAGGCTTTGCTTAGAAAAAGCTGCAAAACAGAGGTTTAATAAATGTCACTGCATCGTCATAGCAGTCAAGTCGCAGTTTTAAAGGTGGGAAATGTAACTTAGAGCACACTGTATTTTCTAGCTTTCACACCACAACTGCAACTCCAAAGTCAATTTGTGCCAAGAGAACCAGCTTCCCTGCTGGCTTCCCAACCAGGAGAACCAGGAAGCAAAGCTGGTTTGAAAAAGAGAATGAAACTCTGTCCATTTCCATTGTCTAAGTGGGTTAAAGAGGGGTAAAACAATAAAAAGGACATGCTGATGAAACAGAAGAGCAGAAGAACAAAAACTGTCTCATTTATGAAAGCCCTCCCCTAAGTAATGAATTTAGTCTAGTTATTCTATGATATTAGTAAAATTGCTGAAGGCATTTCTGCATAAAAATGAAACTGCACACATGCCCAAGCAGTCTCTTTTATGCTGTTTTGGAGGCAAAATTCCCTAATGTCTTGTTTTCAAAAGCCTTGTGTTTTCCAGTGCACTGAATAGATTGGCTCTAGCTCCAGCTCAAAGATCAAAAAGTAACCTTCACGTCCATCAATGAAAAGTGACAACTGGTTTTATTAACTGTATTCATTATAACACATAATATGACAGTGGGTATATGTTTCACTGTAAGATTTTTGAATGGAAGAAAAAGTGCAGTTAGTCCAAGTTCCTTACATTCATTAGAAGCAAGACTATCGAAACCATCAACGTTTACAATGACACATAAGCAAACACCAGAGTCAGTGCCAATAAATACACAGAGTACCAAAATAAATATTTACAGAATTAAAAATATAATAAACACTGATCAGTATACCCTTGGGAACTGCTTAGGAAGAAAGACATCTATTGCTATCAGTTAGGTTGCAGATACATTTAGAATACAGTAGTTCCAGGAGACACGTACTCATTGAAGTTTGTAAAGGTGGCAAGGAGCAGAGCGTGTCTTAACAGTCTGTTCTAAAAACAACACCCAGAATGCTGTGAGCATTCACTAAGAAAAAAAGCTTGTGTACACAGGCTCACCAGATTATTAGCAAATCATTCAGATAAGAAGAGTGAGGAGTTCTGGCTTTACTCTCTCGTTATCTTGAATAGGTCATATGCTACCTTACTGGAGGTGGCTGACGAGGGAAAATTGTAATTAACAGTGATCTGTCAGCTGTAACACATCTTATAGAAACAGGTTAAGTGACTTCTAACAGGACACATCTGTCCCTTTCAGCACGTAGGAAACCCCAAGAGCATTGGTTTGCCAGATGCAGTATGGAGCACTCCCCAGTGCATTTTTCTCATAATAAATGAGCAGACTTGGGCTGTAATAAAAGACTGAAGCCATGTTGTGTTCTCTGGACTTACTGAATCTGGATTTTCAATCAACAACATTCTTACCTCATCCCCCCCATTTCAAGAGAACCACAAGCCTCAACACTAGAGCTTTTCTGAGATAGACTGTGCTGACAAATACCACAAGGAATGGGGACGGACTATGGGATCTTCACTCAGTAATAACTAACGCTGCTCATAGATCCACTGACTTCAGACTGGTGGACTGAGACATTGTCCAGCTGTTATAATCCATCCCATGGCAGACAATTTACTTGCATTTTACACAAAGGAGACAGCTTTAGTCTTACTCCCTCTTTTGAAAAGCAGAATGATATGGCTTTCATCAAGCCACATACTGCCTTCTACCTTAGACTCAGTGGTGCCGCTGCATAGTGTCTCTTAACTTCCCTCCCCACTTGCCCTTGGACTGCAAGGCTGCAGCCAGTGCTCACCACCCTGCCAAAGGTTTGGGTCGTTGCACCCATCTGGCAAAATGAAGATGAAAGAGCAGTGAGATGCCATGAGTCGGTGCTGGGGATTTGTGGAAATCTCTGTGTTAAAATTGCCTTTAGAAACAAAGGCACCATGTGCAACTCAGGCATTGCTGAGAGCAGCCACATTGCAATTCACCGGCAAGAGCACTGAATTCAGTACACCCAGAATCACTGGGAGTGATTTCTATCTTAGTGTAACACAGCAATCCAATTATCAATGCAGGAAAAAAGAGTCGGATTTTATAGGCATATGTTTAACTCTCTTTTTCCTTCCTGTTTAACTCTCTTCTTCTCAAGGTCCAGACCTTGCTTTCATCTTACCTTCCAGACACCCCATCAACCCTCCCAACCCAGCACAACACCACCCTGGCTTTTCCTGCTACTGTCCAGTCTAGCAGACACCTAACCATGGCGACACCCCACATCCCCTCTGTTGGTAGGGTCGGACAGCAAATTTTCCCAGTGACAGTGTCTTGCTCCCCCAGTCCATGGGCTGCAGGTGAATTGGGGCAGACATTCTCCTTTGCTGTCATAAACCAAGAAATATCAGATACGTAGCTTTTACATTTTAAGGTCAGGCATAATTCAGAGCAGATGGAGCCAATTTTCTTCTATGAGCACATTATGTTCAAAGCTTCCAATGCATCTGCATAAAAAGCCCATGGAAACAACCTGATACTGAAATAGCAACTGTTTTGATGTAACATCACCCAAAATAATAAAAATCTGTTAAAGATCTCACCACTCAGTCCCTACATGTCAATCTCCCTAAAAACAGGTTTCTCAACATGGCTGTGTGATAATTAAAGGGAGGCATCATTAGTTACCATATCAAAAAACAAGAACAATGACATAATAAGCAGGGGGGTTAGTGCTCTGGGAAGGATCTGGTCCTGGTTTTGCCATCACAAGTTAAATTAAGGAAGGCAGTGATTGTGTTAGCTCTAATTTAAACATGCTGAGCACCAGAGTTATGTGCAGGACTGGCTGCTTCTCAAGATGGAAAAACAGTGGAAAGACACGTTTTGCATTCAGATTGGTAAAAACACTACCACAGGAATATTTAAAACACACTGCACATCCACCTGAATCGTGTGCATCTTTAAAAAACAAAAGGAAGACTTATTTAAGAAACACTTCCTATTTCTGTAAGATTAAGAGATTAAGGACCTTCACCAGTTCATACTGGTCAGTGGAGCCTTGCCACAGCACAAATGGCCCTTGGAAAAAGATTGTTGTGTTGGCAAATGCCAATTTTCCAACTTTGTGGCCATAGCTAAATTGGTTTCTATTGGAGAGCACTGCTTGGATGTGATGCTAAAATAGGTAAAGTGATCTTCTTCTTTCAGTCATTGCTACTAGAAACCTTTCAGCCTAAGAATTTAAACTCCTCGCCCTTTTAAGTACATAACCTTTTCCTCTCTCCACTACAACTTTGGTTTTGTTTATTTGAATATGTACAGAAGGGAAAACCAAAAGCAGTTCTTATCAAAGATGAAAATCTGGGCACAGTCTCCATCACAGCTTCTGGGCTTTCCTACAAGAGTGACATGCTTCCCTGATAGTTTTGCAGAATTGTTTACGACAGGAAAGTGGAGGGATATATTCCACTCTATGGAAAATATCGTTCATCCTCACCCACATGCATGAGATCACACAGCAGAGATCTCTATTTTAAATATCTTTGTCACTTGTTCTGAAGGTGAATTAATTTTTTCAAGACCAAGAAGCAGGAGCAAAGACCTTGTGAAGAACACACTGGCAGCAGATCCTCTCTTCTAGTGCTGTGGAAAGCTAGATCAAAAAATCTCAGTTTCCCAAGCGGCTGCAGTGTGGCTGAGAGGGAATGAGAGACATAGAGAGGGAAAAAAAGGGGGTCTCAGGCCACTGTTTCAGATGGAGAAGCCCTCTAAGGCAAGAAAGGCTTCAACAAACTGCTTTTGCAGGAATAAAGGCCCCCAGGACATGGCTCGAGCTGCTATAGCTCATGGTCCTTTATATATAATAAGCTCTTTCATTTTTCTCTACACAAAATGAACCTAGAAAACACCAAATCAGTGTTGGCCATTCCTAGTCAAGATGCTCACGAGATGTAAGCTAACAATGAGCTAAAAAATTCCCACGAGTCAAATCAGAAACAAACTGTAGCCTGAACACAAATGACGAAACAGATTCAGATACCTCCTGCTCACAGTAAACAGCACATGGACTCATGACAAGGGAATCCCATCACCCCATGGAAGGGAGGGATGTTCAGTGGGAACCAGTTCCAGGCCACTGGAGACAACAGTGTATTCTCAGCATTGAATCTCATCAGTTGTTGTGCAATTCTGCTTGGACACGTGGGGTTGTATCATCTTAATGAAAACATAAGCAAAGGAAAAGGAAAAAAATAGAAAAGCCAAATAACAACCAAACATGCAGAAGCTGTCATGTGTAAACTCTGCCAAGACTCAGTTCTGCAGCATCTTTGTCCATGTCAATTTGTTTTTTCAAGACAGAGGCCTCAGCCTCTCATATCAATAGCTATAAAAATACATTTTCAGGCCACTTTGCTTAGAGACCCTCATTGTGGCTGTTAGGTAACAATCTGCAATGTAAGTGGCTATTGTTACTGTGAACTGTCTCTTTTATACTATTATCTTGCTGAAAAGCCTTTTCTGAAAGTAGTCCATTAGAACAGGGGAAAAACCAACCTCTGAGCACGGCCAAGTAGCAGAATCAATGGCTCCCTTTGATCTGCAAGCTCAGTCAGTACTACAGATTTAAGAAACGACAAGATTTTGCTTTGCTGAGCAAAGCCTGTTAATTTGGCTCATCTGCACTTACAGCATCTCACTGAAAATGGCATCTGTATCAGACTTTGGTGCAATATTCACTTAGCTTAGATAAATAATTTAGCAAGAGTCATTAAAAAATAATCAGTGAATTAGTTTTTGTAGCGTGCATCTATGCATGTAAATTTTATAATTCAGTCCTCCACTGCCCTGAATGAGGGTGAAGATACTCACAGTGGATGAAGAAAATGCTGGTGGTTGATGGAATAAGACTGAACACAGACTTTTCTTATTCTAGTCATGGAATTTCTTCTGAAATCTACTACATTGTGTTTGAGTCCTAGTACTGGCAAGAGCAAAATGCATACACAGTGCGGTGAAAATAAGACCCTTTATGTCTGTGGCAGGCCACATATACAGCACAGGAAACTTAACTCCTATCATGACAAAAGAAGTCCATGAAAACATCATTTCATGCTACTGAGAGGAAATCTTTTGTGCTGATATACAAGACTGGAATGTATACTACTGAAATCACCGTAGATAGCTATAAAACACTAGGCAATACATAGAAATACCCTAAGAACATACAAAATTTACCAGTAGTGACCTGAAAGTGCAAAGAGTACATAGAACTAAACGCCAAGTCCTGACCTATAAAATCTTTTATGAATGGCATACAAGCTGATAGTTACAAAGCATCATTCGGACCACAAAATTAACAAATAGAACAAAGGGGGAGGGGGAGGGGGGAAGGAGTCTTTAAGAAAATCAAAACAACAACAGCATTGGGAATGTTATCTTTGGGACTCAGAACACCATTTCTACATTGATACCTACCAAAGCCAAGGAAAATATATGCTTGACAGGGTAACACAAATAAGAATGCAAACCACCACAGAACGCCTCAGGACTTTTTACCTCTTTAAGTCTCAGCCTTTAAATCCAGCAAGCCATTAAACATTCTCAGGCATCTCACAGCATTTTACAGGGATCTTTCAGGAATCAAATACAGGTCTAAAGAAAGTCTTTGAACCTCCTTCCAATGATTGTTTCAGGCATTGTGTGGAGTTATACAAATATATTTCTATGAAAATTGACAACCCTAGTAAATATTAATTTTTTTCTATTACCTTTCAAAATAAAAAACATAGATGGCTTGAAGACAAAACTGAGTTTTATAAATACAAAGTTAATTTGAGCACTAAATTTTGTTTTTGCTCTCATACAACCATTACCCTGAATCAATGTCAGTATGTTGCAATGATTCAAAATACTGACACCTTACTACAAGCTACTTTCCCATTTTTCCTTTTAAGGATATGATTGTCCTTAAAATATGTACATAGCAGGCAGCCAAAAGAACCACCAAGAGATTTGCAAGATGTACTTACACTGGGTATGTGACAGAAAGCTTGAGTGAGCGACTGGCCTCAGCAGTCAGTGCGGCCACCCTCCCACCCTGCACTCGGCTGCCAGCCCAGGGCTCCCTGCTTGGCTTCACACCGCACCAGGGGGTTAGCACCAGGGACAAGCCACCCACCAACAGGCAGAGGACTCAGAAAAAACAGGGCAGAAAACAAAGGAGAGAGAAAATGAAGGGAAGCCAAAGCATTTTAATGATGATTCGTGTTAGTCATTACGGGAGAGGGAGCTAGCCTAGTGTCACTCTACTGGTTTCTCAATACAGACATGCCACAATGCAAACAAAATGCATATGATAAGTAATTTGCAACATACAAGTCCTGTAGAGATGGTAGCTGATTTCTTCTAGCAGCTTTAAAGATGTACCACTCCTACTCCTCCTCTGTGCTTTCAGCTTTCATGGTACTACCCCAAGCTCACCACATCCTCCCTTCCCTCTCAACTTCCAGTACCTTACAGAATCTCTCTGCACAATTTGGCCTTACAACGAAATGGGGAATAATGATTTTTCTGAAGAGTTGTCATGCAAAGAAAGATGTGTCCTTTAGAGTGAAACAAAACCAAAACAACAGAAAAATGAATGTTAGGTTTAGGGCTGAGGACCAGGGTAATTTCCATGTTGTGTACATTCATCCTTTTGCGGGTATTTCAGCTTTAACTTCTAAAATGCACAAGCAGAGTCAGGCCAAATGCAAATCCCTTTCTCAGGCAAAGGAAATCACTGCCGGCATGTTTGGAGACAGATCTAGAGCACATCCCCTCAGGCTGCGCGTGGGAGCGTGGGCGCAGGGCAGCGTTCACATGAGTGTGAGTGTGCACGGGTGCGTGCCTGCGCTCAGGCTCGCCTGCCCCGGGAGGAGGTGCCCTCTGACTACACATGCATATGTACAACACATCTGTGTGAGTAGGCATGTAGAAAACCACACACGTACACATTGGAAATAACACATATAAAATAATGTTTGAAGTCTATTAAGGTTCTTACTCAAACCATGAAAACAGGGGCTGATCAGGAAAACTAACACTTTCTCCCTGTTCACTGGGGTGCTGCAGTTGGGTGTTAAATCCTACAGTAATTTCAGAACTAGATGCCAATTTTACCCTTGTGACCACAAGGTCAGTTCCCCAGTGAACCACACATATACATATATACAATTCTGATTACAGTATTTCCTGGCTTTTTATGGTTTACCTATAACCTTAATATCCTTCAAATGTATAATCTGTATATTTCTTTTTTTTTTTACTTCTTTCAGTTTAAGAGACAATAAAACCAACTGCTATGTAAGATCAGACCCATTAGCTTCGATGATGTGAATTTAGGATTCTCTGCATAATATAGACATGTATATTTTTTAAATGTATATTATTATTATTATTATTATTTCTTTTTTTAGATACACTGGAGCATATATTTTATACTAACTGTGGTCTGGCGATTAAATTTTTGTATCAAAATATTTTGTAAATACATAACATTTACCTTTAGACTTCAGCAATTTTTGGAGCTTTTTCAGTGTACCACAAAAATATGTCCTCAGGCACATTAAAACCCTATTAAATTTCTCTGAAACGTTGTCAATGCCCATATACAGTAGCCACTATTCAAAAATGCCCTGGCCATTAAAACATTTCTTTTAAGATCCAAGCTTATTAGACCATTTTATGTACCCCTAGCTTACCATATTTCTTTTTCTCTCTTAAATTAGATTCTGACGTTATAAAGAATGAAAATAAAGAGCAACAAGAACCCAAACTTTCTTTAAATAGTCCAAAACTAATTTTATATATTTTAAAAATAATAATTAAAAAACAGGTTTCTCTCCTGGGTTCCTTCTCTGTTAAGGTTTAAGCCCAGAGCAACTTTGTCCAAACCCCTGAAAATAGAGGTTTGCAGCGGCAGTGCTGTCAGAACCTCAGCTCTGACTCATGGAATGTGCCACTGGAACGAAATCAGCACTTCAGACTTACTTTTCTGGGGACGTGTGAGCCCATACAAAATGGAGTTTGGCTCTAATATAAGGTATTTACACAAAGTTCTGTCATTTTTAGAACTGTAAAATTATCTACCTATAAAAACTAACTCTGGCTTAAACTCTAGATCATACAGAGGGGAGATTTTTTAATGTGTTTTTTTTTTTTAAACTTTTTTATAAAAAAATCTGACATGGGGTAAATCTGCTAAAATATGTATATATTTACACGTGGTGACCAAGTTGCTGTATAAATGTGAACAGTGTGTATATATTGGCATTTAGTAAAATGTTTCCCTGAACCTGATTGTATATATTATCGGACACGTATCGATGTAAACATCTGAACCTACGTCAGGTGTGTCTGTTACCCATTTACATTAGACCAGAACAAAACCAACTTGACAGACAGACAAAAATGTGCTTTCCTGTTAGACAAGTCCACCTAACTCCTTAGTTAGCTCTTGCATGGAAGTCAATCGAGTCTGCTGCTGAGCAGTGGTCTCGTTCCCACAGCAGGTAAAATACCTGTTAGGTTGGTTGTTTTTTGCTTGGCATTTTTTCCAGCATCTTGCAGAGCAAACATAACTTTTGGAGCCAGGCACCCAGCCTCCACTCCTCCCTCAGGAACAATGAGAAGTGTATTGGAGAAGGTCTTGTGTTGCTTCTTTTGTAACTCTGTTCCCTTGAAGAACTCATGGCACTGCTTTGCATGAGGAAAGATGCTCATTAAGGTTCATAATCCAAGTCCTGCTTCCAAAAAGGCATGTAAAAATGAACCTCCCCAGTGTTTAGTGCTGCAGAAAAAAGATACAAATGTAAAAAAAAAAAAAAAAAAAAAAAAAGTGCTTGAAAAGAAGTTGACTTTTTATATTCAGCCATCCAGTCTAGTAAGAAGTGATTCAGAAGTGCAGGCCCATGGAGTACAGTGTAGTAAGCCAACATTTGAGGTGCTTTTCTTCAGGTGATGCAAAACTAATTCATTATCTGTGGTCTTCTATGCAAACTTTCACACACTGACCTCACCGTCCATATTTGCCTTCACCTCTTATTCAGCTACTTTTTGGCACTGTCCTGGTGTGTGGCAGTTTTGACTGTTGTCCCTGCTAAGCCCCTGTTACTCACCCGGCGTACCAGTACTTTGGAGACTGGGATTTTTGTTCTGTGCATCTCACTTTTGGCCAGGTGATGGTGTGCGACATGATGGCTGTTACTTGCATCTGCTCCGTGGCTGGCAGGATGTGATGAAAGGTGTTTAATGCTGATAGGTATTTTGGAGTCCTTCACTGTGCTCGAGGGTGTTTTCAGTGAGCATGTGGTTGTTACTGGAGACACAGGCTTGGGTCGTGGCGCACAGGTGACCACTTCGTCCGTAGGCCCTGCTGGTGGGTTCTCATCTGGCTCAGCATAGAGGTCATAGAGAGCATCCCCACTGTAGCTGTCCCTGGGAAGGGTCTCCTTCTGGATGCTTGTGGAACCATCTTCTTCAGGACCAGGGGTGGTGGAATCCCAGTAGCCCTCATCACTGTTTGGCACACCTTCAGGCTGCTCCTTCTCCCTACCCTTCTGCTCCTCTTTGTGGTTGAGGTGAATAGGGATCTGGTGGAGGCCACCATGTTTCACCACCACCCTGTTCTGGGCACCCTCAGTACCTCGCTTCTCTTTCAACCCCTCAGGTTTCTTTGACCCTTCTCCACCTCCTCCTCCTTCTGTCTGGGTCTCCTCTGTCTGTGACAGCATATCCCAGAACTCCTGCAGGTATGTGTCATCCACCTGGTCCGGACTGGCCATCTCCTCCCCTCCTCCCTGGTAGGCCACCATGGTGGGGCGCTTCTTGGATGCACCCAGCTTGCTGGCCCCGGGGATGCTCTTCTCGCAGCTGCCACTCCCGCCGCCCACATCCTCCTCATGGTCCGCAATAATATCTCCGCAGCCTGTAAGAGAGTCAAAGCTTTTCAGTGAAGTCACGTCAGCAAACATCAAACAAATACGATCAATCGATTGCTCTGAGGGTGGATCAACAGAGGAAGGGTCAGGGGCGGCTGCCGTCTCTTGACCGCTATCACAGTGAGGTTCAACAGGGGGGATAGTCGTTATTGGAATGTCACCTGTTATGGCCGCATCCTTCGCAGTCCCAACCTCTCCGGCGCCCTGGTCCGGTGGCTCGCTGCGGAGCTCCTCGGGTCGCCTTCCAGCCGCGGCAAGGTCCTCCCCGGGAGGGGGCTGCCGTTCTGCGCCTCCCCACCTCCCGCTTCAGGCTCCTGGGCCGAGGCGTGCACCTCGCTGCTGCGCTTCTCCCGCGGTGGCTCCAGCCCGACGTCGGCTGTGCTGCTCGGCGCTTCAGACAAAGGCTTCGGCGTCTCCTCCTTGATGCACTCCAGGCTGGCAGTCAGAGACCCTGGCATAATCAGGCCGGACGGGATCTCCGATGTTTCCCCCCTCTCCTCCTTGCCGTTTTTGTCTTTCTTATGCCATCTCATGCTGCTGAAAATCCCTTTCAGCCCCTTCTTTTGTCTACCGCCAGCCCGCTGATCCGCGCTCTCCGCCTTGCCGTTCTCCGGCCTGCCGTTCTTCCTCAGCAGGGAGAAGAAGCTGTGCGACTTGGCCACCGAGCTGGCGGCGGAGACGCCGAGGCTGCCGGCGGGCCGGCCCTGCGCCTCCTTGCTCTGCGGGTCGCCGCCGGCCGGTTCCTCCTTCTTGCTGCTCTCCAGCACCGCGTCGGCCAAGCCGTCGTGTGTCCGACTCCGCACCATCCCCGTTTTGCTGGCGCCCTTCCCCTCCCCGCCTTTGCTCCTCACCCCGAAGATGCTCGGCATGGTGCCCCCGGATTTCCTCCTCTTGAACAGTTTGAAGGCGGTTTTGTTAATCCTCCCCGACGGCTGCTCGGCGGCCGGAGGCTCGGCACAGTCGCAGTGCGAGTCCATCTCTGCCGCTGCCGCCGCCGCGGCCTCTCCTCCTCCGCCGCCCCGGTGCCCGGTGCGATCCCTCACTGACAGCCCCGCCGCCGCCGCCGCCGCCCGCCCGTCTCCATGGCAACCCGAAGGGGAGATAAGCCGCTTTTCCTCCGCCGTGGGCCTGCGCCAGACCGCCGTCGCCCACTCTGAATCAACCTGAGCCGCCGCAGCTCCGCCGGCAGCGCCCCTGCCTCCACCCCTCCCCAAAAGGGCTTACATAACTTAACCCCTCTCCTCCCGCGGCCGGCCGCGCTGCCGCCGCACGGCGCCGGGGAGGTACGCACCACGGGGGGCGACGGCCACGCCGCCTGCCCCTTGCGGGGAGTGGCGAAGAGCCAGCCCGCGCACCCTGCGCGGCCGCGGTCCGCCTCCGGACCGCGTCGCTGCCTCACGCCGCCTCTTCTGCCCCTCTCACGCGAAGCCAGGCGCTCGGGTGCCCTGAGAGGTTGTCGCGGTACCGCACACGGGCATCCGCGCAGCCAAAGCTCAGCTTTTGTTTACGGGAGCGCTTTGCGTCTCTTCGATGTCCTCCCAGCGCAGTCACACCGCGCTTGGTGTGAGCACAGGCACGGAGGTGGCGTGACTCAAACCACGCGATGTGAAATGCAGAAAAGCATCATCAGCTCCGAGAGGAAGCGGCGGGTGGTGCGGGAGCGCAGGCTGCAGGTGACAATGCACCACCCGGCACGGTCAGGAGAGTGAGATCATGGGATACCCATTCCGAACCCGGGAGGTACCTACCGCCAGGGTCAGAAGCAAAGGATGCCAACTTCACCCTCTGCCATGTCTCTCCTTCCTCCACCTCAACAGGACACTTGTCTCCGTGTCTCTCTTTCTCTCCAGTGCCCAAGGCCACATATCCCCATTGCTCACGACCAGAGGGGAGCAGTGGCACAAGCTGGAGCACAGCCCAGCCCTTGCTTTTGTTGACTTCCTCCGTCATGCAGAGAACAGAAGGCCTCACAGGAGCCCTTTCCCAGGCCCCCCAACTACACACAGTCGTGTTACCCAAATCACACCCAGGGTGCACTGCCACCAGGGACAATGGCCAGCAGCATAGACGGGTGCAGATCTATCCTACATGCAGAATAGCGTAGCATACCATGACATGGCATGGCATGGCATGGCATAGGATAGGATAGGATAGGATAGGATAGGATAGGATAGGATAGGATAGGATAGGATAGGATAGGATAGGATAGGATAGGATAGGATAGGATGTCCAAATCTCTTCTAGTACAACTTTGAACTATGCCCACTGCATCCCAGAAAGGAGAGCACCTCCCCTCTTCAAGAAGCTGTGGAGAGCAATAAGGTTACCCCTCAGCCTCCATATCTCCAAACAAGACAGACCTGGCCAAATTAACCTGCCCTGAGCTGGAGACTCACTAAACAACATCTCTGCCTTGGCTTTTTCTTGAGGCTGAATTATACTTGCTTGGGGGCTGCAGAGCAGACCTGCTTTCAACCAGAGCTGTGCTAAATTCATATGCCATGGAAGCCAAACTCTGCTAAACAGCATTAGTCTGGGCTCCTCAAAACATAAACACTTGTCTGGGTTTTAGCTCTAAATGCAAGTGAGAACCACTCAAGAGAAGTTGTATGTGGGCCTTTTGGCTTGAGGCTGGGTTCTGCTTGCTTTGAAGTCAGTAAAACATTTTGCCATTGACTTCACTGGCTGGAAGAATTAGTTGGGGGGGGGGGTGGGTGTAGCATCATCAGACATTCATTGCACTCTCCCATGAGAGCAGGTTGAATTATCTGTTGTGAATAATTTATCCAGTGAATTTAGTCCTTTCTCTGTTCAAATCTAAAATGTGCCATTTGCATTTAGAATTACAAGTGTTCAATAAGAGCACTATGAGCACATCATTCAATTTCCAGATCTCTCCTGCCTTCTGCAAGAGACAGAGGAAAGGACAGACGAGATGGAAGCCAAGATTTTGGCTGGAGGAGGAGTGAGTTATATTTTACAGAGCTCAGTTCATAAACATGCCCAGCACCCAGAAGCAATGGAGACAGGAGGTCAGACCAGACCCTTGATCGATAAGCGTAAGTTGCTCACCTTGACTGTGCCTCTACAAATTGTGTTATGTCACGAGTTCCTCTATCACTTGGTAATATTTCTGCTCTTTAGACAGATGAGGGAAACTTGATAAAAAAGAGAAAATAGCAAATACTCTTGTGCAAAAGCAAATACACAGAGCCAGACATCCTCTGGAAATTTGAAAGAACAAAACTTGGTCATGTGTTTTGGGAGGAAGTAAGCAAAAGTGCTACTTAAGACTTGGACACATGGCTGAGCTTACCAATTTTTTGCACTTTCATACTGGTGTTTTGCTACATTTCACCAGTCCTTCTTGCAAGTATTGAGTCCAAAGGAAGGAGATACAGAGATATGAAAAGCAGAGAAGAGATAACTTAATGCTTCACAGCTGTATGGAACAGACAAGCTATTGTGCCCTCTTTTCTTGTGTGTGAGTATGTGCAGCCATGGTGGAAAGGGTGGACTTTCATCTTGTTTGTTTAAGTCAGCTTAAAATCCAAGTGGTGATGAAGGGAAATTACTTGAGGTCAACCTGAAATTACTCTTTTGAATGTGTTTTGACAAATTGATTTTTTTTTCCTACTCATTTGGGTTTCAACTCTTTCTGCACATTTTAAAAGATGATTTAAACAACCCTAAAGCACCTCTGGAAATGGATGGTTATTCTAAAATGAAACATTAAAGCACTGAATTTTGAAAGTGGCAAATGAAACATCCCAAATTTTTATCTTATTTTAAAAATGTTATTATTTTGGTTTAATCTGAAGACACCTATGAATTCCTCATGAATTCATGACACAATTTGGTCAACCAGCCCTTGCGGGGCTCAACAGAAAAAGCTTTAGACAAAATGTTCACCAGCTTCTAACTGAGGAAGAGCAACACTGAAAGGTGGTTATATACATGCAAAGTACCTCTTACATCTAGGGATGTCTGGACACCTGAGTACCCTGTGATCAAGGAGACTGGGAGAAAATGTTCTGTGTCACATCCATTGTGCCCATGTCCTCATGGAACTGCACACAGAGAGCTGAGTGGCATTCACTTGCCCTTTTGGTTCTCCCCACTTTTGACTGGGATCTCTTCCTGGAAGCAAATGGCACAGCATCATTTTTTCAAAACTGTAAAAGGCTCAGCTGTGTGAACTGCCTTCCAAGGTAAGCAAGAGTGCTTGCTGATAAAGGATGGTGAGAAGCTGGATGAAAGGGAGCCAGAGACATTTTCTGCCATTTATTCTTGCTTTATTTTCAAGGAAGATCACACAAAGTCTATGTAAGCAATATCTTATTTACTGTTTTACTCAGAGATTTAAAACTCAGTCCATTGAATTGTGGTAGGGATTACTTTATAGCTTCCCTTCTTCCCTGTAGGTCTGAAATGGAAGGCTGCTTTTGAGTTCTTCTTTATGGTGAGAGTGACAGAGCACTGGAACAGGCTGCAAAGGGATGTTGTGGAGTCTCCTTCTCTGGAGACCTTCTAAGCCCATCTGGATGCATTCCTGTATAGCCTGCCCTAGGTGATCCTGCTTTGACTGTGGGGGTTGGACTCAATGAGCTCTGGAGGTCCCTTCCAACCTGTAACATTCTGTGATTCTGTGAAAGTGAGAAGTGTCATAACTATCTTCCTGGCAAGGGGGAAGAAAGATGGGCAAAGTGAAAACAAATGCTCTAATTTAAAAGCACCAAGAGGCTCCACAGTCAGCTGGGAGCTCCTGCAGATGACCTGCAGATAAGGTGCAATTGTGGTGGGATAGCTATTTCTACTACATCTCCCCTGAACTGGCTTAGCCCAAGGGGCATCTGACATAGTGGAAGAGATCCCATGCCAAGCTGTACTGAACAGCTACAGAAGCAGGTTTATTCATACAATATTGAAAATACAATATTGAAAAGGGCCAGTAGGAGAAATGTTTTCAAAGATAGAATTTTTTGTGTCTTGAGGATGAATACAAATTACAAAATTACTGAGAAAAAGTAATTTTAAAAACATGTACACTTTTAAATAGAAATTAAGGACTTTGAGGTGGGGGCTATTCAGTCTGGAGAAGAGAAGGCCCCAAGGAGACCTTATTGTGGTCTTCCAGTATCTGTAGGGGGCCTACAAGAAAGCTGCTGAGGGACTTTTTAGTGTGTCAGTGTGGTAGTGATAGGACTAGGGGGAATGGAACAAAGATAGAAAAGGGTAGATTCAGATTGGATGTTAGGAAGAAGTTCTTCACCATGAGGGTAGTGAGACACCCCCATGTTGCCCATGGCAGGGGGTTGGAACTAGATGATCCTTGTGGTCCCTTCCAACCCTGACTGATACTATGATACTATGACACTGGAACAGGTTGCCCAGGGAGGTGGTAGAAGTCCCATCTCTGGAGGTTTTGGAGGCCAGGCTGGATGAAGCTCTGAACAACCTCATGTAGTGTGAGGTGTCCCTGCCCATGGCAGGGAGGTTGGAACTAGATGATCCTTGAGGTCCCTTCCAACCCTAACAATTCTATGATTCTTGTTCCCTGGATTTTGAAGGTTACCATCACAGACTGTTGGTCTGGGTCTCTGCCTTGGCTCCACCACTGACTTGTGCTGTGATCCTTAGGAAGCCACTGTTTGGATTCATATCAGCCAAAAGTACCTGCTCCAAAGACCCACAGGTGCCACAGTCCTGTTCCAGCCCTGCTCCCTACAGAGTTCCGTAGCCATGGTGGCACCCCCAGAGCTGGAGCCATTGGGTGAAACTGCAGCAACTATAATGACAAACCATCCAGCAGAGCCTCACCCTGCTTTTCTCCTGTAATTGCACTAGGGAGATCCTCTCAGTTCCACCAGAGACTGCAATATATGGCTCAGAATGAAAATTGAATAAAAATCCTAGGATTCACTAAGTATGAGTTAGTGATGGAAGTGACAGCTAGCAACCCCCTTGTCCTTCATTTTGACAGAAGCCCCAGAGTTTTTTGATGTTTTGAGGCTGCCTTATGTGCTGAATGGGAGCACTGAGCACAGGATGACAGGACAGAGGTGTCTGAAGATCTGTGCAGGAATTTTTTACTCTGTGCTTCATTTCTAAGTACCTTTGGTGAGTCCAGAGAGTCAGGGGCAGCCCTCTCAACATGAGACCCAGGATATGCTCAGTTTTAGATCAGGGTTTACCCATTTTCTGCTGAAGAACTTTTGATTATTTGCTTGTTTTAGCATTCTCTATAACCGTGGTTCTGCTGTCACGTGTACTGTAGTGTATATATAATTCATGGGCCTCGAAGAAGCAACATCAGTTTAAAATTAATAGGTCTTCCTAATGACAAGCACTGAATCTAAATGGCAGAAAGTGAATCACAAGTATTGCATCTAGACCCCATCTGTTATGGGAAAAAGTCATCAGGCATTTAAAAAAACATAGATAATTACTGTGCCATGGTCTGGAATTAAAGGATGAGTATGGGGAGAACAATAACAGGTTCATAGGGAAACCAGGCCCGCTACCTGAAAAGTTACTTCAACCACTGCAGGTTCTTCTTGCACAGTTGAGTGGGCTACTGCACAAATAAACTCTTCAATGCATTACAGTAGATGGAAGAGATGCTGTTTGCTGGATTACAAAATCAATGGGCTCATTAAGGAAGATGCAAGTAATTGTCAGATCTTTGCTGATACCTTAAGATCTGCTTAGGGAATCACAAGAACTATAAAAAGGGGGAAAAAAGGAAGAGGAGAAAAAAGAGAGAGAACAGCTAAAACCAGAAAAAATCAAAATCAGAAAAAAAGTGGGATTAAAGAATCCCTTTTATTTTCCGTATGAGCCTTCATGCTGTAACACTTACCAGTCTGTACAGATACAGGGGGAAAGCATCTGGATTTCTGACATTCACCACTTCTTTGCTTTTGCCTCTCAACAGATCCATGTCTTCTAATACTACATATTTCTTTCTTCCATTTCTAGCTCATGAAGCAGCAGCTAGGATCTCCTTGGGGCCATTTTCGTTGTTACTCCTCCATCTGTTTTCCCAGGTCAGACCATTTTCCACATCTTTTTCTGCAAAACAGACTCTCCACAGCTGCAGAGGCATAAAGAGCATAAATGTTCTGTTCAGCATGTCCAGAGTCTGGCTGACCTTTACTCTCAGGCAGCTCAAACATGAACATGTCTCAGGGAAAAGGTTCTTAAGGGAATCTAAAAAACACAATATACGGAAGGAAGGAAAAGAGAGGTAAGCAGAGAATGAGGGATAAAGTTAATTCCCTGCACTCTATCAGACTGTCATCTCCACACAGGCTTCACTCTCACCAGAAACTCTTTGATTAACACATGAAAAACTGTTTCTGGTGTCAGTGCAATGTACAGAGAGCAAAGATCATCATGACTGAGAGATGCACATGTCCCTGCAAAGTGTATCTCCAGTCTCCTAGGACATAATAAACTGTCATTACTTTGGTTTATTGGCTGAAGAGCTGAAATACTGGGAATTGTAGTGAGTAGAAGAAGACCTCTTTCTCAAAATAGGGACCTGGGCTCTATTTTCAGAAAATTGTGTCTGATCTCACAAAGTTGGAAAAGTTGGAAGTGCTTGGTGCAGAACTGTGCAGCTTAAGTAATCCAAATGTCCTCTAACTCTCCAAGAAATCACACTAAACAAGAACTGAAGTACAGATTCTTGAACAGGCAAATGATTGTGCCCTTCTGCAGCATAAACGTGGACTTAAAAAAACAAACAAAACAAAACAAAACAGAACAAAAAAACCCCAAAACATAAACCACTCACTGGCTTTTCAGGTATATAAACACTGGTCCAGTTCAGCCACGATGGAACTAAGTCCCATTTCACGAGCCTGGAAGATTGCATATTAGACCAGAGACCTGCTAGTGAGGACTTTTTGAGGAGGAATATTTCATGTTCTCACCAATAATATCCTTGAAGCAAAGGCCAACAACACCTTTGCAAGTGAAAAGAATCCTGTAGACACTGTGAGACTTTCATTCTTGTCAATCCCAGCATCCCTTCTGGGTGCAGTTTTATGGGGGGGAAATAAATCAGCAAGAAGTAGACGTTCAGGCTGAGTAAATAGGTCATGTGGTTTCTGACATGAAGTAAACAATCTGAGCTGAGAAAGGATGAAGTTATAGGGGTTTGTTCACATTTTTCCTAGGTTTCATGGTGTTGAAACAACTTGTGTACATAAATGGCTTATGTTTTGCTGTTTTAAAAAGCAAAACAGGAAAATAACAGCAAGCCTACCAAAATGAAGCAAAACACGAGTTTGACCCAAAAGATAATTATTGAATGTTTTCCAGTTCAGCCAACAGACTGAAAACAATCAATTGCCTGCATTCAATCGCTGTGTTATCCAACTGCTCTTCCCAATGCAAAACAACAGGATTACAGAGAAATAAGGAAGCAAATAAGAAACTGAAAGGGTTTGGAAATATTTGTCATTTGTCTTAAAGCTAAATGCAAATTAAAAATGCAGGCAGTGCATGTAGTGCCCCAAGGGACAGATCTACTTCTAATTAATAATATGTTAGTGCCCTAGCCCTCTGCATTAAAAAAGCCCAACCCTCTAGATTAATCCTGCTGTAACATTGTAGCTAGAGCCTCTAAGAATTAACCCAGCAACCAATCCCAGATTTACTTGCACTGTAATTACTGGAAATGTGGAGAGTTTATTTTCTTCCATATACTTATCTTTCCAAGATAAATGTAAAAAATAAAAAAGTCCTCTAAATATGTTGTGGGTAGGGGTTTTTTATGTGAATGTACAACTATTCACTTTCTGCTTTGTGTGTTTGCAGTATCCCACACATAATAATTTGTTATTAATTCATTAATAATTTCCTGACAGTTATAGATAAAGTATTAGTTTGATGTCAGGAGTACTCTGTTTTACTTCCCCTCTTCCTTCTTGCTTCACTGTGTGTAAAACAACCAGCCCCCAGGCAGAACATCAATTGGAGTTTGGGTGTCAGCACTGCAGTAGCTTGTAGAAGTCTTTGGGCTCAGGTGAAAGGACTCAGAGGCCAAATGTGAAAGAAAGACAGAAAAGAAAGGAAGAAAGGAAGAAAGGAAGAAAGAAAGAAAGAAAGAAAGAAAGAAAGAAAGAAAGAAAGAAAGAAAGAAAGAAAGAAAGAAAGAAAGAAAGAAAGAAAGAAAGAAAGAAAGAAAGAAAGAAAGAAAGAAAGAAAGAAAGAAAGAAAGAAAGAGAAAGAAAGAAAGAAAGAAAGAAAGAAAGAAAGAAAGAAAGAAAGAAAGAAAGAAAGAAAAAGAAAGAAAGAAAGAAAGAAAGAAAGAAAGAAAGAAAGAAAGAAAGAAAGAAAGAAAGAAAGAAAGAAAGAAAGAAAGAAAGAAAGAAAGAAAGAAAGAAAGAAAGAAAGAAAGAAAGAAAGAAAGAGGAAGGAAGGAAGGAAGGAAGGAAGGAAGGAAGGAAGGAAGGAAGGAAGGAAGGAAGAAGGAAGGAAGGAAGGAAGGAAGGAAGGAAGGAAGGAAGGAAGGAAGGAAGGAAGGAAGGAAGGAAGAAAGGAAGGAAGAAAGGAAGGAAGAAAGAAAGAAAGAAAGGAAGAAAGAAAGAAAGAAAGAAAGAAAGAAAGAAAGAAAGAAAGAAAGAAAGAAAGAAAGAAAGAAAGAAAGAAAGAAAGAAAGAAAGAAAGAAAGAAAGAAAGAAAGAAAGAAAGAAAGAAAGAAGGAAGGAAGGAAGGAAGGAAGGAAGGAAGGAAGGAAGGAAGGAAGGAAGGAAGGAAGGAAGGAAGGAAGGAAGGAAGGAAGGAAGGAAGGAAGGAAGGAAGGAAGGAAGGAAGGAAGGAAGGAAGGAAGGAAGAAAGGAAGAAAGGAAGGAAGAAAGAAAGAAAGAAAGAAAGAAAGAAAGAAAGAAAGAAAGAAAGAAAGAAAGAAAGAAAGAAAGAAAGAAAGAAAGAGAAAGAAAGAAAGAAAGAAAGAAAGAAAGAAAGAAAGAAAGAAAGAAAGAAAGAAAGAAAGAAAGAAAAAGAAAGAAAGAAAGAAAGAAAGAAAGAAAGAAAGAAAGAAAGAAAGAAAGAAAGAAAGAAAGAAAGAAAGAAAGAAAGAAAGAAAGAAAGAAAGAAAGAAAGAAAGAAAGAAAGAAAGAAAGAAAGAAAGAAAGAAAGAAAGAAAGAAAGAAAGAAAGAAAGAAAGAAAGAAAGAAAGAAAGAAAGAAAGAAAGAAAGAAAGAAAGAAAGAAAGAAAGAAAGAAAGAAAGAAAGAAAGAAAGAAAGAAAGAAAGAAAGGAAGAAAGAAAGGAAGAAAGAAAGGAAGAAAGAAAGGAAGAAAGAAAGAAAGAAAGAAAGAAAGAAAGAAAGAAAGAAAGAAAGAAAGAAAGAAAGAAAGAAAGAAAGAAAGAAAGAAAGAAAGAAAGAAAGAAAAGGAGAAAGAAAAAGACAGAATGAAAGACAAAAAGGAAAGAAACCTCAGCACATGTGAAACACAGGCTGTGAGGGAATTACTGAAAAGCTTTGGGACTAAATCTGGGCCTTGGACCATGGTGGGAGAGGAGAGAAATAATTGTGATTTTTATTATGCTAAGTTTCCAAGCCAGAATTCACCATCAGGATTATTTTCAGAGGCTCCAAAAATACAAGTACCCCGATATAAGCTGCTCTTAAGCAGATAGACACTGTACATTTTGGATTTGAAATAGGGTATGTCTCAGCAGTTTCCATATTGGTTGAATACAGGTTGCCATACAAAACTAGGCCGTGCCTTGCAAACCTGTGGGAACCAGTGGTTTCCATCTGTTTCACACCAAGGGATAGCATTCATCTCCCCATGCTTTAACAAGCTGCAGGGTAAACAGCTGCATCCCTACTAGTTAGCCTAAATTCCCTTTCTCTAATGTGGCACAAAGACAGGAATTCTTGGGGTGCAGTTTATTTGACCTATTTTACAAGTCGGCTTAAGGGTAGATGAGGCAAATCTTACCCTAAACGGTCTGAACCCAAATTAAATGTTCAGAAGAAAACATGTAAGTTTGCTCAAATCAGCTCCTCTCAGCAGGTGTGGATTTCAAGTTACTTCCAAACTTTCTCAGAACTATCAGCCAACGTTTTCCATCTTTCAGTTTTTCCATTTGGGAAAGACATTCTTACACAGAAATAAAGTATTTTCCATCACGTCTAATGCAAGCATGTGCATCGCTCAAAGTATGGGCACGTGGCAATGCCTATTTCTTGCACCAGGATTGCTATTAAACTGGCCAGGAGTTTGCAGAACTGAGATGCTGGTCAAAGTTACACCGTGGGAAAGGCTTGGCACAGCTTGGATTTTGATTGCATCCATCCCTCAGACCTGTCAGGGTTTCTAAAGAAACCTGACCCCTCGTGTTCTTTCTAAAAATCATGCCCTGATACACATCAGTGAACTCGTTAGAGGCAATCATAAGGACACTGGTAGCTTCTAGAGAGAAGCACACAATTCGTTTCCCACATGGCACTTCCGCTGATCTGTTTTTAATACTGGTCTCTGACACCCTGCTCTGACTGAAGAGCGTTGTGTGGTACAGGAGATACAAATAACACCGGAGGATTTTTCCAAAGGGCTATTTTTGCCACGAGCTGTTGCTCTGACAGCAGATCACTCGATCAATTCCAACTGAATGTCAACTAAAGGACAGCTTTTCAGTTTTCTCTTTTTCCTTTCTTTTTTTTTTCTACCACAAAGAAAAAAATGAATTAGTGGGTGTGCATTTATGACAGTTTTACTAAAATATCTAAAGAGCACTGTTCAGTTTAAGAATATATTAGTAGCAAGAGGAATAATCACTGGGGCTTCCACTCCTGCTCTTTTTCTTGCTCAGACAAAACAGATGTCCAGAGAAGAACCATTTTCACAAGAAGTGTGTAAGAAATGTATGATTAGGCCCTTTGTGTGGGCTGGGAGAGAACATGGGATGCAGAGCAAATATCCCCCAGTCCCTTGGGACCTGGAGGGGGTCCTCTCAATGGTGTTTCCACACACAACAGCTGAATTCAGTATCTACTAAGGACAACTGCAAAACTCCCACCAAGCTCCACACTGCTGGATCAGGGCCAGGGGCAAACAAAGTGGAAACCACCATCACAGGTTTGCCTGGTGTCACTGGCTGGCTGGGGAAAGCCAGGGTATATCATCCCCCTGTTTCCAGCAAAATCCAATGAGAAAACCATGTGCCAATTCAAAAGATGTCATGAGTATCAAATGGGATAGTTAAGATCATCCAGTCCCTTTCCTGGAGTTTTTCTGTGGAGATCCACAAAAATAGGCTGACAGGTGGTCACAGAACTTTGCCTGAGCTTGTGTATTACCGGGCCAGAAGGAAGCATCCCGTGACTGTGAAATCTGCAGTCTTGGAAGACACAAGCCAGAGAAAATGACCTGATTTTCAAAAATGCATCCCTGTGGCCAGTCTCTCTTCTTACTTGCTCAGTTCACGACAGACACGCACACCACAGAAGTCCCAAAACATTTTCTTCAGAAAGCTTTTTCTCCTTTTCACACTCTGCTCATCCTTAAGTATGCCTAAGAGTTTACTCTCTCAAAACCAGCTCTGTATTCGTTTTATGAAGTGCAATTGTATCTGTGAAACAGTAAAGGGGATAAGCGGACAGCACCCTTCAGTAACGCTAATCTCAGATCAATTGATAATCCCCTGTCAGGATGATTGCTGTCAAAACCAGGACAAGCAAAGGCATTTTTCATTCCTGCCATTGCAGCTGTTGTCTTTTTCTGCTAGCCCAATTAAGCAAAGCAAAAAGGAGTAGCACCATATCAGAGCCAGTTTGCCGTAGGATATAAATTGTCGACTTGTATTTGTCCATAGCCAACACTGCAAGAATAACAAAGCGATGCCATAAAACTCAACCACTGTGCTGAAAACACAAAGGAACCATTTTTTCCTCTTCCAACTCAACATGGCATCCAGCCATGATGCCCCATGACAGGCGCCAGCCCTCCCTCAGCCCCAGCAGACAGCAGGGCTGTGCACAGCCACCCTGTATCTCCTGCAGCCTGCCCCATGCCCGTGCTGCCAGGGGTTGAGGCTCAGCCTCACTCAACCTGAGCCTGGCAGAATCGCATTCTTTCCCACCACCATTCCAGAGCCAAGGGGTTTTACTGGGTGCCATCATGAAAGCTGTTTTCCCTGCTTCAACTCTCCTCTACATTTGGCAGGAGAGAATCTTACACCTTTCAGCTTGGAAAGTAGGCAGGGATCAGTAATTTTCTCTGGTGCTGTTAGCCAAAGCCCTCCTGGAAATGAGCTGATGCTATTATTGTGGAAGAGTAGCTGCCTTCTGGCAACGGGTGCCAAAAGAAGTGCATCACCCGTGTGGCTCATTGTCTACATGGCAGGACACCCTGTTGTGTGCTGGATTGTCACATGTAATCTGTGCAAATGCAGTCATTAGCTCTAGCAGATGTTTTTTATCGTGCTGCTTCAAAACTGAAAAAGGATCAGCAGGGGTTTCTCTTTTCTTACCTAGATTTTGAGGAACAGAATAAATTGAAACTTGTTGCTAATATGAGCAGACGCTTACTGGTGCATAAGGCTGTGCCACCTACATTAGAACATTCCATTTACAACTTTTTGTTTTCTTGGTATGCTTTTAAACAAAAATCCTCATAATAACATTAGGAGAGTGGGTTTGTGTTTATTGTGCGCCTGTGACGCATGCAGACAAACAGATACCTTATCGAGACATCAAAGCAAAGAATCAATGTTGGCAGCAGATTGAAGTTCTTCATTCCTGGGTAGTGTCTCTCATTACAAAATGCCATCTTTGCTCTCCTTAGGCTCATTCATCTCAGTTAGGCACCTATGATACATATCAGGGAAGTGGGCAAGGTAGTTTGGATGCAGACACTTGGTTTGAAGCGGGAGAGGGCTTAATGACACAGGTGCAAGGGCATTTTGTGCATGTTGTCCCATCAACAGACAGGACCCTGTGCAAAGCAAATATAACCTCAGTGTCCTTTCTCTGAAACATGGTCAGTCCATGCAAGCTCCAGAAGCAAAACAGCCATCTGATTGAGAGAGCTTGCAGTGGGAATTGAGACTGGAGCAGGAACCAAGGCAAAACTAACATCAAAGAGGCAAGAAACAGGGTAAAGCTGAACTAAGAGGATTTGCTGTGGTCTGTGCCAGTGAGTCTCTGGAGCAGCCATATGGCTGCAGGCAGTGCTGGGTGCCACCAGTCTTTGCCGCCCCTGTGACCATACAGGCAGCTTCTTCTCAGCAGCACAGCAGTGGCCCTGCTGGGGTGGCATCAGGTTCCTTGCTTAACTTTCCTACGCTCTGCAGCTGCTCAGCCCGGGCTGCCTCCAGCAAGGTGCAGGGAGAGGGCAGGGAGGGCTTGAAAGCAGTAGACAAGGGAGAAGGAAGCAGCGAGGTCGGGCAGCCCAGAGAAGCTCTGCAGCCGTAGCCTTCCCCCATCAGCTCCTGAGCACGAGCCCACCACCCATGGATGTGGAAGAGGGCATTAGGCTGCACTGCGGTAATTAAGTGTAGATCCTGCATGTATCTCCTGGATTTTTAAATGTGAACCAGTTTAACTGACTTTTAATTAAAGCTGTTGTGAATCGGCTTAAACCTGCACTTCTTCAGTGCTCTAGGAAGACTTTAATTGCAGGGGCAGGGTGCTATCTCATAGAGGCAGGAGGGTTTGAGCTGGTTAATTGTTAGAGGCATGTGAAAACCTAAATATGCTGACACAGATGCAGCTCTCCTTAAGGGCTCAACTCAGTGTCCTCAGAAATCAGTAAACCAATTGCTCTGGGAGTGGAGTTCCACAGAGACTGGAGACGTTCAGCCTTACAACTGTCTTGAGTGCAAAGTACGCTTTCTCTGTTTTCTCCAACGGAAATCAAGAGATTGTGTATCCTAAACAAAATCAACCATACCAAAATACTTCATTGCACAAATAAAAGGGAAAGCCAGAAAAAAAATTAATAAATACCATCTCACATCAATTAGCTCCTTTACTGAACAAGTGGAAAGCACTTAGATGGTGATAGCAAAGCAAAGCAAATGAAACAGAACAGAACACAGAGCACTAATGCTAATTTGGTGTGACTCCAGCACCCGACTTACCACTTGCACTGCAAATATGGCAAAGCATTTTAAGGCAATGGTGCTTTTCTATTAATCATTTATAGTATTGATAAGGTATCTCTTTTTTTGTACACTGAACATTACAGATATTCAATTGTAATAAAGCATTACAAGCAATTAGCTTTTAGCTGGGGAGAGAGACTTCCAGAGAAGTTTCTCTTAACATCAGAAGCAAAAAGTCATTGATACTAAGAAAACATATTAACCTGCTACAGATGAGAGAATATAGTATCCTCAAGAGGTTTCTGAAAACTTTAAGTATCTTAGCATCATATGGTTCATTGTTCTCTTGTAATAAGTTGTTTGTTTGTACATAGTTTTTCATGTTTCTTTTTTACTTAATAGGAATTTAAGAGGACAATAATGACACAGGATACTCTTAAAATGGCAGGAAGTAATAATCAAACACTTCCAACTGCCTTCATTTCACACTGGTAACATGTTTTTTCACTGTCCTTGTTTGAAAGGGAGATTAGAGCACGCCACTAGAAATGTTTCTTCTGTGTGTTTCTCTTTCCTGAGAGTTTCCTGCTATAAGCCATAGCTGGACAATCATACTACTGTGCTAAATTACACAGGCAGGGCTCTAAAAAGCAGTTATTTTTATACCACATCTGTAACACTAGGATAAATCAAAACCCCAGGGACCCAGTTGTACAAGACAGCACTATCAGAGATACAGAAAGCTGCACTTGGCAGTGATTTACATCAGCACAGTTTCATGTGAGAAGTACAGATCAAGACAATGTATAAGCCATAACTTCAGTGCCTACATTTGCATTTAAACATCTTAATAAACAGCTAAAAGGAAAGCACCAAAAATTCAAGTCACAATACAAAAATATCAGCTGATTTAACTCAGAGCTCAACCAGGCCCTGCAAAACCTGAACCAATGAGCAAACAGGGCAGTGAGGCTGCGAATTTTGGTGTGGGGATGCTGAAAGGGGTGGCTGGACACACTGTGGCCAGCCCTGGGTGTATTTAGAGCATAGTTCCCAATCCTGGTTCCCCACTGCACCCATTCCTTGTGGCTGGAGACCCCCAAGGAACACCAAACAGATTCCTCTTGCACAAAGTTAGGAAAATATAGTGCTGGATGTGCCACGTGGAGCCAGAAGATTTCCCTTTCCTGTGGGTTTCATGAGGACTTCAGGAGAAGCAACTGCCCCTAATCCCAGCCCCTCATCCCTCTCCAAGGGGAGACAAACATCTCCAGGGAAGGAAAAAAGAGAGCCATGGACAACACAGAGGGAGATATCAAATTAACCCTTCCTAGTTAGGCATATTGTGACCAAGTTACATATAAGGCCTCTGGAAGCCTCCCGGACTGTTTGATACACTTCACGGTTACTACTTTGAGGTCTTCACACAAAGAGGAAGACTGAGTTTATATCACTGCATTTTTCAGTGGATATTACTGAATTATAGAAAGTACTGACTTCATATGTATCACTTCTCCCTTAAAAGACATCACTGTTAGAGCTGTACAGACTCCATATAGCAAACAATGATTGCTGAAAGGTATTTTTCTCATCTCTGTGGTCACTTAAGCAGTGGTCTGCTTAACTGTGGTCACTATAACTGTGGTCACTATAAAAACTTTACTGGGAACTTCCTGAAGAGGCTAAAGCTACTGGAACAGTTTAATCCCTGCTTGCTTTATCTGCATTTCTAAGTCTCAAAATTATTTAATTGGTAACCAGTACTACAGAATCAAGTAGGCATCAAGAAGAAGACCTTGTTGCAGACCTTGGCTGTGTTCTTGTTGTGGCTAAACACTAACAAGCTACTCTCTGCTCTTCTCTCTCTTTTTCCCTTGTATAGGGTAGGGGGGAAGGGAGCAGAGAGGGAAACCCCTGGTTTTGTCCACAGGGGTTCTTGTGTTGTTTATAAATTGTAAATACATGCATATTGCATGTTTTGTTCCCAGCCATTCAGCTGGAAAAATGGGGGCTTGTGTGTTTGTGACACAGTTTTATTTCCAAGCACATTGCTTCAGTTTTTGTATCTCGCAACTGCAGACTTTTGATACTCTTTCTGTTGCTTCTCTAGAATACAAAGTGTGTCATAAACCACTGTTATCAGAATAGAAATGGCTATATATATGGTTATGGATATATAAAATGGATACTGCTAATTTTTCTAAGTTGTAAAGGCTTGGAGAGTTAACAAGGAATTCACAAAGCTCAGTGAAAAATAAAACCCCAAACCCAAGATGCGCTAGCTGACAAGAGCAGCCTGGAATTATTTGTCTCAATCAGTTGAATTTGTGATTTCACTTCCCCATGGTTTTTTATTTGTTTGTGTGTGGGTGTGTGTTTTCAAAGTAACTTCCTTAAACCCTCAAATCTTAACAGAACAATTGAATGCCAAGACTCTTAGTTTATATTGTGTTTTTTTCTTTCTGCAGTTTTGTGGGAAAACACAAGCACATCGTTTCAGTACTCAGGTTTGTGTTTCTCCATCTATTCAACAGGCTAGTAACAAGGTAAAACAGTGTTTTAATGATAATGTAGCCAGGGGAAGTTTAGGCTCGAGGTGAGGAGAAAGTTCTTCACTGAGAGAGTTGTTAGCCATTGGAATGGGCTGCCCAAGGTGGTGGTGGAGTCACTGTCCCTGGAGGTGCTCAAGAGGGGATTGGACATGGCACTTGGTGCCACGGTTTGGTGGTCATGAGGTCTAGGGTGACAGGTAGGACTTGATGATCTTTGAGGTCTTTTCCCACCTTATTGATTCTATGATTCTATGCTGTGCATGTAGAAAAATAATCAGTACAAGACATCCTGATACACACAAAACTCACTACAATTGTGGCTGTAGAAAGTCATTCTTTTTTTCTTTACTAGAGAAGTTGTAGGTTAATGTATTGAGACTTTTTGCTGTTATTGGTTTCATCTATGTGAGAGATGTAGGAAGCTGTAGCTGTGCCTTGCTTTCCAAGTACAGAAATATAGTTTATTCCCACACAATTGTAATATTTCTCTTAGCTGACATAAGGCTGTGCCTATTTTAACCTTGATTATGTGTTTAAGTAGGTCTACAATATTCCATAATTAATCTCTTTAACAAGATCTGAAATGGAGATTAGTTCTTGCTAGGATTCTCAGCTTACTTGTTTCTTTTTGCTATATGAAAAAGTCTATGCATTTGCATTTATCTCAGACATGCTGTTAACTCTTTGTGTTGTTGCCCTAGTCCAAATATTCCTTCCAACATTTCCAATCAATATGTAAAAAAATTTGGAAATCTAAAAAATAAAGAATAAAATAAGAAAGAAAATAAAAAAGCAGCTGACAGCATCCTAGAAAGTTTCTTCCACCAGCAGGGCCCCTGCATGCCCTTCACCCCCACTGAAGCAAAAGAAAACACAGCCTGCATGACCACTCTGCTGCAAATTTTCCCTCTTTCCACCCCAGCTCCCAGCCTGAATGTGCTTTGGTCTGGGCTGCTGCTTTGATGTTGCACCAGGCAGCTTTGAAACAATAACCTGAAGACGCATTAAAGCCAGCCAAGGGTAAAGCATCAAGCTGCTACTGTGCAATTGTATGGAGATATGCCACAGCTTTGCAGGGAAGCTGAAGATGGCCACATAAGCCCCCAAATACAAGACCACAGGCTGCTTGGCTGCCTCTCACAAGGAACTCTGTGAAAGTCAGGCAGGAGCAAAGCTCCATCCTCCCATTTTGAACCGTTCACTGCTTTGAGAGTGAAGAGGACGGATACAGCCCTGCCAGAGCTGTCGTCATATGTTGTTTTTGAACAATGGGGGATTGAGTAGGGGGAAGTTGTTTGTGTGTGTGCATCTGTCAATAAGGGAGCTTAAGTTGGGGATGAGAGGTACTCAGGGAGATTAAGTGTAGCAGATTTATAGGTGAAATCCGGTTAGCGCTGATGCAAAAGGTTGTGGGGGAGATTTTCAAAAGCACGTGTGGGAGGAGACCGCTTGCATACTATTGATTTTCTATTTTGATGACTTGCTCTCCTCACTCTATGGTAGTCTTGTGAAGCGCTGGAACTCTTGGAGATACTGGAAGATGCCCATGAAGCAAGCAGATTGATAAGCCAATGCTAATACTATCATCCACTGCAGAAAGGAGTGGGAGGGAACCATGGGAAAGACACCCTTTTTCCCCCTGTATTGCAAAGTGAATGCAGTGCAGTGGTCCCTGCTCCCCATACATTTTCCAAATAACCAGTATCTCAGGCAGAAGTCAAAGAGGAGTAGCATAACATACAGCTTCCAGCTTTGGGAGCAGGAGTCATCACTGTATCAGGAAGCACTAACAGAGGGGATTGCAGCCCTTGAGTCCACTTTCCCTGTAATTAACTCATCTGCAGGCAATCCCTTCTCTGTTTTGGCCAGACCTGGGTGATAGCACCCAAGCATCATCAGCAGAAATAGGTCTGCAGCAAGTGCCAACATGCATGGAGGGTGGAATGGGGGATGTAAAAGCAGGATTTTGTTTAGCGAAGCATTGAACCAGGGGCACTACAACTCTTTGCTTGCTGTCAGTAAACAACAGCTGCTGGTCCACCATGTGCACTTTGGTGTTTGTTTGTTTATTGGTTTGGTTTGTTTTTTTCTGAGGGCTGAAAAGTAAAGTAGGTCACTATTCTATTTACCAGAAGCAGAGATTAAGAATGTTTGGAAAGGGCACAGCATAGCATAAGCTCCTGGTGAAAACACTGGAAATCCAGCCTGCCTGGGTTTATACATGACATGAATGAGAAACTCAGTTGCTGACATGAAGAACTGAGGTCATATTTAGACAACACAAGAAGAGATCTCAGATGTGCTAGTAATAAAGAACATGTGCAATAATTAGAAGCTATTAAAGCAAAGCTATAAGGTTTCTGGGTTTTAAGAAGAACAAAATTAGGGAGGAGACAAATAAGGAGACAAAATTAAAACAAATAAATAACTAGCAGTCACACAGGCTGAAGAGTGCTCATCAAGTCTTTGTTTACTATCCTTAGGATGTCCAAATTTCTAAAGCTCTCCACATCTACAAAGCCTCAAATTGGTGAGAACTGTGGGTAACCAAGAGCATTTTAAACGACTAAACTAATGCAGGGAGCAGCAGGATATCATCTGTTGGACCACAGCTATAAATCCTTAGCCATTAGACACAACAAGCATTGTTGCATGCAAAGGGGCTCAGGTGTTTTGCCATTAAATCCTCAGATACTGAGATGATAATTGTTCATGCTCCCCCTTCAGGCATGTCCCATCCAGGCAGAAACAGGGAACATAGGTGTAATGTAACTTACATAGAATGTAAGTCCAATTGCAAATTATTGGCAAGTTCTAGGAAAATCATAGTATCATAGTATCAGTCAGGGTCGGAAGGGACCACAAGGATCATCTAGTTCCAACCCCTGCCATGGGCAGGGACACCCTACACTAGATCAGGCTGGCCAGAGCCTCGTCCAGCCTGGTCTTAAACACTTCCAGGGAGAACAAATTTTTTGTTCTTATTTATAATAAGAAAAAAATAATTAAGCCATTTACCGAGGAACTAGAGGACATTTGATGCACAAATTATACAGTGCAAGAAGAATTTGTACACAGTTCTTATAAGAATGAATTGTACATTTCAATGAAGTGTGTCATTCAAAACTTGGAAGTTCTCTCTCCCACAGACTTCTGTCCTGCAGCTGTGTTCACACGGATTTGTCCTTACACAAGCAAGGGAGCAGCACTGCTTGTGGCAGCTTTAGGCTGATGCCTAGGAAATTTTCCACAGATCGACTAGGAAGTGGTAGAATGCAAACAAATTACAGTTGGATGCAAAGGGAAAATAATGATAAGGCCTGAATAACCCCACTGGTCTGATAACTAAAATAAAGTTAGTTGTATAAACTAACTCTCTCTCTTTTCAGCTTCTTCGCTCTAGCTGGTGCTTTTGGTTGGCTGTTGCTGACCTTGGCTGTGCTCTTCTTGTGGCTACGTACTAACAAGCTACTCTCTGCTCTTCTCTCTCCCTTTTCCCTTGTACAGGGTAGGGGAGGAAGGGAGCAGAGAGGGGGAAGTTGTTGGTAACCCCCTGGTTTTGTCCACGGGGGTTCTTGTGTTGTTTGTAAATACACGCATGTTGTATATTTTGTACGTATTAATTGCATTTCATATTTCTGGATTGTAGTTTTACTTGTAAATATAGCTTCATTTGCTTTCCAGCTGAGCTGGTCTGGCAATTTTATTTTGGGGGTAATCCTCTCATATTAGCTGGGGGGTAATTTCAGCCCACTCCGCTTGTTAAAAGCAGTGCGGGTGTTCAGAAAACACCCCACTAGTATTTCACTACTGGGACCTGTCCTGAGCAAGTGTGTCAAAAGAGAAAACAAAGTGGTCAGAAGGCTGCAACATCACCCTGCTGATTTCCATTTGTGAAACAGTAAGGATTTTTAAGATTAGGTGTTATTAAAATGTGTAACGCATTGGAAACAGGCAACACCCTGAAGAAAGTGAGGACAGAGACTGGGGAAATGTTTCTAAGTCACTGTTTCAGGGGGGTTTAATCACTAAATAATTTTTTTCCTCTAGGAAACAGCTAGCATTGCAGTCTGAGCCTGCATCCTGTGCACATTTCTACCTACACAGATACATCCTTACCACCCATGTAAACCCAAACCAGGGCTTTCATACTGTCAAGGGCTCACCCACACAGCGGTGAAGATTCAGGCCCAGTTCCCCAAAGCTGAAAGCCCCTTTGTCCTTCCCACAAACACTGGGTGACTTTACTGAGGGAGCCAGTAAAGGCATGCACCAACCAAAGACACATCCAGGACACAGGCTTTGTGCTGCCCCTGTATGTCACAGCAGAAGAACCTGAGGGACCAATAGTTTCATACCTATCCTGGAGTAGGGAAGAAAAATTATTTCAACAACAAGTACAGGCTGGGTGATGAGTGGATTGACAACAGTCTGGCAGAGAAGGATTTGTGGGTGCTGGCTGATGAGCCACTTGAAATGAGCCAGCAGCATGTGCTGGCATACCAAAAGCCAACCTCATCCTGGGGACACATAAAAAATGCATGGCCAGCAGGTCAAGCGAGGTGATTCTGCCCCTCTACTCTGATCTTGTGAGACCCCACCTGAAGTACTATGTCCAGCTCTGGAGCCCCCAGCACAAGAAAGACACTGATCTGTTGGAGAGTGTCCAAAAGAGTTACTGTACATTCCCATTATAAATGTATCTAACCGTACACTGAACCTTCTGATACGTTCTGCAATTCTAATATTAATAAAGGTTATTAATATTTTGATTAATATTGCCATGTGGTTTATAAATAAATATTCTACATCCTTTTTGACACCTAGTTACTAGTTTCTTGAACAATCCTGTAACTTTTAGATAGAATAGAATAGAATAGAATAGAATAGAATAGAATAGAATAGAATAGAATAGAATAGAATAGAATAGAATAGAATAGAATAGAATAGAATAGAATAGAATAGAATAGAATAGAATAGAATAGAATTAACCAGGTTGGAAAAGACCTTTGAGATCATCGAGTCCAACCTATCATCAATCACTATCTAATCAACTAACTAATCTTCCTAACATCCAGCCTAAACCTCCCTGGTGCGGCTTGAGGCTGTGTCCTCTTGTTCTGGTGCTGGTTACAGGAGACTGGCTCAGCTTCAGAGTGTTGACTCTAGACTATTGGTCCATTCATTGCAAACACTGTTCTGTGCTTAATGTAAGAGTTAATCACAGAATCATTCAGGTTGGAAAAGACCCTCAGGATCACCAAGTTCAACCAATAACCCTACTGTACAAGGTTCACCCCTAAAACGTATCTGCAAGCACCACATCTAAACGACCTTAAACACATCCAGGATGCCATTGGCTTTCTTGGCCACCTTGGCACACTGCTGGCTCATATTCAGCTGCTTGTCGATTAGGCCCAGGTCCCTTTCTGCCAGACAGCTTTCCAGCCACACTTCCCCAAGCCTGTAGTGTTGCTTGGGGTTGTTGTGACCCAAGTGCAGGACCTGGCATTTGGACTTGTTGAAGTTCATCCCATTAACGTTGGCCCATCAATCCAATCTATCCAAGTCCCTCTGTAGAGCCTCCCTGCCTTTGTGAAGATCAACACTGCCACCTAACTTGGTGTCATCTGCAAATTTACTGATGACACACTCTATGTTTTCATCAAGGTCATCAATAAAGATGTTAAACAGAAGTGGTCCCAACAATGAGCCCTGAGGAACACCACTTGTGACCAGCCGCCAGCTGGATTTAACTCCATTGACCACCCCTCTTTGGGCCTGTTTGCCCAGCCGGTACTTTATCCAGCAGATCGTGAGCTCCTCCATGCCATGAGTTAAGTGGCAGGAGAAGAGAGCTCTGTGTTTACTTATCATTACCAGTACTCTGTACTTGGTAATCCAGATTAGTGTTTTCAACAGCTCCAACAAATCTGGTTGGGAAATTGGAATAATTTTCTGAAATCAGCAGCTTCTCTTCTCAGTGATTTTTTCATTAACTCTTAAGAACTATTTTATTTAGGTCTTGGGTGACAGGTGGACTTGATCTTTGAGGTCTTTTCCAACCTTATTGATTCTATGATTTAATTCTTATTTCTGAGGCTTCTTAGGACTACAGACCTGTAAAGACAGCAATTGTTGGTTTTGTCATGATGATGAAGAACTCCCTAACTACTACTTGCTACACAATGCTCTCAAGCTTCTTCCAGCAGTGTTTTGTTCATATTTACTTCACCCACATCCAGCTCCATCTTGATCTGCACTTCATAATATGGTTTCTGTTCATAGTACTTATGGAAACTAGTGTACCAGAATACTGAACGATGCGATATGTAGGCAATATTGTGATCTTTATTACAGAATGGGACCCTTCTCTAGGTACATGCAATTGAAAGGGCTCTCTTCACTCTGTTTGATGTTTTTAGCCAAGTGGCTGCCTTTCAAACAGGCAGACTGTATGCTGGAATATACTGTGGGAGAATCAGGGGAGTACCATTAGGGGAAAATGTCAAAGCTGCTGCTAGGTCATAGCAGTGTGTTTTAACCACGTGTCAGTTCAGGAAGGATGTTGACTTGCTGGAACATGTCCAGAGAAGGGCAACGAAGTTGATGAGGGGTTTGGAACACAAGCCCTATGAGGAGAGGCTGAGGGAGCTGGGGTTGCTTAGCCTGGAGAAGAGGAGACTCAAGGGTGACCTTCTTGCTCTCTACAGCTACCTGAAGGGAGGTTGTAGACAGGCAGAGGTTGGTCTCTTCTCCAAGGCAGCCAGTACCAGAACAAAAGGACACAGTCTTAGGCTGTGCCAGGGGAGGCTTAGGCTGGATGTTAGGAAGAAGTTCTATACAGAGAGAGTGATTGCCCATTGGAATGGTCTGCCCGTGGAGGTGGTGGAGTCACCTTCATTGGAGGTGTTCAGGAGGAGACTTGATGGGGTGCTTGGTGCCATGGTTTAGTTGTTTAGGTGGGTTGGATTGGTTGATGGGTTGGACTTGATGATCTTGAAGGTCTCTTCCAACCTGGTTTATTCTATTGTATTGTATTCTATTCTATTGTATTGTCACAACAATCACAACATCTGTCAGTTGGGTCCTGTATCCAGTGGCAGTAGCTGCTAGGTGAAGTGTGTGAGCACATTCATCCATGTGCACCTCTAGTGCATGGATGCTACTGGATGTAGTAACAGCTCAGAGTTTCATATGTGCAAACATAAGTGGGGGGAAGAGCTAATTTTAACTTCAGCTCTTAGTATAGCCTAGAGGTTGGGTTTTTATTGGTTGTTTTTTTATTTTATTGACTTTGTCCAGAGAGTGATCATTGCCTTGCTTGTTTAGAACTACAACCTGCCTAAGTTTTGGCATTACAAAGAGTTTGCATGATTAAACTGAGGGAAGACAATGTGTGAGGATCAGCTGGCTGCTGTGCAGAATGGCTAAAGAGAATCAAGGGGGACATAAAAACTGTAGTAAGTAAAAAATGAAGACAGATACGTTGTTCTTGACCTTTATGGTGGCTACACGTGGCTGCAGGGGGAAGGGCAGACACTGCAGTAGCTTGAGGGCTTCAGTGCTGACTGACTTAGTTTCAGAATTTGATTCAAGACTGAGTGAGCCTAAAAATGTTGCTGTCTACCTTGTGTCTACTTCCACCTCCTGAAGCTGCCTTGGGTAAAACACTAAAGGTGGCTGCATTCTGGCAAGATTGTGGCTTGGCAAAGGACAGGGCTGTTCCCTGAATATTCACAAGTGTGAAAATTGTTCAGAAACATTCCTCAGCTGTGATAGTCACTGCTCTGGCTGACTCCCTTTATGAAAGAAAAGACTACTGTGGCTTGTGAGAATGCTTTGGTGGGGGAAATGCTCTCAGTGATTGGATCCTTCATTTACTAATCCCACTTTAACCTTTTAGTAAACTTGGGTTTAGTAATGTGCTGGTGGAATAAATTTTTGGTAAATCAAATGTTTACTTTTCTGATCACTTGCTGCACTCTACAGGTGCACTGTCTTTAATGTTTCAGCTTATCTAGTGACATGCAAGTGACCCATTAGTCAACAGTGTTTTCAGGATGTTAGAGAACCATGATAAGATAATGAGTTTGGTTGCTTTTTTTCCTCTTGAATGTGATAAGGACAGCACATGGGCTATTATGTAACTTGTCTGAATGATTTTTAAGTGTTCATTATGGGTGCAGGGAAATTCCAAAGAGACTACTGGCAGCTGTTGTGATGCATAGCGAAAAAAATGATTAGGGGAAGAAAAAGAATGACTGTTTATGCATATGTTCAATATATATTTAAGGGGTTTGTTTTGTAAATCTGCTTCACAAGTGATTGAGATTCCAGTGTGAATGCAGCTAGACCGATACGAGGTGTGTGGTTAGTAGTATCTCAAAAAATAAGCATAAGCACTCCAAGAGCCTGGTGCTTTATCAAGACAAAGCCTTGTGAATATTCGTTTAGTAGGTTGTTTTAACAATTTACAGTGAGTTGACTTTGTGTGGTGAATGCATTTTGGGGCAGGAAGATGCAAAGGGGGCATGGAGCACAACTGGATGTACATCACCATGAATTCTGTGAAATATGATGCAGAGAAGAGTACTGGCAACAAAGTTGGTGAGGGGTTTGGAACACAAGCCCTATGAGGAGAGACTGAGGGAGCTGGGGTTGGTTAGCCTGGAGAAAAGGACACTCAGGGGTGATCTTATTGCTCTCTACAACTATCTGAAGGGAGGTTGTAGACAGGTGGAGGTTGGTCTCTTCTCCCAGGCAACCAGCAACCAGAACAAGAGGACACAGTCTCAGGCTGCGCCAGGGGAGGTTTAGGCTGGAGGTTAGGAAGAAGTTCTATACAGAGAGAGTGATTGCCCATTGGAATTGGCTGCCTGTGGAGGTGGTGGAGTCACCTTCATTGGAGGTGTTTAGGAGGAGACTTGATGGGGTGCTTGGTTGCATGGTTTAGTTGATTAGGTGTTTTGGATGATAGGTTGGACACGATGATCTTGAAGGTCTCTTCCAACCTACTTCTATTCTATTCTATTCTATTCTATTCTATTCTATTCTATTCTATTCTATTCTATTCTAACTGCAAACCAAATGAGGCTGATCTGCGCTCTAATTTCTTTCTTGCTGGTTATATCCCATAGTGCACAGGTCCATGCACAGTGCCAAAGGACAGCCTGGGAAAAGAGAGAAAACTGGTATCTGGGTACAGCTGATACAAACCAAGAAAAGGAAAGAAGAGCTGCTTCCCAAGCAGTGATCATGTGGAGGAGATTGAATACCAAGAGTGAGTCATTAGGTTGCTAATGTATATCTACTGTTGCAGGAGAAAGTCTGGCCAGGGGGAGTTCAGCAGTGGGGAAAGTATTAGGGTTAGCAGTCAGAACTACTTTAACTTATTGATGTTTGAGGTATTATGCTGCATGGAGGAACTGAGCTATTTATATCACCCTATAACTGAGTTATATATAGCCCTAAAAATTCAAATTCCTGAGTCTCAGTTTTGCTTGTTCTATTTCAAGATGAGAACCCATATGCAAAATTCCACTTTGCTATCCCCAAACCTTGCCAAACATTTATTTCAACAGCACAACTTGGCAGAGACTGCTCTCTTATCTGCAGATTTGCATCGAGTCCTGTATGCTTCATTGTAGTTTGTGCTCTTGTTGCTGTTCAGTTTTTGGTCATTTCTGCTGTTTTCTTGCTTTTTCTTCTCTTACCTGCTTATATTCAGTCAGACTCCAAGGCGGCTGAAGCTGAGAAGAGCTGCTCATACATAGGGCCAGAGTTCAGCCAAGGGACAGTGGTTTACTACTGAGCTGCTCGTCTTGGTAACAGCTACGCAAGTCAGCAAGGTAGAAAACTACCATTTGAGATTTCCAGCAACAGTACTCTGTGCTTGGTCTGAGCTGGAGAATGGTGCAGTAATTTGGAAACAGGTAATATGACAGGTCTGCAGAAGAGCTAATGACCTGACCCCATTCTGAAAAGGACCATTAGACAAGTGCTGAGGAGCAGCACTTCTGAGCAGCACTTGAGGATGTGGAGTGTGCTGCTCTGTTATTGTGAGAATTAGGGAGAGCTGCTCTAGTTTACCGCAATTAAAACGCACTCTGAAGTTGGGTTGCTCATGCTCAGCCTGTTGCTCTGTAGGCTTATTTAGGTAACAGAGAAGGGGGTGCCTTTAATGTTGGTTAAGCAGGCAGCATGTGTATTGAGGACATGCTCCTTCTCTGGGGAGGTTTTTAGAAATTTAGTCACAGCCTGGAAAAACCTAACACATATCAGGTCTTAATAGGTCAAGGGAACTTGGTGTCCTATCAATGTTTGAGCCGTTAACCCAAGCTACAGCCACACCACTCAGTGAGTGAGTCTCTACCAGCTCAAGAGAGACTTTGGGGCTCACTATTAAATCATCAGAGAGGCTGAGAGCCCTGGGACTTTTTAGGCTGGAGAAGACTGAGTGGGAATTTAATAAATAAATGTTTATAAATATCTGAGGGCTAGGTGTCAAGAGGGAAGGGACAGGCTCTTCTCAGTCGCAACCAGTAATAGGACAAGGGGTAATGAATGTAAACTACAGCACAGGAGGTGCCGCCTCAACATGAGGAGGAGCTTCTTCACTGTGAGGGTCCCAGAGCATTGGGACAGGCTTCCCAGGGAGGTTGTGGAGTCTCATTCTCTGGAGACTTTCAAGATCCATCTGGATGCATTCCTGTGTGACCTGTGCTAGAGTCTATGGTCCTGCTCTGGCAGGGGGTTTGGACTCAATCTTCAGCAGTCCCTTCCAACCCATAACATCCTGTGATCCTATGATGTTCACCATTTCCATAACTTGTTAATTCCAGCTTCTGAGTTAAGGAAAGTCTCCCCTCCCAGCTCTCGGGTAGAGGTTGGAATAAGCTGAGTTTTCCACTTTGGATTAAAAATATTCTGTATTTGTCTCCAAATTACAATACACTCTGTAGGAGGAGATAAAAACACCAACACAACAAACACCATGTTCCTGTATCTGTTAAATAGCTTTTGAATTAAATGCAGCCATTTAAAACTGGCAGCACTGTGTGTAAAATATCTTTTTGATTCACACAGTTTCAAGAAACAGCAACAGAGAGAGACATCTTCTGGTCTATTTCTGAAAATAAATCTGGGCATATGGGGTAGTTTTTGTAATGCTTTATAGTGGATTCACACTTCTCTAAAGACAATCTAATGAACACCTCAACATTTGCCACTTTGTCAGGAATGGGATGGGGTTTGGCAAGCAAAGATTGTTTGAAAATGGTCCATTGTCTCGAAGATCTTCCTGCCCAGATGCTTTGCAGAGGCAGTGACTTGTCTTGGGTGAAGGAAGTGATATACTCACAGTTTTTTGCTTTTTCCAATTAACTTTCACATTGTTGTGAGGCATTTTTATTAATATCTATCAAATATCATAATCCATGATAGTGACACATGCTCCACAATGCTTTAATTGCCTCTTCTGGAGTGCAAGTCTTCAAAGATACTGAAGTTTAGGAGAGGGAGCTGTAAGATTTTGATACTCCTCTGGTTTACATCAAGCCTCGTTTAACTTTTAAACTTTCATTGAGGGTGAAGGGCCCAGCACAGAAATGCATGATGCCATACTCATCCAGCTGCTACCTTCTGTAGGGAATCTGGCACTTTGAACATTAAGCAGAATGGGGGAGAGCAGAGGAGAAAACAGCTTCTACAGAAGAAGTCCATCAAAGATAATGATACCTTGTTACTAGAACATAAAATACTTGGAACTGGTCTTTATGGTGACTTGAAAATGGAAATATGAGCTACTGTTTATCTGAGTTTGAGAGGCAGCTCTCATCACTCTGTTCAGTTTCCTGTTTTGACTGCTATTCAAAATACACTGCAATGAGAGGCACGCACCCACTGTGGTCCTTGTTGGATGGGCTTTTATGTGTCATCTAGACCGAGTTAGAACTATGGAAAGAGCCTGAGGCTACTTACATAATGCAGTTATGCTGCTGTTACTTTATAATTTTCAGATGTAATGCTTAGAGTACCAATAAATCAAATTACTTTTTTCCTTTCTGTAGTACAAAGATAATAGTAACTTCCCTCTCACCTTCTTCCTGCTATTTTTGTAGCTGGTTGTGTTTTATCAGACTTTTGTTTAGTTGGGTGAAATTGATTTCTGAAAAGCAGGTTTTATTTAAAACTGAAAGCCATGAAAGTGGCAAGGGAGGGCCACCTAGAGAACTTCTTAGAAAACATGCTCACTGATTTTTCTCTGTATATATTTTTAATCAAGTCTTGTAAGACTACAAATAGGACTGAAAACCCTCAGAATAATGAGGAGGTTACTGCACAGTTCACCAATCCTGAAATCCTCAGGATAATAGATTTGTACTGCTTAGAAGAGTTGCAGAATACAAGCAAATTTTGTATGAGAACTGGAGCAAGCAAGTAAGGATAGGTTACTTGTGCAAGTGAAAGTTGCCTCAAGAGACCCTAGCACTAATTTAACAAAACAGAGGTAGTGCAGAGATGCATGTCAAAGCTGTGTAAATCATTAAAAAGCGCAATGGTTAAGAGAGATGAAATGGCTCTGCCCATCTGAGCCAGTATCCGTGTAAATTACTAAAACCCTTGAGCTCTCTTTCCAGCAAACCTGAAGGAGGAATGTACCTGGCATGTACCCAGGTCCTGGTGGGATTAATCTCCAGCTTCATGTGCCTGCTTCTGTGCAGACACCCCCTCTGATCTGGTCACTCTTGGCACTTTGCACAGATGAAGAGCTGCTTCTGGTGCACAGCTGCCCTTAGGAAAAGGTGCGGATCTGATATAGGTCATACAAACCTCATTCGCCATTGGAATGGGCTGCCCAGGGAGGTGGTGGAGTCGCCATCCCTGGAGGGGTTCAAGAGGGGATTGGACATGGCACTTGGTGCCATGGTCTAGTCATGGGGTTTGTGCTGACAGGTTGGACTTGATGATCTTTGAGGTCTCTTCCAACCTTGGTGATACTGTGAAACCACACAGTGAAAACACCTGGTTTTGTCATAGGGCTGTGCAGGAAGCCTGGTCTGACACAGTCATGTATGAAGTCATCCCTGATGCTTTTACAGGTTAAAAGCCTAGAATTCGGAGTAGTTCAAAAACATGCCTGGAAAACTAAGGGCAGGTGAAGGAACAAGGTGCCTACATATCCAACATTGCAATGGTTGGTTGACAGAGCACTTCATGGCAGTAGCCTCGAGCTGCACTGGGAGCATAGCAAGGCACCTGGACGCACCGTCCTGTGCATGGGGAGGTGGGCAACTTGCAGGGCATGATCAGAAGACACCAGAGACTAAAGCCTCATCCTGCTAGTAGCAAAGCTTGGGCTTTGCTTGGCTGGCAAGAGAAACTGAAGAACAGGATTCAAACAACTGCACTGAGCAACGTGCTGGTTAGAGACTGACAGCAAGATATGCTGGTACTTGGTAAGAGATGCTAGGAGATTTGGTGGCAAATCTGCTTCCTCCCTGGTGTCTTTTAGCTATTGATGTATTTGTTAAGAGTTGCATACAAAATGAGGGGGCCCAGTTCATTTTCCCAATGGAGGTGGGTGGGTTGCAGGCAGACATTCCTCTGGCAAAGCTGTCCTGGCAGCCTGGACTGCCTGCTCAGCTGAGCAGCACTGCATGAGAGTGCAGTCTCCTCTCATCTTTGGTCTCTTCTTGGGCCTCTCTCTGATGACTAAACTTTGCCATGGAGCACAATGGTATTTCCATCCCAGCTGGGAAGCAAACTGTCTTCCAGTTAACCAATCAGGGTGTATGAAGTGAAGAGAAAAAAGGAGCATAAGAGGTAGCATATCTCTGGGGTTATTCGGGCTTAGATCACTGAAAAAAACTCTGCCAAGTGCTGATATTTCTTTGGGCTCAGAGGATGCAGTGAGACCTGTTTGGGTAAGAAGAGGGCTTTGGACCTTGGTTCCTACTCCAGGTATGGAGTTTTGATCCTAATGGGCCAGAGGAGTCTATTTTAAATTGATGAGTTAACTGTGAAATGGGAGCATTTCTGAAGTGGTCTGTGCTGTAACTATGTTGCTGGGAAAGCCAGGACAGAACTGAAAAATGTGTTTCTGCAGAGCTTTGCAGTGCTAAAACAAGATGTATTTTGTGTGCCTAATCTGTAATCACAGAATCACCAAGGTTGGAAGAGACCTCAAAGATCATCGAGTCCAACCTGTCACCCAAGAACTCATGACTACTAAACCATGGCACCAAGTGTCAAATCCAATCCCCTCTTGAACACCTCCAGGGATGGTGACTCCACCACCTCCCTGGGCAGCACATTCCAATGGCAAACGACTCTCTTAGTGAAGAACTTTCTCCTCACCTCGACCCTAAACTTCCCCTGGCACAGCTTGAGATTGTGTCCCCAAGAAATACTGCTTCCTTATCCCCCTCTGTTTCCCAAAGCATCCTTGTTATTTCAAAGGCATCTTCTGGATGTGCTACAATACCATAGACAACTCAAGGTCTCAGGAGAAGAAGTGATGCCAGTAGTCGAATGCATTGAACTAGGAAGTGGGAGAGCAGAATCTGTAGTGCTGACTACACAGAAGTGCTCCTTATTGGCAGTGCAGCCTCATGTGCTGTGTATAGGTGAGGCTTTTACTCCCATGGGCAAGTAGTAAATCTTCTCCTCCCTTCCCTCTTAAAGCACAGAATGTGAAATGCAGATATAAATTCCATCCATGTGATGGAATGTGGCTGAAGATACACACAACATACTACTTTGCCTCCTATTAGCTTCAATCTCTTTGCTTCAGGTTAAGTATGGAATAATTTAACAGTTGGTACAGAAAGCAGTATTTCCTTTGTGGGTGGCAAGTCTAGCAAAATAAATTACATTAATTATGTGACTGGTTTTCATTAAAACATTTAAAATAGTTTGTAAATACTCCTGTATGCCAGATTCTTTAGGTGGGGCAAGCAAAACAAATAAAATACCGTATTCCAGCCTTCTGGGGAAAAGGTTACATTATTAGCAGATCCAGGATTCCAAGAAATATATTTGGTATAGGTTAGAGATCATAGAACCATAGAATCAGTAAGGCTGAAAAAGACCTCAAAGTCCAACCTGTCACCCAACACCTCATGACTACTAAACCATGGCACCAAGTGCCACGTCCAATCCCCTCTTGAACACCTCCAGGGATGGTGACTCCACCACCTCCCTGGGCAGCACATTCCAATGGCTAACGACTCTCACAGTGAAGAACTTTCTCCTCACCTCGAGCCTAAACTTCCTCTGGCACAGCCTGAGACTGTGTCCTCTTGTTCTGGTGCTGATTGGCTAGGAGGATAGACCAACCCCCTCCTGGCTACAACCTCCTTTCACTATTGCAATAATTTCCAGACAGTGTTTATATAAACTGAGGGTTAACTCCTAGCTTTTAAAATTATCTCTTGTGATTGTATGAGAGTAGGAAAATGGCTTCATAGTCAAGTGTGGAACTTCGAGAGATGTGGGTTAGATGGCAGAGTGTGCTGCAGGCTCTCTTTGACCTCAGATAAGTCTTTTAATCTCTGTGTTAGTGGAAAATCTCTGTGCCTGTGGAAAACTCAGATAATATCCTCTTTTCATCAATTCTCCCTTTGGTTTGCTTCGATTGCAGTCTATTCAGGTCAAAGATTTAGTCTTATTTTCTATGGCATTTCTATGGACCAATTCCACTGAAGGCTCTGAAGCATGATATACAGATAATTCTATTTTCTGATAGTGTTATCTGGAAAATATCTACAATTATTCCATGAAGAGGTACTGAAAAATCACAATGAGTAAGCATTCCTCCCAAACTGCTTAAAATTTCTATCAAGTTGCAGAATGGTGATATTGTATCTAGATCATCAGAACAGCAGCATACAGCTGGCAGATGAAGGTCTCCCATGTTGGCACAGTCTGAATATTTTATGCTAAAGCTCTGTTTTAATTCTGAAATGGCTGGGTTTTGTTATGCCTTAACATTGTGTCTTAGCAAGCTTGTAAAGGAGAAAAAGTAAGTTCTGCAGAAGCTGGACAGCAGCATTCCTCCCTTATTACAGTTCCAGAAGACCTATTGGGTAAGAAAAAAAAATGCTACAGAGAAGTAGCAGTGATAAACAAACTATTAAATTTTTATCTTCCCCTAGCTTGTGAGGCAAAGCTGAGGAAAAAAAGAATTTCATACAAAACAAAATTTTGAGGCAAATGGAAGGTCAATACATAGTTTTAACACATTAGCTTTCCTTTGTAAACAGAAGAATCAAAACTGTTCCAGCTAGAGACTTTGGAGAAACTGGGAAGTACAAAATTAAGTAATAGTTAATGAATTTTTTGAAGGCCATAAAAGGTTCAGAATCAGATAATATCAAGGAGTCAGATTTCTCTGCCTTTGGCAAAGCAGGTGCCAAACCTCAGAGATCTGCTAATGGGAGCTGCCAACTCCTCCTGGTGGGGTCTAAGTCTTCAGGCCTGTTTGCCTGTCCAGTGCCTGCCCCCAGCTTGCCTAATCCGGATGTTAGCATGGCTTTAGTCTTCTCTTGCCTGTGGCACAGGTTAGCTGGGACAAGGGGGTGGAGCAGATGTCTAAATGCATAGGTACCCAGGTCGGGAGTGCTGCTGCTGTGTAGTGGAGGCTTTGAGACATTCTTGCACCAGGCACGGCAGGTTGCCAGCAGGAATGCCATTCAGTCTTCAATGGCTGGTCTGAATTCAGCAGACAGCGGGCTGCTAACAATGCTTCTCATGATGGGCACTTGCTTTGTCCTGGGTGAATTGAGGCACAGCAAAACCCTGGTCACAAGGGGAAGCAGGCTTGGCTATGACTCCTAAGCTTGTGGCTTCTCGTGGAGCTTGCGGAGCATATGCTCGTGGCTTTATCCCAGGCACTGGACCAAGCAACTCGAGGCAGTTTTAAGCCAAACCAGGTCCAAGCAGGTTCAAGCACACAAGGCTTAAGCAAGGCTATGCAAGGCACAGGCCACTAGAAATCAGCCTGTATATAAATCTTGCCCGAGACTGATTGGACCAATAGGGCACAGAAACCAGCACATAGCTACCCAATAAGAAGGGGTTCTGCCAGGCTGTGGCCAGAACACATACCCTTACCATAGATACAGAGCTGTTTAACAGACATGCATGGTCCTGTCTTCTTTGTTCCTCTTCCTGCATTACTCTGCAGGAAGGAGGGGGGGGAGAAGGAGACCATGTCTAGACACCTTAGTGTCTGCCTGGGTTTGTGTTGGGGCCATTTGGCCCTACCCTGACACTAGGCCGCACCACTTCTGTACTCTATAGCCTGTATCACTGATTCACCCCTAAAATGAAAGTGTTATTCAATATTTAATGATCACACACTGCTGCTACAAATGGACTACGCAGCGCCAACTCCAATGGGCAGTATTAATACCCTTTTATTTCAAGCGTTATGAATTTCCAAAACACATACAAATAAAATACTTATTACAAAATTCCATTTGCCAGAGTTTCTTCAGGAATATACACCAAGCATGATCCCAGCACATAGATAAATGACTTTTACAGAGAGCATTAGAGAGCAATAGACACTAGTGAAACAGCCGGTCTTTCCAGATACATTACAACGGAAACAGTTTCCTTTCCCATTGCCACATCCATTTGAATCATAATTATTTAAAATTGTTTTTTAATAGCCAGGTCTGAAGTTCAAATGTGTAAGTAAACTGACTGTGAAGTCAACAGGCACTCAGAAGACCTGAAAGGGAGAGTAAGCAGTAGTTCTAAAATAGTTTTCAAGTTCACTAGTTCAGGGGTAAAAATCCCTGAGACAGAAAAACATCCAACCCATTTTCTTTGGTGGGAAGATGTTTACCAAGGGATATTGCCAACAGACAGCTGTAAAGATAAACTATAAGATTGAAGAGCAACAGTGAGACAGAGCTAGGAAACCAATCTGTAATGCTAGGTAATGAGGAATGCCTTTGTAGGGCAGCATGGGACTTCACCAAGGCTGCCTACTTGCAGTGAAAGCGTTCAGCAGAAACATATACAGAGATACAAAGCACAGGATACATACATGCTAATCTTGTCATTAAGATGGGAAATCATTTTAGAGCATGTGTCAAACCATAATGCTTCTTAAATATGAACAGTATACAACTGACCTCAAGAGTGAAACTATAGACAAGAATAAACAAAATATTGCACCCCAGGACAAAGTCACCACCAGGACATTTATTACTTTATGCCAGCAGGTTAAGAATCATAGATCCATGTATATTTTCTTTTGCTTTAAGCCCATGCAGAGCTGCTCAGCTACAAGTGTTTAATAGACCAGGTCACTACATTCTGAGACCAGAAACTGATCTCAGAAGCAGCATGCCTCTGACCTTCCACCTCAAGTCCCTGAGCTGCTGCTGGACATCAAAACAGCTCTACTGGTTCTATGTTTTATGAGCCATACCCCAGCAGAGTCCTGTACCTTGCTACATGCTGTGACAAGGGTCCCAACTACATCCTTTTCCTTAAGTCTATTGTGCATACAGAAATTGCACAACTGATTTATGATGCCATGCTGATTTTCAGTGCTATTTAACATGTAGGTAGGTCAAGCTAGCTGCATCAAATACAAGATCACCCATAGTGCTCACTAATCTGAGCCTTCAGAATAGCAGAAGAAAAGTGCAATACTTCCAGGTTCTTGAAGCGTTCAAAGCATTAGGAAGTCTGTTACGTCTGACAGATAGCAAGCACAATAGTAAGCAACACTTGGAGAAAAGTGTGGCATAAATGGTGAAAGCAAGATAAAGCAGAGTTCAAGCCTAATCTAAAGATCTAATCCTAAAGGTTAATATAGGTTTTACGACCACTATGCTTAAGTCTATGATAAGCTACAGGTTTAGAACTATTAACAACTAAACAAGCGTTTAGGTTCTGACCTAAAGGTCTATAAATTACCACTGTGGGGGGATGATCTAGTTTGAAATCAGATTATCTTTATCTAGAAAGCAATCCTCATGCTTATGTGAGGCCCTCATGCTAGCCACACTTGCTCAAGAGCAGGGCAGGACTCTAAAAGAACAGATGTTGACAGCATGTGTCCTGTGCAATTTTAACATTGAATTTCTTTATATTATTTGTGTCACTTCCCTAAGAGGGTGGTAGATAAGCCAAGCTATCCCAGCCCAACTGTTATGTGCTTAGTTTACCCAGAGCAGCAAGTTTCTCAGGCATTTGCTCATGTGTTGCTTTATCAAAAGGCCTCAGGAAAACAGCAGCTAGAGGGGAAGAACACATCACCTTTCCCAGCAAGGCATTCTCCAGTGTGCTTATTGTGAGGAAGATGCACATCAAGCTGCCACAGCTTGATTTGTGATAGCCTTCCCTCTAAAAGAACATTATACTAGGGCATTTGTTCCACACAGGGATGTGTGGTTTTCTGGAAGGATTGCTGCTCCAGTTCTCTAAATGGACTCTACAGACTTCAGGCTTTTGCCCTAGATTTAGGTCACTAGTAATTGGACGTGTGGAAAATGCACAGGCTCAGTGCAGTGTGGCTTAATTAATTTCTTAGTCTGTTGATTTGGCAGTCATCCTACAACACAGAACAGTTGGATATTTAAACTTGCACAGAACACCACGCTGTGACAATAGCAAGCCTCCAAAAAAAAATAAGCCAGATCCTTGTAGTACTAGTGAAATAAAGATTTTACATTGCCTGGACTTACAAAGCTTTAGTTGCTCAGGTGAGACCATCATTTTGGTTACTTAAAAGGAATTCTCTCTCCTTTGCAGTGTGCAGATTGAAATAAATTGTAAAAACAAACCAGCACAAAACACAAACTGCAAGGTTTTAACCTTCTCAAGACGAAACACAGAACTGACAGGTGCCAAAAATCTCACAACCAATGGATCAGAAATCATCTGCAGCAACTTCCTATCTGGGACATCATATTCCTAAGCAACTGGTGAGCGCACCAACTACATGTTAATGCCACAGGCTGAAAGAGAAAGGGTTCTGTGCATTATTTTGAGCTGTATCAGGCACCTTTCAGTATTTGTAACTACTGCTGAAGGATCATGTTCATGATGAAGAAAAGCTCATCCACTGAAGTAAGAATTAAAATTCTTTCTGCTCCCAGAAGGCTTCTACCACATTTTTTAGTCAATTTGCTTGATGTGTTTTAAACCCTTCTCGAAGGACACAGAACAACCCCACTGTGTTGTGTCCTGGCCACCCTGCCAAGCTTTCTGTTGGAGGGCACTTCGCTACCATCTATTTACTTCACACGTCCCATGTGCTTTAGGTAGTTTTGGCTTAAGTCTAGACAACAAATGAGAAGAGACAGCTGCCTCCCTGTAGGAACTTTTCTCACTGATGACCCTGGGGGTTGAGCTGGCAGAGCTATCTGGGCTTTGTAAAATGGCTGCTCTACAAAACAGCCTTATAAAACTCTACTCTTAACTGCAGTAAAATATTCATTTCAGATCAGGAAGCACTGTATGCTCTGATGAAGAAATAGGTTCTGTACTTGAGCAGATAGTTTTATTCAAGCTGACCTAACATGCCTACCTTGATTTAAAATAAAAAAGCACCCAAGCCCTTACTCTTAAGAAGTGAGTTCTGCCAATAAAAAGAGCCTGAAGACTGAAATAAAGTAATTCTAACAGTACTGAAAGGGAACAGATCTCTTCAAAAGCCTTGTATGCAGTGGTATTCAGATGGGTATTACAATAAAAACAACATACAACAATATCTGAAAAAAAAAAAAAAAAAAAAAAGCTTAATATAATCTTTTGAGTCTATAAACTCTAAACAATAAATATGAAGTGTACATGGCACACCAGAGCAGCTAAATATTAAAACAAGTAATTACAAATTGACAACACTTACCTATATTGTCAGTGATGAATTTGTCACTACTGTGATATAACACAAGCTTAATACACACAGTGCTTTTCCAAAGGAAAACCACAGGACCGAGTTGATACAGAAGGTGAAGGAAAAGGGGAGACAACAGCAAGGCACAGAACCCTCTCTTGCTGCAGCCCTGTAAGGCACCACTGTGCAAACGTGGAACTATCAAAACTCATAGTGGATAAATTCTAAACATGTTTAAATGGTTGGATAATCTATTTTAAAGATTACATTATGTTCCTATCTCTGGGAATAAAAAATACTTATGAGCCTTTATTTACTCTTACCAGCTTTTAAAAAACAGATAAGTGAAATGGGTGAATTACTACCCAAATACAGGAGTCACAGTTAATTTGTCCCAGACAGATTCACAAATGCAATTTGATCATGACCTATACTGGCCTTGTTAATAGAGCCTTGGATCCAATATGGTGCAGAGGGAAGTGCTGCCAACTATGTCAAATTGTGTGGTGCACCACTAGCTCTTAACAAAACAGATGTCAGGGATTAGTATGAGAATGATTTAAATCTAGAGATAAAGGGTCAGTAGCATTAATCTAACATCACGCCTATGGATCTTAATACTCCAAGTTATAACTTATGCCTCTCTTGAAAAACTGGGCACCAGCGTTCTTCTTCCCTGTTCTGTTCTCTGCTCAGAAAATCCACCATGGGACAAACTTTAGCAAAAAACTTCTCACTGACTAGTTTACAGGCATGTAATTAAGCTAAAAAAAAAAAAAAAAAAAAAGGTCATCTTTCCCCTTTGTCCTTATGCCCCATGATCCATCCTGCTAGAAGTTTCTGTCCTCCCTCCAATTACATAAAAATCTCCCAATTCTACTGAAATTACTCATAACATGCAAAGGTTGGGCAACTTTTTAAGGTGAGCAGGGGATTTCAATAAAAATCTAATTTTTCTTCTAATGGAAGATTTAGGAGGCACTCGGTTTCTCCTAAGTTTTGGACACGGGACTTTTTTTGTACTCGGGAGGAGTGGCAGTAGACTACACCTCTGAAAATTCTGCTTCCATTCTTGTGACCTGAACAACTGCACAGCACACAATCTGAATGAAGCTGACAATCCAGTTTTTGTCTAAGTTTTGTTCTCTTGTGTGGCATATTCTGCTCTGCACTTCAACACCTTGCCAGAAATCAAAACATTTAAGGTCAGACACAACCTGTAGCTTGAATGATGCTCAGTCTACTGAGCTGACAGAGAGAGAAATCAGACCAATCTACTGCATTTTAAATGACCGAGGAGCTGGAAAAAAGAGTCTTCAGTGAGACATTAACATTCATATCGCTATTTGTCAAAAGGCTGTGCCAGCTTAGGCATGCTTCATTCCTTATGTTCAGTCCTGTTTTAAGGAACTAAGAATTTGAGCAAATACAATGTAAACAGAGCCAGGTAGACTGCAATAGCAAAGGACAAATATATCATTGATCTGACAGGTTTAAGGCCAACTCTTTGTGATTTGAAACATATCATACTTTTCCATGGCACTTAATACACTGAAAGTTAGTACTGGGTGGCATTAAACAAGAGTATACATATTCTTATGTGATATATACATGTAGCTTCGGTTCCTAAAATAGAAATTTCAAGTTTTCTAGCCCAAATAAAATCAATTTGTGAAAGACCACCTGCGTTCTCCTATTCTGAGTAAAGTAATATCACTGTTTTAATCAACTTAGTGCAAACTGACTTAAGTCCAAAGACATACCCTTCCTTGATTTTTAGTCACTACTTACTAAATGCCCTTACTTCTTCTAAAACCCAGCTACACTTCCCTATTTGTTTTTAAGAGAACAGCAAACACTTGACAACCAGCATGCTGTTCTAGTCTACATTAACAAAACTTGCTGATATACAAATCGTGTTCTGGTCATGCAGCAAAGACGCCCTCCTCAAAGCAATCCGTCTCTTAATTCAATCAGTCTAGAAGAGGAGCACAGCGCCAGATTTTAATTAGCAGGTCATCCTGGCCACTCCATACTCCAAGCTGACAACGGCAGGCTCAGCTTTCGAGAACTCTTCCACGAATTCACTGTAGCGGTTGTCTGCAGTGTTGCTGCCCTCTATAGTTCTTACAGCGTCGTTGACAGGGATCAGCGGCTGCTCCTTTTTGAAGCAGGGAGGGCTCTTCAGTGCCACGGGTGCTGGGTGAACAGGCTGCTGATGTTCCTTCAAAAGGACTGCATCTGGCTGCCCGTTTCTCTGCTTTATTTTCTGAAACATAGAGAATAGTTATTAACAGTGAGCATGACTGCTTTACTGGTAATATTCTGCTTTGAAAGGAAGTGAATCCACTTCTTTTGGTGGCCAACTCAAGTGTCTGCAGAACCCTGTATTACATATCCAGGTTAGACATGTAACAACATTATTAAATGTTAGGCCACTGGATAAGGTATTTTTCTCCAAACTATACAGGAACAGACACAAATTTTAAGTATCAAGTGCTTGTATCTGAGCAAAAGGCAGAAAGGTTGCCTGTCAGTATCCATAGGGATGGAGAGGTTCTTCCAGGCTTGCCCCTTGTTTGGTTGCTACCAAGATGGGAATACATTCTGGAAGACAGGCAAAGGAAGGTAGATCTTTGTACAATTAGCAAGCAGGGAGTTCAGACTAGACCATGAGTCTCCTAGAGACAAAATGCTGCTTCGTGTTAAAGCCCTTATTGTCCTTCCCAAAAATCTTCCAAAAAGACTTTTCTTTCAGACCTGAAAAATGCCAATACAGTTTGTTCAAATGCGGGAATACCGTAACAGATGTCAATTAGAAGGCAGGATAGGAGTGAAGGACCTGCACAGATCAAAAGAAGAAGACAGACTTGGATTAAGGATTTGGGTTTGTTTGGTTAGTTTTGATTTGTGGTTGGTTTTGTTCTGCTTGTTTTTGTTGGGAGGGCGGGGTGTTGCCTTTTTTGTTTGTTTGTTATGGTTTTGGTTGTTGGGGTTTTCTTGTTCAAACAATCTCACAATTCAAACAATTCCAGGTACTGGAACCTTGAGCTAGTTAACAGAATTGATGTTTTTGTTGTTGTTCGTATGTTTGTGCTCTATTAAACTGATACCAAGCCCAGAAGACTCCGGTGTCTCATCAACTTTTTGAAGACTGAAACAGCAGTAGAAAAGTCTACATCAGGACTTCAAACTACATCTCTTCATCCCTCACGTGATAAATCTGGGCTCAGGTTCAGTTAAACCTTGGAACATGGTTCTAGAAAATGCAAAACTGAGGCTTCAGTTTAATGTCTTGATTATTCTTCACCTTGTTTCATCTTGAGTTTCCATCTTGCTGCTTCAGTTATATACAAAAACCTTTTAAACATACAATTAAGATTCAAAACAGTTTAAGTGATCTGTATTCATTTCATTACAATAGGATCAAATCAAATCTTTCCTCCTAGAAAACCTGTACTCCCCACCCCAACACACCATATACAAGCTGTGTTATCATTTCCAGCCAAACAGCTAAGTCAGTCTGGTAACGAGAAAACCTCTGTGTTTCTTAGAAGGTATTGTTCTGAAGGTTGATTATAATGAGGTACAAATTAAAAGCTGCTGATTAAGTCATACTAGAATAGACTCAGATATACTGTTCAATCTTTCCTGCTGTAGCATCTAGAAGTCATCTACAGAAATCTGATCTCTGGTTTTAGCCCTGTCTTCAAGTAAGCATCACAACGTGTATGCCCCATAATTATAGTGACTTACAATAGCATGCAGCTACATATAATGTTAAAAGAAGGACAATACTTACTGCTTCCATTTTAGTAGCTATAATGGAAATAAAACATTTTCAGACTCCTTGGTTTAGCAACACAACTGAAGCTATGATGGCTTCCTCATTATCCAAGATAAGTTTCAGATACATTTAACCTATGCCACCTTCAGCAATGTTTTGACAGCAATTTTATGTAATTCAGATCATCACTAAAGGAAAATAAATTGTGCTGAAGAGCAAGACATTGGCTGCATGTTCTGTCATTCAGCATAGAAGCATACAGTAAAAGTCAAAGTCAATATCACATAGAATAAGTGCTAGGCCATACAGTAGTGATGTTCATATGAAAGCCAGCAGCATCATTATAGGCTATAAATGTGACTTTGAAGAACAAGTCATTAGGGTTAGGGTTGTAATACTCACAGCTTCCAGTTCCTTAATGTCTTCCTCCAGTTGTTTATTTTGTTCACTCATGTTCATTATCAGGTTGAATACAGATTGCCTGGGATGCATACTTCGATCAAACTGATGGTACATGTTTCTCCAAAACCTGCAAGAAGCAGACAGCTTTAACCACGCAGGGTAAAGACAAAACTGAAGAGAACTACTGTATATAACTAAAACTTACTTAAAATTGAATGATACTGTATTAGGCTCCAAAAGTGTCAGCTCTGGAGAAAAGTCTGGATTATACAGAGGATTCTGATACTTCTTCTTTTCATCCAGAAGGAATGGCCACAAGGAATATGTCTTCTCTCTTAATCTTAAAGCAAGAAGAGATCAAGGTCAAGGAACTGACTGCAAGCAGAACACAGAAGCTGTTCAACTCAACATAGTACATTGATCTTTTTAATCAAGTTACCACAAATACTTATAAACCTGCAATTAAAAAGCTCTTAGTAAAGCCAACTTCTTCCTGGTACATGCTGATGTTGGATAGAACTGACAGCTTTCAAAGTACTACTGCTTATGCTGTGCAGGTTTTGCATGGTTGCAATGAAAGCTTTAAAAAAAATAGTTCAAGACAAAGATGAACTGATGAAAACTTTACAGAAGTTTTCCTACTGAAAGCATTTGGAGACATAGAATCATAGAATCAACAAGGTTGGAAAAGACCTCAAAGATCATCAAGTCCAACCTGTCACCCAACACCTCATGACTACTACTAAACCATGGCACCAAGTGCCACGTCCAACCCCCTCTTGAACACCTCCAGGGACGGTGACTCCACCACCGCCCTGGGCAGCCCATTCCAATGGCCATCCTATTAATACTTCTAACTGATAATAACTAGTTTTGAGCAGGCAAGAATTTTAAAGTTACGTAAAAATAGACTGTGGGAGAGAATAAAGCAATACTTCCAAACTTAAGCTTACTTGTTCAGGAAAGATAAACCACAAAACCACCAAAATATAGGGAGAAAGAAGCCTTATCTTTCCCTATGAAAAATGAGCATGAGATTTTCTACTAGAACTAGAAAGTGTGCAAAAGCACAAGAAGCACTACTGTTCCCTGATGCAAGTCAACACTTTCAGTATCACAGTATCACTAAGATTGGAAGAGACCTTGAAGATCATCGAGTCCAACCTGTCACCACAGACCCCATGACTAGACCATGGCACCAAGTGCCATGTCCAATCCCCTCTTGAACACCTCCAGGGACGGTGACTCCACCACCTCCCTGGGCAGCCCATTCCAATGGCGAATGACTCTCTCGGTGAAGAACCTCCTCCTCACCTCGAGCCTAAACTTCCCCTGACGCAGCTTGAGACTGTGTCCCCTTGTTCTGGTGCTGGTTGCTAGAGAGAAGAGGCCAACCCCTTCCTGGCTACAACCACCCTTCAGGTAGTTGTAGAGAGCAATGAGGTCGCCACTGAGCCTCCTCCAGGCTAACCCACCCCAGCTCCCTCAGCCTCTCCTCACAGGGCTTGTGCTCAAGGCCTCTCACCAGCCTTGTTGCCCTTAACTACCACACCTGTCTCTATTTCTGTTCAGAGCCTAAAACCAAGAATATTCAGAGGATTTCTCAGTCTGCTGGAATAAACAAAAGACCCATTACAATACATCTGCTTACTTGAGTTCTTCTCGTTCTTTTTGGCAGTTTCCAAGGAAGTTACCAAACTGGCACGAATGGACATGTTCGTGGATTTGAAGGAGGAAAGCTTCATTGTACTCAAAGGCTTGTGGAAACTGCTCAGTCAGGTTCCACACAGTTTCTAAAAACTGGGTGAACACTGGTGAGATCTCTTTGGGATCACCACCCAACTGGCAACACCTGAAAAAGATTTCATCAAAAGACTGAAACTGATTTAAATTAGAAATCAAAAGAGTCACAGCTGCACTAGTTTTTAAATGACAGCATGTTCATTTGACATCAGCTTTGTTTTGGAGATTAAGCACCTAAGTTTAAGAACTAGGGCAATTCTTGAATAGAAATAAGTTTATATTTAACCTGTTTTTCTGATTTGTAAGTAATCACAGGTCTGTATTCAGTACAGAACAGCAACGTAAGACAGCTAAGTTCTTTTGTGTCTAATACTTCCACAGTCAACATTTGCAGCATATCAGTTAAAATCAAATTAATAAATGGTAAATAGTAGCAAAGCTGTTCATGGGAAAAACAGAACTCTTAATATGCAGGACTTCTAAAGTTAGGCTTGACTTCATTAAGAGTAAACAATAGCAAATTTACATTTAACTGTTTCAAAACTCAAGTGCTCTACCGTGTCTAAATAGCTGAAACACAGCTTTACATTGATTTTGCACTATGCACACACACAGGTCTAGCTGCAGCTATTAACATCTGACAGCAACAGCAGTATTACTATAAATTTATGTCTATGATATAAATCAATTATCCAATAGGTATTTGAATTAAAAGCAAGACATGAAGTGCACTGTCTACTGAAAACAGTTTACTCATCACAAGATTTCTAGTTAACACTGCAATAGTTAAAACATCCACCAGCTGACTTTGGTTTTCAAGAACACTTAGTTCAGTTCACTGCACACATTTTACTGTATTGGAAGAATCAACTACCTGTCAGAGAACTTGTGCCCAAAAGAGATCCAGTCTTTCTCTATCAGGACCTAGAGGGTAAAACAAATACATAAAATGTTCAACTTCACATCTGTAGTATTAACTCTGCAGATTATTGACATACTGTATTTTAAACGAGTCAAAGAGGAGTAGAAGCAACTATTTGTCACTTTGGAGTTACCTTTTGTTTGTTTATTTTGTTTATTTTGTTTTGTTTTTAAGTTTTTCACAAGAGATTCACAAAGCACATTTCTAAAACTAGTGAATTTGAAGTGAACTTGTTTTCTCACTTCAGTCACAGTATCAAGCACCAAAAGGAACACAGAATTGCCAGTCCATGGCAGAAGTTTTCCCAGAAATCTAGTTGATGGAGAGGACTGAAATACAAAGTTATTTGCATAAAAACTACACACATTCTCACTATTCACAAGACACAAATCTTCTAGTTCCTCAACTTCACTTTTATTGTCTGTGGTATTTGTGGTAGTGAGTAACCAATACTTGGAAGTCAGTCAGGTAATGATAGGACTAGGGTGAGTGAGGGGAGGGGAATAGAAATGGGTAGACTCAGATTGGATGTCAGGAAGAAGTTCTTTAGCATGAGGGTGGTAAGCCACTGGAACAGGTTGCCCAAGGAGGTGGCAGAAGCCCCATCCCTCCCTGGAGGTTTTTGAGGCCAGGCTGGATGTGGTTCTGAGCAACCTGAGGTAGTGTAAAGTGTCCCTGCCCATGGCAGGGGGGTGGAACTAGATGATCCTTGAGGTCACTTCCAACCCTAACAATTCCATGATTCTAAGTTTATGTACTGTCTTTCAGGACTTCTCACAGCACTTTGTAATTGCCACTGCCAAACACTGCTGCTCTGCCTACTCCATGATTTGGCATCACAGCACCAAAATTCCTCTTCATTTCTATAGAAAAATGAAGAAACTTAAGATTGCCAAAATATCTTCAGGCCTCTGTCACTAGAGGAGTTGTCATTTTCAGATTTTATTACTGCTGACTTTGGGACAAGTGTACAAAATTATAGCAGCTTTCTGCTTTTAACATCTATTACCTCACATAAGCCCTTTGGAATCTTAAGTAAGAGGCATTTTTGGATGTAAAAGGCAACCACTGCAGCATTTCTGCATGATGCCTAAAGCAATGTGCTACTTGCATTTCAGTTTCTTGTAATCTTAAGTAAATGGTTCTTCCCAGCAACAAAGGATTTCTAAACTAAAGAGGTATACTGCAAATCTTACATTTCTAACTACAAAAAAAAGCAAGCTTCAGTATGTTCACACTGATCACTTTCACACTCAAGCATTTCACATCCTTTGTTTGCCAAGGAGCAACTCAGTAATACAACAGCTAGCTTACCATGAATCCTTTGATTGTTCTGTAATAGGAATCCAGTAAGAGAGCTCCAAGAGAACAAACTTGGGAAGTCCTATCCCAGCCATCTGAGCAATGCACTAATACACTTGCACTCTCAACTGCTATTGCCTGCAAAACACATTTGTTTCACAGTGAATCTTTTACTCTAGATAGATGTCAAAATTTAGTAAATAAATGCAAAACCTATGCTTATCCCAAGCTCACAACATGCCCCATTTTATTTTACTTAGACACAGACATGTTTACTGTAAGGATTTGATAGCTACCATAAAGCTAGAATTGCTCTCCATGGAAAAACAGAAACTTCCTCATAAAGACAAGAAATTTCACCACCACCTTTGCACAAGGTAACAAAACATATACAACAGTTCCCAGATCTCTCTTTATTCCATATAAAACTGAACTCTTGCAATGCATACTAAGAAAGTAGTAGACTATACATTACAGACCAAATGAGGTAAAAAATAAACCAACACACACACACACCCCATTAAAGATATTCACTTCATCATACTACACAAAAATTAAGGACTAGGAAATGCTTATTAGTTTCAGCTAAGAATTCAAATCCTGTTAGTCCAAATGTTTGTGGGTCATCCTGTAGAGAACTATCCCAATTTTAACTGAAGTTAATTCCTTGTTATTTTACTTAGTAAAACAAAGATCCTTGGGTTTTTTCCTTGCTTTTCTCCTGTGCCCAGTGCCCTTTAGTCAAGCCCATAGGTGTCTAGCATGGTGACTTCATAAAAAGTCCTGTTTCCTTGCTAGATGAATTCACCATAGCCACCTTGGCTTCTCTGCCATTAGTGTCCCAGGGTACACTCAAAGTAACAGTTTGCTCCATCCATCTCCAAACTAAGACCTAGGGAGCATAACAATCCCTTCATCTCCCAGTAAGGTGACCCAACAGCATTATATAAAAATCCCAAAAGATAAAGTGGAATGTTTAAAATCTCCAGTCATAAAGAAAGATGCAATACTTGAAACAGCACATCAGAAGTACTATTGTGCAGCAAGAATGTACTTCCAAAAAGGTCAGTTGCAGAATTTTACACATTATGTAATCCTAAGCATAAATTTGCCTGCTAGCAAGTCAACATGCCATCAAGCAAAGAAACAGCATAAAAGTTACCTTGACTAGGAAGACAGCAGCATCCAACACAGCTTTGATGTGACGCAGCCATCCAGAATTCTCCAAACCAGACAGGAAGTCATTGACAGATAAACCCTTTGTGCCACTGACTGAAAGAAACAGAGAGTTAGAAAGCCTTTTGTGGTTGCAGCTACCCACACCCTGCAACAGAAGAATAGGCGTGTATTGTTTCTAATGCCCTATGCCCTAAAGTCAATTAGAAATCTTTCTTTCAGGAAATCAGCACCGAAATGGTTGATAGCAGGGCCCTGCAAGGGATTCTCCATCCAAGATTCACCTCTAGAACTACAGTAATTATGAATGAAGAGTAAGATCTTTGTGGGCTTTTTTGACAAAGAAACATTCAAATTAAATACAGTGGTTACCCTCAATAGGGAGCCTTACCTTTGCCTTACCAAGCAAGCTAATGTAAATGACAAAACCTTACCAGAAACAGATAAAAATTACAAGCACTAGTAGGAAATAGTAGCTGCATCCACATAATAATATACACAGTTCAGAGCAGTCAGACTGTCCTGAGTTTCGTCACCTTCGCCACTCAACTCAGGAGAATAAAGCAAGTAGAGTACAAAGATACAGTGAACTGAAAACCATCAAGAGTTCGTCTGCCTCCATAATTTACATAGAATTCTGACTCTTATCTCGACCATTCTTCCTGAGTGTACTTGGATCCTCTAACAGTAATGCAAATTGTGTGGGCAGGGAAAGCTGCCTGCAGAGTAAGGGCAAGAGATACAGAGGCAGACTGAGTATTTCCCACACAGGCACTTCATTTACAAATTGAACAGATAACTCAGTTCTTGTATGATTTTGTGTAGCCAAAAACTCATACAGTTACATTGCTGTCCAAACACAACAAAAGCCTGGCAATAAAACCCCAAAATATTTGTTGGCTGATGGAGCTTCTTCTATGTGTGACTCTAAGAGAAGATACCTGAGCTTGCCATCTACAAAAATACCTGCCCCTGCTACAGCAGAAGCCTACTTTCTATCAAGATCATGGGCCCCAAATGAAAATAAAAAGGCTCTGTAGCTGAAAGCTCTCAGTGGGGATATTCATAGAGTAGTTGCAAAATTATCTTTGAGTCAGCAGGGAAAGTAGAGAACAAAATTCACTAAGTAATTCTGTGACAGTTTCGCGTTGAGTCAAGGCCCTTAATATAAAAAGGCTATGAACTGACTTGCAGAGCCTTCTTGTATCTGCACTACATGTTCCTCAGCTTCCAGCCATGTGAGTTCTGGCATAATCCTCATTACACAGGAAGAGTCATAATGCCACTTGCTGCTGAATGCTACAACAAAGACAGGGTTCCAAATAAGTACCACAGCCGCTTTTTTAAAGCCTAAACATCTTTGTCACCTAGCAAACCATAGCACAATGAGGTGACAAAACATAAGAAACTCCTGGCTATGAGCACTAATTTTAGTCTGTAAATTGGTGCTTGTATCCAGGTATTTTAGTCTGTAAATACCAGTAAAAGCAGCAAAAGCTAGGCTAGTTTTCCCTGGTCTTTGACAGAGAGAGCATCATTAGGCAAGAGTTCTGCTTCTGAAAGGCCTAGCATGTAAAGAAAATCTGAGAACTACATGATCTTTCACCTAGCTTACACTTTCCCTACATCAGTAGTTCCATACACCTGCTCAATCACAACAGGACACAAACAGGTCTATAACTCTGTAGTGAAAGTAAGAAAAAATATTTAAGTATCTGGAAATTAAAATATATGCAGGGAAGAGACTGGACAAAGAAAACGTATAGAGGCACTATTCATGGCTGCTCACCCCTACATCCTCTAGTTTATAACCATAAGCTTTAGCTTATAAGTTTTAGCTAGACAAACAGGACTTTTTTTCAGCCAGATAAACTGCCTTAATTTTTTTTTTTTTCATCCAAGTACTGCTGCAAAAATAAGCTTTTGGTCAGAATTTTCAGCATCCAGTTCATCACTGGTATTTCCCCCTCCTATGCAGATTCCTGTATTTTTACAAACCGAGGCAGAAGATGATGCAAGTTGAGTCCAAAGAATTACTTGCCATTTCTATGAGTTAACAGGGACATTTCTACACCAGTGATGAAATAAAGACATTGTTTTAGAATAGACTAGACCAGACCATGGTGGAAGAGACCCTAATTCTAGACTTGTATTCATCAAGACTCTAGTGAATTAAACTGACAGAACAGAGGTATAACAACTGTGTTCATTTACCCCAAAACCTGATCTGCAGAATAACTATAGACATTACTCATGATTTTGTTTCAATTGAGTTTCAATAAGCCAGTCATCCACACAAGGGAAAACTAAAATATATTCCATCCTTAATGAAAGCTACAGAAAGATATTTGTTAGGTACTCTTGGTAGGATGCTTAGTCAACTGTGTGATGCACATACTTCTGCATCAGACATAACACAAGAGAGAAGGCCTGTTTAAAAAAAAATAAATCATCCAGATTAGCTGGTTTTCTGCAGCTGAAGAAGATACTGGCAAAAGAAACAGGGATTATTCCAAACTTAAAACTGAAGCTCAGGCTTATGCTGCTCATCCTTCCCTGCAATGAAGTACATGCAAGAATAACCAAAAAAATACCTATTTTCAGAGTTCAGCAGTACTCCATACAAATTGCTTGAAGGTTATCACCAGACAGAGGCTCAGTAAGAGTGAAGTGAGACTACACTGTTAGTCTGTAAGATTTCTTGACTAATGCAGCCAGAACATCATCTTCAAAATAAGCTCCTATGCAAGTGCAAGCCTTTTCCATGACTGAAAATATTTGCATGATTTCACTTATATATGTATATATGTCTTGTACTTATATATACACCAGTGTAATGTAATCTCAGTAGTAGTACTCCACAGTGCATCTAACATTTGTTTTCAGCTCTTCACCTAAATAAAGTATTAATGGAACTATTTAATAGGCTTCTGCCTCTCTCCATTTTCATCATCATGTGGCAGCCAGTAGCAGGGTGAAGTGGGTCACTCCTTCCCAGATCCCCTTCTGTAACACTCTAACATACCTACAAGCACAGATGTGGATAACCACGATAAAGAGCTCAGGTTTTGTCCAGACCATATGCTTATTGTTTATTTCTTGGAGCTCAGCACTCCTTGAAGAACTAGTATTTTGTATATGAAATGTCTGTGCAGACACACACTATTTTGTGAATTTATATTATATGCATGCATACATGCATGCACACTTGAAAAACAAGCAGACCTCACATTCTGGGACACAGTTTAGCAGGCAAGGCAGTGTTGGGTTGACGATTGGACTTGATGATCTCCCAGTCTACTCCAACCTTAATGATTCTATCAAATTAGAAGTCTCTTCGTCTCTTCCACAAGCCACTGACATGCTAACCAAGTTCACCCAAGATGATGCCACTCAGTTAATTTTCTTTAAAAAAATACCCACTCCATTCATTTGGTTTACAGCTTAAAGGTAAAGGTTTAAGGCAATTCCTTACCACAGAGTACAAACTGGTACTAAACACACAGCTGGGATAAAATATAACAATGTCAGTATCATTTGTGTAAGCTTTTACTAAAGACTTCAGAATAAAATATTTATCCCATTTTCTCATGCACTATTAAGACAGTCAGAACATACCTTCCAGAAGTTTTTGTAAGCTGGATCTCATTACATGAATATTTTCAATGCCAACAAACTGGAACCTAATGTTAGAGTAGTTGTCTTCATTTTCATAGCCCTTCCCAGCAGCTCTATTTGCCATTGCATTAAGCTTAAAAAAAAGCAAAATATAAAAAGCAAAAAAATAAAAATACTGAAAAACCAGTACCCTGAAATAAAAATCTCTAAGAAACAAGTCACAAACTTCCAGTGGAATACACTAGGAAGAACACAGAAAAGCACATACTATAAGCAGATTCTAATAAATTAATATTGTGGCAAACCAACTCGAAAGCATTCAAGTGTAAGAAAGGCATGGTACATCAAAAGCAGCAGATTCAGAACTGACATTTGAATGCATTTAATATAATTTCCTATTCTTTCCTCCATATCCCCACCAACAAACTTTGTTTCCAACCATTTCTGAGCAAATACACTGCAAAGCAACTAACCTAAAGAGGAGTGTAAAACCCAGACTTAAGCATACATGCACTTTACAGGCAACCTAAGTGACAACTTTGGAGGTAAGAAGTTGCTGTATTGCTGCAGGTATTAAAATTACAGCTATAAAACCCAAACAGCTGGCAAAGTTTCAGTCTGTCAGAGGAACCTGCTGCTGAACCCTGCTCAAAATAAGTGTAGCATTTTCATTTTATAGCCTTGTTTTCCAGCTACTGTGTTCAGAGTTTCGAGCTAAATGAATACCAATTTAAATGCAGACGGTCTGAAGAGTGAAAATTACCCCACTCACTCCACCACAGGTCAAAAGCCTAGCATAATGGAATTTAATCAATGACAATGCATGCCATCAGAATGGTCAGAGAGATTTTCCCCTATTTCTTCCTGGCTAAACCAGACAACAATGGCAGTTTTCACAAAAGCTTTACAACAAACACAGTACTCCCTCCTGTTCTAAAAAAGAAATAAAATTCCCAGCATGATTCACCATTACATGAATTTAATTCCAAACAGTTACAATGACTTGGGTTCCACTCAACTGGTCACTTCTTAACTATGTTTTAAGGATATTTTTAAATGCAACACCCCAAAACTTCACTAATATATTCAGTCAATTCTAGCCAAGTCCTGAGGAGGGTTCAAGTTTCTTTAAGAAAGCAACAATTAAACATTGCAATAATCTCCCAGGGGAGGTGGGGGATTCCCCTACCTCAGACAGTTTCAAGGCCCAAACTGACAGGACGCTGGGCCACCTCATTTAAACTATATTCTTACCCTGAAAGCTTGGACAAGATGAATCTTGGGGTCCCTTCCTGCCTGATATTCTATAAATCTATGAACCTTACCTCTGAAGAACATTTTGCCCATGACAGAGTCATATTTACCTCCATTTTTTTCCCCAGAATTATATTGTATCCCTCTAATGCTCAGTAAGAGAAGCTAGACTGTAGAACCTGAAGTACGTACCTTTGGCCTGGTGTCCATGACATACATGTAGCGATTTGAAGGATTTGCTTTACTGATGGCTTGCAACATATGTTCATCTTCCAGGCACCTGGCACTGAAACCTGAGAGAGGCTGACTACATCTGCAGATTGCAGCCTAACAGAAAAGAAAGAGAAAATTAGCATCAATTTAATACCTGTACTTGAAATGCTTTACATAATTCTTAACAGACACTGAAACAAGTTGTTTCAGTTTAGTCTTGTTATCTGCTGAATGAAGAGTTTAGGTGTTCCAACTCTTTAAGCACGTCACTTGCAGATCCTTCAACACAGTACCTACAACTTAAATCTAAAGGTTTATCAACACATTTTTTCAGGCTCATCTACATGTACCAGTTTATATAATGGACTTTCCTAAGTATAAGTATTCAAAAAAAGAAGTATAAACCAGAAAAAAAGAATACACTGAAGAAGAGCAAGTTCTCTCTTGGTATGAAGTGAATTATGAGTGGGTTTACTAATGTGTGATTTTACTATTACTTCAGGTCATAACATTGCACTCACAGTCTTCAGGATGTCATTTTCAATCGTACATTGTACTTCCTAAGGTATGAGGTTTATCTGGCAAATATTAATTATCTTCAAATGTAGCTACTAGCATAATGCTCACCCTTCATAAATTCAACTCAGCAAGGTGACAATTCTTCTCTCCCTTCAAAGATATTCCTTAGCCAAGACAAGCAGATGCTGCTTCACACAACTCTACCAAAACCCTGCACAATCTTATTTCTCATCATCTCACCATTGCAAATTTCTCCTTAAAAAACCATCTCTAATCATTTGGTGATTTGTGGGTTTTTTTTGTTTGCTTGTTTGTAGTGGGGGGGGGTTTAACCCTCACTTTGATCTAGCAGATTTTATTCTTTATGTATCAAGGAGGACAAATCACTTGACAAAAATCTATCTTCAGTTATCTTAAGGTCAGTTTCCAAAAGCTTTAAGAGATTCAAATGATTACTTAAGGATTTCTTTTAAACTGGCTTAGCTTAAATCAGCATCTTGTTAGACACCACTAGTTTCAACTGTATTTAAGGTTGCCATGAGTTATACCATTCTCATACAAGTCACTACACTTGCCTCCCTACCTACCCTGAACTACAGCCAAGTGTCCAGAAATAATTTTCAGTATACCTGCATTAAGAGAAAGTCACACTATACCTCTTTGTTTTTATGGTAATACGACAACACTGGGAATCTTCCTTTGCTTCTGAACTTGGAGCTACCAACAATTATGGGCTTGCTTGCAGTTCTGGGGACATAAAGTTCTCTAGGATAGGTTTCACAAATCTGAAAGACAAATACACAAAAATAATCTTATGCACAAGGCACAAAGCCTACACCAGTTTCATTGCATCAAGTTTGATAGATTTTAGGTGGAATAAGAGGAAGGATCAATGCTAACGTGTTCGCTTATATATGTGCATATATATATGTAAATAGCTTAGAAGAGGAGACAAGTCAAGAATAAAGGAATAACAAATTAGTATCCAAGTTATACAACCAAGCACTGCTGGAAAGCACTGACATAGTAGCACTCACCTCTGAAGAATGACACTTCAGTGAGAACAGTAAGAATGTTGCAAACAAAATATCAACATTATTTTCCTCATTTTCCCTGTTTTCAAAGATGAAATCTAATCCCTGAATCCGCTGCACCACCACAGCCTTTATTTCCCACAGCCCACAATCCAAATGATAAAGCAGAATCCTTCTCAGTTTGGAGAGATAAAGCTACAGAGCATTAAAATTGCTGGGGCTGGGCTTCAAACAGTTAAGTGTACAAAAAAAACCCCGAGGGACATAAGCATATATCCACACACACTCTCTCAATGAGGCCTTGAAAAAAAATCTTCAATGACAAAATGTGAGATTGTTCACCAAGTTAAGAGTTAATTCTCTCCATCTAAAAGTTTTCACATAGCTTGGAGTATAAGCAATTTCACAGTATTTGACTGTTTTCTATGGGACTAGAGTCAGAGGATAAAGCATAAGCAGATGCAGAGCAAAACATGTTTCCATTATAACACTTACCTTATAATCACGATTTGCATCAGACAACTGCCAGTAATCATTTGGCACTCCCATTCTCTTATATTCTTCTGATAGATCAATAAGTTGCCAACCTTTGACTTGCTCAGATTCATTTTGTTTTGGATTATAGGAGAAGGCATACAGTTCTTCATATTTTGCTAAAAGGTGAAAAATAACCATGTAAGGAGTTGTCCCCAAAAAAGTCTGAGCGGAGGAAAGTAGCACAGTTGATAAGTCTTGAAATGGCCCACATAACAGAGAACATTTCAGGCTTCAAGATTCTCAGAAGCAAGACTAACTAGGTACTCAACACTTGAAATATTTATTCTGCAGCTATCATAAGCAGTTAACTCCCAGTTACAGATATTTAGTTGAAGGTATCTTGTAAGAACTTTCTTGAGTGTGCTTGACCAGCTACAACAGGGACATTTCTAAAGTGTAAAGGGCAAAGCAGAAGTCACAAAATGAAGACTGAGAAAATTAAGCAAGACAAAAGACAGAATTATTAGAGCATTTTCTAGAAGAACAAAAAGGGTTTGGAGGCAAGAATACATCTACTGACCTTCAAAAAGTAGTTTTAAAGTTTCATTAAAAGCACAAAACATTTAGAAATATTTTATGCTTTTCTTAACACACTCTTCACATATCACAGATGCTAACAGTTTACATTGCCCTAAACACAAAGCAGAAAACTAAAGGACTATACCTAGAAGTCTTGTAAAGCTGAACTGGCAGTACTGTCTTAGCATGGCAACTTCAGGGCTATTTTTGAAAGCCCATGAAATCAATAACAAGTTAGTATGTGCTTAGTAGCAGTTTATCTATAGAAAACATCAATTCAGACTATCTGGATCTATATTCCTAACTTCAGGGATAACACTAGAAATGCAAAAACATACAGGAATCTCACATTCTATTATTTAATTAGTAGCATACAAAAGCCAAATAATGTAACTTCTAAATGTGTATGCAGACCAACAGTTAATCATTACAATTCTTTTACACACCAAATCCACTTGAAATTTTACATAATTTTGCATATTGGGGGGGGAAAAGGCAAGCTGTGACTTCCATCCCCCACACCCCCAAACCTATAATCCAGGCATATACTACAAAATCTTTTACAATTAGAATTATTACCTGTTCTTGACAGCTGAAGCAAAGAGTTATAAATATCATGACAATCTCTCTCTCTGGGAACAACAAAGTGAACTATCCTGAAGTTCTTGCACTGGATGACAAGGGGACAGCCAGAAGTAGTCAAGGGAAGTTTTTCTACTGCAGCAATGTGATGATGCAGTATCTGTGGCATACAAGAGCTCAAAGTAAGCACACCAATGAAAAGTGAGAACAATATACAACTTCCAAGAGCAGACATAAGACACATGAAGCAATGCTGAACATGTATTTTGACTAATTTTGTCAATCATGTTATTATGAAAAGAAGTAAGTTTACATGATGAAATTCAAGACTGGCATTTTAGCCAGGATAATAATTAAATTTTGACAAATTATGTTATCTCCCTTCACATTTTGAAGTGTTTGCAAGGAAAAGCAAATATTCTAAACACAAAAAGAAGTAGTAAAACTCCACTGCAGCTGTTCCTTCCTCTCCTATAATTTTGTTTACATCTAACTAGGTGGGGTTTGAATAGGGTATCTTTCTTTTTTTTTTTTTAATGATCTATGAGAACATACTTTATAATTTTTAGGGAAAATAAAGGAAATTAGGAAAGGAACTCAAAGCATAAAAAAATACAGAAGATGCTGAAGATTTTAGAAATCCAGTATTTAACATCCTCATAATGAACAAGAGATAACTCCTGTATTACCCCTCATATAGACATGACAGTCTCCCAGCTAAATGTCTTTTGACCGCTGTTACAGAAGACTCATAGAATCATAGAATCAGTCAGGGTTGGAAGGGACCACAAGGATCATCTAGTTCCAACCCCCTGCCATGGGCAGGGACACCCTACACTAGATCACGCTGGCCAGAGCCTCGTCCAGCCTGGGCTTAAACACCTCCAGGGACTGGGCCTCAACCACCTCCCTGGATAACCCATTCCAGGACTTCACCACTCTCATGGTGAAGAACTTCTTCCTCACATCTAGCCTGAATCTCCCCATTTCCAGCTTCATTCCATTCCCCCTAGTCCTATCACTACCTGAGATCCTGAGAAGTCCCTCCCCAGCCTTCCTGTAGGCCCCCTTCAGATACTGGAAAGCCACAATGAGGTCACCTCGGAGCCTTCTCTTCTCCAGACTGAACAGCCCCAACTCCTTCAGTCTGTCCTCATAGGAGAGGTGCTCCAGCCCTCTGATCATCCTCGTGGCCCTTCTCTGGACACGCTCCAGCACGTCCAAATCCCTCCTGTAATAGGGGCTCCAGAACTGGATGCAGTACTCCAGGTGGGGTCTCACCAGAGCTGAGTAGAGGGGAGAAGCACCTCCCTTGACCTGCTGGTCACACTTCTCCTGATGCAGCCCAGGATCTGATTGGCTTTCCGGGCTGCAAGCGCACATTGAGAGCTCATGTTGAGCTTCTTGTCCACCAGCACCCCCAAGTCTCTCTCCTCTGGGCTGCTTTCCAGCCAGTCACTGCCCAGCCTGTATTTGTGCCTGGGATTGCCTCAACCCAGATGCAGGACCCTGCACTTGGTCTTGTTGAAGCTCATGAGGTTGGCTTGTGCCCACCTCTCCAGCCTGTCCAGGTCCCTCTGGATGGCATCCCTTCCCTCCAGCGTGTCCACTGCACCACACAGCTTGGTGTCATCAGCAAACTTGCTGAGGGTGCACTCGATGCCACTGTCCATGTCACCCACAAAGATGTTGAACAAGACAGGTCCCAGGCCTGATCCCTGAGGGACTCCGCTTGTCACTGGCCTCCACTGGGACATGGACCCGTTGACAGCCACTCTTTGGGTGCGGCCATCAAGCCAATTCTTTATCCATCTAGTGGTCCATCCATCAAACCCATGTGTTGCCAGCTTGGAGACCAGGAGGTGGTGTGGGACAGTGTCGAAGGCTTTGCTCAAGTCCAGGTAAACGACATCAGTTGCTTGCCCCTCATCTATTAATGCTGTCACCTGCTCATAGAAGGCCACCAGGTTTGTCAGGCAGGATTTGCCCTTGGCAAAGCCATGCTGACTATTCCCAATCACCTCTTCACTGTTCTTCTGAGTCATTAGTGCCTCCAGGAGGATCTGCTCCATGATCTTTCCGGGCACAGAGGTGAGACTGACTGGCCTGTAGTTCCCCGGTTCCTCCTTCTTGCCCTTTTTGAAAATGGGAGTAATGTTTTCCCTTTTCCAGTCTGTGGGGACTTCCCCACTCTGCCATGACTTCTGGAATATAATAGAGAGGGGCTTGGCAACCTCATCTGCCAGTTCTCTCAGCACCCGTGGGTGTATCCCGTCGGGTCCCATGGACTTGAACACTTTCAGGTTCTTCAGGTGATCACGAACCTGAGCTTCACTTATGATGGGCAGTTCTTCCTCCCGTCCCCGGCATCGTCTGCCATGACACCAGGAGTGTGGCTGGAGGCCCTTGCAGTGAAGACTGAGGTAAAGAAGTGATTGAGTACCTCAGCCTTTTCCACATCACTAGTGATTAATTCACCACTTTCCTTTCTGAGGGGGCCCACACCTTCCCTAGTCTTCTTCTTGCCATTAACATACCTATAGAAATTCTTAGTGTTCCCTTTAACCCCCTGGCTAGATTCAGTTCAAACTCTGCTTTGGCTTTCCTAACCAGGCCTCTTGCTGTTCGGGCAGCTTCCTTATATACCCCCTGTTCTAGCTGTCCTTCCCTCCACTTCCTGTAGAGTTTCTTTTTAAGTGATAGTGTGTCCAGCAGCTCCTTGTTCATCCAGGCAGGCCTCCTAGCATTCCTTCCTGCTTTTCTCCTTGTAGGTATACATAGCTCCTGGACATGGAGGAGGTGGTCCTTGAATACTGACCAGCTGTCCTGGGTCCCTCTTCCCTCCAGGGCTTCATCCCACGACACTTTGGCTAGCAGATCCCTGCAGCGATCGAAGTCTGCACGCCTAAAGTCTAGGCTAAAGACTATCATAGTAGTCTAAAGACTATCATAGTAGTAAGCATAAAAAAAGCCTTGCAAAGATTTATATGTGCAAAATCTACACAAAATTTAAGGAAATACAAAGGAAAGTAGCAGCTGTTCAACCATGGGGAAAAAGTCATGGATACGTTACCTCCACTGAACACGATGTTCTTAAGAGCATTTCAATTCACTGAAACAAACGTCCTCTTAAATATTTATCAGAATTAGACAGACACCTGATAACTATGATGCCAGCTATGAATTTACAAAGAGACTGCATCTTGAAGATATTATCATAATTATACTTGGTACTTGTATTATCAATGCAATGCTTAGATTATAGATTCAATTTCCATCAATCAAAACCCTTTAACATACTGCACAAGTAACACTCCTGAATCATGTTCTCCCTGATAGCTCATTCTGTATGAAATGATAGCAGTTCAGCTTGTACAAAATTATACATTGTATCCCAGAACAAATCATGGGCAAAATAACATTTCTTGAAAGTACCATGGGGCATCTAGTCAGGTAACCAGGATACAAGACTAAGGGTATCCATAAAAATTCACCTACAGAAAAAAAAAATAAAATCAATCACATGGAAAAATGAGATTTCATCCTGGAGGACAACAGGCTTCAGGCACTGAACTCAGACAGGTAGATGAGCTACAGTGGAAGCCAGAATATGTTGATGTGTGTGCCACCAGGGCACTAAGCAGAAAAACAAATGGGAACTACTATACTAACCAGCTTTGATTGGTCACCAAGAAGCTATAGCCCTTTCTGCATTCTTTTATTACAGAAGAGCCACACTTCAGAAAGAGATGCTTATCACTACAAGGAAAAGGGCATGGGATCTTTGATATTTTACCTGATTTCAGCTGCAAATCATTAACTTATTGTGATACCATGAACAAGGAGAGTGTGGGGAATAAAACCTTGCATGAACACTTTAGGAAACAAATTCAACCTTAGAACAGCAAGAACAAATGCTTTTGAACCACAAGCATTCATTATTCTTACCCATGTCTCTCTCTGGCTTGAATCTATGAATAACAGATGAGTTGCTGTAAGGTACAAAGTTCCCGTCAGCGACTTATTGCTTGTGCTGAACCTGTCTAGTAATTTCACTTGTTCTACCTGTAAGAATAAAAGAGGAGGGGGAACAAAACTCTTGGTATGTGTTTGTTGCCTTTTTTTTTCCCCACAATGCAGAATCCTAGTTTTGAAAAAGCTTTGTCAGGTTGTGCAATGATTCGAAAAGGACAGAAACCCATCACGTGTAAGGCCATTCACACCAAACTATTAAGAACACATTAGTGGTCCCATAAGCTCTGAGAAGACTGACTAGTTTAAATACCCTGTTTCAATACAAAAACACCTAACAAAGGCACAACACTAGACTCAGCAGCTTACTCCACTTGCAAAACCACAGTGGGTTATTTACTAGAGAGAGAGATCAGGATATCAAGATTTTTGAAAAAAATAATTAAGAATTATTAATTGCTAAGCTTTTAGAGACTGCTTCCCCAAACCAGAGCAAACACACACTAACAATTTCCTGTTACTGTGATGCCAGCACTGAATTAACAGCTGATCTCAGCAACATGCTTCATTGGCTCTCTGCATACTCTAAGCCACAGAGATTATGTCCTCCCAACTTCCACTTTAGTTATCTACTGTCTTTTATATCATCAACCACCTTAAAAATCTAGACCATCATAACCTTCTCTCATAGTCAAATTCTAATGAATAGCAAGCATTACACTAACAATTACTACAATCTCCTAGAAATTCAAGGACTGGGCTGGTATTTGAAGCAGATATTTCAAGCCTCAACACTGCAAGGGCAAATTGCTTCTAGTATTCCATCAAATCGTTTTCTTCAATCTATACAAAACATTTCAACAGAAAGTAATTTCTAGATGGTCTGCATTTTATCTGCTGCTCGGACAGCACATCTTCATGGGCTCCACAGTTTGCTTTATTTGAAGCAAACATTACACTATTCTTCGTGTGCAACAACAGTAGTGTGGCAAATGGCTTATACCCATGCACTCCTTTTTCTTGGCAGCACTGTCTCATTAATGGCAAGTTAAGGCTTTTATGCTTGAGGCTTGCTGCTGCTGCCATTAAATGCATGGCAGAACTCCAAAAACTTCCACACCAGCAAGACTAGCACTCAGAAGATGTTAAGCTATTTTTCACTCATACATACAAACTAATGTATATACCAAAAGCATATATGACGCACTAACAAAATTGACTTCTCAATTCAAGTATTTCCTATAATCTAGCAAGGTCCAATTTGGGTTTTGAAAGTCAGAAAAGCAACTGCATACAGAACAGAATGGAGGAATCCAAATAGCTACTAAAGGCCAATACTACTACGATATTCAACGTTTCAATTTAGAAAGCAAAACTGGAAGCTACATGTATGAGCACCTCAAAATACATCATGCTGCAATCAGCAAGGTATCAGCACTCAGATATACATTAGCATAAATCAACACAATGCAGACAAAACAGAATTCGCTCTCAGCAGTTCTGCAGCAGTTACTGCTCAGGTACCTGGTGCTACACGTCCCCAGCAAATTGAGAAGGGCACAAAAACTGCTCCAGTTTTGTTCCAGTAACACAACCCACAAGATCCTGGCACTTAAAGTTCTATTCTCTCCCATGCAACAAGGTGCTATTCTCAAAGCTGTATTTCTATGTTAGCTGAGGGCAGGCATTAATGCTCCAGTTTTCTCTTACATAGGTAAAGTCTTCATGAATTCAGCATAGTAAGTTCTAGATAGGCTTTTCTCAAAGACAAATGAAATGTAGTTTAGACACAGCCTCAGAGATGACATGTTCATTGTAACTTGACCCAAGTCAGCTTTAATGGGTACTCAGGTAGACTGACACAGGGTTTTTTTTTTCCTTTTTAATTGTAAAGTCTGAAAAACATGTCAGTCATCAGTTTTGAAGACATGTTCCACAGATTAATAGGTTGAAGGCTGCTATTGAGCTTTAGCACATAGAATCTGTAACCAGAGATCATTTAACTAGTCAGAAGTGTTGTTTTGAGAGTAGGCAGCACTAACAAACTAGTGAGTTCTTAAACCAGCAAGAATTTGACCAGCTACCTCAAGAATATAGAATATTTAAAATAAAAGAATCGCCACTAGACCTCGAGCACAAGCCCTATGAGGAGAGGCTGAGGAAGCTGGGATTGTTTAGCTTGGAGAAGAGGAGGCTCAGGGGAGACTTTATTGCTGTCTACAGCAAGAGGTGTACAAAGGTGGTTGTAGCCAGGTGGGGGTTGGTCTCTTCTCCCAGGCAACCAGCACCAGAACAAGAGGACACAGTCTTAATCTATGCCAGGGGAAGTTTAGGCTTGAGGTGTGGAGAAAGTTCTTCACAGAGAGAGTTGTTCGCCATTGGAATGGGCTGCCCAGAGAGGTGGTGGAGTCACCATCCCTGGAAGTGTTCAAGAGGGAATTGGACGTGGCACTTGGTGCCAGGGTTCAGTAGTCATGAGGTCTTGGGTGACAGGTTGGACTTGACGATCTTTGAGGTCTTTTCCAACGTTATTGATTCTATGTTTCTATGACCAGACAGTTTACTGGGACTAGGAGTTACAGAAGAACAGCAAAAAGGCCCAAAGAAGTGTTTCAACATAGGAGACAAGTTGGAACTGAGAGGAAGGTTAAAGCTCTACTCTGAAGTTTTACACTGAAAAAGCTAAAGGACTGAATTGCAACAATTAAACCAAGACAAGATTCTTTTATTACAACTTCATATGACTCACTGAAATTAACAGTTTTCACTTCCCCATTTAAGTCTCAGGGTTACAAACAAGCTTAGGATTTAGCAGGTAACCAAACTTTCCATCTCCAACGGAAAACCCATCAGTATTATCACTGGAAAAGATTGGACTTCAAACATAGAATGACTTAACTGAAGAAATTCCACTCTTTCATGCTATGTTTGATTAAAGTATTCCAAAGACAACTTAGTTCTCAAGTTTCCTTGCAAAACTACAATATTCTTATTGGTAACTTCCCCAACATCACCACTTACAACATATTGTGAAATGGTTTTCATCATTTTTTGATTTTTTTTTCATATATCATAAAATCATAGAATTGTTAGGGTTGGAAGGGACCTCAAATTTCACTATTACTTTAATAAAACAAGCTGAAAAAAATTGTGAAGTGCTATCAGATTAGAGAAAAAAGAGATGTGACTCAAAATAGTTGGAATGAGTCCCAACTTGAACCTGCACATGTGCTGAACTAAAGGGCCACAGTGCAGGCTGTACATTAGTTTTATTGTGTCCTGTAACTGTAATGCTCAGAATTATTACCATGTAGCATATAAGAATTTTAACTCACCTTGATATTCAATAAGACAACATCTTACAAAAGCCATGAAGCTTGTATTTTCAGGATGGATTTTGTGTGTGTGTGTGTGTGTGTGTGTGTGAATTATTAAAAACATTGCTTCAAGTATTAAAGTTCTGTATCTTATAAGTTGTGTTCAGAGCTTGTTTCTCTCTTCTGTTATATTGCTGCACGAAATATTTTTCCCTGGAAGAGGCCTGAAAACATGCAGAAATACAATCCCTACAGATGCAAAGTCAGTGACCTGTAGCCTTACCAGTCTCAGTTTCAGGTTTGAAACTTAAACACCTACTTAGATTATCAAGACACTTTGGCTTTAGTCTAGTTTTTATTTTGAAATTAATATTGTACTGTTACAGTCAATAGCTAAGTCCCAAAACAAGGAGTTTCAGACTACTTAGTCCATTTACTTACAGGGAAACCTTATCTCAAATCTGTCAGTTTGGTGCAAGACCATTCCAACCAGTAAATTAAAGAGTCACTAACAGCAGCTTTGTTAGAGACCTTCCTCTTGTTTTGTGTATATACAAGCAGATATACATGAAAAATATAACTAGCTCTACATATTTTGTAGGAAATATATATAACCTATTACTCAAAAAAAAATTAGAAGTCTGTTCCTCTAATTATTGGTTATAAATCTACTATTTGGAGCCGAAATATGACTACTCCTTTTGTCCACACATCCCTAGATCTAGTTTAGTTCCCCAACGTGGCAGTCGGGATTTAATCACTTGACAATTTCCAGAAGCCAACAGTGGGGCATGCTTTTCAGCAGCCTTCGCAGGCAGGGCTGATAAGCAACATGACAAGGGTACTTCCCAAAATTTAATTCTATTAAGACTGTGACTTAAAAACTTACTTGAAAATTATTTACAAAAAGATGATTTATGTCTTTTTTGGTTAACCTTCATTATAAAGGCAAACTAACACAGAAAACTCTTACAAAAAGTCTCACGTTATCAACTACATCTTAGCTATTTTTTTCACACCGCTTAACACATTACAGGTATACTGATAGCTTGCATTCCTAACACAACACACCACAGTCATTAAACAAACAAACAAACAGGCGTTGTTTTCATAATCGATTTGCCTCCAAAGCTAAAAAAGGCAGCATAGAACCGCACCCCGAATACACAACCCAACTGCAGTTCTCTCCCAGCTGGCTTCTTTTTACAACTCCTGTTACACCACGGGAATTTTTTGTGTTTTCCCCTCGTTAAGCGGATGGCTCATTCTAGCAGGGCCCCGCCGGGGCAGCACGCATTGAGCTCCCCAAGGGAGCTTGCACCCGGTCCCGCCCCTTGGGAAGGGCCCCATCCGAGAATCACCGAGAACAGCAGTGCCCACCGCTCTGCAGCGGGGTAAGCGCCTCAACCAGGCAGCTCCGCTGCCGGCTGCCCCCACCGGGGCCCAAGGCCACTCCGAGCAGCAGGGACCGCTCCAGAGCCCCCGCGGGAAAGCACCAGGTACAAAATGGAAGGAGGAAAATAACAACGCCCTCACCCACAGCTGACAGCGGTGGGACAGGGACAAGACGGGCCGAACAGGCCCTTCCCGCCCCACAACTACCAGCGCGGCATCCGCAAAGCCACCGCTACACTGCCGACCGTCTCCCCTTCCAGGACCCCACCCCACCCGGTAGAGGGAGGTCAAGGCGGGGGTACCTTAGTGGTGCGGATGTGCTCCATAGCAGCGCCCGCTACGCCGCAACTGCCACCCGCCGGGTGCTGCCGGGCGGGGGCGGCCGTCACCTGGAAACGCTTCCGGGGAGGGCGGGACTGCCTCGCCGCTGGGGCGGGGCACCACTGAGGCTGTTTCCTGCAGCGCCTCCTTGCGGGAGGTGGAAGACACTGCGTCTCCTCCGCGCTGCGATCAGGGCGCATGCGCGGTGGGTAGCGCAGAGAGGCGGTGAGGCTGCCGTAGGCAGACAGTGGGGTGCCTGGGCTGGGGGTGATCGTGCCTCGTGTCTCGCACTGCCCCAGAGGTTCCCTGTGCGATTCAGAGAAGAGGAAGGGGCTGTGGTTGCTGTGCAGGGAGCCACGGTGCTCAATGCTGGCCATGAAACCTCACCTGGCAAGTCGGCCCTGCGGAGACAGCAGTCTTGGGGCCAAGGTGACAGTAGTAATATCAATATCTCAAGTAGAACTACAGGAAGGTTAGTGAAGGACTGTATAGAAGGACAAGGGGCAATGGTTTTAAACTGGGGCAGGGTAGATTTAGGTTTGACATGAGGAAGTTCTTCACAACGAGTGGTATAATACTGGAATAAGCTGCCCAGATTGTTTAGGCCCAGTCCCTGGAGACATTCAAGATCAGATCTGATGTGGCCCTGGGCAGCCAGATCTAGTTGGACGTGTCTCTGCTCACTGCAGGCAATTGGACAAGATGACCTTTGAGGGTCCCTTCCAACCTGATGCAATTGGTAAATCTGTAAACTCCAGGGGCAATCGTATCAAACCCTTCATAGCAGTATGAGTTATCTAAACTAGCAGGTAGATTTAAAAGTCTAGTAATGTCCTTTCCTGAGCAAATATGGCGTAGAGGATATTCTAAGAAATTCCCCTGCATTTCAGTAAACTGGTTTTATACAGAAAACCTCTTGTGATCCAGCACCTAGACAGTTCCTAGATGGAACTGTTTATGCAGCTTTCTGCAGTGCCCTGCGGCATATGTGCATGAAGTACAGCCTGGTAGGGAAACCGTGAGCAGTAATTTATGCAGTAAATGTGGGCAGTGGTTAGTAATTCAGTTTGTGGTGTTCAGGTGCTATGGCTTGTACAACAGCATTAAAAAATGATGGGTCTGTGGAGAGGCAGATAAAAACCATGTGTCATTGTGCTGAATCTGGGTTCAGACTAAAATTAAATGGGGTTTGGGGCTTTCATGGAATTTGATTTAGATTTTGAGCTGGTTTCCTGCTTCCTGGCTGGTCACCTAGAGGTAACCTTTGGGGTATCACAGCCTGCCCTGTCTGCCTGTGGGCAGCACGGCAACGACACAGGATTCAGGACCATCAAGGCAGGCACCACAAAGCCTTCAGAAAGGCTGCCGGGCCAACACTCGACTAGGTGCTGGGATTCTGAGGAAGACTGACTCCTGCCACCTGACTTGCCGAAAAGGATCTCCCTTTATCGTGGCCCCTTTTGTGAGGGGTGTGTCCAGCCTCACAGCCAGCTCCGGCTTCGCCTACGTGCCGGCAGGTGAGACTTGCCAAGGGCGGCATACGAAAAGCCACCGGGTGGTGTGTGCCCAACACGGCTGCAGCCTCCCCATGTCTTCAGCCGCAGTGCTTCCATCTTTCAGACTGAGACTCTCCTGTGCGCGGGCCCCTCCAGAATGGGACGTATTTGGCCGTTTGAACCAACTCCCTAGACCAAAACCGGCTATACGGGCGAGAAACCACAGTCGCCTCACACCCTCCTGCCGCTTTAAGGGCCGGCAGGGGGCACGGCGGCGGCGCTGTCCCGTGGTGCATTGCGGTGGGCGCGAGGACGGAGCGTGGCTGGCGTCCGCGCGGTTGCTGCCGCCGTTCCGTTCGAAGTTGGCGCCGAGCGCGATGCGGCTCTGAGGAGGCCGCAACCGTCGACCCCGAGGAAGCTGTAGCCGCCGCCCTCCCCGGTCCCCGTCGCCGAGGCCCGCTGCCGTCAGTCCCGCTCTCCGGCTGTTTCTGCCGCCATGTCTGCGGGCTTCTCCTTCGGCGCCGGGACCCTGGGCTCCGCGGCCGCAGCCGCCGCTGGAGCGGGAGGAGGAGGCGGAGGCGGGGGCTTTTCATTCGGAGCCGCCACACCGAGGTAATGCTGCGTCCCTCACCACTGCGTGGGTCAGCCCTGTCCGCAGGCCCCCGCCCCCAGATTCTCGCGGCCTGGCCCGCCGCTGAGGCCGGCGTAGCTCTGGCGGCCTGGACTGGGCCAGGGCGGCAGCGGCGGCACAGGCACAGGCCTAAGCGGCAGGCCGGCGTGTGTCCGTGAGTGAGTGTTGGGTGAGGGTGTAAGCGTAGACCCCGAGCTGTGTATCTCTGTGTCTCTCCTGCTGCCCGGGGCTCTGACGCTCTTAGCCGAAAGAGCCTGTGGAGCGCAGATGAACCGACTTCACCATGTTTGCCTTGGCACGCAGGGGTTGGGGGTGCCTCATGCCCTTCCTGCCTCCGCTTCGCGGTCAGCCTCATAAAACAGAGGTTTTAAACAGTCTGTTTAGTAGATAACAAAGGGATGTGCTCTTATAATTTAGTTATCTTTGATATTCTGAATGCAGAATCATAAGGTTTCAGTAGGCAGCCTGAGCTTGTGTGTGTGGCATGGAGCTTGTTAATGTCAAAGCCCAAGTATTTAATGTTCAAATGTGAAATTACCTTGTTTGTTTTTTTTTTCTCCCTAGTGGGTTGTAGATATGCTCTGATACAGAGAACTTTGGGTTTGATGTATAGTATATTGGAGTAAAAGGACAATTTTGCTGTGCTTTGATGCACGTGTGACATACAGCGCGCTCTCTGCTAAAGACATTCATAGTGGTTTTGGGTCTCAGAATAATGGATAATTTTTGTTCTTGCTGGGGTATATTTTCCCCCAGTTTTCTTTCTTTGCACACAAATGTATTAGAAGAGATTGCCTTTTCTGACTTGCTTTCTGTAATGTCTCCATTGAAGAAAGTTAGGGCTGTACTACTGGAGCTTTGTATTAATTTTATTTTTGTTTCCCCCAGATTTGATCAGGCAGAATTTGCCACTGTAATGTAAACTGAATGGACAGGGTGAGCTAATCAAGGGAACTTCACCTGAAGTGGGAAGATTTAAAAATATTTATCTGTTGTCAGTAGTTAGCAGCATGAAGGGAACAGAGCATCTGGATCTGAAAGACTGTCTCTGGATTAAATGGGAATATGGGTTTTTAGAAGCTCATATGAGAGGGAATGAATTTTCTGAGTCTCTTCTAATACTCTTTTCATTTTGTGATCATGATACACTGACATCTATGTGTTACCTGCACTTGGTGGTTTGTTTAGGTTTTATTTTACCCACACTGCGGACTTTATATAGAGGTGGTAAAGAATTTAACTTTCTTTTGCTTCATGCCTGTTTAATGCAGATTTTTCTGTCATTTAAAATGATAAAGTAGTATTTTTTGTTTATTTGAAAACATTCTTAATATACTACATGAAACAAGGGAGATTATAAAACTATTCAATCTTCCATTCTTGAGTGTTTTGGGGTTTTTTCCTGTTCTAGCTGGCTTTCTAGTATCTTCAGTTAGTTTAATAGGTGCTAATTAATAGTGGTATGGTGCTCTGTATTTTTATTCATGTATTTATCCTTACAAGGAGGGTGAGTCTTCAGGGCTGTTGGTCGAGGAATATGACAGAGAAGGAGGCCTTTTTCTGCTGGGTGATTGTTGAAAGAATTTTGAGCATCTCTATGGGATGATTTACTTGAGAATGTTTCAGGCTCTAAGGAGGTGTTCTTCTGAGCTGGGTCTAAAACAGTATTGCCAAGTGATGGCAGAAAGGGGTTTTTATTTTGTAGTCCAAGCGTAAGTATTACTGTTTGTTGTGACCACGTTATATTCTGGTAGCCCAAAGCCAATGTGATGTGTCACCTGACCTAATTCCTGCATTACACCCATAGCTGTTTGGGTATTTACACTGTTTCTTTTCTTCTAATTGATGTTCTCTCTATAGTGTGCCTTGGCCAGGTGCATTGCTTTGTTCTAGTTCTAAAATGAGAGTTAAAACCTGACTTCAGTGACCTGAGACCCACTTCCTTCCATCTGTGAGAAGCACATAGTCCTGGCACATGCTTTTTACAGCTGGTGAGAACACTGCCACTGTTTTATTTCTACATTTTGATTTCTTACTGTTAATGAAAAACAAAACCAACCAAACCCCAAAACAACCCCCCCAGAGCACCCCAATATGCCTCATCATCTTATTTGGGCCTTTTGGCTTTTTGTCCTACAGTATGGTGTTGTGTATTTTGTACCATGGCTTTCTTCTACTGGAATGCTGAAGCAAAAAAGGATGAGAAGCAGATTTTTGACTACTGAGAACAGTAGCTGTATGTTTACAATCAGTTAGGTTATGGTAGCTTAGTATGTTGAAATTTTGGCATAAGGAAGGCTGAAATATTTTGGCTTTTGTGGAGCTGGACAGTCTGTGCCCTTCTAAGTCACTTGGCTACTCTGCTTCCTGAGTTACTATTTTAAGAATAACTCACACCTAGGCTTTGAACTTGCAGCCAACTTTTGCTGGACTTGCCATAATCAGTTGGGTTTCGGTGTTTTTAAGGATTTTAAGTAATTGCTTTTGTGTTTAATTTGTTATGCCTACAAGATGCCTTCATAGGAAAAGATTGCAGTGATAAGGGAGCAACAAGGGAATACTGAAAGCCTGAAACGTAAAATATTTCACAGCAAGGGTTTCCCTGAAGTCTAAATTGAATTTTATTTCAGTGCTGCTGTTCTAGTTATGCAAAATATTGTTTCAATTAGAGAAAATTTGCCTAGTTTATAAAGGCTCATAAATGGGAGAAGGAAGTTACTAAAAATAAATACTTTATCTTCTCATCAACTCTAGACAGAATATTCGAAATTGTGAGCTCATCTGGCTGGTAATGCCTGCAGTTTCATTGGTTAGAGAGAATCATTGTATTCCCCTGTGTTTTATACAATAACTGAATGCACTGACTGCTAAATGTAAAGCTTCTGTTTGCTGTGAAGCTTCTAAAATGTTGTTACCCAAAATAAATTTAAAAAGGCTTAATTCTCCTGGTAATGAATGACTTCTGATTTATTTTAATTTTTTTTCCTTTCTTCTCTTATCCTTGTAATTTCTGAAAATAGCTCTGGAAACTTATTTCTTTAACTTTCTGGCAAGTATGCAGCCAGAAAAGAAAGTATGGTAGGTGTGAGTCATCTGTGGTTTGCACCTGTGGGGAAAGGTAGCATTTTAGTTAGAAAATTAATTCATGCATCAGTGCGTTTTGGTGGTAAGGTAAGGCAGAGTGGTGCTGTTTGTAGTTGCACGACTCTCATTTTGGAATGAAATGAATTAACATTGAGATTTCTGGTCAGAGGTATCTTTACTGGGTTTTAAACCTGCTTTGAAAAGATGTTAGTGCAAGTTTGTTTTCATCTTTGTCCTATCTCTAGCATTTATTCTCCCATTTTGGTATTTCAGGGAGGATAGTTAGTCAGAAGTTATGAGATGATCTGATGGAGAAAAGTTCAAATTTCCTGCTGGTCTAGCAAGATGTATCAGTTCAGCAAGGAGTTGAACAAATGTTGGGAGTCAGCATCAGGGGATTGGTGTGAGTTATGGAGCTGCAGAAGAGGAATACAAGCTCGGTGGCAGTGAGCTTGGACTCTCTTGTCCAGATGCATTGTGTGTGGTTTGGGAAAATGGATGAAAACGTGGGAAAGAAACTGATATTTTTTATTTTGAAAAAGAGTTATTGCTAATAGCATGGTTTTGGTTTGTGGTGTTTTTGTGGTTTTTTTTGTAATAGCTCAACAGGAGGACTTAACTTTGGAACTCTGGGCTCTTCCACGGCTACAGCAACTACATCAGCTCCTTCTGTGGGCTTTGGGAGTGGACTTTTTGGATCAAAGCCAACTACTGGCTTCACACTAGGAAACACCAGTACAGGTAGAAATGATTCTTGAACAGCAAGTGTTCTGAATGGATTTTTTTTTTTATTTCTGTCATCGTGGAGACAAGCTTAATGAATTTTACTTTGGCTCCAATATTGCTAGACAAAGTGGTCTTTCTTGTACACTTGTATGACTAGATAAGGGAAGTTCTAAGAACCAATGTACTAGAAATAAATTCAGTAGTGGACTGAAAGCCTGTATTACTCTTGGCTGCATTGGGATAATTTTCTTTCAGTTCTCAATGACTCCTGGTCTTCTAATGATATGATTTTATTTTTTTTTAATACAAAATGATGTAGCACTGTGTTCAGAATCTCTTACAATTACCAGTGGGGCAGAAACTCTAAACCAAAACATAGGATTTTACAAAGACTTCAGACTCTCTAGTCATCTTCATTATACTGTAAATTATACTGTTATACATGCTAATGTTATGTACTACCATTTGGCTGAAAAACCCCACATGACAGAGTTACTAGTTTCCATATTTTTGTTTACCTTAATTTGTTTGAAATTCTAAACAATTTGCTATACTGCTATGTTAACATCAGCTTCACTGTTAGATTCTTAAGAAAATTCATGTTTTGAAGCAAGTTATGCTTTGATGCATGCTAACTACTTCTATGTAAATAAAGTTTTGGTTTCAACACAGTACAGTGAAAACTTAAGTATCAGTCTATGTATTGTGTCATAATGTTACTTTATTTCAGTGGTTTGGCTTATGTTTGTGTTTTTTTACCACAATAACTGCTCTTTGGTCTTCAATTACTGTTCTTACACTCACTGTTTTCATTCTTAAAACAGGAACAGCGACAACAATTGCTACAGGACTGACACTAGGTAAGGAATTAGTCTGGATTTCAATATTGGAAAAACTTTCTTTATGGAAAGAGTGGTTAGGCAGTGGCATAGGTTGCACACGGAGGTGGTAGAGTCACCATCCCTGGAGGTGTTAAAGAAATGTGTGGACATGGTGCTTTTTGAGGCCTGGATTATGGTTGTGGTGGTGTTAGGTTGATGGTTGGACTTGATCTTAGAGGGCTTTTCCAACCAAAACAATTCTATAATTCTGTTATATGGGGAAAATTTGCAGAAAAATATTTCTTGTGAAGTTAGTGATTATATGTGAGCTTTTCCCCTATTTCTAATTGTGGTCTGCTTTGAAGCCCATGTGTTGAGGCTGCAAACCAGAGTAGAGCCCTGCAATTCTGGGTACTATTACTTGTTAAAGGATTCTTCCATTTCTCTATAGCAGTGATAGCAGTCACAGTGAAAAGTTAGGCTTTGTATTTATGCTCCTCTAATGAGTTACGAGTTTCAGCCTTCAGTGGAAGGAAAGTCAAATATGTTGTCAAATAATTTTTCATACATAATTTCTTGCTCTGATGAACTTTGTGAACTTTGGTAATTGTCTCTTTTAGAAGTATAAAGAGGGTGGCAGTATTTTTCTTTGGTTTCTCTAATGCATCTTTAGTGACTCAGCTGTCATTAGGAATACAGGAATATGTGGGTTGGTTTTTGTTGTTTTTTTTTTTTTTGTTTTGTTTAAAAAAAAACAGCAACTGAAGTCTGAGGAGAAACTGAGCTTGATATCAAGTTCACAGGTGTTGGGTGTGAGGGTATTGCTACAAAGCAGACTGCGGTCAAAGAACTTAGGAAGCCATACTGTGAATAAACAGGAAATAATATTGTTGGATAAAGAAGTAAATTAAATGGGCAGAAGGGAGAAGCAGCAGTTAATCCAGAACAGACTGTGATGTGTAATCATATGTGGCAGTCAGAAGTATGAACATTCATTCTTTTCAGTAACTTGGTGAAATTATGTCATCTGAAATGGACACACAGCAGTTACTGAGAGTACCAAATCTGCATTTCTGTGTGCTACTGTGATATGTGTATATATATGCATGTTCCCCCTTTGGAATATGGATTCTAGAATGTGAAATGTATACTTACCTTGAAAACAGCAGGAAGTAAAATCTTTACTTTAGAAGTGTTCAGAAGCAAAATTTAAGGGATAAACTTTTCAATGTATTTTTCTTGTTACAAATGGAAAGGATATGTGCATTCACTGTGGTATGCATGTTCAGTTGAGAATTTTTAGTCTGTATTTTGGGCAGTAATATGTACAGCTCCGTTTACCAATACTTGGCTCATTTAGTAGATGCTCTTGCTGGGAAGACTTTTTAACAAATTTTTTATTATTACCTCTAGATAAAATTGCTAGTCAATGATTAAAGCCCATCAGATCACTATGAATTCTGGAGCAAAAATGCCTGTGCAATTAATGTAAGCATTTTAAATTTCTCTGAAGGTACCATGGGATATTTTTACTTGTTGCTGTGATGCTCATGATGGTTAAATTTCAGAAGTAGTTTAGAAGAGAAGGTGACTTGAGTGTTCATTACCAAACAGTATGTTTTAAGAGCAATAATTTGGTTTGGGTTTCTTTTAGGCACACCTGCCACTACATCAGCGGCTACCACAGGCTTTAGTTTAGGTTTCAACAAACCTGCAGGTTCAGCCACACCATTTGCTTTACCTGTCACTTCTACCTCAGCGGGTGGCCTGTCATTATCATCTGCTCTTACATCGACTCCTGCAGCAGGTAGGAAAATGTTTATGCTTTGGGGCTGGGTGGATGTTTGTTGTTAATAGTAAAATTTGACGGTAAAAGTTTTACACTCTATCTAGGGTTTACATAATTTGGTGGTACTTCTCATGAGGTTTATTAAACTTAGTAGTTCTGCATTTGACTACCATAATGCAGACAGATTTATGAGCTGTATACTGTGTGATGTAGGCAGCATAGAATCTAAATCATTGTAAGTACAGCAAGAGCTTATTTGGCATGTAAAGTAATTGTTTTTTGTTATTGTTAATGCTGCAAGGTTGAAGGCTTCCTACTTGGCAAGTAAAAAATGTCTACCTTTTGTAGATGGTCTGAAATGGTTAACTAATGGTGGAAACAAGGATTTTTCAGTGTAGTCCTCATACTGGCACATACTTGCCGTCATTTAACTTGGCTAAACCACATGGTGATAATTAAGACTGGTGTTCATTTTTCTTTACTTTAGGGGTCTGCATTTGAGCTCAGCTATCTATGCTCTCTGCTCTGACCTCCTATGGTTATGGTCTTTCTCTACTCAGCTCTTACCTGTCTTTCCAACAGCTATGATGCTTAATTCTAGAAGGTGGCTCAAACTACCAAGGAAATACTCATTTGACCAGCCTTGTGTAAAATATTTTAATGTTGAACATAAAATATTAAACTTTTACCATTTTAATATAAAAAGTAAGCAGCACTTGTTAGATCCATTATTCACTAAAATAATTTCTGTACCAGATTCTACATTATCTGGTGTTCTGGGGAACTCAGTTTTATGTAGTTGCAGGTAGATGTGAACTAATCATGATTATGATGTTGTAGAATAAACTAGTATGCAGTTTGAAAGCCTCTCTAGCTTTGTTTGGGAAATCTGCTGGAAATAAGTGATTGATTCAGACCTTTCAGTTATTTCAGATTGTCTGTGGATGCATTTGAATGCAGCATCTGCATGAGTTGTGTGTGTTTTCTCTGCAGGAACTACTGGCTTTACATTAAATTTGGGTGGCACAACTGCTCCCACAACAACTGCCTCCACAGGCCTTTCCTTAGGAGGAGCCTTAACAGGTTTAGGAGGTTCACTCTTCCAGAATACAAGCACAGCAACAGGTGAAAGTTTTTTTTAATTTTTTTCTTCTTTGTGTCTCAAAACACTGAAATGTAATGTGTGATTGTATAAATTCATAATGCAAGATACAGTTTATATAAAATCTTAACACTGTGAACATGTAATATTTAATTGTTACAATTAAGAACAGTGTTGTAGAGGGCAATGATACGTAAGTGTGTCCTTTAACTGAAGAAGCTGAAAGCTGATTTTTGGTTAATTTTTGGTCTGAAGAAAATCTTTTAGTATTGTTTCATAGCTTCCCACTGCCTTCAGCTGTAGAGGAAAAAAAATATTGTGCTGCTGTTAACACTACTCTTTAAACCCTGAATAGTAATCAACATCTTGGGAAGCAGAGTCAGCTGTCTAATTAGCTACTTAGCAGTGTGAAGAAACCACATGAAACGTGTACAGTTGTATGTAAAATGCTTTCTTCTCAGTTTTTCCTTTTTTTACTCCAGATGTGGTAAATGGATGCTGAAACCACAAAAAAATTCTATGTACATTTAGTTTGAGTTTTATTTATCAATGTTAAGTGTGGAAATTCTGTTTGGGTTTCTTGCAGGACTTGGGCAGAATGCTTTAAGTTTGACTCTGGGGACAACTGCAGCTCCTTCAACTACTGCCAATGAAGGTCTTGGTGGCATTGATTTTAGTAGTTCTTCAGACAAAAAGAGTAAGTGTTCTTTTGGTTTCAAAAAGAGAGAATTATAAGAGCAATACAGCACAGCCAATTTATTGTTGTGTTAGTGTGGAATTGGAATTAAAAGCTGAATATTTTCATTTCCCTCTCCCCTCTTACAAAATGTTTCAGTTAATTTCATTCTTACATATTGTGCTTGTATAGAAGAACATAATTTTGGCTGTAAATGCAGTGTAACGTGAGTTTATTTAAAGTAAGTATGAAGTAGTACATAAACCCTTTAGTCTTTCAGGAGTGAAGAGTCGTGGAACATTTTCTTCAAAGCCAGGCAGATTTCTGAACTGCTGTGTTTCAAATGGCCACTAGAGGGGGAGCAGAGCTATAACAAATAACGAGGTCATTTGAAACCAGATTTCTCTTGCTTTAACAGACCTTAAATTTACTTTTTATCGAAAACCTGCACAATAGAAATGTCCTATTTTTAGCTGTCACTGTTCAAAGCTCTATTTCTGGTGGTGCATAGTTGTATCTCATACATTCTAGCAGTTTGTTAAAACTAGTTATAAACACTTTACTTCTGTAGTAGCTTTAAAGTAGTGAAGTAAGGGAATATTGAACGTCAACATGTGAGCACTGCACCAGGGGAGCTCAGGATGGATGCTGGGAAATACATCTTCACAGAGAGTTATCAAACACTGAAATGTTCTGCCTAGGGCAGTAGTAGAGTCACTGTCCCTGGGGGTGTTGAAGCAGCATGTGGACATGGCACTAAGGGGCGTGGTTTGGTGTTGACCCTGCATTGCTCGGTTCAAGGTTGGACTGAATAATCTCAGGAGGTCTTTTCCATCTGGGTGGATTCTGTGATTCTATAATTTGTATTGCTTTTATACTTCCGGAGTAAGTTTAACTGAAGTGGATTATAAAATGTGTATTTTCTTTGGGGAGTCAGTACTGTTAATTTAATCTCTTAATGCTATTCAAGACCCAGAATTTAAATTAGATATACCAGTGGCTAAAAGAGAAGGATGTGTAGAAACTCAATGAAAATACTCTTAGGGTAACTCAATTTCTGGTGACATAGTTCTTTGTACTTGTAGAAGAGATGGCATTTTGACTGTCCGAATTGGAGTGCTCTGGTGCATCATGGTGATTGTTTTTGGAGTTTATTACTGAAACTGATATAAACTCAAATTCCCTCACTGTAATATTATGATATCACAACACTTCCACAATGTACAAGTGTCTTACAATGAGGACCGGAGCACCGCATACTCAAAATCTACATTAGTCTTGAATCTTTCAGCATTGGTTTGTCCAGCTCTTAAGGTGGAAATTTGATGAATACCTGAACTCTCCCTGTATGTGGCATAGTGGAACTGGGTGAGTTAGGCTGTTGCTGTCAGGATGATAAGCAAAGACCCAATGTAGCTAAGCAGTGAGAAGCGTCAAAAGAGAATGGGGTTTGAGTGTTGCTTTTACTTCATGTTTTAAGAATGTTTATTGTAATGGATAGTTCTGGTTTAAGCAGCTAAGACAAATTACCTGTGTGCTTCCACTCAGTTTGGTCATTACAATTGTTTGTACTGCTCTAGGAGGAACGTTATTAAGGTTTGAGGATGGTGGTTTTACAGATCTGAGGTTTTTATTTCTTTTCCTTTGTGAAGAAAAGGATATAGGACATGTGGCTACTAAAGAAAAGTGTCCTAGTAATCTGAGAACAGATGGGGACTAACACCTGTTTTCCCTCTTCTGGAGACTGAAGACTGTCTAGTATTTAAAATATTGCTACAAGAAAAAAAAAATTGCTCTTAGAAAATGGAAAAGTTGGAGCGTTCATATGCCCAGAAAGTAGCAAAATCTGATTATCTGATTTTCTTTATATTGTTCTGACTGAGACCATGAACAATCAAGTGGCTGGAATAAAAAAGCCAAGTTCTTGTATTATATTGGATGACAGTCTGCAGTTTAAGTAGATGTGTCCAGTTGTAGGAGCACTGACTTGTGCACCTTAAAATGCGTGTGGCACTAGCATTAGCTGCATAGCTGTTTCCTGCCATGGCAGCAGTGAGAGGGAAGTGAGGATGTGAACTACATCCAGCTGAAAAGGTGAAACCCACTTCTTGGGCTTTCTGAAAATGTTCTTTCTAGCAGACTGCTGCATTCTGGGATGTAATTACTGCCCCTGACAGTGACTATTTTTCATGGCCTGTGTTGTGCACAGTATTGTTTTCGGCTCCAATGCTCAAAGGCATTTCACATCTTGATCTACAGGTACACAGTTTAGTGTGTGCTGGTGGTAGGTAAATGGTACCATCTTCAGCTCTGTAAAACCTCATTTGTTACTGGACCTAATGCAATAGCAGAATTCTTAGGGAAGTCAAGTGGACTGGAACTTCATTAGTGTTGTGTTTGAGAGGAGACTGCTATTGCTGAATTTAAATACTTCATTGTTTTGTGGCCACAGATCTGAATGGCAGTTGCATAAGCAGGAACAGATTTTTTTTTTTATGCAATTACACTTTATACATCTGTAGTGACTTCTTGTAGTGCCACAAGATGTTTTGCATTACTCTGTGCCAAGAAATGAGCACCTTAACTGTTGAACCATTGTTCTTCAGAAGATATTTATCTGAAGGGGGAAGTAAATGAAAACCTTCTTTCTTTTATAGGTGGTCTGCTCTTTTCCTTTTATCAAGAGAAATCAAGCAGATTGTAGTCAGTAATTCTTCCTTAAATCTCATTAAGGTAGTTTTGTTTGTTCTTCAGAGCTTATTTGTGACTTGCAGTTTTTCTTTTCTAGGTGACAAAACAGGAACAAGACCAGAGTAAGTGACAGATTTTGTTCCATGTCTTACTAGAAAACAACTAACTGTTGGATTTTCTATTTGATCTTGAAAAGTCTTAAATGTAAGCACTCCACTTTTGTAATATGTCCAATTTAGAGTTTTAAACATTGCAGTTTTCCCATCCAATGCAATACCAACAGCTTATCTGGCATGTGCTGTATGCTGATCATGTGATCTGAAAAATGGTTTCTGCGAATGTGTACGATGCTTGGACCCTGGCAGAGTATTTGTGTAAATTAACCCAGGTCATTCCTAGCTGTGGCATACATGGAGTGGGTGCAAAACTGTCATCAGTTACTTGAATGCTTTTGTATTGAGTAGCCATGCAAAAACATTTGACATTATTAAAGCACCATCTAAACATGCATTGCTTTTTGCAGAGATAGCAAAGCACTGAAGGATGAAAATCTACCTCCAGTAATCTGTCAAGATGTTGAAAATCTACAGTAAGTAGTGGTTTTATTATTTATGACAGTTGATCAGCTAAAGTATTGTGTGCTGTTGATGCTCTGACAGAAACACTCTGCTACAGATAATTTACTAGTCCAAGGCCTTTCAGCAGGTTAACTCTGGGAACAGAGTAGACTGATAGTTCTGAAGTAGCTGAAGCCTTAGGTGGTTGTTTTTTTCAGTCTTGCTTTTCCATGCACTTACACAAATAGGTATGCCCAACAAATAATGCTTTTGGAATCTGTTCCATCTCTACCTGGAAGCCTGTTGCACATGCATAGTAAGTATTGAACCTCATGTCTATATTGCGTGTGCATTGTGGTCTCACAGAATAGAGAACCTCCCTTCCTGCAGGAAGGAGGCAGGTTGTAGACTAGTCAAAGAAGGTATATTTCGGTTCAAAGTGATTATGCTTTAACATACATGTTACATATATATATACATATATGTAAAAATTAATATATATTGTTGTTTGATAAGGTTCAGCATAACACGTGTAAACACTTGCTACTGAAATTTTGGGGTGGCTTTCTTACAGTATTAGTGTGCTGGTAGATGAGGTAATAATATACTAATAGTAATTTTGCTGTTTAGTACTTGATTTTGGCAAAAATAATGAGATAGCTATATAAATTACGTGACAGAGACATAAACACTTTTATGTACTTCAAGTCCGATATACTGTTTCCTTCCCCCACACACACTTGTTTTTCCTTCCCCCAGGAAATTTGTGAAAGAACAAAAACAAGTTCAGGAAGAAATTAGTAGAATGTCCTCTAAAGCAATGCTTAAAGTACAAGAAGACATTAAAGCTTTGAAACAACTTCTCTCTGTAGTTGCCAGTGGATTACAGCGAAACACTCTTAATATTGACAAGCTAAAAGTGGAAACTGCACAGGTATACATAAAATAAATGGAATATAAATCTTATGTAGAAGTATGTATGTCGATTCTTTTATATGGGATAACAATCCTTATCAGTCAAGTTAAGTCTGTTTCCAAAGTGAAAAATTGAGTTCCTTCTAATCTATTTGGAATTGCTGTAGGAGACTGAAATGTGTGGAATTCAGTATGTTCTGGTAAGTACAGCAATAATAAAATTACTTCTATTCAGAGAAGCATTACTGTGTACCGATAGTAACAGGAAGGGAATGTGTGCCCACTTGAGTTTCACTTACCTATATAGCTGCTGACCACATGCTGGACTCTGGAGCAGCAGAACTGCAAGTATGTTTTCTTCTTTAAAAAAAACCCAACCACAAACAACAGAAAAATCAAACCCAAAGCCCCACACAAACAAAAAACACTCCATAACATAATATTTCATTCATTCAAAATGTCTTTTGTAGTACTAGTATTAATTTTGTGAACTTGAGTCACAACTCTGTTCACCAGTGTGCATCTTAAACGGGGCAACCAATTTCATCTTAAGTTTTGATGTGGGTACTTTTTAAGTTCTGCACTGCTTTGTATTTCACCTGGCATGTCAAGGCTGCTTGCTATATAAATAAGTGTATTTTATGCTAATCAGAATATTGATGTTTTTCTATATCTTGTGATACCAAAAAGAAATACTCTGTAGATTTGCCTTGCCAACAGTTCTCGATGGAAAAACCAAACAAAACACAAACAAAAAAAATAACAAACCAAACTTGTTACTGATATTCTCATATTTATGCAAATGGTGCAGTTGAGAATAATTGCAGAACCAGGCACTGAGACATTCTTAATGGCAGAGTTATTAGTATTAAGAAGTATATGCTGTAATTACCATGCATAAAAAGATCATTTTCAGAGAGGCATTTTTATGAACTAATTTTTTAAAAATTTAAAAAGGTAAAATAATTTTTTGCTTTATTTCTTCATTTTAATTATGTTACTTCCTTGCACTTGACTGTTGCTTTTGTCCTGTAGTTCTCAATAACTGTAACAGGATTTCTGAAGTTTAACAGAAATTAGATTTTATCCCTGACAGCTTAGTGCAGTATTCTCTCAGCTTCTGAGTGTATTTTAAGTATGTCTTGTTATTTGTTCCTTCTCTAAACTTCTGTTGGTCTTCTGCAGTTCTCCAACTTTCTAGCATTCTGCTCTTTGAAAAATTTCTGGTCATATTCTATCACAATGTTTTATTATATATGTGTGAAGAAAATATGTGAGTTAACCGTAAAGTCTTGTGTTTTTTTTTTTCCTTTGAGTGCTTCATACGGAACCTTATGCTTTATTAATTTTCCTTATATATTTAGGAGCTAAAGAATGCAGAAATAGCATTGCGAACACAGAAAACTCCTCCTGGTCTCCAGCATGAAAATACAGCCCCAGCAGAGTGAGTTGCTGTTATTCATAAAAAATAGCCAATATTATAACTTGGAGAAGAGAAGATGCCAGGGAGACCTGATTGCAGCCTTTCAGTACTTAAAAGGGGCTTATAAGAAAGATGGGGACTGACATTTTAGTAATCTCTGGTGGTAGGACGTGGCATAGTAGTTTTAAACTGGAAGGTAGTAGAGTCAGACAACATAGAGGGAAGATTATTTTATTTTCTTTTTACAGTAAAAGTGGTGAAATACCGGAACAAGTTGCCCAGAGGGGTAGATGCCCCATTTCTGGAAACATTTGAGGTCTGGTTGGACGGGGCTCTGAGCAACCTGACCTAGTCAAAGATGTCCCTGCTTACTGCAGAGGGGGTAGGCTAGATTACCTTTAAAGGTGTCTTCCAACCCAGAACATTCTGTGATTTGATGTATGTTTATAACTTTTTTTTTTTTTGCTTCTTGTAACAGCTGTACTGAATACATTATAACATCAGTGTTTTATTTCTTCACTTAATTTATCTCACAGACATGAGACATAGTCTTTTCTCTCTTTCTACTAGTAGGGGGATATCAGGAGCCCAAATGTTGCAATGAATTTAATGAAAATCAGCACTAGTATAGATATCTCTTTTTTTTTTTTTTTTAAGTGGAAAAAATAATGAAGTCTAACCGTGATTACATTGTTTTACCCATCTAGCTACTTCAGAATCTTGGTTGAGCAGTTCGAAGTACAGCTGCAACAATACAGGCAACAAATAGAAGAACTGGAAAATCATCTTGCTACTCAGGCAAATAATTCACACATAACTCCACAAGGTAAATGTTGTCCTTTTAATTTTTCATGCATAGTAATTAAGAAGTTGTAAACCTATAAGAAAAAGAATTTCCTCTTCTGTAACTGTTGCATTTTCCTGTTTAACGTACAGAAATGCATAATGTACTGATTTTGTAGTCTATCTATAGATGCAGTTACTGAGGTGCAATTTGTAAGTCTGGTTTATTTTGGTATCCACTTCATTCATCTCCCTCCTTTCAACATGTAGCTGTTAAAGGGCTGATGCCTGGCATATCCTGTCTTGCACTGGGCTATTTGACCAGACAAATATGGGTGTCTGATCTGCCAGCTCCAGATCAAATCAGAACTTTTCCTTACTTGGAGCCTGTTGTCCATTGCCTTCAACTCTGACCAGTCAAGAAAATTTAGTCTTGTTTGCTGCCACATCAATCAATCATGAGAGATTCTCTCTGATCAGAGAATACTGACCTCTGAACTGTAGTCTCCTTGTTGTTTACTGTTCCTGTGATCATAGGCATTTTTATGTTTTGGGAGGTTTCAGATACAGGTCCCACAAAAAGCAGTCAAGTGCATGTCTTTTTGTGCCAAATAATACTTGAACATCTTGCCATCACAGGATAGTACCTAAACTTTGGGTATTATGTCAGAAACAAGGGAACTTTCTAGACTTTCTAGCTTCCAGGAATGGAAGATCAGCTGAATTCTGAGGGTGCTCCATCTTTCTGTGTGATCTTACCTGTCCAGACTGAGTGGGATGCTTTCACAGATTTTTCCTCTGGTTTTTCAGCAGTTTCTGTAATAGTCTAAGTGTTCCTTGCTTGTGTAGGCAAGGCTCAATCTGTTGTGCCAGCATGCTCAGTCTGCCAGGAAATGGTCAACACTGTATTGTATATGTATGTAGCCTTTACCATACAGGAAAATCATCCTTTACTGCACAAGAAACCGTGACTCAATGTCTTGAAGATTTTGAAATGTCTAGTATTCGGTATCAATAGGTTGCTTCCAGATTCTTTGAAAACTATGGGGAGTCTTTCTAGATGCCACTGCCTCCACAACTGTATAAGTTGGCATAAGATTTATTTCCTAGCTTTTCTCTTTCAGAAAGAAATGTGGATTACAATGGAGAAATTTCCTTTGGAGAGGCTGGCTTCTTTAGTTCAAGAATCATTGCTAGATCATCTACAACTTGATAGCTGCTATTTGCATTTCAATAGGTTATAAGCATCCTTCAGAGGAAAGAAGCACTTTTTTGTCTTCCATTTGAGTACATTGTTTCAGTGCTTCTTTCAGAAAAGCATTTTTCATCAGCAGATGCCTTGTTCTGCCAAAACCTTTGACGTTTCCTTTTTAATACAAAAGTTTTGTATTAGTTTGGGTAGTGTGCTGAGAACACTTTCATATCTGTTTGGGAAGTAAGGTAACCTAAGACTTCATGTAAACAACAAGCTCATCATTGTGTTTTCTTTTTATGATGGGCTTGTGGGTGGAACTAGATTAAGATTTCCTGGGATGCTTGTTAATCATGTCTTAATGTAAGTAAAGCTTCCATTCTGCTCTCTGGCAAACTAAGCAGTTAACTGCTTTAAGTCAGAGTGGAAAATAGTTAAAATAGCAAAAGAATCTGATTTAACTATATGTAAAAAACAATGAGGTAGAATGTTCTGTGTAATTAGATAAAGTTAGATTAAATAATACTTCTGAATTTACTTAATGATAGAATCATAAGAAATTAATTACCATGTATATAAAAATAAAACTGAGAGAGTACTTTTCAGAATAAAGCTAGAAGCCTTTTCAAAAAGTAGTCCTTAGTGACACAAGCCACCCAATTGCTCTCAGATTCTGTGTGTTTTATGAACTAACTTGTTCTTGTGCTATGTGCTGTATGGGTTTTCGGTGGGCTTTTTGCTGTGGTATAAGCTCTGAATCTTCTGGTACTGAGATTGTCACAACAGTATTTTATGTGCCTCTTTACAGATTTGTCTATGGCTATGCAGAAAATCTATCAAACGTTTGTAGCTTTAGCTGCACAACTGCAATCAATACATGAGAACGTAAAGGTATGCTGTTTTGACAATGTTCCTTTTTGTCTTTTGTTAAATTCACTTTTGAATAATTTTGTAGCTGTCCTGCAGAAGTCCTTTCATTGAGAATTAACTAGTTTTTAGCTGCAGTCCAATGTGAATTATTTTCTTACAGGGATGATAACAACTGACTACAGCCTTTTTAGGTTATGAAATATTTGTTAATTAACTCTCTTCTCTTCTAAACCAAGAACCATTAAAAACCCAAGCCCAACCAACAACAAAAGCAGACCAACCAAAACAAAACCTGCATCTCTTGGGAAAGAGTACCCAAGTTTGTGATTGTCTCTACTAGGTGACTTCCTTAATGGAAACAGCTCTGCTAACTCTTCTGCTGGTTTCCTTCTCAAAGCTGCTTCTGCACAGTATTGCTAGTTCTCTGAACATCTGAAACTTCTTTTCCAGAGTAAAGCTCGGGAATACTGAGAATCTTGTATGAACTAGATTCCTTGCGATGTATTGCTTCTCTCAGCATGGATATTCACTGGTGTCCAGCTACCTGCCATCAGATAGTTGTGCTGTTCTTAGTTAACTTGGTTTTGGTACCAGATATATATCAGTTTCTCCATTATTTTGGTGGAATTACACAAAGGATCCCAAATATGCTCTGAGCTCTTAATTTCTGAGATTTGAGTATAGCCTGAACTCGTGCAGTGAGTCATCTTTGTGCTGACACATTTTTGTTTTCTTCAATGTGAAGAACTGGGTTAGTATGCCGATATAAGCACTGGTGTCTTCAGTACCTTTTCAGCATGACTGAACAGGAAAGGCTTCATTCCAGCTTACGAAATACTCTGCCTGAAACTAAGGGATTGGTTTGAGGATTTTTCTTTTAGGGTGTTTTCTTGAGATTTAATACAGTGGGTGAACAGGAAGGCTGATATTTGGGAAGATGCAATTATAACTGCAGCTTCAGAAAAGAAGAAAAAATTATGTATTGCTTAAGTGTGTGTCTCATTCTGACCACCTGTTTTAGTTTATCAGCTAGGAGATGGAGGGCATGCATTAACTGATGTTTGTGAAGGCTGTGACCACAGTTGATGACTTTGTCTGAAGCAGGCTTTCTGGTTTGCACATATACTTTGATTTCAAAGTTGCAGAAAAGTACATCTGGAAACATCTTTGCATGGGGGTAGTTAAATATATTTATATCATATATGAACATATACATTCTGTATTCAAGGTCAGTGCTTTGGCACAATTCTGGTGCAGAATTTCATAAAATCATTCTACGTAGATTATTCTTGTAGAGCAGTTCTTAATGTTTAATGTCGTTTGTCACTCCTATGGCAGTCACTATGGACTGTATTAAATCTCATCAGAGCTCTATAAATGTCTCTTCTCTCAAGAGACATCACACTTAATGTGGTGATAAGGTCATTCTTTCTTTTGTGTTTCCTGCTGTTGCTGATTTAGAATTAGAGCTGTTCAACTCCTGAGTCACAATTTTGGAAACAAGCAATATCCTTAGCCAGGAACACCAGGCATAGTATGCTTTCCGTAAAAATTCAACTGAACCTACATTAAATGCTTGTTAAATGTATCAGATTTATTAAGTTCTCAGAAGATGAAAATTATTCTGTTCTTTCAATCAAATCCATTTATTCTTTTTACGTTACCTAAGATATCCCTAGTTCCCTCCTGTGTGACAGGTAGAATTGGCTCATGATGAAGACATCAAGCCAGGTGTTCTCACAGAACGTGGGGTTTTGAGAAGGGAAGGGGCAAAGGAAAGGGAGGGTATGTGATATGATATAACAGATTTGGTCTGCTTGTTAGTCTAAAGCAAAATGATTGGTGAAATGCATCAGAAATGAGATAATTCTAAAATTCTGGTAGTTTCTGCAGCTTTGTGCTGAGAAATGCATGCATGAAAGGAAGGACAGAATCAAAAGCAAGCTGTATGTAGACAAGGTAGCACTGAGGAAGTGTTATGTTATAAGCAAGTAATGTGGCTACGTTTTGCCTCTTAAGTCAACTAGTACAGTGATACAAATTGAATTGTACTCATTTGTACCAACTTTGAACGATTTTTGGTATAATTCAATATGTTAGTCTGTAACACTTGAATGCTTTGCCGAATTTAAGGAACCCATGATGGCTTTAGCTGATGCAAAACCATTCTCCAGCTTGTAGCCTGATTAGGTCCTTTCAGGTGTTTTTGTTTGGGTTGGGTTTTGTTGGTTGGGTTTTTTTAAGGAAACTTGATAATACAGTGTCTCTTTTCTTACTAAGTTAAGGTTTGTGTTAGTTATATTGAACTAAATTACTTCCCCCTACACCCTTCAGATGCTCAAAGACCAATACCTTGGCTACAGGAAAACCTTTCTGGGAGATGCCATGGATGTGTTTGAGGCAAGACGAACAGAAGCTAAGAAGTGGCAGAGCGCGCCACGTGTTACCACTGGACCGACCCCTTTCAGCAACATACCAAATGCAGCAGCCGTTGCGATGGCTGCAACACTAACTCAGCAGCAACAGCCTGCTACAGGTCTGAGTGCATTCAAGTTATAGATTATTAGTGTTGTGACAATAGTAAAGTTGTGTAAAATTTTCTATGAAGTCTTCCTTTTGTGTTAGACTGAAAATCTAAACGTTGTGATGAGCAAAGTTACTGATTCATAGCCAATAGAAAAATGCAGGGTAGACTTAGCAATAATTATACAACAGATACTTAATCTTGTGAACTTACTTGTATTAGTGATATTTACTGTATTGCTCTAACTTACCCCTTGGAATGTGAGTCTTCACTCTTAACATCTCTGAATACACGTAGTATAGCCTCTTGCCAGAATTGTGTGGTTATAGTAAATTATTGCAAATTGGTGAGGAGAGAATATCTAAATGCATATTACCTTTTCCTATGTAAAGTTAATAATGCATTTTTCTATAGCACTTTGGAACTGTAAAATGAAAAATGCTGCAGAGCAGGAAGGATAGTGGAGGAAACATCTGTGGAATAGGAAGAAGGATGCCTGGCTTATTACATAGACAACTCCTTTGTCACAGTGATGTTGGAGCAGTTTTTGTTGGGCATTCTGCTGTTGCAATTATATTAGGGAAAGTAGGGTAGTTCAATGGCTCTCTGTGTAAGAGGAAGACCAAAACAGAAGTGCATGACCCACTGCAAGAAGAATGGATATGTATGGCAAAGGAAATAACTTAAGGCACCTTAGTTGACATTGTTATACTAACCAATGCTTCTCAGAGACTGATTCCTGAATGTAAAGAATTGAATTAATATTTAATCATTTAACAGAAAGAAGGTAAATTCTATTTAATTTTACTTGAACATGGATATGTGTCTGTCAGCAGACTATGGAAAGTATAGGAAACTTCATTCTACCATTTGATTTCTAAAATGTTTTTCATAGGTGTACTGAAACTCACACTGGCTCTTTTTCATTCTCTTGTCTTACAACAGCAATCATATTTTTGATGGTTTAGAGACCTATGCAGCAACCACCCTAAGTCTGACAAATTATTGGACTGTTCTTGCCTTCTCCATAAAAGGAAAATAAAATGTGCTTCTGGTGCTTACAAACAGCAAAGAGATGGGTGTAAAAGATAAATATGCCAAAATATTTTAAACAAAACAAAACTTAATGAGAAACTTATCTTCTAAATTTCCATTATAGATCAGTCTTTCTGTTGCTGCTATAATAATCTATGGAAATTTTGTTGAAGTGACATCTGCAGAAGTCTGGTTTTAAAACAGATGATGTGATAGTGTAATGCCACGCTTCAGGGTTTTTGAGACAGATAGAAGTGTGGCTTTTGCAGGCTAATGTTGCCATAGTAGTTCCCTCTCTCTTCATGTCTTTTTTTTTTTTTTTTTTCTTTTTCTTTTTTTAATACTCTGTGTGGTAATTACAGGATTAGTTGTGCATGAAAGTCAAATATTTGCACAGAAAGTTATGCCTGCATTTTCATGAATTGAAGTGAGGGATTTAAACTTCCTCTTCCTAGTCCAGATTCAAGAGAACTGCTAATAAATTAAATTGATGCCACTTACGGCATGACTTCGTGAATATCCTCTTAGGAGTAGGAATGAAGAGAGGGAGGGGCAAAAAAAAAAAAAAAAAAGGCAGAATTGACCTGTACCAACACACCAGAGGTAAGGTGATTTTTATCTAGAGGTATTTTGTAATGTTTTGTAGTGCAAGGAGCAAATGGGAGCATGTGTAGGTTGGTTCGGGGAGGGGGTGTTGATATTTTTGTTTGATTTGTTGTTGGTTGTTTTGGCGGAGTATTTAAAAAGCCAAAAATGTGCCAACTACAAGAGTGATGATTAACTTATGTCAAACATGCCAACAAAATTATACAATAACTTGTTTACTATTTATTCAGTTGGAATAGTTGCCCTCCATGTAACTCACTTGACCTGGAGAAACAACTAGATTCATGTTCTGAGTGGCACTTCAAGAGCACTTAAAACTTTTAGACAATGGAACTCAGTCTTCTCTTCTGTTCCTCTAGCTCAAAAGCAGGATTAGTCAGGCCTGAACTATTTGAGATGTCCTGAAGTCTTAAAAGATTTCTAGAAGGCTGTGAAATTTTCCTTTCCTAAATTCTTGGTTTCAGTGCTTGGTGTTTTCCCAACAACTTACCAGAAACTTTTTTAGCTTCAGATTAAGGCTGTCACTTTTCATCTTACTCTAAAAGGGGGATTGAAAAAAAATATAATAAAAAATTCTATTTTAGTTTTTCAGGAATCTTTACATTCTCTAAAAGAGGACTTGCCTTCTCTTCATTTCCTTTTCCTTGTTGGAGTTTTCAGGTGGCCATTGGCTGCAGTAAAACTGCAAATGTTTGCAGGCTTTAACTTTGTTATAGATGTGATAAACTGTCTGCTAGAAACTTATATCCTGCATATTTCTTTGGAAGTTCTAGACCCAAAGAGTGGGATGGTAGAAGGTTGTGAGAGAAAAAACTGAAATGATATATGTAAAGGTGGGGAGAGGTGGTGTCTGCATAATACCTGACCTGATGTTGCTGTTCTTGCAAATAAGAATAAACCAAGCAAATTCATCTGGGATTTAAAGTTTTTGACTAAAATCTAAGATACGGTACTTTAGAGGGATCAGGAAGGTTAGTGGTTTTGTTTAAAAAAAAAAAAAAATACTTGATGTTTACATGGTTAAGTCTGTTTCCTAAGGTTAATTTAGACTTAGTTACTGTTGTTTCTCTGAAAGAGAAGTAATTTATTTTAAATTTGTGTTCACAAGTTAACAGTTTAACTACATCTAAGCTGTGGGATCAGGGAATGTTTCCCCAGTTCCTGGGTGTAGATGTGCACCCTGTTTGTTCTCTCTGTATGCCAAGATATATCTGGCTCCTGTTGATATAAATGAAGCCAGTGGATCCTGGCCATATGGAAGAAAGGGAGCAAATATGCGATCCACTGGTCTCCTGGGATGGATAATCAGGACACCAGGACTGTGGCATGCACACTGAAGCACAGTTTTTGTGCATGTTTTGAAGATGGAGTTATTAAAATGATGCTTAAAGTCTTGTCAGCACACAACCTGTTTCCCTTGTTTAGCACTTTTGCTCTGAGCACAGCTTTAATGGTAGCAGTGAGGCTGATAATGCTTTTATGCAGGAGCAGCTAGCGTTCTAACCATAGCCTCACCTGCACCTTCCCTGAGAAGTCTTGAACTTAATGAAGGTATAATGATGGTGGGTCATCTACCTATAACTGATGTTATTGAAGTAAAAAATTGTAAAGGAAATTAAAGCCTAGTGAACTAAGAGTTGTAAATGCATGAGGCCAAACCAGATGTTTTTCTGGTAAGACTTAAGTTGTCTTAGCTGCTTTTCTTCAAGCTCACCTTTCCTCCTCTAAACATAAATAAAAGACCCTCCCAGCCCCACAGACAACTTAGTTACTTTCTCCTTTACTGGTGAAGTGCAGAGCTGATGAAAGCATTACCAAGCTATTACCATGCTTTCTTGTGTTTTGACTTGAATTGGTGTGACATTGAAGTGCTAATGGCAAAGGATACAGAGATCTTTATAGCACTTAAAATTTTTATTGTGTAATTTGATACTAACCCTGATTAAAATTAGCCAGTGTATTACTATTGAATCTAAGTTGTAACATGAAATTTATTCCCTGTTAAGATCAGCTGTGATTTAAAAGACTGCAGAATATCACTTTAGCCTGGATTTTTTTGTAGTGAGTTGTGTTCATAAAACTGAAATGCTCTGCAGGGCAAATATACCAAGTTTTAAGATGTTAAAATACTTGTTATAATGAATTTGTCTCATACCTATAATAGCCGGAAGTGCCATTTTTTTGCTAGTACTTTTGGCATCAAAGAAACTTTATTACTAGCTTTTTGCTACTGAAAATTATGTTTACTTACAAGAACTGTAAGTAGTGGTGTTGCCTTCAGAACATTATGGTACAAAATCAGCAAATACCATATGCTGTTGCTCAATGAAAAGCTTGTTAGCCTAAGGCATAAGATCCTGTTTTGTATTATCTGAGATGTTTTAGAATAACATTTTTTACTGGCGTGTTATATTTGGTAAAAAGCTTGCCCCAGAGGACTGTAGTGTTTTGTTTTAAGGTCTTCTACTATCAGTGCCTCTAACAAATAGAAACCTGTGCACTTGAGAAGGAACTGGATATGTTTTTGGGTTCTTTTAGTTTATTAGATGTCTGACTTGTGTAGAGTGTTTTGTTTCTTTTTATCGATAACAATTTTTCTTCTTTTCCAAGAGCTGCTAGGTAGATGTGTCAGTATTTAAACTGGATGTAAACAAGTTTAGTTTGAAATCTTTGTGAAAATTTGTAATTACATCTGAATATACTTTTTTCAGTTGTGGGGGGGGGGGAAGCTTGGGCTTCCCAGGAACTCCCTGCTAAGCAGAGACAAAGCTAACAACTTGAGTTGCCCGTAAAATTTAGTTTAACACTAATTTGAGAATACAGATGTCATTCAGCTTGGATCACATAAGAATTGTGTTCCTAGCTAAAAAATGTTACTTTTCAATACAGTGCCTTTCACTTGATTCAAAATGGTTTTCTGTTCAAATCTTTAATTACTGAAAGGATTTTACTGAAAGGATTTTAAAAGCTTGAAATATTTACATTTTAAAACTGTAGATAAATGTTAGTAATGGGAAACTTTGTAGTACAAAGGAAAATTTGAATGGAAATCAGATGTTGATGTTGGTTTAGGCAAAAGGCTGCAATCATCTGAGCTTTATAGTAATATTGGGATACATCATCACTTTCACAGATACCATACATAATGTTCAAAGATGGAGAAGGTTATCCTAAGGAAAGGTGTGAATATCTGTGGATTAAGAGTCTGGCACTGTATTTTATCTGCAATGATTAAGTTTCTTAGTGCACTGAAAACTGTTTGGAAAAGACAGGAATATAAGATTGTAACTGTGAAAACTGTCAAAATATATTATTTATCAGAATTATTTTAAAATGTGTTAGTAATGGGCTAGCAAGTTGGTTCTTTGTTCCCCAAGGTTAAGGGGGGAGGGGGGAAAGAACTGAGGCTGTAAAATTAATCTTGGCAGATGAAAATGTTTTTGACAGTCCTGCATCTTAGTGTGAATATGCAGAGAAAGTACTGTCAATGCTTTTAAATTACGGGACAAAAATCTAACTGAAATTTTGAATGTATCTAATTAAGGTACACAGAATTGTGCCTTTTGTAAATGTCTATTTATAGAGGTGGTTTGACTAGTTTACCTTACTCAATGGTGTTATGTAGCAGAGCTTAACAGAACTCAGTTATTACTTGTGTGGAAAAGAACTGAATTGTCATGTTACTGTGTAATTGACTTGCTTAAAAATCAACAATAAATTTAATAAAATAAAGTCATTGTCTTGTTTTTTATCTTAGTGTTCTGTTTAAATTTGGATGGAATACTTGAGTAGTTTTGAAGATTCCTATTAAATAAACTTTTGATAGTATAGTTTTAGTAGCATTAGTGTCAGTTCTTAAGCTTTTGGTTACAAGGTTTGTCCCTCATTTTGATTCCATTAATACAGATGGCAAAATTTTGTTTACCTGTGAGTTCTCTCAGGTTTTGATTAATGTTTTGTAGTTTAAGATGAGACTGGTTAACTTGGAAAAAATACTAAATGATGTTATGTTAACTTTCACCAGTTTCACCTTAATCCAGTCTGTTCTCTAGATATTTACCAGTTGGACATAGAGGCAGTTAGTGAAGTGAGGAATTTTGATGAGGTAAAGTTAATGGGATTTGTTGAAAGCAATAATGTTCACATTATCAGGTACTTAAAGAACCTCTTTATACTATGAAAGAGTAAGGCAAGTTTGTTCTCATTTTTTTTATACCAGGGCCACAGCCATCTCTGGGAGTTAGTTTTGGAACGCCATTCGGCTCAGGTATTGGCACTGGCTTGCAATCAAGTGGCTTAGGTTCTTCAAGCCTTGGAGGTACACTTTAACTTTTCTAATGTTTCATTTAATTATTGTACCGCACACCTGAATCTCTTGCAAACCTGTAACTCCACTAAGAGGACAATCTGCTTCAGGAAAAGCCCTTGCAATTTGGCAGTCTGCACTTCCCAAATTTCTTTATGCCTTGCACAGAGTTGCTAAGACTAAGAGTTGCTAAAGCTAAGACTAATAAGCTATTGTAGTGAAAACAGGATGATTAGGGTAAAGTAATCACATAAGTTCTGATTTTAAAGCGAGGGAAGTACATCCTTATGTAACTACAACTTGACTTAATTTTACGTACGTGAAAATTAGACACCTGATGTTGGATTATGCTATAGCTAATTCACTGAAGTTTTTCACCTGTGTAACTTTAACTATAGGGACCCATTTCTACATGGATAATTATAAGAACAAATACTAAAAAAATATTACAGTTCTGGGATCCTGCTTGCTTTAGCTGTCACCCCATCCCTCAATGCTGAGGTAGAAAACCAATCAGTCCAAAAACATTTTGAAATGAAAGGAAAATACTATTCAAAAAGTTCACAGTGGTGTTGGTGAATAGATTCCAAGAAAACACATGACAGAAATAGTAGGTAGTAGTAATGAAAAAACCAACTATTCATGTAGATCTTTTAATTTAAATGTAATGAATTCTCAGTAGTAGAACTACAAGGAGAATGTAAGTGATGAATAGTATCTAATCTGCATGTTAAATTCATATCTATAGAGGTCAGGGTTTCCTAAAGTGCAAGTCAAAAGATGCTAGTGTCCTGGGAAGCTTTTGTATGAGATCTGCAAAGGAAATTTATCCCACCTGCTGAGCACAAACATAATGTGTTGTTGGTTTTGTTACGCCCTCTCTGCAGCCACAATCCATCCACATTCTTATTTTGGCTCTTTATGAGCCAAACATGAATCAGTGTTGTCATGTAAAACACTTAAACATCACCCAGTGTTGAGATGATGATGAAGGCTACATCGTTTTTTACCTTAAGTAATCATCTTGAATTTATCTGCCAGTGTCCTTTCTTCTCAGATTACAAGCTTTTTCAGATGAAAGTAAGTTGTGTTTTCTATAAACAGGAAAAATAACAACAGTGAACTTAAAGGAAAGTACTTCTGAAGTACCACGTCATTCCCACAGTTTTAAATACCTTAACCTCATAAAAATTCTTCCTCTTCAACCTAAGAGGTAGACTAAAGATTGTTGATATATATTCACCAATGTAAGTTAAAGAATATTTCCTTTTACATTGATGGACAGCTGCTTCTAGCTTTCTCTTAGAAGCCTAACTTGTATCCCTTTTTTGCTGGTTCTTTGCTTAGGAAGGCATTTGCTTTTATTTATTCTGTATTTGTTTGGAAAGTTATTTCCTTTCAACCAACCAAGAAGACTGTTTGACCAAGTGTAGAATAATAAAAGAATACATGCAAAATATCCTATAGATGTGCTCTTGGAAACAAATTATCAGAATGACTATTTTGGACTTTTTTTAAAATCTTAGGGTTAGTTTGCTGGGGGCTGTGATGGTTTGGTTTGTTTGGGGTTTTTTTAACCAGGAGTTTCTAGTGTCTGCTCTTGAAATAGCATTTTAATTGGGGAAATTTACTCTCTTTCTATGATAAATACTCTGAATTATGTCAGTGGTAAACATAGAAGCTTTTATGTTGAAGTATGTAAAATATGTAGTATGGAGTTCCTGTGCTGCTTTAAGTATTTGCAGACACCTTGCCTGACCATGGGTAATTCATTTCAAACTAGATAGGACAGAAAAGTGTATCATTTAAATAAACTCTTGTGTTCAAATGATGCTTGTATACACTCCTGAAAATAAAACATTGCAGGAGACTAGGGAACACTTTTTACTGATGGTGTGCTCAGTACTTGCCAGGTTTAAAATCTCATAATTATTTCTGTAAAGGAGTGATAAAGGCTCAATCTGCAGAAAAATACAAGTGTCTTCTCTGACACTTGGAAGTGAAGATGGGAGCATAATTTCCTCAAACACAAATAGTATTCTTGTTTTGAAAACCTCTTGAGACAGCCAGAATTGGAGAATGTATTTCTCTTCCTGTTCCTTTTGTCTCGTCTTTTGTCTCATGCTGCAAGTGTCAGCTGAGTTTTCCTTTGAAGTGGTCTCATATTAATACAATTTAAAATACAGAATTATGTTAACTGTCAAACTAATAGAATTAGTTCTATTACAGCTGTATGTTTATGGCCACCCTTTATATGATGGTTTTACCCATTAAATATTGTGAAATTCAGTTTCTATTCTGTATTTAACCTATTTTGTTGTTTCCTAAAGAAAGCTGATCCCAAATAACCTGGGGGGGGGGGCATGGTGACTCTGAAATAAGCCTGAAGTAAACTCAAGAAAATATGTTCTGTTTTAAACATAGAAATTTTTTTTTCAGAGTTGCAGATGAAGACTGCAGCTTTCTGTTATAGAAGTCATATAAATTGTGTCTGATTTTTCTTAAGTTTTGCCTATTTGGTTACAATTCTCTTGCCAGTGTAACTGCAATTCAATAGCAGTTTGGTAAACCTGATAGTTTACTTCATCTTTTTTGGTTGTGTTTTGGTTTGTTTTTTTTTCCTTTGCTCAATTTTGAAGGAAGTCTTTTTCTCCAATACTTTTCTATTTGTGCTGTTTTCTTAAGGCAGTGAGAATAAAATACTCTTGAGGCAATAATCTTAGGAATATGTTTACCAAATAATGATTAGAATTATGTTGGGGTTTAGAATACTTGCCCAAAACCTGTGTCTTCAATTGCTGTGTCTGTAATTTTTGTTGTATGTCTTTACTATTATTCTACTAGGATTTGGAAGTAGCTCTGCCTTTGGAAGTAGTGCCACAGGAGCATCATCATTTGGGTTTGGAACTACAAGTAAACCATCAGGAAGTCTAAGTGCAGGTTGGTTTGTTTCTCTTGAATTCAATCTTATCTTAAAAGTGTTACAATCAAACTGCTGTACTCGATCTAAGAAAGCTTTCGAAACAAGTGTGCTTGAAGTTGCATGGATGTGTGAGTTCACTTGCTAAATACTTGTTTTCAGAGAAGCTTTCAGGTTCTGTTAAAGGTCTTCCAGGTAGACAGTACTCAGTGGTAATGTTTTCCATTTGATGGTGTCTAATTAGTGGAGGCAGGAGATCAGGTGCATCAGATTGCATCAGGTGCAGTGTGAGGCACAGAAATGCAGTTATTACTTGAATGCATAATCTGAATGGTTACTGAGCTATTAAAATTAGTGTAGAAATTTGCGACCAATATACCAGTAACTTGACTTCCTGAATTTATAAGAATAGTTGAATTATTTCTTAGAAGCTCAGAATGTTTCTTTAAAACTGTTGATGTGCTTATCCTTTCTATTTGAATAATTACAGGTATTGTATCTCTGTATATCAATAATTCATTGTGTTAACTACTATGAAAACATTTCTGTGGCAATTGAACTATGATGTACTCATTTCACTTCTTTGGTTTAATTTTGGTGGTGGTGAGAACATGGTGTGGGTGCAATTGCTCCTTAACTGAAGATGTCTGAAATCTTAATCACTTCCATAGCTTGCATCTCTATTTACCTTTAATAAGGACTTTGGTTTTGAACAAATAGTTTACTGCAGTCTAAATTACACTATTTCTTCAATGCCAGATTGAAGGAGTATCATGTCTTTTAGGACTGGCTTTTGGTAGCATGTTTCTTTTTTAAAAGCAACTTTTTTCCTAAGTGTTATTAATACAAACATAGGAAGTGGCTGGTATTTATTAGTAGGTGTGCAGAGAATTATCTTGGACTAGTGCTGTGTCCGTCTTTCTTGAGCAGTGAGGGAGTTGAACCCAATAAAATGAAGATAGTTTTCAACGGTTATCTCAAGTTTTGGCTACAGAAGGTACTGACCAGGAATGTAGAAGATTAAATACTGTTTATGTCATGTTGTGCTTATAAAGTGATTGTGAGGTCCTGATCCAGACTGGGATTATGGAATCAAAGCCTCCATTAAAATTTTGTAGCCCAGCAGCACATTAACTTTCACTTTTTATATCCAGAATCTTACGCTGTGTAACTTCTGCATTGCATGTGATCTTGAATTTAATTTTATTGAGGATGCATTAATGGGTTTGAATTTTACATCCTGGCTAGCCTCAGGCATATTTATTAAAATTTTGTGTGTCCTGTTTCTTACACAACATTTACAGAAACCTGAAACAATGTTTTAGTTTATATTACCATATGGTATTTATATCTTGTTCCTGATTCTTTTTTTCTTTTTCAAAAGCTAGGAAAATTGAATTAATAGAAGTTATTGGGCTATACTGTTAGTGTTTGCATGTAGATGTGAGCACTTCAGTATTTTCCCATACTAATAGCTCCTAAGAATTCCATCAAACTATCTAGGGTGCTGAGATAGTCCCAAGTCTTCTCCACATATTTTCCATTGGTTTGTTCTTGTTTTAGAATTAGTTCTCTAAATTACTTCTGTCAGGTGTTTGTAAGTGGAGTTAAACTTAATTGCTTAAAAAAGCTTGAAGCTGTTTCTGATAGCATTACTACTCTTCATTTCAGTTTGCATGTTTGAAGATGGAATTGAGTCCTCTGAAATTATTTAAGCATCTTCTAATAGTAAATTTGGCTTAGTCCAGGAGCACTGGTGTCTACTGTGCCAGTAGATGGGAAGCAGAGCAACTGCAGTCTTCTCTCAGTTCTTTTAGTGCACACAACTGTGATATGGAACGAGTGTGTCAGACTTCCCTCTAAAATGCACACAGCACTTTGGAAAGCTGACTCCAGGTCCCAGTTAGTTCCTACTCCTGTTCATTTGATGGCAAGTGAAAAAGCTGCTGTGTGTGGGATGTTGTGAAGAGCATTAAGATTCCTGAAGTGATGAGAAAAAGAAAAAAAATCAGTATTGGATTTGTAGATCTAATAATGGGATAGAGGGTGTGCACAAACTTTTTGTGAAAATAGAGATGCTAAATACACTTTGAAGAGCTGAGTTGAGAATTTGTGTTGGGGACACTTTTATTGAAGAATAGCAGCCTTGGTGCACAGGGTAAGAGATAATAAATAGGATTATAGCTGGACATACTTACACTGCTGAAAAATGAATCAAAATATAATCCATGTGTAACTGAGCCACTTTTGGATACAGAGGCTGTAGTAAATCAGTCAGAACCATGCTGGAAATCCTTTTTGATTTAGAGCACCTATTTGTGGGTGTGAGGAGTGAGGGCAGGACTAGATTACCTTTGAGATTTGCCGAATCACTGTTTGTCCCTGTAGTGTTAAAAAAATCCACCTGTTATGGAGAGGTGTGTACTTCATGTTTGGCTTGTCTATCTAAAGGACTGACTGAAGTGGAGATACAAAAGGTTCTTCAGGAAGATGCTAAGTCTGTGCCCTCAAAGGGCGGGATGTCCTTTACTTTCCCTGCATCTAGCAGAAGCTAGGTGGAGGTAATTCCTGAACACTTTACCCTTGCCTACTGGACTCCTGATGCTGTAGCTCATACAGGTTTGTGTGTGGCATTCATGATGCTTTCTACAGGAGGCAATGCTTGCCTGTTGTCTCAGATACGTACTTAAAAGGGTAACCTATCAAGAACAGTTTTGGGTATTAAGGAGTTGTCTGCTTCACCCCTTACATTCTAGAACAAGAGATGAATTAGTCGCTAAAATGTAGTCAATACCCAAATAAATGATGCCATTAAGTCCCACTGTAGATCTGCACACGCATTACATTGACAATGAGTTCTGCACAGGCAAAACTCATGTTGAAGGACTGCAGTTACTGCAGTGCAGATAGTGGGGGAATGTTGTGGCACTATTATGTACTGGGTAACTCAGGTCCAGACATTGCAGGAGGAAGAGTTTCATGTTGTGTTTTGAAGTAGGTTTTGGTGCAAACCATCAGTAACAATTGAGAGCTGCTTAAGGATTTGATGAGATAAATATTGGGGTTTTGTTTCTGTGCTTTAAAAATGTTTCGATGTTGAGTTGCAGATACCGAATATGACCAAAGGCTTGCTTTAACGATCTACTGGAGAACTAATGAAACCATGTTAGGTAACCTGATGAAGTTCAGCAAGGGCAGGTGTAGAATCCTGCACCTGGGGAGGAATAACCTCATGCAGCAGTACAGATTAGGAGTTGACCTGCTGAAAAGCAGCTGTGTGGAGAAGGATCTGGAAAAGATGCCAGTGGCATCCTGAGGTGCATTAAGAAGAGTGTGGCCAGAGGGTTGACTAGTGTTCTTCCCCCTTCTATGTTGTACCTTGGTGAGGCCACATCGAGAGTAATGTGTGAAGTTCTGAACTCCCTAGTTGGAGAGAGAATTACTGCTGAGTGTCCAATGGAGAGTTAGAAAGGTAACTGGGGGACTGGAGTCGTACCAGGAGACACTGAGAGACCTGGGGCTATTTAGGTTGTAGCAGAAAAGATTGGGAAGGGATCTTATGAATATCTAAAACGTGGGGGCAGTTCTCTTTTCAGTGATGCCCAGGGGTGATGGGCACAAACTATGACATGGGAAGTTCCACCTAAACATAAGGAAAAACTTACTTGGAGTGTGATGGAGCACTGGAGGAGGCTGCCTGAAGATGTTGTGGAGTCTCCCTCTCTGGAGATACTCAAAACCTGCCTGGATCTGTTCCTGTGATACCTATCCAGGTGAACCTGCTGTAGCAGAGAGGGTGGACTAATTGATCCTCAGAGGTCCCTTCCAACCCCTACCATTGTATGATTCTGAGATACAGTTGTTTACAATTACCGAAACAGACTGTGTTAGTGCTGTAATATCCAAGCTGTCGGAGCAAGTCCAAGGTCATTAGTAATGTGGCAAAGTGTTGAAGATCAATGCTGGTATCGAGTGTTACAAATATTGTTAATGAAGTGGCTGGTGTTCATAGCTCCAAGGAGCACAAATCCTGACATAACTTGTTTTAAAATATTTCTCCCTCCCTTATAAGGCTTTGGCAGCTCGACTACATCTGGGTTTAACTTCAGCAATCCCGGCATCACAGCATCAGCTGGCCTGACATTTGGGGTGTCTAATCCTGCATCTGCAGGCTTTGGGACAGGAGGGCAGCTTCTTCAGCTGAAGAAACCTCCAGCTGGAAACAAGCGAGGAAAAAGATAGGCACCCCTTTTGGGGAAAGGGAAGTGAATCCATTTTGTTCATCCGAAAAGTCTATTTTTCTAGCTCGAGGCGTTGAATAAACTGCATCCCAGGAGATTTATAACACTTTTGCTACTTTTCCCTAAGTCTGAAATGAAACCCGAAATCGTATTGAACAGATATTTTCTTGTGAATAGAAATCCATTTATGTATTTTTATTTTGGGCCCTAGTTTTAGAAACGTTCTATACTGTGTTACTATTAAAGACTCTCTTGTAAAACCATCTATTTAACCCTAATGTTAGTAGCAGACTATTTTTTTTTTGTTAATAAGCTTTATACCATATGAATATATGCATATTTGGGTTTTTGTACAGATAAAATATATTCTAGTACAAATACTAGAGTTCATATCTTCTGTTCCTGGATATGGCCTTTAAATCTACTTCAGGGTGGCTTTGTGTATATGGATGTAAATATATACAGTACAGTGCACACATCTGTGTGTACGTATGTGTATATATGTATAAAATACAGATGTGCAAACCTTGCCCCGTAGACAGATCTCCTTTTCTTTGTGTGTTCTGTTTCTCCATGTTGCCCTGTGGTCCCATATCTTGATGTTCTTAGGAGTTTCAAATGGTGGGTCCTGGGCTGTGTCATCATTGCTGCTTGTGTTTTGTTGTTCAAGACCAGCTGAAATGCAACGTTTACTATTTCATAAAGTTTGGTAAGTAGTGATTAGTAGCTGCATTTTTTTCCCCACCTTTTGTTGACCCATTTAGCAGCCAACTCTGAAGAAAAATCTTAGATTTTTCACACAGACACTTGATGTTTGGCTTTGTTTTTTCTCCTGAGCTGAGCAGTGAAGTGTTGCAGGATTTCAGCTGAAAGCTCAGGATGCCACAAGGTCTGTGTCCAAGCAAAGAATGTCAGGCTGGATGAGTTTTTCCCTGCAACTGTGTGAAAGAGGATGTGCTATCCTTATGAAGACCCAAATTGGCTGTTAGAAAACAGAGTGGATTCCCTAGCTTCTCGTTAGCACTACTAGCTTTGACTTAAGCAGATACACAACTGCTTTTCCAATACGAGGTGTGGTACAATATATTGCTGCTAAAGAACAGAGGGGTGAAAATGTAATTTGAAGGTGAAAGCTATTGCAATAGTGGTTTTTGAATCTTGCATATTGCAACAACATATCTTCCTGTGCTGCATTTCTAATGTGATGCTGCTAGAAATGGCTGGTTAAACATCATAAGGAGGGAAAAACAGATCAATTGAATCACAGGTAGAAGTGTGAACATGGAACTTCGGAGCCAAGTTGCTTTTTCTGTAGGAGATGTTTTGTATATAACATGCATCAAATGAATATTCACAATCATTTTCACAAAAGCACCTTTTTTTTTTTTTTCCAGAAACAGTTACAGTGCACCTGGTTGGTTTTTGGGGTTTTTTTTTTTTAGTACTGGGTCATTTGCTTTCTATTGTTGAAGTGTTATTACCCTTTTTGTATGTTTTGAAAATGTCTGCATTCAGCAGTGATTGCTCTTTGACAAATGTTCAGTTTGTCACTTGATCTGATAAAATTAAGGGAAACTGAGCACAAAGTTATTCAATTTTTTTAACTTGTATGTTATTGCATCTTTGTGAGAGCTGTCTTTTAGGAAGGGATCTAATGGGTTTTTTTTATGTCTTGGAAAAATAAAGCTTACAGTTTACTTTGATTTCAACCTTTTTTTAAACTTCTATTGGGCTGCAGTCAAAACTGTAATGTTTGTATTCCTTTGTTACTGCTTTTTTTAATAGTTAGTATGTGAAACCACTGGACTCTCTTGTAATGTATTAATTTGTGAAACTAATTTTAAACGTGTACTGTTTGTCCATATGTGCAACTTAGCATCGTGCAAACAATAAAACAGTAATGCTGTGATCCTTGTAATACATACTTTCCTGTTTGAAAGATCATTTCCTGCTGTTCTCCTGTGTTGCAGGAGAAACAAAAACATAGTCAGCTAATACATAGAATTGTTTTTCCTGGAATTTATGTAGTGCAAAGCTGCTCTTATTGAAGTTAGAGCCTTGATGCCTGGATTGAAAGGGTGGGGGGAGAAATGAGGCATTGTACTAGGGGGTTGTCCGGAATCTCTTCACAGTGTGCTACATAAACTTGGATCATGCTGTAATGTAACACAGCACTACGTATGGCTTTATAAATTCTAAAGCAGTCTGAGTCTCCTGGGTATCTGTGTTGTCTGTTTCTTTTCACATTAAGGCAACAGTTATGTCCTTAATTTAGCCTAAGTAAAAAAAAAACCACAATTACATAATTGAATAATCCCATGCTATAGCACAAGCTCAACTGAAAGTGGGATTTGAAAAGTATATTCCCAGAATATGACTTGGGTGGTTGAATTTAGCCATGATTTTCAGGGATCAGCATTGTAGAAGCTGTTTCAAAGTCTTTAATTTTGCTTCCCTAATTTCAAGATGTGTAATGTAATCAAATCGCAAACTACAAATACATTCAAAGCGTGACTTGCCTTTCTATAAGGTAGATTAAAGCAGCTGACCTGTACTTAAACAGGTCATGAAATGGCCTGAAATGAAATCAAGTCTGGATTTCTAAAGGAAGAAAGAAAGGAAAAAAAAAAATGTTCCAGAGGAAGGTTAAAGTCACATATATAGGATATGATTCTCTAGTAGTTTTATCCCTTCTTGTGTAGCTATGCTATAAACTTCCATCTAAATATTCATAACATAACTTCATTTTTGAACCTGAATTGCCTCTATGGCATTATTTTTTTAATTAAAATAATGTTTAGGAATGCAGATTTAGTGGGTTTCCCCCTGCCCCCCCTTTGACATCAGCAGCAATTATTTTTTCCTTTCCACTACTCTTGTTAATGGTAGAAATAATTCAGTCACTCATGTCAGCTTTTACATGTTAGGGTTCTGCTACCAGGAATATATCACCAGAGGATGTGGAAGAAGCATCTTTTAAGTTCTTAGGTTTTTCTATACAGTTACTTTAAATTTCTATCTGTGCTGTACAGGATAAGTGCCTTATGCTCTGGAGAAGTGTTTTTCCTTGAATTCAAGTTCCTAAGAAAAAAGAACTGGCTATGTGCAAAAAATTCTAATGGTAATGTACAGAAGTTTTGCACTAATTACTGGGATTGTGTTGTCAGGCTGTTTTTCCCCTGGTTAAGTACCTTTCAGGGCTGTGGCTAGTATCTCTAGGCACTGACGGATGGTTGAAGTATCACAGTAGTAGACTTGTACAGCTTCTCATGAGGATCAGCAGTTGGGCTTGGAGGGGCAAATGACACAAATGACTCAGCAGAGAGAAGGCAGTCCAGAAGATTCCTGGAGCGAATAGAGGACTGCTTCCTGACGCAGCTGTTAAGCGAGCCTACCAGGGGACAGGCTCTGCTTGACCTGCTGCTCTCCAATAGGGAAGGGCTGGTGGGAGATGTGACCGTGGGAGGCTGCCTAGGGTGCAGTGACCACGAGATAGTGAAGTTTTCAATATGCAGGGAGATAGGGAGGAGTACCAACAGAACCTTCACCTTGGACTTCCGGAGGGCAAACTTCAGCCTCTTTAAGAAACTTATTTGTAAAGTTCCCTGGGTACCAACCCTCATGAACCGAGGGGTCCAGGAGGGTTGGACCTACTTCAAAAAGGAGCTCTTGAAGGCACAGGAACTGGCGGTTCCCATCTGCCGAAAGATGAGCCGGCGGGGAAGGCGACCGGCCTGGATGAGCAAGCAGCTCCTGGAGGAATTAAGGGAAAAAAAGAGGCTGTATCACCTTTGGAAGGAGGGGAAGGCTTCTCGAGGTATGTTCAAGGAAGTGGTTAGATTATGTAGGAATAAAATTAGAGAAGCAAAGGCCCAGTTGGAACTGAAACTGGCCACCTCTGTGAAAGAAAATAAAAAGCAATTTTACAAATATATCAATGCTAAAAAGAAGGGCAAGAAGAATCTCCGCTCCTTACTGGACCTGGAGGGGAACACGGTGACCGAAGATCAGGAAAAGGCTGAGGTCCTGAACGCCTTCTTTGCCTCGATGTTTAACAGCAAGGTAGGAGTCCAGGATGAGTGGCCTCCTGAGCTGGGTAGTAGGGTTGGGGAGCAGTGTAGTACCCCAGAAATCCATGAGGAATTAGTTCGGGACCTGCTGAGCCACTTGGACATCCACAAGTCCATGGGACCGGATGGGATCCATCCTAGGGTGCTGAGAGAGCTGGCAGATGAGCTGGCCAAGCCGCTCTCCATCATTTTCCTCCAGTCCTGGCTCACTGGAGAGGTCCCAGATGACTGGAAACTGGCCAATGTGGTCCCCATCCACAAGAAGGGACGGATGGAGGAACCCGGAAACTACAGGCCAGTCAGCCTGACCTCAGTGCCAGGGAAAGTGATGGAACAGATTATCCTGGCGGCAATAACTGCACACCTGCAGGATGGCCAAGGGCTCAGGTCCAGCCAACATGGATTTAGGAAGGGCAGGTCCTGCCTCTCCAACCTGATCTTCTATGATCAGGTGACCCGTCTGGTGGACGTGGGGAGGCCTGTGGATGTGGTCTACCTGGACTTCAGCAAGGCCTTTGACACCGTCCCCCACAGTAAACTGCTGGCTAAGTTGTCAGCTCATGGTTTGGACAGTAACACTCTGCGCTGGGTTAGGAACTGGCTGGAGGGCCGAGCCCAGAGTGGTGGTGAATGGTGCCACCTCCAGCTGGCGGCCAGTCACCAGTGGTGTCCTCCAGGGATCAGTGCTGGGCCCCATCCTCTTTAACATCTTCATTGATGATATGGATGAGGGAATTGAGTCAGTCATCAGCAAGTTTGCAGATGACACCAAGTTGGGAATAGATGTTAGTCAGTTAGAGGGTAGGAAGGCTCTGCAGAGGGACCTCGACCGACTGGACAGATGGGCAGAGTCCAATGGGATGACATTCAACAAGTCCAAGTGCCGGGTGCTGCACTTTGGCCACAGCAACCCCATGCAGAGCTACAGGCTGGGGTCAGAGTGGCTGGAGAGCTGCCAAACAGAGAGGGACCTGGGGGTGCTGATCGACACCCGCCTAAACATGAGCCAGCAGTGTGCCCAGGTGGCCAAGAGGGCCAATGGCATCCTGGCCTGTATTAAGAATAGTGTGGCCAGCAGGAGCAGGGAGGTCATTGTGCCCCTGTACTCTGCATTGGTTAGGCCACACCTTGAGTACTGTGTCCAGTTCTGGGCCCCTCAGTTTAAGAAGGACATCGAGACACTTGAACGTGTCCAGAGGAGGGCAACAAGGCTGGTGAGAGGCCTTGAGCACAAGCCCTATGAGGAGAGGCTGAGGGAGCTGGGGTTGTTTAGCCTGGAGAAGGACCAGGGGTGACCTCATTGCCCTCTACAACTGCCTGAAGGGTGGTTGTGGACAGGAGGGGGTTGGTCTCTTCTCCCAGGCAACCAGCACCAGAACAAGGGGACACAGTCTCAAGCTGTGCCAGGGGAGGTTTAGACTCGAGGTGAGGAGGAAGTTCTTCACTGAGCGAGTCATTCGTCATTGGAATGTGCTGCCCGGGGAGGTGGTGGAGTCGCCGTCCCTGGAGGTGTTCAAGAGGAGACTGGACATGGCACTTGGTGCCATGGTCTAGTTGTGAGGTCTGTTGGGACGGGTTGGACTTGATGATCCTTGGGGTCTCTTCCAACCTTGGTTATACTGTGATACTGTGACACCGAGTTATTCCTGCAGCAGCTCTGGAAGGCAGTGGTTACCTGCTGCAGCAGTGCCCATGGAGCTGTAACCCAGCCACCCAACCAGACAGGTAGGTTGCTTAAAATGAAGATGCTGAGGGGAGAGAAGTGTGGGGAGAAACGAGGGGATGTAGAGTACAAGACTCCCTAATGTGAGCAGCGCGACTTGCTTTAATTGATTTTGGGATTCTTTCCTCTGAGCTCAACATTCAATGTCTATATGCTAGTGGTTTTGTAGCCCCAAACCAGCTGAGTTTGTAATAGGTTTTTTTGTGTGTTGGTTGAGTATTACATTTAATAGGTAGCAACAGGACCATAGGAATTTCATTTTCTACATGGGTGATATTTTCTTACTTGTAAGGGGAAAAATAATTATAAACTAACTCCATAAGCAAAAGAATTAAAGCAAAACAACAACAACAAAAAGACATAAAAGTAAAGGAGTCCTATCAGGATTCCAGTAGGTCTGGTGGAGAATGCTGCTTTCACTGATTGGCAGGAGGCTGCTGGTTACAATGCTGCCATTACAAAGCCCTGGCCACACAGCTATCGTGCAGTGTGTCACCTTTTGTTTCCGGGTCATTAATTTTTTTTTTAACTTGTTTTTTGTTGTTTTTTTTTTTTTTGTTGTTTTGTTTTTTTGTTTGTTTTTTTTTTTTTTTTTTTTTTAAGGTAGCAGGATTTTATTAAACTTCAATATCTGAATGATCCTTCTGGCCCATTTGACTCCTGTTCTGGGGTTTATTACTTAATGCTTTTTCTACTCGGCCTTGGGAATTTAATCTTTATAGGCCATCTCTGCAGTTGAAGTGCCACGCTGAGGAGCTGAGTAGGCTGCATGTTACTTAAGCCTTGTTACCTTTTACAGACAAAGTTTGCTTTCTCTTTCCCCACCTTTTAGAAGTAAGGCAATTCTAGCTTATTATGAACAGCTTATGAGTAAGTTTAGGACTTCTACAAACTAGAAAGGCTTCATGGTTGATTTTACTTTTCTTTGACTATAAATCTGCCCCCACAAGGATATCAGGGTAATTCTGTTGAACACTTGCACAGAAAACTTGGACTATGTATTTCTGTCCTTAATGGGTCACTAGCTGAACAGGCAAAAGATACTTTCTTTGTTCAGCAAATGTTTCACAGACTAATGGATTTCCCTACTTCTTTCCTCTTCAATGCAGGTGTCACTCTACACCATGTGCTTGGGCAGCAGCTGAACAGCAGCCAACTAGAACACCATCTAACTCCTTCCAAAATCCTATTCTGATTAAAGTCTAGTGTATATCTCCTGAGCAAGAAATCCCCTGCTGGCTCTGTATTCAATGTGGCACATTGTGGTAACAGGATATGTCTCAGAAGTGATGATCTCAGTCACATAAGCAAGCTAGGGTTATGAAGTTGTGATCGGGCACTACAGCATAGCAAAGGAAAAGAAGCACAAACTTGAAAAATATTCAGAATCAAGTATTTGAAACCAAACTGTTATGTGAAACTTGACATTCTGAAAAATACCTAGTGAAAGAAGAAGGGGGTAAGTTGTCATGGGAGAGGCAATTGTGACGGGCAGCTTGAGTAGACTTGGGTGAAACCTTGGCGGGGGAAATATTTACAAACTATGAACAACAGGTGGGTAGCTAAAACTAGTCTATTAGCTCTGTGGTTAAATACCTAAGCAGAAGCTACTCTAAAATAAACAAACCAACCTGCCTCCCACCCCCCAAACCCACCAACCCCCTCTAATCCTGTTAACCAGTTAGTGTTTCGTGGCTGTTTGGACTCCTTTATCAGCATACACACAACAGACTCAACCCTTTAAGCAAGAGCACTTTTGCTGCTGTTCTATCCAGAGTTAAGGTGAAGTACAGGTGATACAGGAGTCCTTACTGGGAAAAAAAGTCCACCTTCCAAATAACCCAACCACGAGGAATTGCTGGGGCTCAAGTGCTAAGTGAATGCAATGGCAGCAGTTAGGCCACCACTGCCCCAGTCCTTAGTGGCATGGGGACATCTCTCCATCTCTCCTGGAGATGGGTGGAAGAGTGGTGGTTGAGCATACCTGTATCTTGCCAGCATGTCACCTTTGTTTCATGCAGCTATGCATAGCACAGTTCACCAGCACTTTGCCTCCATTATGCTTAACAGCAGTCCCAGAGACAGCCACAGTGGTTTTCACATAGCATTGAGTTGGAAAAACTGAACAGACAAAAGTGATAGCAGAAGGGATGTGCTGGCCCTGATGCCACAGGAAAGAGTCTCAGCAAGGCACACTGTATCAGTTTCAAAAAGGAACCATCTTCTACCTTTTATTTTGGCTGCAGGCTGAGGGGACTGGTGGCTGTCTGAAGCAGCTCACTGCAGGTAACATTGCCGCTGCTTATGCCTATGGTAGCAGGGTGATGCTTAAACTGCAAGAATAGCCTTCAATGATCTGGCAAATGTTCATGTATGTCTAGCAGCCAAACCAGTGGAAAGCTGTATCCCCAGGGAGGGCAAGACTTGCTTTGGTCATTAGAGAAGCTTATGCAGTACAGGCCACAAGGGTGAAGCTCTCACTTGATCCCGTGGTAGAAAAGTGAAGTGGATGCTGGGCTCTGCTCGTGAGAGTGAAGAGGGAAGGCTTTTAACATTGTTTATGTTGGCTTCAGGCATAGTAACATTGTCAGTGCCAATAGCAACCTCCTGCTTGTACTGGGAGATGTCCGGGAGGCTGTGACAGCTCATCTGGGCTGACCATCACAGGGCAAAAAGTACTGTACTGAAGATACATGTCTAAAACAAATCCTATTAGCTTAAATTTATACTTTAGTAATAACAATATTTAGCCAGAAGTGCTTTTTTTGAGTAATTTGACACTGTGCTTGGGAAATGTCATCTTCCTCATCACCTTTCCCCATGCTTTATTTCCAGTGCTGCAGCAGTCAGCACAGCTGTTATTTTTTGCTCTGTTATAGTGATACCCACACCGTGGTGTACCAGGGCTTACCAGGCTCCAGAGCTGCAGAGAAGCACAGGGACAAAAGGGTCACTTGGGTAAGATCAGGGGCTTGGGCAAAACAGCGACGGTGGTCCAACAGCAACAGAAATCATAGAATGGTCTGGGTTGGAAGGGACCTCCAAAGGTCATCTAGTCCAACCCCCTCTGCAGTCAGCAGGGGCATCCTCAACTAGATTAGGTTGCTCAGAGCCCTGTCAAGGCTCACTTAAATAGCTCCAGGGATGGGGCCCCAACCACCTCCCTGGGCAACCTCTTCCAGTGTTGCACCAGCCTCACAGTAAAGAACCTGTTCCTAACATCCAATCAAAATCTGTTCTTCTCTAGTTTGAAATCATTGCTGCTCCTCCTCTCGCTACAGTCCTTTGTAAACAGTCTCTCTCCATCCTTCTTGTAGGCCCCCTTCAGGTGCTGGAAGGCTGCTGTGTGATGGGCCTTCTGGGCTGCAAGTGCACACTACCTGCTCCTGTCCAGCTTCTCATGCATCAGCACCCTCACGTCCTTTTCTTCAGGGCTGCTTTCTATCAGCTCCTCCCCCAGTCTGCATTGATAGTGAGGATTGTTCCAGCCCAGGTGCAGAACCCTGCACTTGCTCTTGCTGAACCTCATGAGGATCACCTCAGCCCACTTCTCCAGCTTGTCCAGGTCCCTCTGGATGATATCTCATCCCTCTGGCATATTGATAACACCACTCTGCTTGGTGTCATCTGCAAACTTGCTGATGGTGCACTTGATCCTGCCATCTATATCATTCATAAAAATGTTAAACAGCACAGGTCACAGTACAGACCCCTGAGGGGCACCACTAGCCACTGCCCTCCATCTGGACTTCAAGCCATTGAGCACTAATAATAACACTATAAAATAACACTAAAAACCAAACACTGCTGCAGAGAGGTGGCTGTCTCCTTTAAAGTTAGCTCTGAAAAGGGAGTGGAGAGAGAATTCCAAAGCCTCACTGAGGTAAGCCTGGGGTGATCAGGGTTATCAGCATCAGGCCAACTCCCAACAAGTGCAGGAGAGTTTGGATGGAGCTTTCTTGGCTTTGTTAGTGATTGAATCAACAAGGTCTTCTGATTGTGTCTTGACCCATTTGCTGCTTCTCCACTAAAGAGGCCCTAGACCACATCTTCTTTAGCTGAAAGAGGAAGAAGCTAATGAGCTCTCGTGATTGTCCCAGCCTGTCAAAGCTCTTCCCTTTTGTGGGAAGTTTCTGCTACTGCTCTTCAACTTCCTAGTGCACAAATTGTTGCAGAGTTTTACTTGATATTAGCCCCTTGTTCACAGATGGGAGCAGTAAGAAACATTTGTCAGATGTGGTGCTGGGGGAGGGACACGGTTTAGCTCCAGACTTGGTAGAGTTATGTGATGGTTGGACTCGATGATCTTAAAGGTCTTTTCTAACCAAAATGATTCTATGATTCTAAGTTGTGTTTGAGCTATTGATGTCAAGCAAAATAGCAATGGTGGAAGCAGATACAGTCCTTTCTACTTCTTTTGCAAGCAGTATAAAAAAAGTGTCCTGATCTAGAAAATATACTCATAAATATTGTTTGTTTTCTGCACCAAGTTGCTGCTGCTTGCTAATCTGCACTAATAATCCCTATATAAAATCCCAAACCCATAAATTAGGATGTAGTAAGTCTTGCTGAGAAAAAAACAAGAATCACTTTTCTCATGTCTGCAGCTCATTAATCTTGGCAGCAGTCTGGCTGCAGCTACGTGGTGATGCTGCCTTCACTATATTGTGTCTGAATCTTTGCTTCTGCTATGGCATGGGGAGGTGAGCAGCACTACGCTTTGCTTTTGAAGTGATTCTTAGTTCTCTCTTCCTGCATGTGATAGAATGTTCATTCTTCATGCTCTGCATAGCATAATCTGGAGGGTGAATGTGGAAAATTCCTCTGCTTTGGAGCTTTTACTTTTTAAATTGAAATAACTGTGTAATAATGATGCCTCTTCAAATTGACGAGTCTCACTGAGAGGGCAGGCTGTGGGAAGATGGGTTTTGTCCACAAGAAGTAATTATTTTCTTTTTGTCTGAGGATCAGGGAAAAGCTAGTGGTTGGTTAGAGCAGAAATAATTCAGTTAGGAAACAGTACTCCTTTCAATTTGAAGATGTGCACATCAGCTTTGTGGGCAGGCTTTTATACAGTGTAACAGCAATTTGCTGTGTCTGCAGTTAAGTGGGAGTTCCAAAAACCAATGTACCAAAACTCCCAGGAGAAGAGCATGACAGCTGTATTGATCCTAGCTCAGTAGTTGGACAATGCTAATGAACTCCCTAAAGCCCTGGACTGGTAGGGCTCAGTGTCGAAACTGGGCAATGTTTTCTGAGAAACAGCCTCCTCCTTGTTGCAATGCTGCCCTCATGAATTTGAAGGGAGATGTCCCCCAGCACTGTAAATTAAGATACTGTCACCCCATCACCTTCTTTCAGCCTGCATCCCTTAGCCCTACTATCAAGCCAGCAGTGCATTTTGGGGCCAGCTGTGTGATAGTGGAGGTGTCTGCGCTGGCTGTGATAATGTGGTGCCAGCACTGATGTCTGCTGTCCCTGCTGCCTGTGGTGAGGCGGCAAGCACTGATAGCAGAAGCTGAGCTCTGTGTGCTGATGTTCTCGGTGCCGGTGCAGCCTCTGCAGATTCACAGCCCAGCCCTTGGGGAGTGTGTGAAATGCGTATCACTTCATTGTAAGCTGCTTTTACAATCCTTTGACTCTTTGAGATTTTGCTATTTTATTTGTTTTCTCTTCAGTCATATTGTTCTAATTATTTTCCAGGAAATGAGAGCCATAAAAGAAAGCCTCTCTGCTATGAATACATGTGTACTTTAAAATGGAGATATTAAATATGTTCCCGAAGCAGAAATAAAAACCAGTCCAGCTTATGCAAGTAATACCACAATCAGAATAGCAGTTTGGGCCTTTAAATATACTGATGGTGTTTAAAAAATACTTATGACAGGTGTAGCTACATGAGTGTCAAAGGTAGCTAATAGCCATGGCTGGAAGAGATGGAAACCCTGCTGAGTTAAGCTCTTAGTTTCTAGTAACTCCCCTCATCAGGGAAGTGACGTTAGTATAACCTGTTGGTAAGGCCTGCAGGCTTGATGGCAACAGTTCTTTGCACACAACCCGTAGCCATGGCGTTTCAGTAACTCTTCCTTTCACACGGGGGCAGCAAGGCATTGCTTTATCAGCAGGAGTTACCCTTTTACCTGAGAAACGGCTTTGCCAGGAGAAACGTACAAGGCTTAGGGATTGCTCACTCCGAGGTGGTTTGTTTATGCTGTTCAGACAACAAACGAACGAAAACAAGGCAAGCAGGCTTTTTAATAGCCAAATCGCTACATACTCGGCTTGGCCTTCAGATGGGAACTGATTCCATTATTTTATATTGCCAGGAAGAGGAATCTCTGTTGATGAAGTGTTAAGCTGCGATATGTAAGTGTACAAACCACAATAAAATCCAGCTCTTGCAGTAAGCACCACCTGGCTTTTACATGCCAAGTGATCTGAATGATAGTACTGTGATGATGTATTGTAGTTTCTCTCTACAGGAAGGATGGAGAAGACTTCAGATTATGAGCTTTAACTTTCAATCCTGATTTATGGCGTTGTGGATACAACTGCAGAGCCAAAGCAGTAATTCCTGAATCCTGATTTTTGAGGCTTCTGGTCAGGTTTCAAAGTTGTTCAAAAGTAAAGATGTAATGGTAGATAGACTAGCTAAACATAATGAAAAAGGCACATAAATGCTTGTTTGGCATCCATGCCTGGGCAATGAAAACCAGGTACTCTCACTTGTAAATAGGTGGCTAGGCTAACGAGTGAAACTGAGTATCCCAAAGGGGAAGAGAAGAAAGCATCCATCCACCATCTAAAGTTTATCTCCAATGGGCTCTAAGGAAAAGGGGATAGAAGTTGGTGCCAATTTATGTCTCTTTCACCATCAAGGTAATGTGGTAAGTTGTATAGTATGGATTGGAAATACAATAGGGAGAGCAAAACGTTTGTAACAGCAAGAGCCACTTGCACATGGAATGTGTCCAGAGAAGGGCAACAAAGCTGGTGAGGGGTTTGGAGCACTAGTCCTGTGAGGAGAGGCTGAGGGAGCTGGGGTTGCTTAGCCTGGAGAAGAGGAGACTCAGGGGTGACCTTATTGCTCTCTACAACTACCTGAAGGGAGGTTGTAGCTAGGTGGGGGTTGGTCTCTTCTCCCAGGCAAGCAGCACCAGAACAAGAGGACACAGTCTCAAGCTGCGCCAGGGGAGGTTTAGGCTGGATGTTAGGAAGAAGTTCTTCATAGAGAGAGTGATTGCCCATTGGAATGGGCTGCCCAGGGAGGTGGTGGAATCACCATCACTGGAGGTGTTTAGGAAGAGATTGGATGGGGTGCTTGGTGCCATGGTTTAGTTGATTGGGTGGTGTTGGATGATAGGTTGGACTCAATCCCAAAGGTCTTTTCCAACCTGGTCTGTTATTCTGTTCTGTTCACATCCACAGAATCTCACAGCAGCTTGGAGCGTTGTGTTGCAGGATTTTCCTTTCCTAGCTCTGAAGAGGTTCCAACAAAGCTAGAGATATCGGATGAGGTGACAGGTCTGTGTTCCTGCTTTACCTTAGAGAATTTCTGTGATGGTGACTCAAGGGAGAGGGAAAGGGACTATTGTTTCTTCTTGTCATGCTTTCCTCTAATTTGTCCTTTCTCTCTTCCAGTCCAAAGAATGTGGGCACAGCCAGCCCTGACAAGTGTTTGTGGAACCTCGCTGTGACCAGCTCAGCAACTCGGCCTCAAGGTGGGGTGTCCTTGGGTTTCTCAGTGTTGAGCTGGGAGTTATTAAGGATGAAAGATAAGCCTTTCCTATTTCTAATGACTTTTTTATAAAGCAGAAGCAGTTGTATTTGCAAAGAGTTTTAATGAATGAGGCCTGCACACCTAAGGAAAGCAAAGCACCAAAGGCATATGATTACTTTTGAAAAATTCCCCAAATTCCCCATAGAGAGGCTGTAGCAGCAAACCAGCAGAAGTGCCTTTGTTCCACTAAGGAGCATATCTGTCAGTGCAGTGACAGGATGAATTTAGAAGGTAAGAAGATACCAGTCTTCACCAGTTGCTTACGCATATGCTAGTGATCATCCCACAGCAGCTTTGCCTGCAAGGATCAGCATCCCAGTCTGGCACTGGTGCAGAGAGCTGTGCCAGAGCTCAATGCCTGGGCACACAGGTGCGTGGGTATCAGCTCACAGCCAGTGCAACAGCTGGACACTGGGCCCTGTAAAAGCTGTAATGTGCTGTAAATGTTCTTATTCTCTCCACTGCTGCACAGGCATCTTGCACCTCAGAGTGTTAAACATTGTATGGAAAAAGAATTGTATCAGACAGCTGATCAAAGTAATTTTAACTCTTCCTTTCCCTGCTTTGAGATGGTTTTTCAGGAATCACAGAGCTGGTTTGGTTGGACTTTACCTTTAAAATCATTGAATCCAACCATTATCTAATTCTACAAAGTCTGGTGCTAAACCATGTCCCTTAGCACCACATCTATGCATCTTGTAAGCCCCTCCAGGAATAGGAGGATTCGACTACAGAACAGCACATGAGTTCTTTAAATGACTGAAATTAAAAAATGCTATTTGTTTTTCCTGCAAACATGCATTTGGCTTGAGAAGGGTAAAGAACATTTTCTACTGAGCCAAAGGCCTCAGCAAACTACACCTGGCAGTAGTGGTAAACATTCACAGACTTTTAGGAAAAATAAGTTCAAGTAGGTAATAGACTTATAAACTGTCATTGTTATTGAATATCTCTCAACTTTAAAAATCTTTGCTGACTGTGACACAGGTGTCTTGTGTTTCAATTATATCTGAGCTGCAAGATGCTCAGTTTGGTGTGACCCAGTGAGTTTGGTGTCCCTCAAGACCTGGGGCTTTAGTGATAGGCTTGGTTTACATTGAATTAAACTGAGCTAATGTTGTGGGTTTAAGACTGGATGTCTTAACCATGGAGTTGGAAGTCCTCCATGGAGGACTTCCAACCATGGAGTTGGAATGGGCTGCCTGGGGAGATGGTGGAGTCGCCGTCACTGGAGGTGTTCAGGAGGAGACTTGATAGGGTGCTTGGTTGCATGCTTTAGTTGATAGGTGGTGTTGGATGATAGGTTGGACACAATGATCTTGAAGGTCTCTTCCAACCTGGTTTATTCTCTTCTCCAAGGCCCAGATAGTCCACAGAGGTGGACACTGGAAAGTGTAATCTTTTATTATTACATCCCATTATTCCTGCATCTTCCCTGTGTAGAAGAGCATCACAGGCTATTCTCCCGTTTTTTCCCCCTCTCTCCTGTTCCTGGCATAGACTGCTATCTCTTGTTTGGTATTCTGGGGGAGGCTTTTGGCCTTGAGCGGGCCTGGCTAATTTTTGCTGCGTCATTTGGGCCTGGGAGGGGGTGGAACTGAGGTTTGGCACTGAGGTCTGGTTGGAGGGGAGGTCTTGGAAGGTTTTTGGCCTAATGGGGTGGCTGTAAGCCCAGGTTGAAGGATTGGGCTGAGGCTGAATATGAATTTGTGTATTTTGTATGTTTTTTTGGTATTGAGACTAGAACAGAATTAACCAGGTTGGAGAAGACCTTTGAGATCATCAAGTCCAACGCATCACCCAGCACCATCTGATCAAATAAGCCATGGTACCCAGTGCCTGCTCCAGTCTCTTCTTAAACACCTCCAGTGCTGGTACTGTTGTATATAGTGCTTCCATTTAAATTTCCAACTCTTTCTAGTCCTGTGTGGAGCATTTTTATTTTACTCCTTTGGGAAGGGGTAAAATAGCTTCTGTCCACTCAAACCCATGACAGCTATTTTCATGTGATTGCTAGGCACGGGAAAGTGTGAATGAAAAAGCCACAGAATGAAAGACTGTTGCTATACTTATGTATTTTCACACATTTGGTTTGACATTCTTCAAACTTTAAATCATACAGATATTACCTGATCAGCTTGTTAAAACAACAAAAAAGAGCTAATGAGTCTATTGCCAGATGTGTTCTAAATCACTTTGTAAAGTGCCACATGTTTTCAGGTTTACATAAGCATAATGAGGTCTGCTGTTATCTCCAGCTTTACCCAGACAAGTTGAAACAAATCCTGAGCTTGAATATGTGAAGCACCTGCTACAGATAATCTCTGCAAGGGATCTAGTGCTGGTATTTTGTTGTGATCGAGGCTCCTAACTGAGAATACAGGTGGGCTAAAGAGCAGGCTATCTTCTAATAGTCTGTTATTGCTATTGGAAGAGGTCCACCTTGCTATCAGTGAACCATCAGCTTGAAGGATGGGACTGGGAAGGTATTTTGCTTGCCACATATAAAAGAATCAAGAAGCTGCTTTTCCTATTATGAAAACATCACTCCAGCCCAGATGAAAAAGATCTTGCAGGAAGACCTCTGTGAATGTAGGCATTTAACAACTGCTGTGCTGTCACATGGGGCTGACAGATACCCTGAAAGGTCACTGATGGGAACTCACGGATTTAACTCCTCTAGATGATCATCTACCCTTGCTGTGCCTTGAAGCTGCCCCACGATACACAGAACCACAGCATGTTATGCGCTTGAAGGGACCTTGAAAGATTATCTAGTCCAAACCCCTGCCTGAGCAGGATCACCTATACCAGATCACACAGGAACCCCTCCAGGTCATTTTGGAGTATTTCCAGTGAGGGAGATACAAGAGTGCTGTAGGCCAATGCAGGGCACCTCTATGAAATCTGTTTTTAATCACAACCCCTCATGGTGTGCTCCTTGAATTGAGCTAAATGTGCTAGAGCCGGCAGCTCTAGCTAGCTACTTAATGGGGTTTTGAGATGGAGTAACTCAAATTCCATCATGCAAATCCCTGCAAGTTTCTTCTTCAGCCAGCTGGTTTGATATGGACAATGCAGAACCTGGTGATCCTCCATCCCACTTTTCATTTTGGTAACTACAGGGGTTTTTAAAGGTTGGCTGCTCCAGGTTATTAATTGTCGTTGAGGAAGATGAATGATGTGTATGAACCACCTCTGCACCCTGCTCTTGCAGGGATGAAGCTGAGAAATAACTTACTGGGACAGCCGCACAGCCAAGGGGGCAAAATATTATTACCTGAGCTGTAATTTGACCAGAATCTGTTGGTCCAGACTAATACCTCTGTGAAAGCCTGCAGCTGTCTGAGAGTGGCTGAAAAGAGAACAAAAGAGGGAGATGAAAATGGAGGGGGAAGGACTGGTAGGCTGTTAGTCAAAGTCAGTAATTTCAGTGAAGTTTGAAAGAATGAGAGAAACAGAACTTTGCAATCCTTGCGGTGAAAGGACTTAGCAGCGGGATTTAAAAGCAGCGCCAGTTGTCAGAGCCAGCCCGTTTCTGCCGCTTTATTAGAAAGAGTATTTTTTACTTGATCTTCTGTGGTGGTTTGGTTGGTCATACTTGAGCTGAGTTTGCGGGAGAGAGAAAAAAACAAACTTTCTTGACCGCTCAGCAGCTCGGACACGTTTGGAGGAGCATTCCTACGCCTTTCTTTCAGCTGGCGCTGAGTTTTAAAAGGTTGGGAGGCAAAACCAAGGCGTGTGCTCGGAGAGGTAACGTGTGGTGCTGCAGCGCGGAGCATAGCGGGGCTCTGCTGCCGGTCCCATCGGGCGGATGGATGATTTGGGACTGGAGTGGTTGATTTCGGTCGCAGCGCCCGGCGGAGCGATGGGAGGGGAGGACGCATGCCGCCCCCGGCCCGGGTCACCGCGGGGCTCCGGGAAGCGGCAGCGAGTCTCCCCAGCACGGTGCCCGCTTCCCCCGTGGCGGCGTTGGGCAGGGGGCGTGCGGTCGCCCCACCGGGCGGGGCGGGGCATGCGCGCTGCGCCGCCGCCGCTGCCTATAAGGGCGAGCCGCGGAGCTCCCCCAACCCAGCGGCTGTGCCGGGCGCGGCGCTGGACGGGGCGTACCGCAGCGGCGGCCCCGGGCGGGAGGCGGCGGCGGCGGCGGCTCATATCGCATCCGCCTCCCTTCGCCTATGGGCACGGCGCTGGGCGCAGGCCGGACTGGCGTGGCGGCGGGGCGGGAGTAGAGAGTAGCGGCGCCGCCCGGGCGGTCCTTGCCGCCGCCGGCGGCAGCTCCGCGGACCAGCCCCGGGCATGCGGCGGCGGCAGAACCCACGACGAAACTCCTTGCAGCGCGGCGGCTGTATGCCCCGGGGGACCAGGGGGCGCTGCCCCGACGCGGGGGCTCTGACCGAGCTGCCCGCCCGCTCGCCGCCCCTCGGTGGCGCCATGCGGGGCGGGCGGTGCTGGCTGCTGCTGGCAGCGTTGGGTTGGCTGCTGGCGGCTGGGGCCGCGGCCAGCGGCGAGTACTGCCACGGCTGGCTGGACGGGCAGGGCGGCTGGCGGGACGGCTTCCAGTGCCCCGAGCGCTTCGACGGCGGCGACGCCACCATCTGCTGTGGCAGCTGTGCCCTCCGCTACTGCTGCTCTAGCGCCGAGGCGCGTCTCGACCAGGGAGCCTGCGACAACGACCGGCGGCAGGGCGGCGGCGAATCGGGCCGCCCCGGCAAGGACGGCACCGACGGCGCGGCAGGTGAGATCGCCCCGGGGGTTCCTCGAGGCTCGGCAGCTCCGCTTGAGCTACCGCGGGTTTGCGGCAGATTTCTCGTCCGTTCCTTCTCCCTTGTTCCCTCCGCCGGAGAGCTGCAGAGCTGAGGGCATGGAGGTGGGGCCAGCCGAGCCCCCCGCTGCCGGTACGCGGGGATAAGCACTCGCGCCTGGGCACTTACTTTTCCCTCCTCATGTGAAAATCCGCCGCCCCGGTCCTATGTGGCTCTGCCTCTTCAGTCCCGTTTGTGTCCCCAGTTCAAAGGAAACAAAACCAAAAAATGAAACACCCTATCTGTGCAAAACAAACAAAAAATAGCATGGTACTTCAAAAGAACTTCTGAGTAGTCCCTACTCTAGTTGTGTACGTTCTTCCAGTTCAGATAACCGCCTCCTGTCCCTCCCGCCCCCAGCACGGTTTTTTACAGAGTCGATTTTCAAGGATAAACCCAAGCCTACTGTTGTTTGAAAAAATTCTCGGCGGCTTCCTAGCACCCTTGCTGCCATCCACGCCTGCTGAACGTGCTAGAAGTAGCCTGAAGTGATGTTATAATGACAGATTTACTTGCCTGTTACAGTCTGTAGCAAGCGTGTGCACCTGCTCAAGAGTTCCTGGAGCGCCAAGTACAGAAGTGGAGACAAATTTTTGCAAGCCTTTTGTTTTAAAAATGCTAAAATCATTAAATAAATGGGAGAAATGTGAGTTCAGTTGTGCACGGAGGTATTTTGATGTAAGCAGACAGATGATCCCCTTCCCTCCCCGCTTTGCAATTCGGAGAACAAGATGTTTTTCCTTAACAATTAATTTTTCTTAATTAGTATTTACTGCTCAGCGAGTTTGGGAGTCATCTCCTTACACTGGCGCTGGTTAATCTGCAGGCAGGGTAGCTGCTGTGCCAGGGCATGTCCTTAACAGCAGCTTTCTTGGCGCTGGTCAGGAAGAGGCTCACAGCCCTGCCTGGGTTTGGATTTCCAGGTTTCAGTGGAAATGGTGAACCCCAGATGTCTGGAGCATTCATAGGTACTGAAGGGAGGCACCTTCCTTTCATTATTCCAGGATATATCCATGCAGATTTCTTACTGGGGAAGAGAAACCAGCTTTTTCCTTGGGAGTGCAGAGCAACTGGACTCCAGGTCTTTCCAAGGATGGTGTTCACCATCTGAAGCATCACCCATACTTCCTGCTCTCACTCCTCAGCCACCCCCACTCCTCCTGCCCTGATGTCCCTTCTTTAAGCCTCACAAAAGAGCAGTGCTGCCTCTTTGCTGGTAGTGAAGCTTCAGAGCATGTTGCTGTCACCCTACCACCCACCCTGTGGTTTCTCCCCAAATCCAGGGCTGAAGCACAGAGCAGCCAGACACTCAATCCCAAGGCTACAGGGTGGCAGCCCCCCTGTGTCTGCTACCTGGTCACTACCCAGCTGTCTCTGTGCTCTGAGGGGTGGCAGCAGATCCAGAGGCTGGTGGTGGGGAGGGATGCAATTTGTCTCCTGAGCGCAGAGCAGGGATCTTGCCCCCAAAGTATCTGCCTGTGGTACTGTTCAAATCCAGCGTTTTCATGATTGATGTGGTGACCTAGCAGTGTTAACACTGATTTTAAAGTGATGATCTTAAAAGTTTTCTTCAACCAAAACAATTCTGTGATTCTTCTAGCAGGACATATAGGTGATGATGTGGTAAGATGTGGATGACTCAGACTCCCATCAACAGGAGAGAGGTGTGAACTGTGGGCTTTCTTCCCTGTTAGTAACTGTAAAGGTGCTTTTAGAAAATACAGCCATTGGTTTTAGCAGCCTTTTTCATCTCTTTCTAGTGTAAAATGCTCAGCAGCTCACCTGGCCTTTAGTGCTTGCCCTGCATTGGCCTGTGCTGGTGGTGGGGTGGGCTTGGCTAGGGTGAGAGGGGACCTGTGAGAGCTGCTGAGGTTTGTCCTCGGCCCACAGTGACAGTTTTCTTTGCTGTTGCAGTGCCCATCTACGTGCCGTTCCTTATTGTTGGATCTGTATTTGTCGCCTTCATCATCCTGGGGTCGCTGGTGGCAGCTTGCTGCTGCAGATGCCTGCGGCCCAAGCAGGAGCCCCAGCAGAGCCGAGCCCCGGGGGCACCCGTCTGATGGAGACCATCCCCATGATCCCAAGTGCCAGCACCTCCCGGGGCTCCTCCTCCCGCCAGTCAAGCACTGCTGCCAGCTCCAGCTCCAGTGCCAACTCAGGGGCCAGAGCCCCACCGACCAGGTCCCAGACCAACTGCTGCTTGCCGGAAGGGACCATGAATAATGTCTATGTCAACATGCCAACAAACTTCTCCGTGCTGAACTGCCAGCAGGCCACCCAGATCGTGCCACACCAGGGGCAGTACCTGCACCCTCAGTACGTGGGCTACGCCGTGCAGCATGACTCGATGCCGCTGACCCCAGTGCCCCCCTTCCTGGATGGTCTGCAGGGTGGCTACAGGCAGATCCAGTCTCCCTACCCGCACACCAGCAGTGAACAGAAGATGTACCCAGCTGTGACTGTGTAGCGCTGGCGCCTTCCTCCCCCTCCCCACCCAGCAGATTTTTAGTATCTAAACTGAACAGATGAGAAATACTTCCTCGGAATGAAGCTCCCAGAGAACATCACTTGTAAATAATTCTGCGAGGCTCATGCATGTCAGGCAGTGTTTATAAACCATTTATTTCCACCGGGGTCCGTGGCCAGAAACATCAGGATGATCTCTCTGCATTAACGCTGCCAGATACACTCTCATTCCAGCACATGATTTACAGCGGCGAGGGACGGTGCTGGCAGTGCAGACCTATTGCAGATCACTGGACTTGTGAGACAGATGCTGGAGCCATCAAGTGCCCTTCAGGTATGACATGGTCAGAAGTATTTGCCTGATTAATTTGTAGGAAGAGTTTTGTTACACTACAAGAGCACAGTGCTTAAGACACCTCTTTTCTCCTCTTCAAGCTCCTTAAAGACATTTCCTGTTGCTTTACAGACAATCACAACTGAGAGCTGAATGGTTCGATCCCTGCCTGCCGGGTGCTGGTACCAGCCCCTAGGGCTTCTTATGCACCCCTGGCTTGAGGTGGAAGGCCACAAAAGGCTTAGTCTTGCAAAGACCAATTTTCCTTGTCCCTGGTATTTATGTAGGAACTAGAAGAGTTAATTATTCGTCTCTTTCCTCCAGTGCACTTGAAACCCATCCTGATCTGGTTTTACCTCAAGATCAGGACCCGGAAGTGGTTTGTACAGGATTTGTGAACTTTTTACTGAAAACAGGGTACGAGGCGCTTGCTCTTCCTGATGCTCAGCAGAGCTTTTGGTACAGCTCACAGATCCGAGCTGAAGCTGCCTTTGCAGAGAAAGGTCACACTGTGACTCCAAACATGCCTGATTTAACCTCACTTCCCATGAAACAGTAAACCCGTGTGAATGTGGAGGGGCTGGCAGAGGTTGGAAACCCATCCCCTTTTCTTCTTTACCCGTGAGGCAGGGGCCAAGGAAGGCACAGCTGTATTTAGAAAATAAGGAAAAAGGCACAACCAAAGGATGAAGGCGCTCGTGGCTCTCTGTGATGTCACAGGGGTCAGAGAGGAGGTGCAGGGTTGCACTGGGGATGCTTTGCCCTGAAGCTGCTGCCTGTGTCTTGCTTTGCTTTATCCTGGGAAAAATACAGCTCTAGGTCGAAGAGGCAGCAGCGTGCTGGGAATAATCAGACTGTGCTAACTGTAATATATCCCCTTGGATGCAACAAACTATTTAAGGCTGGTTTTGTCTCTGAAAGAAATGTAGTCTCTGCATTTCCATCCATTTGTTCTTCAGCCAGAACACCACGACAGAGGACTGAGGGCATATACCAAAACCGGGCAATTGCTGTAACCGGACCAGAGCTGATGAAAGGCTTCTTATTGTCTGATACTGTATCAGTATGTAGCAATAACTGTGATACTACGATTTTTTGTATGTCTGTTTTTAAAGTACACATCTGTGTGTTGCCAAATCCAATGGTTTACTTGTAAACATGCCACACACAGGCAGGCTGCAGTGGGCAGAAATGGTTTGACCACTGAGGCAGGAAGATGAATAGGCAATTTATCCCAGATCTGCTGTTCCTGGCTGTGATCACTCCGTTGGTGTGCAGGACCTGGACAGAAAGATTGGCTTGTGAGAACCAGCTGCCCCTCCAGCCAGGCTGGGCGACTTTGGCAAGGCAGTGACTGGCTGCTGGAGGTGTTGGGAGACTTCTCTGCTCTGCCTCCACAGCTCAGTGCTCAGGGGTTCTTCAAAGTCAGTAGGTGCACCTGAGCTGGGTGTTGCTAGGCTTTTGAAGGACCCAATGGGCCCTCAGATTTTGTGGGGATTTAGGTTTCTACCTGCTGACATTGCAGCTTAGCCACACTGACCAAAGCTGAGTTGGCATTGGGTGTAGGGGCTTAGAAAAAGCTTTGGCAGGAGATAGCAGGCTGTGCTTGGCCTCAGGTGAGACCTGGTCTGTTACTGCGTGGCCAGCCAACAAGCCCATCCATGATGTGTTTATGGTCTTCCCCAGCTGTGAACTAAGTCAGCTCCCACCCGCCGCTCCTCTTCCGCCAGCGCACACCACCTGCCTTGCTCATGCCTAGGCAAGGACACTTCCTCTGACCTATGAAATTCAGGTGAAGCTCTTTGTATATTGTTTACTTGTTTAAAATAATAATAACGGAAGAATAAGTTAAATTTAAGTCTGTAGAAATTAATTTACAGAGAAACCTGAGCTGTGATAAAAGGAAGCTTGTGAGATGTGGTGGGTTGTTTGTTTTTTTAACTGTTGTGTACAATAATGTAAAACCAATGTTACCATTTGATATAGCTTTTAAATCTCTTGAGAGGGCACTTGCTTTAAAGTGTTTCTTACAAATGAAGGAAAAAAAAAGACCTTTTGTTTCTTAATAAATATTTTATGGTGTGACTTTGGTTTTGTTCGCTTTTTTTAATAGCTTGCTTCCCCCTTCTCTGCCTACAAGAACACATCTGACCAGCCCCATTCTCTGGCAAAGAAGTGAAGTTAGGATTTCTGGCTGTGCTTTTAAATAATAGCAGTGAACCAAACAATTTACGTGGCTTAGCGCTGTACCTGGGTGGGGCGTGTCTGAGGGGAGAGGGTATCTCGGCATCTGGTGAGCTGGAGGTTCCTCGGGTGCCAGCAGCTGCAGAGATGGTTGGGGAGCAGGAGCAGGAGCAGGATAGGCAGAGCCCAAGGGCCCATCAGGCTCCCTGTTCCCAAATAATGCCACATACTCGACAACAAATGATGTTTTCAGAGAATTTTGGGTTTGGTTGGATTCACTGTCACCAGCTGAGCACTAGCTGTAAGTGGCTATGCTCTTCCCACCTTCTGTAGGGGGGACCCTTCTCACTTGAGCAAGCTCCATCCTACTAAGTTAGACAAAAAAACAGTGCCCCATTGAGCCAGGCTTCATAACTCAATGTGGGACAAGGCCACTTTGCTTTCCTGCTGTTTGTTCCCTCCTGCTGCTGGTGATGCTGGCACTGGCTGTCCCGAGGCAAGCAGGTGAGCAGTTGGGGCAGTGGGTTCTGCATGTTTATGACTCAAATAGGGAAAAATGTAGGCTTGGTCAGTCTGTACGTAGTACATCCCAAAATACCACAGCTTCCTGTCATCCAGAGAGGTGAAGGGGCAGGACTGAAGGCAGAAAGCCGGCAGGGAAGGAGGGGGAGGGGGTCAGCTAGGGCTTGGAGCAGATGTGTTGAGGTGATGAGCACTTCACAGCAGGAGAGGCCAATAGTTTGTGTCAAAGGTTTTCCTTGTGTTTTTATATATGGTGGTTTAGGGGGTTTTGGTGGTGTGTCTTTGTTGTTTGTGGTTGGGCCTTTTTGCCTTTTCTTGTTGTTTGGTTTTGGTTTGTTGTTTGGTTTTGGTTTGTTTTTGGTTTGCTTGGTTTGGTTTCCCTGGGAGTTGTTTTTCCCCTGGTTAAGATGGGCAGGGGTTTTTCTTACTGCACTTAATGACTATGGATGGCATGAGGCAAGACAGTGTGACAACTGTTCTCTAATGACTTGTGAGCAAACACCCGTGGTGGTTAGGAAAAATGCATTTAATTTTTGTAGGCTACAGTGCTAGCTGAGCCCAGGGTCTAGTTGGTTGCAACTGGGAAGGCATAGTCCCAATGCATAACACTGTAACTGGCAATCCTCGGTGCAGTGTTGCTGTGTGGCGTTGCTCCATTGCAGCCCAGGGATGTTCTACCAATGAATGTGAAGCTGTTCCACAGGAAAGTAATTTTCACACATACACATACCCCCACCCCCACACCCCTTTTCTTTATAATACAAGAGCCTAAAATCTGAAGATTAAAAATATTGTAGCTGCACTTGCAAACAGGCTGCATGGTCCAGACATGCATGGCTGTAGGAAGTGATAGGAACACTCCTGCAGTCACCTCACCCAATCTGCAACCCTGGCTGAGGGCTCTCCATGGCAGGTCATGCAGCTCAGTGCAGGAAGACACAGTAAACCTGCCCTGAGAGGCTGTAGGCCTTTTTGCTTGCTCAGTTTCACAGAACCACAGAATCAACCAGGTTGGAAGAGACCTCCAAGATCAAGTCCAGCCCCTAACTAATCAACTAGCCCATGGCCTGTTGGTGTTGGTGTGCAGCTTACAGGTGAGCTGCTTTTTTCCTCTCACAAACACGAGATGGGTTCAGGATTTTCTGAAGAACAAAAGCTGTTCATACAATTTTTAAAACAAATGTTAACAACAGCTCAATGTGTTACGACAGAGGAATGACTACACAAGCTGTTGCATTCTGTTTGGAAAGATTGTACATGGTTCCCTGCAGAAGGTAGCTTTGATTTGGCAAAGCCGCTCCCCAAGCTGGCTTACGTGGGCCTGGCCAACCCCCGGTGCCCAAAGCACTGAGCCATGCAGGGGAACAGCATCAAATCACCAGCAGTAGCATGACCCTCTCACAACATGCATGTGGAGAAACACTTTGAAATGTCTGTCTTATTATCTGGGCATGGTCAGAGGACAAAGCCCATTCCTCCCCGTTATCATGAGGTCTGGGCAGTTGTTACATCACCATGTTCACTGAAGGAAGGTGGAGATTGGTGCAGTTAGGGGCTGCTGCTTAAATGTGGCCCATGGCTGAACATGAGCCTGCAGTGTGCCCAGGCAGCCAAGAGGGCCAATGGCATCCTGGCCTGCATCAGGAACAGTGTGGCCAGCAGGAGCAGGGAGGTCATTCTGCCCCTGTACACTGCACTGGTTAGGCCACACCTAGAGTCCTGTGTCCAGTTCTGGGCCCCTCAGTTTAGGAAGGATGTTGACTTGCTGGAACGTGTCCAGAGAAGGGCAACAAAGTTGGTGAGGGGTTTGGAACACAAGCCCTATGAAGGGAGGCTGAGGGAGCTGGGGTTGCTTAGCCGGGAGAAGAGGAGACTGAGGGGTGACCTTCTTGCTCTCTACAACTACCTGAAGGGAGGTTGTAGCCAGGCAGAGGTTGGTCTCTTCTCCCAGGCAGCCAGCACCAGAACAAGAGGACACAGTCTCAAGCTGCACCAGGGGAGGTTTAGGCTGGATGTTAGGAAGAAGTTCTATACAGAGAGAGTGATTGCCCATTGGAATGGTCTGCCCATGGAGGTGGTGGAGTCACCATCATTGGAGGTGTTCAGGAGGAGACTTGATGGGGTACTTGGTGCCATGATCTAGTTGTTTGGGTGGGTTGGATTGGTTGATGGGTTGGACGCGATGATCTTGAAGGTCTCTTCCAACCTGGTTTATTGTATTGTGTTGTATAATGCCCCCTGGAGAGCGAGCTGGGCTTTGTGTCCTAGCTCAGCACATTCATCTCAGCACCTCTCTTTCAAAATATCTAATTTGTTGTTCACTTTTGGTCTTGCTGGAGCTCTTCTTTCCCCTCTAGATATTCTGCTTTTCCATTCTTTTCCTCCCACTGAAGTTGCTACTAAATATTATTCCCTCTATGTATTCCCTTCTATTTTTCCAAGCTAAATCTCATTTTATTGTTTCCGGCTCACATTACTTGCTTCTCTGTAGGTCCCTTTGTATTATTGCTCAGACCTCACTGGGGCTTGCCACATTCCTGCCCAGAATCACTTGCAAATGGACTGAACAAGTCACTTGAACCTGTGCCATCCTTTCTCCCCTCCTGCTTCTGCACTGAATAGAGCCAGTTCAGAGAGATCTGCCCAACTGGGGACTCACAGTGTCCTCCATCCTGTAGTGAAGCATTTAATCCCTCTGACAATATTTCTGTGCATCATGAATGGCCAGGTGACACCAATCAACTTCCTGTGCCTCAGCAGTGAGGAGATGCTCATCATGCTGGATCATGTGGCACAAAGCATCAGTGTGGGCTTTGTCTGTTAGAAGCCCTCAAGTGGAGCAACACCACCGGATGGCTGCTTTGCACCAGTCAAACATGATCAGTGTTGGCCCATCTGAGGGAAGCCGTAAAGATGAGGTTGGGGTGGATGATGTCTTGCCTCATTACTCCAGGATGTGTCACTGCCTCCACCTCCTGCACTGGCCCTGGCCCCAGGGGCAGCTGCCCCTGGGGAGACCTTACAGCCTTGACTTCTCTCTCCCTGCTGCAGAGAAACATCTTCCTATCTAGATATTTGCTGGTCTTATAATTTGCCAACAGAAATGCTGCATTTGCTTTTTCTGTCTCCTGCTTGCCCCCATGCCAGCCCTGCACAGAGCTGGACGTGGAGCTGCGGAGGCTGCCAAGTCAGACCTCTCACAGGAGCAGCTGTGCTGGATGGAGACACCCGGGGCAGCTGGTTAAGGAGCAGCAGCAGAGCTTCCTTACGAGAACACGTGTCCGTGTGACGCGGGGTCTTCCTGGTTTTCCAAATACTGGGAGCAGGAAGGCGAACATTTCACGAGGCATGGCTGAAAAGCTGCTAGGTGTGCCAGCGGCTGAGGAGCTGCTTACTCCCTGATTTTCATTACAAGAGGGGAGATAAACCTCTCTCAGAATTTTCACAGGAATCACAGCTCTCACACTGCAAGTGCCTCCAGCATTGTACTGCCTGTGGCAAAAGGTGGCTAATTTACTTTCTCTCAGTATCTATCAGTTTGGGTGGTTATTTGTGATGAGAGGAAACCACAAAGGTAACAACTCAGTCACCTCCTGCAGTGGGCAAGGCCTGGTGTACAGCTTGCCAAGGACAGCTGTTGTTCCTTTCTCTCATTTGCATTGCTGACAGCACATCAGAAAATATGAAAGAAAACTCACCTTAAACTTTGAAAACAGAATCTTGTCTGCTGTCACAGGCTCTTCTCACTCATGTAATAGGCATATAACAGCAAAAGCATAGTTCAGATATTCAAGGAGATATTCTGGGGTGCATTAAGAGGAGTATGTCCAGCAGATCAAGGGAGGTTCTCCTCCCCCTTTACTCTGTGGCCCTGGTGAGGCCACACCTGGAATATTGTGTCCAGTTTTGGGCTCCCCAGTTAAAGAGGGACAAGAATCTACTGGACAGGGTCCAACAAAAGGCTACGAGGATCATTAAGGGACTGAAGCATGTGCCCTATGAGGACAGGATGAGAGCCCTGGGGCTTTTTAGTCTGGAGAAGAAAAGACTAAGAGGGAATTTAATAAATGTGTATAAATATCTGGGTGTCAAGAGGGAGGGGACAGGCCCTTCCCTGTGATAGGACAAGGGGCAATGGATATAAACTACAGCACAGGAGGTGCCGCCTCAAGATGAGGAGGAACTTCTTCACTGTGAGAGTCCCAGAGAACTGGAACAGGCTCTCCAGAGAGGTTGTGGAGTCTCCTTTTGGACTTTCAAGACCCAGCTGGATGCATTCCTGTGTGATCTGTGCTGGATTCTATGGTCCTGCTCTGGCAGGGGGGTTGGACTCAATGGTTTCTGGAGGTCCCTTCCAACCCCTAATATCCTGTGATCTTGTGAGTAAAAATAACACCCTTTCTCCTAAACATCCCTCACTTTCAGGTAAGCATCCCTTAGTCACTGTTACCAGTCTTCAGAAACTCTCCAGCAAGACGAAGGCAAACAATGATACACCAAGCTGAAAAAAATCTTAATTCAAGAGAGGAGTTGCTTTCCATCAGGATTTCCCCAGGTATAATGCTGATGCAGCTCAGGGCACAGCCCACACTGGTTTGTCTTTGCAGGTTGAGGACAAAAAGTGGGAAGGCACCATTTCAGATTCTATCAATGCCATTAGTCAATGGGAGGTGAACATCATCTCAGGCAGCAGTAGTAACACAGCAATAAGACCACTCCTTTGTCTCCATTTCAAGGTATTGAGCAACTTCCTTCAACCAGGTTTGGAAAGTACATTCAAATCTGGTAGGGACTGGCAGGCAGAGCATTTGATGCTGCTGGGCATAGAGCCATGCTTAGCTGGCCCACAGTCTTCCTGGAGCTCAATGGCACTAAGGCCCAGGGCAAGCCTTACCTATTACAGGATGCCACTCCTCTGAGACGAAGATGTCAATGTGTTGTGCAGTCTCCACTTTGATTTATTACCCAAATGGTAAACAGTGGCTTGTGCAGCTGCTAATTTCCTCACTATTTGCTTTTGAGAGAAAGAATCCTATTGACCTCACACATCAGACTGTGCATGGTTGTAAATGTCTCCTTTTGGGGGAAAAAAGGATTCTCAGATTACATGGGTGCAACTCAAAACCAACTGCTGCAGACCCATGGTGTAGTGAAAATCATGCACTCAGTTGAGAAGCTAGGATGTCCCTTTCACTATGTGTGAACGAACACAGGCAGTCGTGACACAGGATTTAATTAACACCTGTGATACAGGTACGCAGTTCAAGCTCTGACACCAGGCACATCCAAGGGAACTGACACCAGAATCACATGCCATTTTTTCCAGACAAAGGGCTGTATTTACATCCTTCCAGGCAGTTGCTTCCACAACATGGCAAAATGAAGGAGATGGACCAGAACAGTTACAAACCCAGCGCACTAAACTAGCTCAACCCACAGTCCCCTTCTTCCAGTCTCCTGTCTCCTGAGGGACTGGGAGGTGCTCCTGCTGCCTGTACTGGTTACCAGCAAAGTACCACAGGCTCCACAGCATCTCTTAAGACCAACCAAACAGTCTCTTTTCATTTACTGTGACAACTGTGCTGAATGTTTCATAGACTCAAAATGGCAGGGGTTAGAAAGAAAGGACCCCTGGAGATCATCTACTCCAACCCCCTGCTAATACAGGTATGCCTAGATCAGGTTGCACAGGAACACTTCCAGGTGGGTTTTGAAAGTCTCCAGAGACAGAGACTCCACAACCCTTATGGGAAGCCTGGGCCAGTGCTCCAGCAATCTCAAAGTAAAGGAGTTTCTCCTGAAGTTCAAGTGAAACCTCCTGTGTTCTGGTTTGTACCTCTTGCCCCCTGTCCTATCACTGGCCACCACTGGGAAGAGACCAGCCCCATCCTCATACCCCACCCTTTAGACATTTATACAAATTTATAAGATCCCTAGAATCCTAGAATGGCTCACGTTGGAAGGCACCTCAGAGATCATCTACTCCAACCTCACTGACATGCGCAGGGACACCTTTCAGCTAGACTTGGCTGCTCAAGGCCTCATCCAACCTGACCTTGAACACTCCTAGGGAGGAGGCGCTCACAACGTCCCTGGACAGCATATTCCAGAGTCTCAGCACCCTCCAACTGAAGAACTTTCTCCCCTCTAAGTCTTCTGACTTGCAGGCTTAAGAGCCCCAGGTCTTTCAGACTCTCCTCATAAAAGTGATGCCCCTGTGCCTTAATCATCTTTGTGGCCCTCCATTGGACTTTCTCCAGTAGTTCCCTGTTGTTCTTGAGCTGGGAAGCTCAGAACTCCATGTACAAAATACTCCAGGTGTGGCCTCCCCAGGGCAGAGTTAGAGGGGAAGGAGAATCTTCCTCAGCCTGCTGACCCCACTCTTCTAAATGAACCCCAAAATACCGTTTGCCTTTATGGGCATAAGGGTACATTGCTGTCTCATGGAGAACTTCTTGTCCATCAGCACTCCCAGGTCCTTCTCCACAGAGCTACTTTCCAGCAGGTCAAACTCTAACCTGCACTGGGGCATTGGGTTATTTTCCCCTGTGTGCAGGACTCTACACCTGCCTTCATGATGTTCCCCTTTGCCCAACTCTCCAGACTGTCCTGGTCATGCTGGATGGCAGCACAGCCTCCTGGTATGTCAGCCCCTCCCCCTCTGTGCTCTGTCATTCAGACAGTTCTCAACCCACTCATCTAAACCACACTTCCTAAGCTTACCTATGAGGATGTTATAGAAGACAGTGTCAAAAGCCTTGCTGAAGTCAAGGTAGACTTCCCCTTGGTGAATCTATGCTGACTACTCCTCATAATCTTTTCCTCCACATGCTTAAAGATGAGCTCCAGAATGAGCTGTTCCATCACCTTTCCAGGGATGGAGATGAGGCTGACTGGCCTGCAGTTTCTTGTGTCCTCCTTCTTGCCCCTTTTGGAGACTGGAATGACACAGGCTTTTGTCCAGTCCTCAGGCACTTCCCCTGTTCTCCATGATCTTTCAAAAATGATGGCCAGTGGTTTAGAAATAACCTCAGCCAGCCAGCTCCTTCAGCATTCATGGGGCCCATGGATCTGTGTGTGTCCAGTTTGGCTAGCTGATTTCAAACCCAGTCCCCTGTGGCTAAGGGAAAGTCTTCCTTCTTGCTTGCAATCAAGCTGTAGGTCAGTGCCAGCCAAGCCACCAGACACAAGTTGGTGTGAATGCTGAGGCTTTCAGACACTTCACTGTAGGCTTTAAGTGCCAAAACACCCTTGCAGCTTGCAGCTTCATCACTCAAGGGCCTGCTTCACACAACCCAGCAAGCTTGATGGCTTTCCCCACCATCTAAGAACATGACATCCTCAGGGGCAGTAACTGATACCGTGGGAAATGCAAAGAAGAACAAGGACCACCTCTTCTGCCATCATGCCACTGATTATACCCTGATCAGCCAGGGTATGAAACATGCAGCCTGAGCTCTCTTCTGTCAAGGTTCCTCGTGGTGTGTCCATTGCCTGAGCATGGCGACCACAGAAAGGTCTCACCAGCATGGTTCACCCTTCTCCCATCTTGGACCCAGACCACCCAACATCTTACTTCAGAGCTCCCTCCTTGATGTGGACAGTCAAGAACTAGCAGTGGCTTTCAGTGATGTTTCAAGCCTCATTTCTCTGCAGCCCTGCATTTCTGCTGGGTAGAGAGCAGGAGGAAATTGGAGTGCCCCTTCCAAGTTTCTGAGGACTTGCTGCACTCCTAATGCTAGGGAAACTTGAAGAGGCTCTGGCCCATGCTGGAGGGAGGACCAGTGCTAGGTGGCTGGGTACTGCTGCAGCATCGCTCACAGAAAGGGATTAAGTTTGTGAAATCTTCTTGATTAACATTCCTCAAACTCCTTTCTCAGTTTCACTTGTATTTTTTAATGCTCTCATTTCAGACTTGAGCATTAATCTATGGGCTTAGGGACTTTGATTCTGCTTTGGTCTGGTATGAGGCACCAAAGACTGCTGGCAACGGACTTAACAGCTGCTCCAGCAAATATCTGGCTCTGGGCCATGAGCACTAGACACTCTCACAGCCTTGCCTGTCAAACAGAGAGAAAGTCTCTGAGGTGATTAGTCAACTAATATATCTAATAAGGGGTTTAAGAAGCAATCCATTATATTTAACAATTCTGAGACTCACTTTCCTTTTAGCAGGCTGTACATGAGATGACAGTGCAGGGACTATTTGGCCAAGCATTGAATTCTCCCACCACCAACTGAACAAAGCTTATTCAGGTTTATCATCAATTTTACTTTGGCATAATTGATTGTCCAGATGTGAGAGAAGCTTTTACGTACGGCAAGGTTCCTGCTGCTCCGCACTTGTGGGCTGGACTGCTGTTAAGGAGGCCCAGGGTAGGAGTAGGCGTTTAGTGCAGCACAACAGGGATGCACAAGTAGTTCACCGTTGGCTCTTTATTTCTCTGCAAAGGAAAAGCAGGTACTAGGACTGGCTTCTGGGATAAAAGTGTTTTGAAATGTGCTCAAGCAACGACTCGTAAAGGGAAGAGGGGAAATTTGGCTTACACCTCCTCTTTGTTTCCTGATTTAAAGAATCCAGAAGTAATTTGTTGTTTTAAAAAGTCTCCCTGTGCTCTTAAAAGTGGTACTGTCGGCAATCTGCAAGGAAAATGAACGCTCAACAAATTATAGCACCCAAAGGAAGTGAAGTTTTAGCCAGACAATATATAAATATGCTTTTTGTTCCTGATAAAATAGGTTTAATTCCAGTATCTAGCAACATTGGGACAAAAAGATTCCTTTGTTAAAGCTTTTACTTTCTGTAGGGATCTTAAAAGGTTTGTTCCCCATGGTCACCAAATATCGAGCAAGACCAATCTTTTCTGCAAATTTAACTTCAGCTGTGACTTGAGTATTCCTCCTGACTGCACACATGATGGTTTTGTTCAGGAAGGATGCTGCTCTTGCCTGGAGTTGGCTGTGCCCTGGAGTCTTGCGGCCCAGGCTTGCCCAGATGAGCAGCTGAGGCTCTCCAGTGTGCTACCCTCCAGCTTCCCAGCAGGCTCAGCATGAAGGACAAGGCGGTTCATAGCTCAACTATCAAAAAATATTCGTGAAATGGAAAGAACATATTGTAGCAGAGAGGATCACAGCTTGTCTACCCTGGAGCATATGGATGCAGAGCTACTGGGGACATGAGAGCCTTTGTGTGGTGCTTCATGCTGTTGGTCTTGCTTGAGGCAAGTGAGCTCAAGAGGTACTTCTCCAGGCAAGGCAACACAAGTGAACTCAGCAGCATCAGCTAAGCACCAACAGCAGAGACTGGAAGTGATACTCCTGACCAGGCAGAGGCAAGAAAGATCATGCCTCTAGGCTTAGGATGGTGCGGAGAAAGGCATCACTCATGGTCTTGCATCACTTTACATCTCCACACATTATCAGACCATGCTGGCCCCACAAGCACAAGAGTAAGCAGAGTCAGTGTTACAATTTAGCTGCAAGGCATCAAAGATTTTTAGGGCTTCATTTTCACCTGCTCAATGTGATTTAGCTGGGACAGAAGATTCACAGGATGTCAGGGGTTGGAAGGGACCTCTGGACACCATCGAGTCCAACCCCTGTGCCAGAGCAGGACCATAGAAACTAGTCATGAATGCATCCAGATGGGTCTTGAAAGTCTCCAGAGAAGAAGACTCCACAACCTCTCTGGAGAGCCTGTGTCAGTTCTCTGGGACCCTCACAGTGAAGAAATTCCTTCTCATGTTGAGGTGGAGCCTCCTGTGCTATAGTTTATATCCGTTGCTCCTTGTCCTATCACAGCGCGCAACTGAGCAGAGCCTGTCCCCTCCCTCTTGACATTCAGCCCTCAGATATTTATACACATTTATTAAATCCCCTCTCAGTCTTCTCTTCTCCAGACTAAAAAGCCCCAGGGCTCTCAGTCAGTACTCATAGGGCACATGCTCCAGTCCCTTCATTATCCTTGTAGCACTCTGATTTGAGGCCCACTAAAGAAATCCAGGCACTGTCCTTAGCACTAACAGAAGCAGGCCCTTAACACACAACCAAAAGGTCATGACAAAGTAAAAATCATCCACTCACCAGCTTTGCAGGCTAAATCTCGAACACATTTAACATTGAACTGCAAAACTTGGGGGGGGGGTGGTGTGTGTGTGCGTGTGAGAGAGAAAACAAACAAGCCTTGGTCTGTTGGATTGCTTTAATAAAAGGTTTATTGGAAATATTTTTGTGCAGACATACAACAGTCAACAATGCTGTTCAAAGCTACAAATTTTCTAAGTTTTCCAAACCTCCTAAAAACACAAGTAAATGACCTTCATTTGTATTCAGTCTGGGAGGGAAACAAACTCCACTGTAACGTGATGTATTTAAACTACCAGAGGACATTAATAGGACGTGAAAATGGTAACACTTCTAGAGGAAAAAACCCACACACCACTGCTGCTCTGCTGGGAGCCAATTAAACATCCCCCCACAGCACTGCTCCTCTCTGCATATCCAGATTAAAACCTCCCCATCTGAAACAATATTTAAGCAATTTGAGTACAGATATGACAGACAAGCTGGCACATGACTTGGCTCGCTGATGAAAAAGATGTTGTTAAAGACCCTGTCACTCAAGCCACTGCATATTTGACCTCTCAGCACAATGGGCTGCACTTTGGGGGCAGGAGGAGGGACAGGGGAGGTTTTCAAGTCAGACAACTCTTCCAACACACACATGCACACACAGTCCCAGAGGGCTTGGCTGCCTCATTGCTTTATATCATCTGGAGCCTTTTTTTTTTTTTTTTTTTTTTTTTTTTTTTAAGGAAAAAAAATAGTTGAGAAACAACTTTGAGCAACTTTCCAATCTAAGAGGTCTTGCTAGTAAGAGCAGCAAGTACCTGCATTCCCTTCCTGAATCAAGATACCCACCAGAAAGGTGGAGAGCATAGCCACTGCCTGTTAAATTCCATGTTTTCCAAGAAACCCTGCAGATGCTTTGGTACTGATTCATTTATGCCAAGACGACATCTGGAACATCTTCGCAGGGAAGCCACCCAGTAAGGTGGTCAGAATTTGAAACAATCACGTCTTTCTCTTAGTGTTGGCTTTTCCCCTTGGCTTCATCACCCCATAATTATAAGGGTGCTGACCTCCCAGCTCTGCACAGTGACAGTTTGGCAATATATTAGTCTTTTCTCCATCATTAGACTTCTGTGTGACTGCCCAGCGCTGGACTTGCCCACACAGAATTTGTCATTCACCCACTTCTGTTTCTCTTTAGTAGTTACAGAGATGCTGAGGGAGAATGATCCCCTCACAGCAGACTTTAGGAGAATTTGTCTCACCTTCTTTGTATATAAGGGAAAGTTTTAGAGAAACACCAGCACTGGGCTGTTTTATCTTCTGTCCACACCACAAATAAGCAAGCCTCGACTTCACACTATCACAAAAAGACCCAGATTGCCACATAAAAAAGTCCCTTCCACTATCCTCATAGACAAGAGCCTGCTCAGAAACAACACCCAAGAAGTCCTGTTAACTCACTGTGAAAGACACTTCCTGTCAGGACTGACACAATTTCAGTGAATAGCTTCCGTGGATCCAGGAGGCAAACGGCAGCTAGTAACCAATTTAGCAACCTAGCCTAATCCTGAAAACAACCTGCTAGAGACAGAGTGCGCTAAGCAGCGGGGCTTCTGGCAGACATCCATTCCCCTTCTCCAACTCCAGAACTCAGCTTGGCACCACAGAACACAACTTCAGGAGATAATGGAGCTTCACGAACTCACAACACAGCTGTCTTACTCCCTTGCTAGAGCTGCAAGCAGGAACCAGGGACACAAGCTTTATCTCAGCTCTTCTGGAAAGCAGAGGAATCCCTCCCTTGTCTCTAATAGCAGCAATAGTATTGGGTAAGCCATTTAGTTTCCCAGTCCCATCACCACTCTAAATGCCCCATCCAAGAACACATTGCCAGCCAGATAAACCCAGTCCTGCTGCTTGGGCTCTCTGCAAATCACTAAGAAGTGATCACCTTTGGGATTTATTTGCTTGGCCACTCAGCACAGGGCACTTTCTGCTCTTCATTTTTGCCAAAGAGGCTCAAAGCCTCCATTAATTTTGCTGCTAGGTATGGAAAAGGGTATGGAAAGCTGGAGCAGCCTGCTTTATGCCTGCTGCTGCTGGCAAAGTCCCATCAGCCAGCGACCATGATACAAAGAAAACTCCTACAGGCAGCTCCCACAGGCTACTCCTCTGGGCTGTGCCTCTCAGCCCAGCTGGAGAGCCACCCTTCAGTGTAGGATCTGGGACAGACCTCCTGCACAGAGAGCTTCCAAAGAACAGTGACATGACAAGTAAGCAACACATTAGAGAGACGTGTCAGCACGTGTTGGCTTACTTGCCAAGTGATGAACACAGGGCCAATGGTGGGATGTGAATAGACCATGTACAAGTTCAGGCATCAGATTCATAACCTGCTGCGTCTTCATCTCCTGTGTATCTCTTTACACTATCTGCAGTGACAACTGTGACTTCCAGCTAGGGACAACACTTTGGATTTGAACTGAAAACTCTGCCCATTTCTGAGAGGCTCTTCAGCTCTGAAAAAGGCTGCCTGCAGGACAGCCAAAGGGCTGTGCCCAGGGCACCCTGCTAGTATAAAGCAGGGAGAAGGGTCTGGGTCTGCTTGGTGCTCAGCACCCTCAAGGAGGCATGGAGCTGCAACATAGACAGACTGTAAAAGAAATCAGTAGAAGGGTCCTTCCTGATTGGACAGAAAGAGCCCAACTGTCTGGAGACTGAGGAACATGCATGGTCTGTGCCACGTTTCAGAAGCAAACTACTACCCAGATCATAGAATGGTAGGAGTCCAAATGGACCTCTGAGGATCGAGTCCACACCAAGGCAGGATCACCAAGGTCAGGTTACACAGGAACAATTCCAGACAGGTCTTGAAAGTTTCTAGAGAAGATGACTCTAAAACTTCTCAGGGCAGCCTGGTCCGGTGCTCCATCACCCTTACAATGAAGTTTTTCTTCATGTTGAGATATTTCATGCATCCTAGTTTGTATCCATTGTCTCTTGTCTTATATCACAGGACACCACTGAAGAGACTAGCACCTTCTTCCTGACATCCACCCTTCAGATATATACATTTTCCAGACTAAACAGCCCCATCTGCCTCATCCTTTCCTCATAAGACAGACATTCCAGTCCCTGAACCATACTCATAGCTCTCCATTGGACGCTAGGGGAAGAAGAACCTCCCTTGACCTGCTAGCCACAGTCTGCTTAATGCACCCCTGCATAACCATTAGCCTTATTGGCCATAAGGGCACATTGCTGTCCTGTGGATAACTTACCGTCCATCAGACCTCCAAGGTCCTTCTCCATGGAGCTGCTTTCCAGCAGGTCAACCCCTAATCTGTATGGGTGCATGGTATTGTTCCTGCCCAGGTGCAGGGCTCTACACTTACAGAATGTCATTCAATTCCTCTTTGCCCATGATCTCCAGGCTGTCCAGGTCTCACTGAACGGCTGCACAGCCTTCTAGTCTGTCAGCCACTCCTCCGCCTTTGGTATCATCAGCAAACTTGCTAAGGGTGCACTCTCCTCTATCCCCTTATCCAATTCAATGACCAAGATGTTGAATGAGGCTAGACCCAGTACTGACCCCTGGAAAACATCACTCCTTACAGGTCTCCAACTGCACTCTGCACTGTTTGATCGCAACCCTCTGAGCTTTGTTGTTTACCCAGTTTGTGATCCATCTCACCATCCACTCTTCTAGACCAGGCCTCCTCAGCTTGCCTACATGGATGTTATGGGAGACAGTGTCAGGCTGCTCTGCTTCAAACTTGAGTTGTGAGGCATAATAATAAAAATATAGTCCTCAATATTTAAAAATTAAATTAAGACATTATTTATAAATGCAAGGAAGAAGGTGAATAGGGCAGCACTACTCTGCACTGAGGACTGGAAGCAAAGCAAAACAGCAAATTTGGTGAGTTAGCCCAAAAGGGCAAAAATAAGCCTGTGGGACAAGGACAGTGCACATTTCAAGCTCTTGAGGCTGTCCATAGAGTGCTAAGTTGCACCCAGTGAGGCCACCAACCAAATCACAGTCCTTGCATTTCACTTATTCCAGTCCACCTGAGCTGTCTCTGCTTTATTTATGAGCACTGACTGTCTCCCAGCAAACACACTCATGGACATGCCGTAAAAATAATGCAATCTTGGTAACAAGAGAGTTCCCTGCAGCATCTGCTATTAGCTGCTGGCTGAGGCAGGAGAAGAGACTGCACATTTCTGGCGTGCAGCGAGAGGCGTGTGGTCTAGTGAAGTGCAGATTAGCCAGGCTTGACTGTTATCTTAATTTACAGCCCATATAGTTCACGTTAACTCCACACACATTTTTAGATACATTAGCAGCTGAGTTTGACTCTGATGCTTTTATTGGTTATTCGCCATTTCTCCTTGACAAGTTATTACTGATTTCCCATGCTAGCTCCCTACAGCAAGGCCTGAAGCCCTGTCAAGAAAAAGAAAATGTCAACAGACTTCTCAGCAGTGCTCAGTTCAGGCTCCCACTCGCCGGCTTTAATTTGCTACCAGGCAATTGTTAAAGGAGCAGCAGCTTCTCTGCAAGTGGTGGTTATGGCGGCTCAAAAAGAAACAACTAGATAGAGGTTTGATGCAGGAAAATTGCCACTTGCTTCTGAATACTCAAAATCCTCACCCCTGCCAACATTGCTCAGCACAGAGAGCTGCCCAGGAAATCCTTTTCTGATAAACCCTAGGTAGTTAAGACTGGACAGCCAAGCAGAAATCCCCCATCCCTTCTGCTCTGATACCTTGTCTAGTTGATAACACTTGCACACAGTGCTTTTAAAGGTTGCTGTTACTGCTACGTGCGTTTGCATTAGTGAACAAGGAATTCTGTTGATGCAGGGCAGCTGCCATTCTCCTTTTGCTAACACACCTCATCACTGTGCACCAAGACAAGCAACTCCAACAGTCAGGCTACAGCATATTACAATACATTAATTCCTGCAATGACTCCAAAGAACAAGAAGAATGCCAGGTCTTGACCTAGGTGGGCTCTACGGGATTAACTCTGCTAGAGATAAAGACCTTACAGCGATGATAAAGTCTGACCCATGAGCCCCAGTGTCACATACTGTATAGGCCTGTGACAAACCCCATGTGTAATTCCCATTGAGCTGACATCAACACACGTACCTCAGTCTGAGCCACTACTCCCTCTACAGAGGGTTTGTGTTTGTGACACACTGACCTCAATTTACAGAGAGGTCAAAATGATAGAGCCTGTCGCCTGCACTAATAAAATAAATCACATTGGATGACAGTTTCTCCTCCCCACGATCTCTCATTCTGTTTTGTAAAACTTTGTTGCACTAGGTTGAGAAAAGACTCCAGCATCTTTTCCAGGCTCTGTTCAACACATTTACTTGTCCTTCTTTATTATCCAGAGGTTGTTAGAAATTTTTCTCCCTGCATCCTCATGAAAAGCCTCCCAACTGTTTACATACCAACGTTTAGTGTGTGGCTTAGAGTGCAAATACTAAGCTGATCTCTCTTTGTCTCAGGGAGAAGTTAATTTTCCTTGTGTTGTTACAAAAGGAAGAAACGTTTAGCAGTTTTGAAGGCAGGCTTACACCACACATTTCCTAAATAGATTGTTTCTAAACAAAGGAGTGTTTGACAGGTTAGATCAACATTAGCACTTGAAATCTCCCGAGGTCAGGCTTACCCTCCTTTTATTTCTTCTCTGCACTACTATTCGTGCCTTGAAATAAAATTCACCACCCCGAAAATGTGTCCACCCACCCCTGGCCCCTTGACATTCATGCCTATGGCAAAATTATTTGCACGTTTCCCTTATTGCATAATTGTCTCATTAGCACTGCAGAAAGAAGGTGATGACTTTTTCCTCTGTGCCATCAGCCTAATTGAAGAGCTTGGTGCTGCAGAGCAAAACCTGCTTTTTAACACGGAAGGGGAATCGGAGCCTCTGAGGTGACACTGGGAACTGAACCACGACACTTGAGCGCCAGCATTTACTCACCGCCCTTCAGGAATACTAAGCCAGTGGGGTCAGGCTGGCGTTTTCCTTTTCCTTGCTAAACATAAATATTCATATTCAAATTGCTTTCAGATATATTTAAATCAGTAAAAAGTTCTGGATGACAGTTGGCAAAAAACAACGCCAACTTTTGAAGTGCACAGCTGTAGTACATACATTAACCACGAAACCTGGATAAAACACAGCAGTATTTACTTTACGCCATTCAGAAACGTGGCTTGGCGACTCAAATTATTAGAACTTGTCTGGAGGACAGCAGAAGTTTTCTAAGAGCTCTTTCAGCTTTAGCTCATGCCCCAGTTTTGACGTTTTTTCCCTTCACAATTCCGATCTATGCAGCAGCATGCCTGTCCCACTGCCGCGGCAAGGCCATGGAGCCAGCATTCTTTCCTGGGCCCAGGAGTTTGAGTGTGTTGGGAAGCCTGCTGATGGATCAGATCTAGAAGAGGGACTGCTTTGGCTGAACAACCACCCAGCGGGTCTCTTCACAGTGCCCAGCTCTCTGTGCATGTACATGTGTAGGCACACATGCGTGGAAACCCCTCCTAACGTTCCTTTGCAAGCCTGTCTTTCCTGGTCAGCAGAATGTTTCTTCAGGGTTATAGTAACAGCCTCTTGCATGGATGCACATCCTTCTCAATGTCTGACAAGCTTGTACCTATTAAGTTCTCTCTGTCTGCTCTATTGTTAAAGTGGGAATGGGATCACGGAGGGGAAAACTCCACGTTACGTTTGAAATGCATGTACATCATGAAAGTTACCAGGAGGCACCTATTTGAGTTCATTGTTGTGCACAATGCCATGCACTCACAGCAGCTGCCCTGCTGAGCTCTTTTGACTTTTGCATCCTGACTTTGTGAGTAACCTATTAACTGGGTTTTAGAAAGCTAAGATATAGCCCTAATAAATGCTGTAAGAGGGCAAGAAATATTCTAAGTAATTCATTACTATCTTGTGTTATTCTTGTGTCATAAGAAGGCAAATAAGCATTTTTAGCTGCAGACCGTCTTGCAATCAAAAATTTTATCCCAAATTGTCTGTTAAAATTTCAGCCCAATTAGTAAACAGTGAAGATTAGAGGGAATAAAGTCTGCATGCAGCCATGTGCACTTGGCCTGTGCATAACCAAACAGGAAATCTCAGCACCCTGCTCCAATTAAGCAAAGGCTGATTTCTCATGGAACATAAATTTTCTACTTTTTCTCCCAGAACAACCTTATGCTGATGTTTTAAATAGTGGTAAAACATTGCTTTTAATTTCACACCTCACATAGCACAGTCAAATGCTTCATAACAACATAAACAAAACTTTATGCAGAGCTTTGCGACTGAATTCAAACAATGATTTCCCCCCCCCCCCCCCCCCACGCAACTTCTGCTCGAGATTTGCAGGGAGGATACAGAAACTTGTTGGCTAAGGCCACAGAAATGAGTTCTCTGGTGTTTTGGCTGCTGCTGCCAACCCTTGTCAAGAATGTGTTAACAGTGGATGCATTGATCCAAATCCCATTATTCCCACCACCCATCAAGTGAAGGGCCATCTATTCTATTTCTGCTCTCCTTTTGGTTGTATCGTAGGATCGAACAACTTGGGACTGGGAAACGACGCCGTGTTCTTCTTGAGAAAATGCATACCCATCTGTGAAAGCAAAGCAGAAAGAGGTAAATCAGCAGAGTCCAGCTCAAGGGCAGGGCTTGGTTTCAAGAACAGTTTTAGGCATCATGGAAGCCACAGGACTGAGACTGTAGCAATCTCCATTTCTGTACTGTGCTGCTGACATTTGCTGATGCTCACCACATTGCCCACGTGGCACAGGAAGGATCATAGAATGGTCTGGGGTGGAAGGGACCTCCAAAGGTCATCTAGTCCAACCCCCTCTGCACTGCACAGGGGCATCCTCAACTAGATCAGGCTGCCCAGAGCCCTGTTGAGCCTCACCTTGAGTATCTCCAGGGATGGGGCCCCAACCACCTTCCCAGGCAACCTGTTCCAGTGTTCCACTACCCTCATGGTAAAGAACGTGTTCCTAACATCCTGCTGCCAGCTCTGTCTTACTACTCCCCAGGCAAGGTCAGTGTACACAGTCCACATTTCCCTGAGTTAATGTGACTAATAAACCACAGATTGATTTGGACACCACATGTACTCCCACGGTAGCAGAGCTTCTTTTTAAAGACTTAACAGAGGGGTAAAGATTTGCATTTTGGCTCCAATCCTCTACAGTCTGCTTGATATCAGTAGTTTCTCTGGAGGAACATGGAAACATCCAGATCACAACTCTGAGTCACATCTCCCTCTGAACTCCATTCAGGATTCTTTTTTACAAGTTTCCAGGTGGCATCTGACAAATTAAACTGATTAATTCTTGAGTCTCTTGGCCAGCAACCTGTATCTTAGAGCTAACAAGCATATTCTGGAGGTCTCTGTTTCACAGAAGTTAATCCTGCTAGTTAGCACAACCCTTTGTTCTCCCTAGAAATTGCACAGATTAAAGGCAAGCACTATATCTGACATCATCTGCAAAACACCATGTTTCTTGTAGAACAGTCACAAAAGCTGACATGGTGAAACACCAAACTGTTTAAAACAGACATGACCCTGCAGAAAATCCTAAATGGAAAACTGTAGCAAAGGACAACAGTTTGTGACAGCAAAGAAAGGTCATTTTCAGGTGCAAATGAGTAACCAGGGAAAGGAGAAGGGCAGGTTAGCATAGCTGCAAAAATGGAGCAATAGAAAAATCACAGGTTATACAGAACAAGATAATGCTTTATAGTAAGAAAGCAAGTAAGAGCTGACATGTGAATATTGCCTGGGAGAACCTAAGAACATGAAGGGTCTTCTACTCTCTCACAGCCAACTCCCCACAGGCAATTCTCCATCTTCCCTGAGTGGCTCTGGAAACAAGAGCTTGTGAATTCTGAAATCCTGCTCCAGATTCATACTAGGCTGAAAGAGACAGTACCAGGATGATGTCCCAATTACTAACCAGAGACCTAGCAAGTATCCTTCAGAAGTCTTCCTTTAACAGGCTCAAAATATATGCCCCCAGATCAAGTGCTGAGGTGAGATAAGGCTGAACACAACACAAGGGACCTTACCACAGAAAGGCACAAGGGGCACAAGGGGCTCTCCTAGAGCAGGAGTGAAGTGAGCCACAAAGCAGCTTGGTGATGCAGACTGAGTTTGTTCCCTGTGGGCCTGAATGCATCCTGCTTTGGAGCAGGATGACCAATGCTACTAGTCAGGAGAAGCCCAGAAGGCTAGAAATGAACTGTATCCCCAGAGTGAAGCTTGTTAAACGTTCACCTTGACAAACACGGGCACATCTTTTCTTCTGGCTGATGCCTGCCCAGAGAGGGTGGCTAGCAAATCCTACACAGCTGTAAGCTGCTGGGAAGAGAGCCCCACAACACTAGGGATGACCACCATTTAATTAATATGAATGGTCTTCTCCTCTCTCACAGAATGAAGCTCAATACAATACAATACAATACACCAGGTTGAAAGAGACCTTCGAGATCATCGCGTCCAACCCATCAACCAATCCAACCCATCTAAACAACTAAACCATGCAACCAAGCACCCCATCAAGCCTCTTCCTGAACACCTCCAATGAAGGTGACTCCACCACCTCCATGGGCAGCCAATTCCAATGGGCAATCACTCTCTCTGTATAGAACTTCTTCCTAACATCCAGCCTAAACCTCCCCTGGTGCAGCCTGAGACTGTGTCCTCGTGTTCTGGTACTGGCTGCCTGGGAGAAGAGACCAACCTCTGCCTGGCTACAACCTCCCTTCAGGTAGTTGTAGAGAGCAATAAGGTCACCCCTGAGTCTCCTCTTCTCCAGTCTAAGCAACCCCAGCTCCCTCAGCCTTTCCTCATAGGGCTTGTGTTCCAAACCCCTCACCAACTTCGTTGCCCTTCTCTGGACACCTTTGAAGCCAGAGGGGCTTCACTCTACATGTGAACTCCTAAGGCAGAAGGCATGCAGCACACTATCAGCAGGCTAACTGATCAGGATCACAAGCATGGTAGGAAATCTTTGAATCCCCTCCATTTACTGACAAATGGAAATATTGATTATCCCAGCATCTCACTTTATTTTCCCTGACCAATTCTATGCCAATATACATACAGCTACAGAAGTACAGGTTGTTTTTTCCCTGCCTCTAGCTGAAAGTTCACAGAGCACATTCACAAGATGCAGACAGTCTTTTGGAAGAAAGTATGTGGACGGTGGATAACTGCAAAGGAAGTATGGTTTACAAAAACATGCTTTCATTTGAAAAAGGTCAGATTTATCATTAAAAAAATACCTCCAGTAGGCTTGCTCCTCACTAAGGGCCAGCACACTGCTAGCTTTGCTGGTTAAATTCTCAATGGAAAGTCAGCTTGGTCAAAGATCACAAGCTGATGCCCTAGAAGACTGAAACCCATGTCTCATAATCTGGTCTGCATCAAGATGGCTTTCCTACACTTATTTATTCAGTAAGATCATCCAGCTCAGTAGATTCTTCAGCTGTCACAATTCCTGCAGGTCTAGCACTGACCACACAAGTGTGTGGAGCCTGTTAAACACAGGCGTCTTCCCATGACCTGCTTACTTCCAGTGATAGCACAGACCTATAAACATCCAGGCAGCCCAAGCACTCTGCAAACCCACACACAATGCAATAAAGGAAATACACTCACCACTCTCACAGTGGTAGAAAAAAAAACCTAGCATGGCAAAAAAAAATGAGGCTAAGACAGTCAATTGTACCCTTACACCCTCATGTTCTTGGCCCATCCTGAAACACCAGCAGTGAGGGGGTTTTGTGCATGTATCCTGGAAAAGGCTGTAACCCTCATACTTGCACACTGCCCTGCTTAGTTGAAGCTCAACGTTTGGCAGTTTCTTCAAAACTTTTCCTGTTGATCTCTGTACAGGAAGATGAGATCATATTACATATTTATTACATTTATTATGTATTTCTTTTATTAACAGTACAATTAAAATCGAGCTTCAAGCTGCTCAGGCAGCTGACTTTGCCTTGTGGAGTCAGAACACTGAATGCTTGAGTCCCATGAGCACTCCCCAAGCGGGTCTACGTTTCCACTATTTTCAGATCCCATCCAAGAACAATGAAAGTTTCCATCTGCCTGTTACTAGAGAACTTTTCTGGAAGTTTGAACTTTTCCCCCAACTCCAGTTTTAAAACCATACCTATGAGCCTGCCCTGGGAACAAGGCTCTCATTGTTCAGCTGTCCTGCAACAACCCAAGGAAGAAGCATGTTTCTTTGGGTCTTTCTGGGCACAAGCCACTCATGGCCATTGCAGAAGGCAGGACCATTGTGTTCAGGAGCTTTCCATTAATGGGGGAAAGGTGCACTTTTGAATATCTGTCAGTGGGGCTCAGTTGTTAAGTGGAGATTCACATTCTCATCAAATCTAAGGTTTCACCTGTACCAGACATTATCAGGTAACCTACTGAATTTTAAAAGCATCCTGCTGTGGGTAGTTGTTTTTTTTTTTTAAAGCTTTGATATTGTGTTAGTAGATCAGAATCTTGTCTGCCATTAGGGTTCTGATTTAACACACTCTTTCTGTTCACTGCAATGACTGCTCAGATCTATGCAATGCCAGATCAGAGAAACCATGCGTGCATCTTGAACGCAACACTGCAAATGACTGCCCACTCACGTTCAGCAGCTTCCAAGACCAGGACTAGAAATAGTCCAGAGTGTTTTTTTTTTATTCTAGAAAATCTACTCATGGAAGTATTGAGTGCACTTTAGGCAAGCAGAGGTTGGTCTCTTCTACCAGGCAACCAGCAACCAGCACCAGCACCAGAGGACACAGTCTCAAGCTGCACCAGGGGAGGTTTAGGCTGGAGGTTAGGAAGAAGTTCTACACAGAGAGAGTGATTGCCCATTGGAATGGGCTGCCTGAGGAGGTGGTGGAGTCACCATCACTGGAGGTGTTCAGGAGGAGACTTGATAGGGTGCTTGGTTGCATGGTTTAGTTGATTAGGTGGTGTTGGATGACAGGTTGGACATGATGATCTTGAAGGTCTCTTCTGGTCTGGTCTATTCTATTCTATTCTATTCTATTCTATTCTATTCTATTCTATTCTATTCTATTCTATTCTATTCTATTCTATTCTAGGATTTATTTTAGAGGCCACCTACTCCTTGCACTCTCCTGTGAACTGGCTGTCCAGGGATTTGGGCTAAGAAGGCAGTTCTCACTGGCTGCCTGTCAGCAAGCTTATCTTCTGCAGGATTTCACTGTTTCATACATGCACTGATATTACAGCCCACTGTGTGAAATGCATTTTACATCATGTCCACTGGCCTTTCAAAAAAAAGGCCAGTTGCCAATCCACTCTGTTTTAGGATTTGGGAGGATTTGAAGAAGAAATAAAATAGGAAATGCTGCTTCTTGAATACCAATATTCTCCCTAACATAACAAAAAAACCCACCGTTAGGATATAACTTGGGCAGCCAAATACTTTCTCAGGCCAAATGTCTGGTTTTGCACAGTTCTTCAGGAGCTCTGCCATGATATTGTGGCTCACATGTACCAAGTAAACTCTAAATGCTCCCTCAGCTTTGCCTTCTCCAGCAACCCTCATCCACTTCTCCTGGGAAAGTGAGAGCTGCTCTAAGTGTTGAACATTTTGACTAATGGTCACAGAAATAATTCATTTTTCTGCTGATGAACTATCCCTGTGTTTTCTGAAGGATCCAAGAGGAATTCCTAACAAATGGCCCCATCTCTTTTGTCCCAGATGTTAACCTACTTGCATTGCACATGGAAAACAGACCCAGACGTCACAGCATCAATTCTAGGCTGTTTATTCCTATTTCTTAAGTTGATTTTAAAAGATTGCAACTCCACTGGACAGTCAACAAATATGTACCTTGGAAAACAATACAGGATGTATATTCCATTTTAAAAACCCAAGCAAGATAGGAAGAAACAGAGTTTTAAAACCATCTCAAGTAGCTACCCCGTTGTTTGCCAAATCAAAACACACCAGCAGAAGTAAGAGGAAGGTGGTGTCTGCTAGTGGAGAATAAATGGTGGGATTAGAGTGCTCAGCATGAACACATTACTATTATTTATTATTTGCCAGCCCTCACACTGTGAAAGGGCCCTCAGATGACAGGTGCTTTTTCTCCACTGATTAATAAGGTGCACACCATAGGCTCTGTGTTCAGATTTACTCTATGCAATCACCATATTCTGTCACACAAAGAGAGATTTTCTTTGCTAGCACAGGAAGCCTGGGCCAAGTACAGTAATCCTCATTCTGGCACTTGAGGGGGAATCCTGCTGGAGCAGTGTTTAAGGAGAGCAGGATTCAGCTGTTTTTAAGAGCATGTTGAGACAAATGACACGCACTGGCAGGGGGTATTCTGAACTACAGGAGGGAAACTGCACTAGAGGGATGGTATGGGACTTTCCTTAAAGACAGATAGGTCTGAGGGTACCTAAGCAAGCAGAGACCATCACCTTTCACATCCTGCTGGTGAGGGCCTGGGAGCACAGCTGATATAGGTCAGTTATGCAGGAAGAAAGGTGAGGTCAGGAACCACTTTTTGTGTCTAGAGAGCTTGTCTAATGGAGAATACTACTTTCACAAAGTCACAGCAGGAAAAAAGACATGAACATGGATGGAGAGTTGAAGAAAGCACACCTGGTGAAAACCTCCATGCTGGCAAACTCTGTGAGAGGGAAAACTTTTAGGAATTGTTATTGCTCCTTCCCTTGAGATTGAACCCTACAGCACACTAATGGGAAAGGTCCAAAGATACATCTGAGAGGAGCCTGGTGGCACTTCCTGCTCACTCCTATGAGGCTTTACAAAGCAGATGGCAATGAGCAATCCCGATTTCTCCAGGCACCTTCACCAAGCCCAGAAGCCAGCATGGTTACTGCTTACTACTACATTCCACTGAGATGGTTTATGATAGTCTTGACAACCATAAAAACTCTTCCACTAGAGTTTTGTGACAATCTCATCCAACAGGAACTTTCCTATTTTGTTTTTCTTTAGGCCTCCCAGAAGTTATACTGGTAGGAAGGAACCATGTGATCTTTGACAGTACAGTTACTAGACAAGATTTCTTTCATGCTTGACAGTTCTACTGGTGATGATTCAGGAAGATAAAAATAAAGGCAGAGCAAGACAAAGAGCCATGAAGGTCTTACCCACTTTAAGAGCATACCCTTCCAGATGGACAGGGGCTACTCTCCAAGGCAGTCTCCCGAGCATCTTGTCTTTACTGGCAAGACATCTTTGAAAGATTAATCCTGGCTGACACTCCTGTATGGCACTGACAGGGCACTGGCAGTGTTACTCTACTCCACATTTTGGGGGCTGCATCTGCTAGAACGTGGTGCTGAATGAGAGCACTGCAGCCAGCCTGAAGGTCTTGTGCTGTACTAATGCTTTTGTAGAGAAGTTGGCTCACCAAAAGAGAGCTAAGGAAACATGTAAGAGTGAGATTCTGCCTTCTGATATAGGGATCAGAGATTTACTTCTGTCAACATTTTTTCCCCCACTGTAGACTACTAGTACTGGCCCTGAAACTCTCCCTGGGATTTTCCTCCTTTCCAAGTGATTGGACACAAAGCTACTGAGGCATTTTTTTCTTCACCAAAAATTGGGAAACAATAATAACATGACTCAGAAATAACATAAGTCTCAAAACAGCACTACATCTTTACAATAGGTCCTAGGAAATCAAATCCTAGTTCCCTTCCTTGTTGGGACCAAGGCAATTGATTTGCTTAAGTCTTTGCCAGTTCTAATGAAATGATTTTCCTGCTTCTTATGCAAGTATCAGATTCTGAGATGAAGTCACACAAGCAGTTTTTGGAAGAAGTGGCCTTCACAGGCTAGGAACTTGGAGTCGGGTGGAAACACACGAACAGCTCAAGACGTCAAACAGAGCACTTGTAGTGTGATTTAAGATACCAGCCCAGCATGGCAAGGCTACTGCCCTATTCATCAACTCTCTGCTTTGAAGAGTTCAGGCATTTAGTAAACAGTTGTACAATTTAGGGTTGTGAAAACAGCACATATGTTCCCTGGATTTCCACTTGGCCTTGTACACATAGCAGCTATGCAACACTGGAAAACAACACTCGACAAGAGATGACAGAAGTTTTAGAGAGTCATGGATATGCCATAAAAAGTGTCTTTCAATCCTAACAGTTTCACAATCAAAATGTATGTTCATGTGAAAAACAGACAGCTCTTTGTAACCTGTCTTGACTCATTTAGCACTTAATCATTTGCATTGATAGGGAAGCTGGTTGTCCAAATTAGCATTTATTTTGGTATCTCTTTTTCTTTTCCAATAGCTACTCATCTACTAATAACTTGATGAGGTGTTTTAGCAGACTAAAAACATACATCATCAAGTCTGACCAGGCACCACTGGTGTATCTTCCCCTTCTGCACAGTGATAAGTCTCTACAGCAGAGTGCTTTGGCAGCAATTAATTTAGGCACGTACAGATTTCTTCTGCCAATCATTGACTTTGGAATCCCCTCAAAGAGTGTGTTTTCATGCCCAAAGTTGTGCTGCCATCAGCATCCCCAGCTCCTTGACACACAGGATTAAATCCTGACAGAAGCACATGGTTCAAAGGGCTGCTCTGTGCACCGGCCTCTTTTCCAGGAGCAATGGGATTGGTAATACAATACAATACAATACAATACACCAGGTTGAAAGAGACCTTCGAGATCATCGCGTCCAACCCGTCAACCAATCCAACCCACCTAAACAACTAAACCATGCAGCCAAGCACCCCATCAAGTCTCCTCCTGAACACCTCCAATGAAGGTGACTCCACCACCTCCATGGGCAGCCAATTCCAATGGGCAATCACTCTCTCTGTATAGAACTTTTTCCTAACATCCAGCCTAAACCTGCTCTGGTGCAGCCTGAGACTGTGTCCTCGTGTTCTGGTACTGGCTGCCTGGGAGAAGAGACCAACCTCTGCCTGGCTACAACCTCCCTTCAGGTAGTTGTAGAGAGCAATAAGGTCACCCCTGAGTCTCCTCTTCTCCAGGCTAAGCAACCCCAGCTCCCTCAGCCTTTCCTCGTAGGTTTGATTGGTCACTACAGACCCTAAATCCCTTCACAGCGATGGCCTTGTAAAGCCTCTACGAAGGCCAAAGACTAGCATATCCATCAGTGTTCCTCCCCTTCTAGTCAAATTCCCTGTGGAAAAGAGGAGTATCTCAGGCATCTGGGATCTCAAATACCATCTCTGCCTCCACAGCCTAAACAACAGTTCTGCTACAGAAGATGACACAGCCAGCAAAGTGATTTTACTGGCCTGGGATTCCTAAGCAGTCTGAGGCTTTACTTCTCACTGCAGTGGCAAAATACAAAATACAAATCCTGAGTGCCCACTCATTGCCCTGTGCTCAGGAATACTGCATGCTGGGGGGCTGCTTTTTCTAGTAAGCTCAGCATCTTTTGATCACCAGTTTAATCTGAAGGGAGACTGCAATTTATCATAGAATCATAGAATCACAGAATCATCATAGAATCAATAAGGTTGGAAAAGACCTCAAAGATCATCAAGTCCAACCTGTCACCCAATACAATACAATACAATACAATACAATACAATACAATACAATACAATACAATACAATACGATACACCAGGTTGAAAGAGACCTTCAAGATCATCGTGTCCAACCCATCAACCAATCCAATCCACCTAAACAACTAAACCATGGCACCAAATGCGTACTCATGCATACTCAACCATGGTATCACAGTATCAGTTTGGAGATAATTTGACAGATTGATTTATTGCCTTTTGCTTAAGCATCAGAATTCCTAGGCACCTTAGGAAGAATTTGTGTTTGGTCCTGGAAAACCTTTTTAGCAGTCACACAGCAAGCAGTTCCAAAAGTACTGAACACTACAGAGATCCCTTCTGTGCCCCTGCTCCATTATTTTTCTGCTCCTTCTTCTGTCCTTTGCTGTTTCTGAAGAGATTGTTCTGCTGCTCCCCTTTTCCTTTCCCCACTGTACAGTACTGGGGTGCTGAGCAGCTGTGAACAGCTGGCTGGAGAACCCAGCTGTTCACACACGCATTTACCACCAGAAGGAGTTGACTGGACTCCCTGGTCCCTTGAGACAGCATGGTCCCTCACTGTATCCACTTTACAGAGATGTTAGATGATTTTTAACACAGTGGAAGCCTTTGTAACACTGACACCAAAAAATACCATCAAGCTCAGCAGACCCAGGTATGTCACAGGTTCTTCTAGAAAGCTGACTAAATGAATGGCCTCTACACTAACACAAAATGCAATTTATACCAAATAGCAGCAGTAGCAAGATGTGACACTGCATCTCTTCTCCCAGCAGAGGACAGAGAGGGAGAGGAGAGAGGAAGCTCTGCATGCCATGTCTTTTCTCATCAGAAACACACAGAACCCCTAAGTGACACCCCTGAAATATTGCTGTACCAGCTAACCATAGCTAAGTTGACTTTTCATAAAGAAACCATTACTATTTAAGGTAGGCTCTATCACAACATTGATTTAATTCTGCAGTGTTTTTGATTTCACAGTGCTCTTGAGCCTATCGGGGTTTTACATTTAGAGGACCTGCATATTGGGATTTTATCATTGGGGCCTATTGATTGGATCCCAGGGAATTATCCACATTTCAGCTCCACTTGCCTAAGGCCATGTACACTAATTCCACTTCCAAATGTCTGTGTCTTGCTTGGCAGCTCAGCCCCTGCACCAGATGATCTCTACCCACTATTCAATTAGAAAACAATCACCCTGTGCTGCACTCATGTGGGACCAACTGCAGTGAAACACTGGCACACACGACCCGCTACTTACGTGAGACGCTTTGCTGGACCGAATGCGCACGGAAAAGGCTCGGAGGAGTTTTCCTGCCAAGCCTTTTAACAGATGATCACGTTCGTTCACGCTGTGAGGGGAGAAAGACAATAAAAACACCAGTGAGGAACCAGGTAATTGCAAGGTAAAAGTCAAACGTATTGGAAGCACTTGGCAGCTTTGACTTTGTCAGTATTTAAGATGGTTGTAGCACAAAACCTGATTTTCTCTTTCTTTAAACTGCACATTACCAAGAGAACTCTCTAATAATGGAAGAGGAGAAGGCTCTGAGGAGACCTTATTGTGGCCTTCCAGTATCTGAAGGGGGCCTACAAGAAAGCTGGTGAGGGATGTTTTAGGATGTCAGGTAGTGATAGGACTAAGGGGAACAGAGCAAAATTAGAAGTGGGTAGATTCAGATTGGATGTTAGGAAGAAGTTCTTCACCCTGAGGGTGGTGAGACACTGGAACAGGTTGCCCGGGGAGGTGGTGGAAGCCCCGTCCTGGGAAGTTTTTAAGGCCAGGTTGGATGTGGCTCTGAGCAACCTGATCTAGTGTAAGGTGTCCCTGCTCACAGCAGAAGTGTTGGAACTAGATGATCCTTGAGGTCCCTTCCAACCCTGACAATTCCATGATTCTGTTTTCTAAGGCCACTTTGTATGAGTTTACATTTAGTTAATCAATCCTTACTATCCTACTAATATCATCATGTGATTTCTGTATGCCCAATATCTGTAAATCATTACAAAACGTATCAGAAGTCTGACATCAAGTGGTATGGAAAAGTAAAAAAGGAGAGCTCTCCTTAGCATAATGCACATAAACCATAGCACCTACAAACTGCCTTAGAGAGGAGGAACAAAGCATTTGGCTTAGCACATGGTAAAAGGCTTCTATCACACCTGCAAACTGGTCTGAAGCAACCAAAGGTGGAACCCATAGTTAATTCTGCCTTCTAAAGAACACTCATTTTCACTTCCCATACTGGAAAGGAAACTCACTATCTAGTTTTTAATTCAAAACCCCTTTGGTTTACACCATGTCCTGTCAAAGGCCTGAAAATTATTACTGAATTTACAGGAAGTGAAAATTAAAAGCTGAGGCAGAAAATACAGAAAATAGGTCTAACATAGGTACACAGATCATTAGATTCTCCACTCTGATTTTTACTAAAAACACAACTCATTTCATCAAGAACTGCATGCCCAGAATTAACAAACAATGCCTGAGATCCTGACCTTTCCAAGCACCTTGTCAGGTGTATGAGTCACACAAAGTTCCATGGACTTTAAAATAATCTAGGTGTCCAAATATAATTACAATGAACCCTCAAATAACTGTTAGGTTATTTTGAGAAAGGTATTAAGTCTACTTTAGTTCAAAGTTCCTCTGTGACTGAGTGAGGGTTTTTTCCCGTCTCACCCTTGCACCTAACACTGAGATGGAGCCAGTGCAGCAGCTCCTTGCAGCGTCTTTATCCCATCTGAACCACATTTACACCGTTTCCATTTCCACAGCCTGCTTGTTCTTTCTCGTGGTCATTCGCCAGCAGTAACTCCACTGGCTGCGCTGCAAACATGGTTACATATCTGAATGCCAACGTTGATACCTATCTTGGATTACATTACAAATTCACCTACACTTGGTATATGGAACAGAAATCCCAGCGAGCACAGCTGCTGCTGTCAACAAGTTTACAACCGTTTTAAACAAACAACTCCCTTTCACTGAAGCAGTTTGTTAACTTCAAACAAGAAAGTAACCAAAGAGTCTCCAAGATGCCTATAATATGTAACCCAGTCATGCAGGCTTACATTCCACTTAATAGTCCATTAGGGTAATATCCAGGCTCACGGGCCTCTGTTCAGTGCATGAGACATCCATAGAAAAAAAAAAAAAAAAAAAAAGGAGGATTCTTCCTATTTTTCCCCTGTGGTCTCTAAACTCAGACACCTGAACTAGAAGTTTTACAGTCTATGGACATCTGCTTAAAAGTCTTTGCAAGCTGCCAAAGTTTCACACACTTGGTCTCTTTTCTTCCTTCATAGTTGGCCTTGATGATCTTAAAGGTCTTTTCCAACCAAAAGGATTCTATGATTTTTTTATACAATTCACTTGGCAACATAGAATCTCACCTGCAATAGACAGGGCAGGTTGTTTTCCCTGCCTGCAGTCAGTACTATTCCTTCAATATAAAAGAGAACTTGATAACAGATTTATAAGCAAAATTATAGTTCCCAACTGGAGCGTCAATCTCAAGAGCTATTGGACCATGAGATCTGCATGTGTTCAGGGAAGAACTTTTAGAATAGACTCATAGAGATTAGTGCTAATCATTGAATCAATAAAGTTGGAAGAGACATCAAAGATCATCAAGTCCAACCTGTCACCACAGAACTCATGACTAAACCATGGCACCAAGTGCCACATCCAATCCCCTCCTGAACACCTCTAGGGTGGCCTATTCCAATGGCTAAGAACTCTGTGAAGAACTTTCTCCCCACCTTGAGCCTAAACTTCCCCTGGCACAGCTTGAGACTCTGTCCTCTTGTTCTGGTGTTGGTTGCCTGGAAGAAGAGACCAACCCCCTCCTGGCTACAACCTCCCTTCAGGTAGTTTTAGACAGCAATAAGGTCTCCCCTGAGCCTCCTCTTCTCCAGGTCAAACAATCCCAGCACCCTCAGTCTCTCCTCACAGAGCCTCTCACTTCCACTAAACCCAGACTTACAGCACAGAAGCTTCTAAGAATCTTTGAAGATCCAACAGGTTAAAAAAACCCCAAACCCAACCTAAAGAAACATAAAGAAACCTCCAACTGCTCAAAACAGGCAGCATAATAGAAAGTATGTACTACGAAGAATCACCAGCTAAAGTGATGGCAAGCATGAAGGAAAATGTGACATTTCTCAAACCATTAGCAGGCTTACAAAGTTGGCAGCCCACAGAATCAATCATTAGCAGTGCACATGCAAACTGTGATGCTCTATTGCGCAGCCTCCCACTGATTTCAGAGAATTGCTGGGTAACTAAATCCACTGACTGGTAAGTGTAGCAAAACACTCCTAATTTATTTTCTCATCTTCTGCAGTTGGAGAACATACAGGGAGAGGTTTTCTGGTTTCAGTAGGAGAACTAGAGGATGGGTTTAGATAGATGGCTTAAAAAGGGAATGATAAACCAATCAAACATATTTGTCCTAAGGGACAATTAAGCAACACCTGCCACAAAGTTCTGACACAGTCTCTTCAATCTTCCTGTTTACCATGCAGCACCAGACAAAGCGCAGAATGGTATCTGCTAGAGGCCAGTAATGGTTAGCTCCTGAGGCTTCTATGTGCAATAGAATAGAATAGACCACGCTGGAAAAGACCTTTGTGATCACTGAGTCCAACCTATCACCCAACATTATCTATTCAACTAAACCATGGCACCAAGCACCCCATCCAGTCTCTTCCTAAACATCTCCAGTGATGATGACTCCACCACTCCACCACCTCCCTGGGCAGCCCATTCCAATGGCCAATCACTCCTTCTGTGAAGAACTTCTTCCTAACAGCCAGCCTAAACCTCCCCTGGTGCAGCTTGAGTCTGTGTCCACATGTTCTGTTGGTGGTTGCCTGGGAGAAGAGACCAACCCCCACCTGGCTACAAACTCCCTTCAGATGGTTATAGAAAGCAATAAGGTCTTCTCTAAGCCTCCTGTTCTCCAGGCTAAGCAGCCCCAGCTCCCTCAGCCTCTCCTCATAGGGCTTGTGCTCCAAACCCCTCCCCAGCTTTGTTGCCCTTCTCTGGACACATTCTAGCAACTCAACATCTTTCCTAAACTGAGGGTCCCAGAACTGGACACAGGACTCAAGGTGCAGCCTAACTAGTGCTGAGTACAGGGGCAGAATGACTTCCCTGCTCCTGCTGGCCACACTCTTCCTGATACAGGCCAGGATGCCATTGGCCTTCTTGGCCACCTGGGCACACTGCAGGCTCATGTTCAGCCTACTATCAACCAGTACCCCCAGGTCCCTCTCTGCCTGGCTGCTCTCCAGCCACACTGTCCCCAGCCTGTAGCACTGCATGGGGTTGTTGTGGCCAATGTATAGAACAATGGTGGAATAAAGTGTGCTTTCATGGGACTTCTGAACAGCAGTGACACATTACAGCTTTAAAAAAGCCAGAGCTAGACTGACTTTGATATTGCTAGCTATAAAACTGAACCCACACCTGACTTTCCTATTTGGAAAGTTACATTGGATTGTATCTATGCAGAGAAATGAAACCTCATAAAAGAATCAGAGCATCTGCGGTTTAAGTACAAGGGATGTTTAAGTAGACCACAAGTCCAGACTAGTTAAGTACTCTAAAATGAACCCTTAATAAAGGTAAATGCAACACAGCTCTTCTGAAATGGATGAGTGATTTTTTTAACAGATATTAGATCTCCCAATACAAGCCCCTGAAAGGAAAGTGAAGGTAAGTGGGCTTCTTAGCTACCACGTTTGTACTGATACCAAGAGTCTCTGCTTTCAGAAAAAGGTTTCTGTCTGCTACCAACAGATAAAGTAAAGGCTTCTCAGTTTCTCTCACTCTTAGAGGCAAATCATGCAAATTATGAGGTCAGACTTGCAGGCACCACATTAGACACTGCTCACAGAAATATTACTTGTAAATCAATCTCAAGTCTTAGCTGTGATTTTAAGTGTTAATTCTGCTTTCCAGTGACTCAGAGCCAGTGCCTAAACCCTGCCATGGAGTCCAAGGACGGCATCTTAAGACGCATTGAGGCAAAAGGATAAGAGATCATATTCTGAATATAGGGTGTAGTTGTGTTCAGATCCAAGATCCCCAAAATGGTGTCAGAATGGAAGAAATCAGAAACACAGAAATGTTTGTGGGAGTCAGTGATCTGGAAAGTGACACTGAAGTACGGTTAAGTTGGTTAGTTAGTGACCTTGGAAGGGGTAAGGGAGTGACACCATCTATCTGTAATTATATAAAGGACAAAGGACACAGACGAAATGCTTTGAACTAAACAAAACAAACAGTACACCAGAACAAAACCCATTAAAAATGCCCCAATTCTGAGGGCTACTATAAAAAAACAACAACATTAAACCCAGACATCACTCAAGTAATCTAAAAAGAGATTCAGTTGCTATCAGTAATGAAGAATACCTTTGGCCAGAAATACCTTTGCAATGGCTTCCTAAGTGGGTCAAGATGATTTGCCTGGATGTCTGCACCAACAACATTAAGTGAATTCATTAAGTGAATGACAAAACAAAAGGTAAACTAAAGGCAACATGTTATTTCCTAACATTATTTTCCATTCCAGGAATAAAATGACTCTTCTGTTTTCATATCTGAATTGCTCTAAGGTGTCAACAGAGAATTTTCATTTTATCTTGCCTGTGTTCTCTTCTCATCCCTCACAAAAGGAAACAGACCTTAAATCTAGGCAACAAACATCTGGCTTTACACATTCAAATGAGTTGCATCAAAACAAACAGAATAATTCAAAGCTGACCACAAGGTCCCACTGGCTCATTTGCTCAAGTAATTAAAAAAAGATGAGCTTCAGCACCAATTAACCTACTGAGTGCTAATTAGCATTAATGAGGATTTGAGATACTTGGTATAGCTTGACCCAGAATGTCCTCCAGAGTCCACTAATTGGCTAGTGGCAAAAGCAGGGCTTATGAAGAAGGGAAGGTTAAAGTGGATGCAGGTGTCTCTTAAAATTAGATCTTCCCTGAGAAAACACACACAGAGCCCAGCTAGAGAAAATTAAATAATCCAAGACCACCCTTCTCTTACAAGTACTGAACCCTTAAGAAATCAGTTTGTGTTTTGTTATGATTTACTAGAGGAGACAGAACACACAGGCACACCAAACAGGCAAAGGCATTTATTTGCCATTGCTTTTAACTTGCTGCCCTCTGCATTATTCTGAATTAAGGCAGATACACACAGATTACATTACTTGGTCTTGCTTCTGCTTTTCCACTTCCTCAAAGGAGGAACTGAGAATAGAATAGAATAAACCAGGTTGGAAGAGACCTTCAAGATCATCGTGTCCAACCTATCATCCCACACCACCTAATCAACTACTGGTGAACCCTTACCAGAGCTGTACAAATAAAATACGTAAGTATGTATCGAAGCTGCTGTCCCTCTGCCTTAAAAACAAAGAACCCATGGCCCAGGCATGGCCCTTCAGTGCAAGATACCCATGGCTAAGCCCAGAGAGAGGGCAAGTAAGGTACATCCATCCACCTGTGGGTAAGCCCACAGAACAAGAAAGCATGCAGTTGCTTTTCCTGACATCTGAGTAGCTATGAATCCTCTTGCCCTACTGCCTGAAGGTGCATTGCCACCATATTTTTTATCCTTTGCTGCTGCTGCAGCAGCATTTACCAACAGACACACATTCTGCAGCTTGGTTTAAAACAGAAAACCCTCCAAAACTTATGATGAAATTGTGCCCTTAACTCCACAGCCTCCCTACTACTCCTACACGTTTTCAAACGGAGCAGCAAACAAATCCTTCTTCAGCCTCCTTTCCACTGTTGTTTAACCTGCTGTTGCCCGAGAAGCCCTGACTGGCCTCTGTATTCCCCTCCTGATCAAAGAAATGTCTTGCAACATGTTGTCCTCACACTGTGAGCAGCAGTGAGGGAGAGGAAAAGAAGTTTTTTTTACAAAATATCCAATGTAGCTAAACACAAGGTAAAGGATCAGGAGGTTTCTGTCCCTGTCAGCCTTAGCTGTAGATTAGATGTTGAGGAGAGAAGAGCATTGATACTCTTTTCTCCCATTTTAAAGTTTAGAATCCAAACATAATACTCATTCCTTCTATGAATTCCAAACAGTAACTTAAATGAAAGTCTGTTGTTTTGTCTATGGTTTAACTTGTTCTCTTTCAGTTTAGACACAAGTGCATTACAAGAATTCACACAACAGAGTTGTTAAGAGTTATGTAGTAGGCAGAGAAATTACAATAAATGCAGAGCTGGCATAAGAAGAAGGTAAAAACAACATTCCTGCAGACCAAGAACTGAAAAGCAAAGCATGTAAATCATCCCAAATGCAAGCGACACTAATGCAGAGGGTTCAGCAAAACTCTATATTCAAACACCCAGGACAATCCAGGGCTGTGGAAGGACTGACTGGCCAAGTAAGCAAATACACCTCCACTGCCTGGGCTTCAGAGACATCCCTGATAGGAATTACCCTCCTACAGAACAGCTAAGTATCAACTGTAGGCTTCTGCTGGTTTTTCTCCCTTGGTCTGTAAAGGGGAGATGTTATTTTTGGTTATCTAGCATTGGATTGCAGGAATGTTTTACTACGAGGTCAGAATAGGAGGTCTTTTCAATTTAAAAGGCAAACAGGCATTACTGATAATGAAGCTGCAGTGTAATCAAAGGAAATCTCTAGAGCATTTCACAAGGAAGTGTCTGAGGCATATAAACAGTAAAACAAAAATCAGCGTTTTCTTTGCAGAGTCAGCGTCTACACACGCTGCTCCTTAATCACTCAGGATTCAGCTGGGAGAAAAAAGACATCCAAATCCATGCTCCTTGTGCATTTTGCTTTAAATATTCCATAAGCCATCAACAAAAACCCAGACCATGGCTAGAAGATCAAAGGGTCACCAGGCACAAACCACAAGGAAATGAAGACAGAAGTGTGCCTGTGCCACTTGCAGGCTGAGATACACAAGAATTTACCTATCAAAGATGCCTCCTGCATCAAAATAGTCAGGCTTTAGGGAGTCCAAGTGCTTGCTGAAGGTTCAGCAACAGCCAGCTCTCCATGGAAGCTGAACACCTTATGCTGTGCCATGGTATAACATCTCCAAGCAACTACCCAAATACTTGTCATAGCCATAGAGAAGCAGCTCTCTTTCTGTAAGGAGGAGGCAACTACTTAAGGAACTTTCCCTTTTTAAGAATTGCATTTGACATTATCCAGTCAAATGTTTGTTAAACAACAAATGCATCTGGATTTGTGGCCCACCGAGACTGACTTGGAACATACTTAAAGCAGGTGGTGAGCTCTCCAGACCTGCAGTGTGCAGGCCTGAACCCAACTCACAGATGCCCAAGTCATTTATCCTGCCTGGATATGAACATATTGAGTGTCACACAACTTCAGCAGCAGCTCTGTGGAAGTCCTTTGTGGTGACTGATGGCTAAACCAGTTTCTGCTCTTATCCATCAGTCAGAGAAGCTGACAGTGCTCCCTATACCATCCCACTTCCCTCAGCTTGTTCATCACACAAACCGAGAGAAGGTTGAGTTCCAACTGAAGAGAGAGAGCAAAGGTGAGCCAATATGGCTGGTAACGAATAGTCTGGCAAACTCTTAAGCTAACCCTGCAGCCACATTGACAGAACTCTGGATCCATAGCCCTCATCAATGCTCTGGAGAAACACTGTTATTACAGCTTGCGATCTGGCCCAGTAGCATGCTACATCACTGAAACAGCAGTCCTCCTTTCCTATTACATCTTAGAAATTCAAATGCAGAACCCCAGCATGAAAAAGAGCCTGCAACCAGCACATAGCAGTAAGCCCCATGTAAGGTGCATGCAAGTCTACCCATATTGCCACATCACCTTGTGCTAGAGTCAAAATCACCCTGCAACAGTAGATGGAGGACAAGGCATGTTGTGAGCTTCAGCCAGCCCTGTGTGCAGCACCCAGACTGTACATAGAGTCCTAGGACCAAATTCTCCACTCTAAGCCCACAAACTCTTCAGGTTGGTCCTTAAAGCTGTATGGCTAAGAGCAGGACAAAGCTTTTCCTGCCAGTGACAAGCAAGGATAATTTACATTTTATTTTGTCATCAAGATGTCCTGAGGCAGAAAAGCCAAATTGATTCCTTTGATTCCACAAATCAGATGGCAAATCCATTCTAGCCTTCATTTTTGAGGCTATTTCCTAAACTTCTTTCCAAAACTACTACTTTGACTAGAAACCCAAGCACCCTTTAAAAAAATCATCTGAAAAAGCAGACACTGCACATCATATGCCTCTCTGAAAAGCAACAATCCTATGAAAGCAATAAAGCAGATCTCTCTCTGCCTTCTATTTCTTCTAAGCACTGCAGATATTAAGCATGTGCTTATGCATTTCATTACACTGGTGGGGGGACACAAATAATTATCAGCTATCCCAAAGCCAGCTTAACACAAAAGCAAAACCCATTTCTGGCTTTGGCTGTTACAAAATGTGGGAACCGACTCAATGTCTGAGAAGCAGAAAAGCTTCTGCTTTTCAGCTATCCTTTTGGTATCAGTGCTGTTTACTTCTTGTCCATAAGTGCCTCACTTTGCACTTAGTCTAGTGGCTGCTTGGTCGTATCCTCTACAGATAAGGTGGCAATACAGCTGCAATTATAACATTCTTTTCCTACTCACTCATTTTTTTCTGAAGTAGTCACCTTGGAGGTTGACGTTTTTCATGCTTGGTCTCTATGTGAAGGTGGCAGGTTTAGGGTTTTGGGTGGTTTGTTTTGTTGTTGCATTTTTTATTTTATCTGAACATTCTGGTTTTACAAAAGTCCACTTGAAGACTTTGAGTAAAGTTAAGAAAAGATTTCTGTGTTCAAAGACTCTAAACTTTTCCTCTCTGTTTCTTTTTTCCTTCCTCATCCTTAGAGGAAAAAAAAGTTGAACAGCTCAAGGCAAAACCTGGTGAACTTTGGAAGTGTCTGGATTTGGTTGATCTGGAAAAAACCAAACTGCTTTTCTCTAACTATTTAAGGATTTCACAATTTTCCACTAAAAATTTGATATCTAGCACAACTTTCTGGGTTTTTTTTTTTTGTCCTTGCCACATGTAACTTAGTACTTCATTCTTTGCCACAGATCAGAGGTGTGAATGCAGGCTGTCCTGCCTCTCTTCTGAGACTGGGTTAGCCAGTGGAGGCTGACTGCTGAAGCCATTAGGCTGGAATAGTTGTTTTGGAACAGTTCTCCTGCTGTGCAGCCTGGAGGGAAGATTTCTTCTTCTCTCCCCTGTGGAGATCCTCAGTGCCCAACCCAGTAACTCGGGATTAGGCACCAGAGAGATCGGCCCCTTAATCAGTTTTAACTTGCATCATCTTATGTCCTGTTCTTTTTAATCCTTGCTTCCAGTTTACAACTTTATTTTGGCCTTTGTGCCGATACTGCACCTCTGTCAACTTCAGCTCTGCTGGCAGATTTGATCACAGCTCTAAATCCTTCTCCAGGTCACCAGGTTTTAACCCTATTTGCGCACTCGATCTCCCTCAAGGTTACATGATAAGCACAGTCAGGATGTCAAATAATTAATTGCACTTGATAAAGGCCTTGTCAGCTCCAACTGGTTTGCGCGGGCAGCTGGGCACTTGGGTCCCCAGTGCCAGTGGGAGCATAACTCACCCCCTCATTCCTTGGGCCAACTTCCAAAATCTTCTCTGTCCTCTGCTCCTTCCCACTTCTGCCCCACAGCCTCCCCACTCTTCAAATCTGAGCGGAATCAAACCCAGCACTTTAAAGAGCCTCCCACACATGGGATAGAAATACTGGAAATTAACAGTACCTATTAAAATGAAATAATACGATGATTCTGTACTGATATGGGACGGGAGGGAGAGAGAAAAGGCTCACTGTAAAACAGAACAAAATGATGCATTTTCTACCTACCATACACGAATGTTTACCATATGGAATCAAAGAATTTAAAAAAAAAAAAAAAAGCCACTGATATAATTTTATGTGCTTTCTGCTAGTAAAAGGAGTCTAATATCTTTTTACTGGGAAAGCTGCAAGGGAAGATCGTAAATACGCCAGTCACTTTGTTGTGTATGCTGGGGGAGAAATCGCAGCTTCGCTTCCCAGAAACCGTGCGAAGAACATCTGGAAAAATTGATAAAAACATGGAAACCTCAAAATCCAAATACAACTCCCCCTCTTCAACCTCATTTTACGCTCAGCTGCACTGGACGGGCCGGATTCATATCACAGTCACGCGTATCCGGAGTAAATACGCTCAAGTCAACAGATTGATGAAACGAGAATTTGGCTCCATATATCCAGTGCTGCTTAACCAGTTGAAAACACAAGACTCGGTTTGTTTCAAGTAAGATTCATTGTACCTGCTGATGTGAAGAGGCCTTACTGGCACGGTCTCCCTATTCAAGTAGATGTAATTTGAAATGCATCAATAAAGAGACAAAGTGCTTTGAAATATAATGAGCCCAAGCCTCCTTCCTCTGGATGTTAATGAAAAAGCTTGCCTTTTCCTTGGGAATTACGCGATCACATCCTCAGCTCATTCATGAGTTTGTCAAGAGAAAAGTGAAGTCTGTTTTACCATTTCTGCTTCTGCTGGCATGAGGCTGAGGGCTCTGCCACTCTTGGCTCTTGCACAACCAAAAGCTTTAGTACAGTTTCCCACGTTCTCCTCTTGCGCCTCCCCAGGGATCTGTGGAGTGGACAAGTCTCCACGGATACCTGCGTCAGCTCGCTGATTACCTGTTGGGTCACACAGCTATTGAAATGAGATAGGTACCTGCCCTCATCTGACAAATAAAACTGAGGCTAAGATAAATAAGACGTCTCGCTCTCAGGGTGAGAGCTGGTCATGCGTGTTTCACTAAAGCAACAGAGTTCAATTTTGTGAGAAGCACTTAAATGAAAGAAAATCTCCACCAGCAGGTCTCCTCGCTGAAGGCAGACAGAGGAGAGACTGTGGGGAACTGGTGTTTTAGGTGCTCCATAAACCAGTGTTTGTTTTATGGAATAGAAATGGAAGAAAGAGGTGGCCAGCTATCATGAGTGGCTGTCTAAAAGCAGCAAGAGTAAAAAGGCATATCAAAAAACGTTGGGCAAAAGCACACTGGAATGCTTCCTTGTCACTTGCAGCTGGACTTCACTAGCTCTGTAGTTGCTTCTCTTCACCTTCGTTAAAGAAAAAACACTGCCTCCCAGATTTTCAAATAATTTGAAGACATTTTCCCAACACTTCAGTGATGCAGGCACTTTTCTGCAATGCCCCAGACAGGCCTTTCAGCTTCTTGTAGAGTATGCAAATCATGAAAGCTACACTGTTTTTCAGTATCAAATAAGCTAATGCTGGTCACTAACTGATTAAAAACAGAACAAGAAACAACCAAAAAACTACTCTCAAAGGGGGCTCTCTGGCAATTCTAAGACAGAGAAACCCTCTGAAACAGGAAATCTACTGTTGTAAAGAGGGTGCTGCACAGCTTTGCTTGCTCTCCATTAGCTGGCCAGTGGAGCAATGAAGTGACATTCCAAAGTAAAGTTTGCGTTGGTCCCTAATCAGGCTTTACTCCACCTGAACTCCTGCTGACTTCAATGAGAAGTTAGATGGAGTGAAAAGTGAATGAGGACTTGAAGATTTGGCCAGTTATGAGCCAAGATTTAGTTGTAAACTTATTTAAAGACACAAAAACCTCTGCAGCTGAACTCAATGCCACTTTTGAATGCAAACCCGTAGAAAAACTGTTTGTTTTCTTTGTGTAAATCTTGCATGTTAACATAATTAGGTCTGCTGGGCAGGTGTCTCCATATGTCCATGTTTGCTTTGGCATGCAAGCTGCCCCTCTCACCTCTCCAAATTCATGTAAATTTAGTGTTAAATCCTGCCTTTTGTTTCATCAGAGTGCCAGGGAGCCCGTCTCCCTTCTCAAGGCTTGCTCACATCACAGCTGGGCTGGAGTCCAGCCTAGCACTACTGGGTGCCAGGCTGGGGAGGGCAAGTGCAGATACACATCCTCCATAAGCAGTCTGGCAACTATGGCATAAGATCTATCATCAGCCCTTTAACTGCACTCTCCCTCCTCTACTTCTTAAGCTATTTCTGGAGTTGTTAGTTTTCCAGACACTCCCCTCACTTCCCCCAACCCCAAACACCCTCCAATGAAATCCCCCGTTCCTAGAATCATCTGATTTTGTAATTATCCCAGCACGCAGAAAAAGAAGGCTTTGAGCTGTCCAGATACATCATGAATGAGAATACAAGCCTTTACAGCTCAAAACAATACAAGTGATACAACCTCCGAGCATCACTCTGACATTATTTACAAGGTTTTTAAGACCCAGCTGTAGTGTTTGGAATGCTGACACTCTCCCCTGTGCAAACCAAACACTCCCTGTGCTACCACTCGCCCTGCTGTTTGCTCCCTGCCCTTAGTAAGGCAAAAACATGCACCTGCTTTTTTAGATCAATACAGCAAATCAATGTTTAGAAACTGTTCAAAGGGGCTGAGATTCACAAAGATGTAATGAGTACTAGTGCAGACTTTATTAACTGGAAAAGCTGTGTCTACCAAGAACGGTGGGCAGGGTGAAGACCTCCTTAGGCTATGTGTATTTAGGTATCAAGTGGATACAGGTCTTGCAGCACTCCTTCCCTGAGTGCAGCGAGGACCCAGGTGCTATACTGCTCCCATTCTACAGAAATTCAACTGAGCCACAGCAAACTGTTGGCATCCTGTTGTGCAAGCCTAGATGCACTCACTGCTCTCCAGGCTTTGTGAATTGTTTTTTGTTAAGCAGATTCATCCTAAACATTCAGATCTTGCACCTCATTTTTTCTCTAAGGTCTAAGCAACGATAAAAGCAATTAGCTCCCTAAGCATCTGTAATTGGGTGTGATTTTTGTTTGTTGTTTGCTTGTGAAAAACATGGAACAAAAATAGTGTCTGCTATGTGGGCCAGGAAAAGAGACTGTGCTGACAGCCAGCTTATCTTCCACAGCTGCCTGAGCAAACCAACATTTAATGGGTATGTGTTCAGGAACACTTCCAACCAAGAGCTTGCAATGTTACTTGGAAGTGGACAGACCTGTGCAGTTTAACCACAGCTCTCCACTTCCTAATGGAAATGAGGAGACTCGGGTTACTTTCCCTTGCTGCATGGTATCACATTGCCAGAAATACCCAAGAGCAATGGGGCTGGGGGCAGGAGGTGAGAGCTGAGCACATGTCTCAATTCATTTCCACCAGCTTCAAGAAAGTTTTTAAAAAACATGAATCAGAAAGACTATAACTGCAGAAAGTTGCCACTCCACCTCTTTCCTGCCCTCTCCTTCCCTTTGGACAAAACCACAATTTTCAGCAGGTGTGAAAGAGCCAGGAGACAGACAAGAGAGATAAAAGACAGAACAATTCTGAAGAGCACTCAGGAAGCCACATCACAAGCACAGCACAGCAGCTCCTAGTAGGCAGAGGCACTCTACCATTATCTAGTTCACAGATGGACCACCCAGAAAATCTGGGAGCAATTAGGAATGAGAACAAACAAATGCATGGAAAGAAGAGGGGAGGGAGAATGGGAAGGAGGACCAGAAGGGATTCCTTACATCATCTCCATGCAAGCGTTTTGAGAATGAAGTGTAGCTATATGGAGGAGGAATGCAGATGAAAGAGTTTGCAGTGAGAACACAATAAAATAAAAGGCTATAAAGACATGCACTGTATGAAGGAGTTACAGCATGGCTATCAAATTTACAGAAAGTCAGGACAGTGTGTAAACAGAGAAGAAACTCATCAAGTTTCTTGTAGAGTATGCAAAGACACAAACAAACAGATCAAATGCTGTCTCTCTCACAATTAACAGTAGGTCAACCTGCCTTGCAACATAGAGATTTATCAGGCAAAAAGTTGAATCACTCTCCACTGTCTGTAGCTGGCACTAAATAGTGGCAGGAAAACATAAATGCTAGAAACCAACACTAATGCAACTTTACACCCTTTGCACAGATGAGAACCACAGCAACAAGCCAACTACCAGAGCCATGTGCCTTCAGACAGTGTTGTTTGCTGGCCTGGATTCCACTTCTCTGGAATCTAAACAGTCTACAAGTCAGCACCTCGCAACACCCAGTTACACCTTTCTTTCCTGGGAGGCTGAACTGATTTTGGTACCAAGTGTTTTGGCTCCAACAGACTTCAAGGTCACTGCTCAGCCCTCTAAAAACAAGGGCCATTTTAAATTAAATACCTGATGTCAGGCATCTTTGTTGGTTTTAATTGTGGCAGAGAGGGTTGCCTTCGTGCTGCACAACTTGCATTCTCTTTTTGAACAATTTGATATGCAATTTGTGGCTCTTGCAAGTAAGCACAGTACATAAACTGTGTTTTGTAGGAACCAAAAGTCACAGCAGAAGAATGACTCAAAGTAAAAAACTAAACATACCAAGTGTTTTGAAATTATCTTAATCATTAATACTGTGTTTACTCTGTCTTGGCTTCTGAGAAACGAACGCTGGTCACCAAGGACATCTTATAAACATGTTGAAGTTCAAACAAGCATTTAAGAAGTTTTTCACTTTATTATAATCTTGGTTCTCACTCCCTGATAATTTTCACTAAAAATAGGGCTTATTAACTCACAAGTTCAGCTGAAAAAAAATCTATCCACTCATCTTAGCAGCAGCTACAATATGGCAATTAGTTTACCTTAGAATAGACATCAAAGGCTCAAAGGATGACCCTGCCCTAGAAGAACAAAATCTTTTAAAAGCCCCATTCCACTCAGCTTGCTAGTTTATAAGGTTTGCTAAAATCCAGTTTAATGATCATGTAGTTTCTTAGCAAGTCATGTGGTGCCATATTGTGAGTTAGTTATAAAACCTTTTGAACCTGGGGAGCTTTTCTGACCAGCTGATGCAGAACCATATTCTGAGATGGTAAATGAAACTGTTGGACGCAAAAGCCTCAGTACGATTTTCTTTGCGTTCATTTAGAAGAGACAAAAGTTCCCACACAACACATACTCACCCCTTACAATGAAAGATTCAATAATAACAATATGTTCAAGTCCATATGGTGTGGCTATAAGAGAGGCATAACTGAGAACCCTTAAAAAACAGGGGCTGCATTGGAAAAAAGCAAAAGCATTTAAACAACAACCACCAAAAACCACAAAGAAAAAAAAAATCCCTTAGGGTGAAACTGGCACACTGGATTAGCCAGTTCTCCTTTTGGAAGGATCTATCTTTCTTTGTCTTTCAAAATTAGTCTGGCTCAGTGGCCAGGTAATAGCACTACATGTTACCAGGCAAGAGACTGAGCGGCAGTTTCCAATACAGCCTCAGAACAATAACGCAAGAGAAATGAAACTGGAAGGGCTGATTTCAGTGAGGGAAGCGACACAGATGAAAAGGAATAACAACAAATAATGAAAGAAAGCTTCCTACCCTATCTTACCCAGATTTGAATAGTGAATGAAAACAGGGAGGGGAGAGCACAAGAAAGATCTGTTTTAAACATTAACGTGAACTTGCCGCACCTCTTCCCATTACTATCACGAAGCATGGCTTTTCCCAGCTCTCTTGTCTTCGTCTCCAGCTCCTGAACTTGCTCCAGCAAAGTTTTATGGTAGGTATGCTTGGCCCTGTTCCACAAGGAAAAGACAAAAAACAAAACAAGAAAGCCATATGAACATTTGTTTTGCTACAAACCCCAAAATTCACCTCTCAGGTTAGAGGCATGAAGCTGACCCTTGAAGGAAATAAGGCACAGTGTATGCATGTCAGTTTAGGTTCACAATACCCGGGAATACATTACTTAAGAAAGAAGAAATCAGAAAGACTTTAAATTCAGCAGAGTTCAGCTGCTTCAACACACCACTCAAAATCTAACCAAGCAGCAAAGCTATGGGCCTATGGAGACCTGACACTGCTGCCGTGGGACTGCTCAGGACCCAGGCATTCAGACAAAAGAGCTGGGTTTCATTGAATATTCATGGCAGTAAAACATGATTCTACTCTGTCTTTTGAGCTATGCGTGGCACTGCTCTGAAAACCTGAGGAGAGTCTTGGATAATAATTGCCATTCAAGCCCCTTTATTTTCATTTATCAGTCTCACATGACTTGGAAAGGCACTTCTCTCCCCACTGAGCTTTCAAAGTGATGGTAACAAGTCTGGCTGTGCCCTGTTTTCTCAGCTTGGGGGATTCAAAGAGTAATCCACGTATCACATGTGCATCCAAAATTTGGAAAGCAACGTCGCCCACCAAGAGACTTACGCCTTTTTTCCCCCCGTGTCACCTTACTGCTCCAGTGCTATTACACCTAAATTAAAAGACAGAACATGTTCCCCTGCCTTGACATTTACAAAGCAGTAATACAAAATGCAGAGCTCTTTCTCCTATGGGCAGTGTTGCTTAAAGTGTCCCACGAGGTAATACTGATTTACATGTGACTACACAATAAGCTTGACTCAAGATGGAGCCAAGTCAGCTATGACACCACTTGCTTCATGGCATTAGAATAATTTTCTTCAACTCTAGAGATGGCAAAAATTTATTTAAAGTTTTATAAAAATCTGACGTGCAGGTACTGTATAATCTTGAAGCAGGGCTGCAAAACAACATCGAATTCCCTCCAGCAGAAGAAGAGTAACTGGTGTGCATGTAATTAAAATATAATGAAGATGCATTTATTTTTAAAAAGCATGATTCCTATTACTCTTTCCACTGGGAATAAGAAACAAGGGCCACAAAGTTTTCCCTGATATTATTTTAAATGACAGTGCCTTGATATTAATACCAGGTTATCCGCTCTTTGTGTCGCTGAATTAGGCCCCAAATGTCTTAAAATAAGGAGCTAAAATGGAAACCACTTTTCAAAACGCATCTGCATTTAAGAGGGAAGAAAAGAGAACAACAAAAGATGAAGCATAGCAAAATCTGGAGGTAAGGAGTATCAGGATGTAGGTAGAAGAGCACCCTGTTAAAACAAACCACCAAATGTCTATGATTTGAAAGGAAACACAAATCAGTAGCAAGGATATTTTAAAACCACAAAATGTTTCAAGAATGTGAGATTACCAATAGCTGCACAGACATTAATTAGATTCAAGTTCTGGTAAGTAGTTAGGCTAATGATTAGCCTGGGCTTCTCCTTGAGGAAGGGAAACTATAGCCATCAAAATGAGAAAGCTTTGAGCTATTAATTCTTATAATCTTTACAGCTGACTTTACTATCACTTTCTAGGCAAAATGCATTGAAACTTTGACCTTGAACTTCTACAATCCTTTATAACCAGTGTTCCCACAGACAAGAACACAGAAGTCTACAAATTATTCCATCTCTCCAAAGGTTCTATGCTTATCTTGCTATAAACAGTAAGAGATGAGACTTGTTTTTCTTTTCCCTTTGAGTGAATATGAATTTAAAATTCAACACAATGGAGCCTGAGCAATAAAATCCAATTGGTGCAGCACAGCACAAGGAAGCATTGCACTGATGTTTCACAATATGAGATCTTGTGTTTGATGTTCAGCTGGAATTTGATACATGGCAAAGTCAAACCCACCTTTCACACACACAGCAGGACACTAAGATCACGCACCACAAGAACAGGCAAAAGGTTATCTTTGTGTTATGGGTGGCCCTTTCCCTTCCAAGCCAGGGAAGTGCATAGCTTCACTTCACTGCTTCAGGAAAATATTTAGGATATTTGGGAGGCCAGAATCTATCAGGGAAAAGCATGGCTACACTCATAAACTTCTCTCAGACATGATGACATCTCTATTCTGCCTCATTACCCTCAACATAATTTTAGGAGCCTTGTGCTCCAGGGACTGCAATTGTGTGCAAGGATGAGAAGAGCAACTCATACCTCTCTCTCATTTACATTGTGGAGCTGGCAAGTGCAACACGCTTCTCCCTTCATGGCAAGAAAAGTACATTAAGCTTTTGGTAATAGTTGGAAGGCTCAAGAAATTTTTCACTGTAACACTAACTATTTAAGACACCAACTATTAATAAATTCCTGCGCTCTTGCCTTATTTTCCTGGAATGCATTCTGTGCTTTTATGATTCTCACATAGCTTTGTGGCTCAGCTATTTTGAGACCTCCTAGCACCGGTGACACATGCCAAGTGTGAGGAAGCACTCACCTTATAAAGCTCAGTTTGCTTCCATGGTAGGACAACTGGGACTTTTACAAGGCAAAAAACAAATTCAAACCAAGCCACTGGATTCTGGGTAGTGGACCAAAGTTAACAATGTAGTATTGCAGCCAAGTATTAATAAGACTCCTTCTCATTTTGAAGAGTTTTCCACATTTCCCTGATTCACTTTAAATGGGGGGGGGGGGGGTAAAGGTAAATAAAGCCTGGATCTGCAAAGAACATGAAATAAGAGGTGCACTGACAACCATAGCCTGCATAACAAAAGGGACATGTAAATGTAGCTCTTTCTTCCAACATCAAATGTTTTGATAGTGGATGCAGCACAACACTTTGAAAACAAATATTTGCATGGGTTTGAAACACTTTCCAATCCTTTTTATTCTTCTTCCAGACAAAAGCTATGTACTGTTTTTATGGTTTCCCAGCAGTATTTTGTACTGAAATTAGGCATTCACCTCCTGGGTCACATGGAAGCTCATTCTGTGGACATATGCTTTATGTCCAAAAGAAACTGAAAGGGATAAATTCCATGATCATGAGAAGTCAGAGCTGTTGGAATTTTATGGCCAAAAGCAGATTCTGCTGATTTACAGACAGCACTGTGGTGTAACTACTGCTGTGTAAATCTGCCTGCTGATTTCCAGAGGCCTTGGGCTCAAGTTTTGGATGGCAAGCTTCTTGGAAAGGAAACAGACCTTTACTCCTTCCACATGGCAGTGCCAATAGCTGTGTCATTTCGTTTATCCCAGTTAAAATGTTAATGGTGTTAATTTCTCAGTGATGGGTTGAAAAAAAAAAAAAAGTCCTGCTCAGAGAAGGTTTTTTTCACTTCACGTTGATAGGAATGTCCCATTTAAAATCTGCTGGGAAAATGTCCAGTCTATCAATCATATATGTTTGTCTTGAGAGCTTCACAATCGCTGTACATTCTTGGTCTGAACCACTGAAAGGATTATGTTGCTGAGACTTCTCAAAGAAATAGTGAAGGCTGAGTCAGCAACAGATTCAAATGAGTAATAGCTGAGGATGACCCTGTCTTGGTCTGGTCTGTTTTACAGTTCTTGAGTCATTTTTGCCAAGAACTGATAGGAACAGAAGATAGCTTCAGGACATTCACTTATCATGAAAACATTTAAAGTATTAAAGCATAATCATGGATGCCTAAATATGTATTTGATCCCTGATGCTGCAGACAGCTGAGCTCCTCTTTAGCTTTAATCACAAAAGCAGTCCCACCGACTTCTAAGCAGGTAATTCTAAATAATGCCTGACACAGGAGCAGGGCTCATTATGCTAAATGAATTTGAAGAGTTTTCTTTGGAGCTTTAGGAAGCAAGTCACACACTAAGTACTTGAATTTTAAACATTTTGGCCTCACCTTTACAATTAAAAAAAATATAAAAAAATCGCTGTTGTTAAAGTAACAAAACCCCCTCTAGCATATTAAACTATTGATCATGGTTTGGCCTGAAACAGAAATTGTACATGATGGACAGGTTACACTGGGTTGGAGAGGACTGTCAAAGGTCATCTTGTTCAACCCCCTTGCAGTGAGCACTGACACCTCTAACTAAAATCACACTACCCTGCCCCTGTACTCAGCACTAGTTAGGCCACACCTTGAGTACTGTGTCCAGTTCTGGGACCCTCAGTTTAGGAAAGATGTTGAGTTGCTAGAATGTGTCCAGAGAAGGGCAACAAAGCTGGGGAGGGGTTTGGAGCACAAGCCCTATGAGGAGAGATGGAGGGAGCTGAAGTTGCTTAGCCTGGAGAAAAGGAGGCTCAGAGGAGTCGCTATTGCTGTCTACAACTACCTGAAGGGAGGTTTTAGCCAGGTGGGGGTTGGTCTCTTCTCCCAGGCAACCACCAACAGAACAAGAGGACACAGTCTCAAGCTGCACCAGGGGAGGTTTAGGCTGGCTGTTAGGAAGAAGTTCTTCACAGAAAGAGTAATTGGCCATTGGAATGGGCTGCCCGAGGAGGTGGTGGAGTCACCATCACTGGAGATGTTTAGGAAGAGACTGGATGGGGTGCTTGGTGCCATGGTTTAGTTGAATAGATAATGTTGGGTGATAGGTTGGACTCAGTGATCTCAAAGGTCTTTTCCAACCTGGTTAATTCTATTCTATTCTACCCAGTGCCACATCGAGTCTGATCTTGAGTATCTCCAGGGACGGGGCCTCAACAACATCCCTAGGCAAATAATTACAATACTTAGCTTTAATTTTACCAGTGTAGCTTGTGAAAATTAAGCCAAAAAAAAGAAAACAGCAAAACATTTGATTACTTCTTACTGATTAGTAAATTTGCCTACTGGTTTAGATTAGCTGTGCTACTAGCTCTGTAGGAAGAAGACAAGATTTTCAGATACGTGCATATGATCTAACCTATTCTTTTATGCCAGTGTTTGAAGTGTGCCTATGTGCAGGAAACCTCCTGCCTTTTTCAGCATTTTCTGTATTTCTCTGTAAATATCAGTGAACTTGTAGCGTTACGTTTACGTTTGGACTTCATGATCTTGAGAGGTCTTTTCCAAGCTAAATGATTCAACAAATCCAAGTGCCGGGTGCTGCACTTTGGCCACAGCAACCCCATGCAGAGCTACAGGCTGGGGTCAGAGTGGCTGGAGAGCTGCCAAACAGAGAGGGACCTGGGGGTGCTGATTGACAGCCACCTAAACATGAGCCAGCAGTGTGCCCGGGTGGCCAAGAAAGCCAATAGCATCCTGGCCTGCATTAGGAATAGTGTGGCCAGCAGGAGCAGGGAAGTCATTGTGCCCCTGTACTCTGCATTGGTTAGGTCACACCTTGAGTCCTGTGTCCAGTTCTGGGCCCCTCAGTTTAGGAAGGCCATCGAGACACTTGAACATGTCCAGAGAAGGGCAACAAGGCTGGTGAGAGGCCTTGAGCACAAGCCCTATGAGGAGAGGCTAAAGGAGCTGGGATTGTTTAGCCTGGAGAAGAGGAGGCTCAGGGGTGACCTCATTGCTCTCTACAACTACCTGAAAGGTGGTTGTAGCCAGGAAGGGGTTGGTCTCTTCTCTCTAGCAACCAGCACCAGAACAAGAGGACACAGTCTCAAGCTGCACCAAGGGAAGTTTAGGCTTGAGGGTGAGGAGGAAGTTCTTCCCTGAGAGAGTTGTTAGCCATTGGAATGTGCTGCCCAGGGAGGTGGTGGAGTCACCATCCCTGGAGGTATTCAAGAGGGGATTGGACGTGGCACTTGGTGCCATGGTCTAGTCATGAGGTCTGTGGTGACAGGTTGGACTCAATCTTTGAGGTCTCTTCCAACCTTGGTTATACTGTGATACTGTGATTCTACAATTCTAAGAAGCTTCTTGGCTGACTGGCAGGTCATTCCTGGAAAAAAATGTGTGTTACAATGCTTTCACTTCAAGCCTTTGTGACAAGCTAACTTATCTTCCTTCTTTACTCCAGCCAGAATCTGCCTTTTTACCCACAGTTGGAATGCCTTGGATCCTCCTTGCACACAGTTACTACATAGCCATGTGATAAACCTTCTTGGCTTGTAACACAGCTTTCCAAGGGAAAGGACATGCTTTGGTGCTTAAGGCATTAAAAGCAAGCTGAACAAACCACCAGAAATTCTAAACGAAAATAATACTTCTGCATTTCAAATTGCAATGGTAGAGAATTTACATTGCTTCTCTTTAAATCAAAGCTCTTGAAATTGCTTTCCTTCTGCAATGCTTTGAAATCACAGTTTTGAGAGAAGGGAATTACATGAGCTTGTATTTCACAAGCATTGTTCCTACTCTCTAGGCAGGGAAGGAATCATTAAGATTTTACTCTAGCCACAGAGAGCAGAACACTGCTCTTCTCTCAGTTAAATCTTGTCAGACCCACTGTTGAAGAAAAATCTAAAGAGCAGCTGACAAAGAACTTGGAGCTTTCTCGGCATGAATTCATAGTGCCACATTTTTACTTTCTACCCAACCTTAGTCAAATTGAATTAATTATTTGCTCCTTTTTAGCAACAGGAAATCTCTGATGCCCTATTTAAACCTGCATTTAACTAACAGGTAGACAACATAATCATAAGATGGCATGCCTTCCTTACTCAGACAAAGCTGCCCCCTTCAAATTCAGGACTAACTTCATTATCTCACATTGCTGGTTGCATTGAAAAGTGAGAAATCACTCCCATTTCACTTGGCTCAGAGGTATTCCAAAGGAGTACCATCATGGTGCTCTTACTGAAAGGCTTTGTAGTTCTTTACATAGCAACACTGGTGTGGACAGTCTGTGCATAGACAATAATTCAGGTAATACTGAGGACTGATTTGGGACTTACGCTGTCCATGCCACGTCTTTCAGAAGGCACGCAGTAGGCACAAGGAACAAACCAAACCAGAAGTATCCACATCTTAACACCATTCCAGCCTGTAAAGGAAAAAAACAAATAAATAATGAATATTTTCAAGTAAATTACAAGGAAAAGGTAGAGTGATGGCATCAAACAGGCACAATACCTGTGATCTGGATGAGGTTGCAGTTTCATGGTGGGGGGAGATCTCAACTCTTAACAGAAATTATGCCTATAATTTGCAAACAGCAACGGCATTTCTCATTGCAATCATTCCCTATGCTCTCAAAGTCCTGAGAGATCTAGAAAATACCTCCAAACTCAAACATTTTGACCAGACTTCTACTAATATTATCTGTGGATCCAAGCAGCCAAATTTTCACTCATGAAGAAGACTACTGTATTTAGCTTGCACTTTTGACTCTTTTGTGCCCTTTGTTTTTTCTATCCAGTGTTCTAGATCTCTGAGCAGCATCAAACTGGCATTAAAAAAACCTCAAGACATTTCTCACTAAATGCTTCAGATGTGTTCCACATGGCTTTTGTGGATGTTGGGGGGTTTTAATTATTTTTCTTTTTTTGTGTGTGTGTTTTGGGGGTTTGTTGTTGTTTTACAAAGAGCAATAAATTTAAACTAGCGTTTTTCTCACTGTTATAATACGTGATAAAGCTTGACAGGATTTGAGAAGGAAGATACCTGGAACCACTGCAAGTCCCAGCATAGGCACATAGTTATGGGCCAAAGCTGAAAAAATAGCACTACTTATAGAAATGTTATTTTAGGCCAACAGAAACTTTCACAGATAGGTTAATGGTGAACAAAGCCTGGGTTTCCTTGAAGTGACTTCACCACCTCTTGCGTGCACACATGCACTTCCTGCAAAGCATTTTACCGACAAAGATAAACTGCAGAACATGGAACCAAACAAAATGTCTACTAGCCTTTGAAATACACTGTGAGAAGACAAAAAAGCTGTAATTACACTCTAAGGCAAATGTGGTTGACCGCAACAGGAAGAACTTCCACCACTCACTACAGCAAAGCTTTGAAACTCAGAAAAGCCATCACACTGCATTGACAGGATGTCCACCAGTAGCACCCAACATCTCCTCCAGGTGTTGATCTGTTTAAGGTTGCCCAGCTCAAAACGTCAGTCAGATTTAGCAGCAACTTGCCCTTGGACTGCCAAGTACTGAGTACTTTTAAAAGAGAATTTCACTCCTGAATGTTAAATCCTCCATGCTGTTGCTGGACTGGCAGATCAGGGCTAAATCTTGTAGCAAATGAAAGAGCAAGCTAGACTGTTCTAAAACATTTATGGACGCTTTGCCACCCACACAGACAGCAAGCACATTCCAGTACCATAATCAGCTCTCAGTTATTCCAGAGCCCTCATGCCTCCATTGGCATGAGGATGCCAGAAGCATATGGGAAGTATTGATCTGTGCTTATTTAAGGAAAAGGATGTGCAAGAATGATAGGGAAGTCACAACTTTGCTAAAGAGCTGAACTGTGTAACTAATGGCACAACACAATGAGGTGTATCCTCAAGCTTTGTTTTCCTCTGGCTGCAACCCTGCAGGTGCTAGCAATATAACCATTTCCACTTCCCATCTTTCCATTGCCTGTGTTAATATAGGCTTAAAAAGGGCTACAGTATTTTATAGGCATTTTCTGCTATTTTTGTTTCAAATATTTCACGTTCCACTTTCTGCTCTTCTAGCTGAAAGTAACTTGACACTTTCAAAGTGTAGAAAAATCTGAGTAAGTGTTCATAGAAGTTTAAATGCTATCATGGTTATTATAAATGTTGACATCTCATGTTAAGCTTAACACCAAAAACAACTTCAGGAGCCAAATACATTTTGCCTGCAATTATACATTTCACTCAAGTACTATTCTGTCCAAAACCTGCACCATAACAGGAAATCTATTCATCTCATTTGAATCCTGACAGATACTCACTGGACTACCAGCAAGCTTTTTTCCACACAACCCTCTCCAAGATTTTACTCCACTCCTGAGCTCCTGTAGAAGGTTTCTTCCCTGCTCATCTTTAGTTTCCTGTTGGAGTGATATGACTGCTCTGCTGCATGACAGTGAAATGGCTTGTCTTGCATGCACAGCTCTGCCTGTAACTCCTTTCCAACAGGGTTACACCATCGGTTGAAATGATGGGAGCTTCTCAACTGAGGACTCACTGGAAACCACCTAACATGTTCTGAGGACATCCAGTGACAGCATTTTTAGGACATTCTCCAACTTACGGAATAGAGGCTGAGTTATGAACAGAAGCCATAGTAAAACCACCTATATATAAAAAAAAGCCATCCTTAGGCTTCACAGCTGTTCTCCATTCCAACTGTTCAGCTGTGAACACAGCAGTGAACACAACAGCACAACACATCTTCAGTGGAACACAGCACTTCCATACACAGTCCCAGTGAATAACAATCTTCAGCTATCAGCTATCTTCCCCAAATAAGAAAAGTAGAGCTACTAAACAGAAATCAGCACCATATTTATTTTCTTTTTATGAAGGTCACAGGAAGGCAAAGTAGAAAGCTTTAAAAAGTTATTCAAAATTTGACCAGCTCTGTCTTCACACAGGCTCCATGATACACAGCTAAGTAATAGTCTGTCTACTGATGTAAACATTAGTGACTAGTACATCCAAAGCTAACTACCAGGAACCATTAATCCCATGACACCCCAAAAACACTTCAGACTATGCAACTCCTCCTGTTGAAGATAGCGCAGCTTGAACTGCTGCCATCACCAGGCTGCCTTCCAAGCACTGATGAGGTTGCAACAGTAAAATTGCTTCTTTTAAAGGAGGGATAAATATTTATCACAAAGAAAGATTAGAAACAAGGAAATAAAGAAAAAAAAACTTGCTTTAGGTATTTCACAACTAAGGAATGAACACTTTAGGTCCTAATACCTTTTATCTTTGGTAAACTGATTTTGTAAGGGTGGGTACTTATTTTGTTTCTTTTAGTAATAATAAGAGAAGTGATTGACCTAAGCAGTCACAGTGACTAGGAAGACCTGCTCTGTACTGTTGTTCTAAGAAGCACAGGTCGGTGACATGGACAGTGGCATTGAGTGCACCCTCAGCAAGGTTGCTGATGACACCAAGCTCTGTGGTGCAGCAGACACGCTGGAGAGAAGGGATGCCATCCAGAGGGACCTAGACAGGCTGGAGAGGTGGGCACAAGCCAACCTCATGAGGTTCAACAAGACCAAGTGCAAGGTCCTGCATCTGGGTCGAGGCAAACCCAGGCACAAATACAGGCCAAGCAGTGACTGGCTGGAGAGCAGCCCTGAGGAGAGAGACTTGGGGGTGCTGGTGGACAAGAAGCTCAACATGAGTTCTCAATGTGCACTTGCAGCCCAGAAAGCCAGTCAGATCCTGCATCAAAGGAAGTGTGGCCAGCAGGTCAAGGGAGGTGATTCTCCCCTGTGACCGTTTTAGGCTGTGCCTTTAAGAAAGGGACAGTTGATGGAACACTCGGGCTGAATGTTTTGAAAAACAAGATATTCTAAACTAATTTCATTGGTAGATTGGTAGAATGCAACCTTAAGTTTCAGTTCAGTTAGTTCTGTCAGTTCAGTCTGTTCTTCTCTGTTCCTGTGGGTCTGTCTGTTTTCTCTCTCTCTGAAGCAACAGCTGCTGGACGGAGTGGACCTTGAATTAACAAAGCTAACCAGATAAGAAAACTAATTCTTGCACACGCTTTGAACTAACAGAATTTTCTCCTTAATTGCCTTTCTTTCTCTCTCTAACCCTTTTTAAGAAAAAAGGGAGGTAGGGAGGGAGAGGGGGGGGGTACAGGGGGGAATCCCCCTGGCTGAAGGAGGGAAAAAGGTCTTCCGTATTACATTCATTGCTGTATATTTCTGTATATATTGTAAATACTGTGTATTTGTGTACATATTCATTGCATTCCATTTATGCTTGTAAATATAGCTTATTTCATCTGCTTCTCCGACTGAGTTAGCTGTGGTTTCTTTGTGTGTGTGGGGAGAACTTTCTCTCACCCTGCCACATCCCCCTCTACTCAGCTCTGGTGAGACCCCACCTGGAGTACTGCCTCCAGTTCTGGAGCCCCTATTACAAGAGGGAGATGGAGGTGCTGGAACGTGTCCAGAGAAGGGCCATGAGGATGATCAGAGGGCTGGAGCACCTCTCCTATGAGGACAGACTGAAGGAGTTGGGGCTGTGCAGTCTGGAGAAAAGAAGGCTCTGAGGTGACCTAATTGTGGCCTTCCAGTATCTGAAGGGGGCCTACAAAAAGGCTGGGGAGGGACTTAGGATATCAGGTAGTGATAGGACTAGGGGGAATGGAATGAAGCTGGGGGTGGGGAGATTCAGATTGGACGTGAGGAAGAAGTTCTTTACCGTGAGAGAGGTGATGCCCTGGAATGGGTTGTCCAGGGAGGTGGTTGAGGCCCCGTCCCTGGAGGTGTTTAAGACCAGGCTGGATGAGGCTCTGGCCGACCTGATCTAGTGTGAGGTGTCCCTGCCCATGGCAGGGGGGTTGAAACTAGATGGTCCTTGTGGTCCCTTCCAACCCTGACTGATTCTATGATTCTAGGTTAAGAGATCTTTTGTTTTGTTTGGGTTTTTTTGTTTGTTCTAAATCAAGGACATTCTCTACACAAGTGTATCAAATAGGTTACAGATAACAATAATAATAAAAATAATCTGGAATGGAATACACTTCAAACTCTTCTCTCCATTTTACTAGTCTTTCTTCGTATGCAAATAAGCAAAATTCATAATGTTATTGTTCCACCAACAGGTGGTGCCACTATTTTCAACAACTTCCAAGGAGAACAACAAGGCCAGAAGTGCCCAAGGGTGGGAAGTCACATATCCAGACAGTTCTGGTACTCCTAATGCAGCATGGTTAGTTAACATCTAGGAACCAGTAAATTCAGAAAAACCAAACAAGGGTCTCATTCACCTTCTATCATCCAATATAAGCAGACAAATTAAATGCCTATTTTGAATAATAAAAGCTTTTTTATTACTTCATTTCCTCATAGATCCATGCATCCTAACACAGATAAAAAATGGACAGCAAAAGCATAAAATCATAAAGGAAACAGTTGGCTTTACATGCACAGCGCAACAAAATTTATTGCTAGAACTATGCCTGGATCCTGATCATAACTCTCTTCATGAGCAATGGATAAGCACTCAAGATACCCAAATATGATTTCATATTCATACAATTTCAGCTTCATACACTAGGGATCTAAGTGCAATCTGCAGTCAAGTGATCACTTTGGTCCCACCAGTCAAACATGGATGATAGCATGGTGCTGCCTTTCACAGCACTTATGAAAGGAGGAGAGAGGGGTAAGATGGCTGCATGATTATTGTGAGGGATTCATATATGGTAACAGCACAACAATTGTTCATTGCTATCACTATTGTTCTGCATATTCAGCTGACATGAGATGTGGTTGGAGCTGCAAGTGCCACAGGAAGAGTTTTGGCCCAGCTGCTCCATCGGCATTGCCTCAATAACCAAAGCAGAAAGAACTGCAACACCAGCAGGCAGTTAACTCCATCTTACAGTAATCAACTGAGGCAGACATCTTTGTCAATACCTCTCCATCAGTTATAGACCAGTGGCTTGGTATGAGCACATCATGTACAAGGGGCTGAAGCAATGGGTTTCTCCCACTTTATAAACCAGCATTTGTTCGATTTCTATTAGCATATGTGGAATAATCAGTAACTACTTCCTCTGCTGTTATGTTGCACAAATACACAAATTCTATTACAAATATTGTATTGTATGAGATGTTTAAGTGTTACAATATCAGGCCTACCTTAAAGACCAAATATATTAAAACCCAAGGGGAGAAAGATGACAAGGTTTGCTCAATGGTCATACAAATCAATTGCAGAGCTGGGCAGACTGCCCAAGTCCCTCAATTAAATCATACTACACCAAGACTGAGACCACTGAAGCCTGAGTATTAAATATAATCAATATCCAAGAATGCAGCCTCAAGGATTTTCCCTGTGCACATTGGAACATAATCTATCCTCAACATGAGTCGGTGCTTAAGAACGTCTTTCCCCCCTAGTATAACTGTAGCCAGCTCCAGGCTGGACAGATTTACTAGATTCAGGGCTGACAGGTGTGATCAACAGATTTACCAGTTCTCTCTTCAACAAGCATTTTAGCTGGAAATGTGCCTGAAGAATAACCCCTTTGGGTTAGTGGCAAAGTGTTAAAAAACAAGGCAAAAGAATCTGATTTCCCCTTTTGCTTACACCACTGGGAGTCAGGAGTACCTCAGATGAAATCTGCCAAGCTCTGCCACTAAAAGGCTGGTTGGATATTTCCATGTCTGAAATAAAGATGTGCAATATTTTCCATAATGTAAGAGCTTTCATTCTGAAATTGCTCCGATGAAAACAATTACTTCACTGGCTGGCTGGATTTAACACAATGACACACTGGTCCAGTCTCAAGCCTATTTCCTCCCTGTCCCAGTATCCACTCATACAGCTGTATCCCACTTGAGAGCAGTAAAAGGAGGGGGAAGTCAGATACTGTACCCAGATATTTGACCCCTTTCCTGAATTTTGCCAGTCATACTTAAAACCATATGGAAGTCTAGAAGAAGAAATCTATCCCTTGTACAGCTTCCACAACACAGTTATCAAGCTTATTGCTGATTTTAATGTAATATCTGTATATAAATGTAGGGAAGAATGACAGAAGCGGTACTTGGAGCAAAAGAATGTGGATACTGTGTTGACATACTAAGGTAAATATTCATCATTCCTGCAGTCAAGCACAAGATATTTTGAGATACAGGTCTCAGGCAAGAAGCTTTTAGTTGAAGAAGATGCTAGTTGCAATGGTTAAAGCAAGCATGAAGGCACAAACTAAAGTACATAAACCTCCAAAAAAAGACATTGGCAACTCCCGAAAGAGAAACCACTTGAAGCTCTTTCGTGATCAGGAAATTACAGGAACTAGCAATACAAAGCTACAAACCCCAAAATGAGTATTTTCAAGGGAGGAGAAAAAGTAAACCAAGCAACCTCACACACACTGCCACTATTTTTGAGCAAATAGTTGGAGCTGTAACTCCACAGGAACACCAAAATCCTCAGCTCTTCTACTCCCTTTTGTTTTCTTATTAGGAACGATTTTTTTCCATAACGGAGAAATACAGCAACGTACCAAATCATTTTTATTCTATTTCTTAATGAAATTTACAGAAATTAATATTTGATACACACATTAATATATCATTGGCTAAATGTGTCCCAAAGGGTGTTAATAGGATGTATTTTGCGTTAACTAAAAATATATTCTACGTATGCAGCCTTGCCTGAGAAAAAAAACTACAATATCTCATATTACTAATTAGTATACACCACTACCAATTAAACAGGGAGCTTGTCCATGTTACCCTCCATTATTACTCTGATAAGAGAGAATTAAGAAAGTTAATCAGATGGTTTTAAAATTTGATTTTATGGTTCACTGGCAGTGTAAACTCTGAAGCAGTTCCGTGCAGCCTGTAATTTCTTTTTCATTACTGATTACATTAAGTTCAACAACAAAAAAATGTAAATGAAATGTTTCTTTAAAGTTATTTGAAGAAGATAGTTGGTTAAAAATCAGCAGCAAAATTATGCTCCACCTAAATGGTTATAAGTGGATTCCTGACATTTTATTAGATGGCACAGACCTCATTAACCAGAGCACTTTCTCCTTGAAGTGGATGAACTACCTCAGTAAATCTTTAGGTAAATGGCACCAGGCACTTGCTATTCTTCCTGGTTATGAACATCTGAAAAAATATCATTCTGTATTAGTCTGAGCTCCCACACCACAAATCAAAATTACTGAATCTAAGTAATTCCTTCCTTTACACGCTTTCTCGTGAACCATGAGCACCTTGGAAAAAACCCTGATACAGAGGACACTGCTGACAGCATCCAAGATGCTGACTCACTTGAGTCAGGTTTGATATTGTTCTGAATCATACCATACTTTGAGTTTCCTGAGAAATCTTCAATTAGCTGGTTGTGCAACACAATATAATCTTTTATATTTCACTTTATGACAAACACACACTTGAGGAAGTGCAAGAGCAAGTGTATAGGTAAGCTACCTGCCACAGTGCTGTGACTTCACTAAGCCCAAGTAAAACCTGTATGAAAGTGTGCTTCCTATCATGAAAGCAAAGTTGCTCCTATGGACCACTTTCTACAATTTGTGCAGTTTTTCTCTCCTTTCCCTCAAATTAAACCAACATAGGCATGAACAGAAAGAATAAAGCAAATTTGAAACAGTAACTCTGATAAATGAAGCTGCTAGTGAAACAGTTTATCTTGCTCACCATTTCATGCCCTTCAGTGTAAATTTCTATTCCACATATATAAAGAAATCTGTACTTCACATTGTTTCTCCTTTTGAAGTCATGTTCAGCATGCAACCCCTCTTGTTTGGTGCCTGTAACTTTCCCTGTGCAGGTTTTAATATTGAACCACTCTGGGTAGTAGCTGCTCTTATTTAATAACTCTGTTTTTATCATGAAAGCTGCAGTGAGAGGAAATTAAATTTTCTAGAACCCACCTTTGAATTACATTTAAACTCCAAGGGAGTAGTTACATTTAGCTGAAGCTGTTCCTTGCAAGTAAAGATATGATATTTGTACAACATGCAAATCTTACACCTACAGCAAGTCAGAACCTTTGAATTTCCTGACTTAGTGTGCCAAAATTTTTCCAACAGAATTAATCAGGTTGGAAAAGACCTTTGAGATCATCTAGTCCAACCTATTACCTCACACCATCTAATCAACTAAACCATGGCACTAAGTGCCACATCTAGTCTCTTTGTAAACACCTCCAGGGACAGTGACTCCACCACCTCCATGGGCAGCACATTCCAATGGCCAATCACTCTTTCTATGAAGAACTTCTTCCCAACCTCCAGCCTAAACCTCCCCTGGTGCAGCTTGAGATTGTGTCCTCTTGTTCTGTTACAGGTTGTCAGGGAGAAGAGACCATCCCCCACCTGACTACAACCTCCCTTCAGGTTGTTGTAGAGAGCAATAAGGTCTTCCCTGAGCCTCCTCTTCCTCAGGCTAAACAACCCCAGCTCCCTCACCCTCTCCTCATAGGGCTTGTGCTCGAGACCTCTCACCAAACTTGTTGCCTTTTTCTCTGGACACATTCAAGTGTCTCAATGTCCTTCTTAAACTGAGGGGTCCAGAACAGGACACAGGACTCAAGGTGTGGCCTGATCGGTGCTGCGTACAGGGTCCGAATGACTTCCCTGCTCCTGCTGCCCACACTATTTCTGATACAGGCCAGAATGCCATTGGCCTTTTTGGGCACCTGGGCACACTGCTGGCTCATGTTCATCTGTCTGTCAACCAGTATCCAATAGATCTAATAGAATAGTACAATAGAATAGACCAGGTTGGAAGAGACCTTCAAGATCATCGCGTCCAACCCATCAACCAATCCAACCCACCTAAACAACTAGACCACGGTACCAAGCACCCCATCAAGTCTCTTCCTGAACACCTCCAATGATGGTGACTCCACCACGTCCATGGGTGTGTCAACTGTGCTACTGCAACAGCACCGTCTTCCCTGCATGAAACACACTTGTGGAAAGATACTCACCCCTTTCTAATACTGGCAAAGCAGCATCCTTGAGTAAAAAGGTGCTCTACCAAGAGCAAGAAGGATATTTCAAACAAACAAACAAACAAACCAACCAACCAGCTTTTTTATATTGGTATCAAGGAACACTTGCTCCATTTCACTAACTTTTGATTTTTTTAATCATCTTTGAAGTCCATATTTATTCCTTCTCTTTTTGTCTTGCCGCTGAGTGTATCTTCGTGCTAAATATTTGTATTTATAGACCATCTCAAGAAAGTGGATTAAAAAAGAAAACATAAACCACGTTAAAGAGGCTACACTATTAAATATTTCAGCTAAGTATAGTCAGGCATCTATCCACACACCTGAGCCATTTTGTCTTCTGATGGTAGCTGCTGATCAAAATAAATTCTACAGCACACACAAAGATTTGGAACAGCCAGTGGCAAGACTTTCATTGATATGGTTTCAAATTAGATTCTGCACATTGTCTCCACATCTGGTAAATAAGTCGACTTCAGCAAGACTGCTCTTTTGAGAGTCTTGATCTAGCAATTTAGATGGAGCATGAAGACACCTACCCTTGCAGGTAGCTTGTCAGAAAGGACTGTGACTCTAAATGTGGTTTGCTTCTTGCAGTGATCTACAGCACTGCAACCCACAAACAGCAAGCACTGTGGGTTGCAATATTTTGCTTTTAACTTAATTCTTGATAGGATTTTAAATTAAGTTTATCCATGTAATACTACTCCCTGCTTTACATCTTGAAGATTCCGTAGCAGCTCAAGAATTCCAGGAAATGCTTGATAGCCACATAGCATGAATTAAATCTAGTAACTGCGAGGTTCACATAAGCAGATTATTTCCAGTTTTTCAAAATGGGGTATAGAGGCTTATAAATCAATGAGCAGGCTGAAATCTTAGTCAGTAGCAGCTGAAACTACAGCAGTTCCATAGACAGGTTCTGCATTCTGAAAATCTATGTACTGTAAACTAAACTTTATAGATCTTCATCTGTTCTTAATCTATTATAGTAATGGTTGACTTGCATTAGGTAAGTCATTGCTTCCCTGCACTATATTCCTCCAAGAAGAGCAGTTTACTGTGTCACTACATATTCACCTTGAATTTCATCTTTCACTCCATTGGTTATGTTCTTAAAACATACTCTGAATGCAATTAGCCCCAAGTTTTCTTTACTGTCATGTTCTCTCTCTGGAAGGTCCTAAGGAGTCTGGGTTACTTTAAGCACAACTGCAGTTTAATTCAGGTTAATGAAATCTTACCACGAACAGGTACTTTTCCCTCATAAAAAGCTTAGTTCTTCCCTTCACTTTCCTTCCCAGAGCAATTAATTTAATTGCTTGAGCACACACAATCTCTTTATACAGTCACCATGTCATTGTGTCTTGTATTGTTCTTCATGAAGTACATCTGCAATGATTCCTACAACCTCTTGCCAAAGCCTGGAAGCACGCCCTGCTTCTCTCTTCTTCCTTTCACCCTTTACTGCAATCTTCCTAACAGCAGAACAGGGCAGAGGTGATTATATAAATGCTCTTTTCCACATCACACGGCAAACCACAGCTATAGATGCCATTTGGCCCTCAGAAATGCCTGAAAAGCCTCATGAGTATGTAGTGCAATACTTAATGTCTACACACTTAGCACTGTGGCAGATCCGCACTGCTCAGTCTTGGACACCTTGTGCCAGTCCTATTTCCCCACAACTGAATGATTTCTCTGAACATATGAAATTCAAAACACAACAGTCAGAGACAGCTGAAGCCAGGTAGTTCCCACAGGAAATGATCTCATAATCATAAAACACTGACAAAATGACAAGACAGCCACAATTCCTAGTCCAAGGTGAAGAGGGTCTCCTGCCTCCACAGCTGCCTGCTGCCTTCACACCCTTTGCCAGCAAGGCAGCCCAGGTGGCCTTTCTGCCTGCAGTCAGTGAGGCAGCACTGTTTTAAGAGACCCACACTCTCAGCTTCTTTGTTGCAAAGAACTCTGTAAAACTACCACATCATTTAATGCATTGATTTCAATATACTGATTTATGCTTTCCCTTTAATTAAAAGGTACCAGGAAAACATTTGTTTCTGATTTGGATACTCAAACCCACGGGGACCCATTTCAGCTGATTCCTCAGCATAGGTCCAGCAGGCCCTGTCTGAGCCTCCTCAATGAATTACTTCCGTGAGCGCACAGGCCGAAAGCCTCCCTGAATCCTTCCCCCTAATCCCTGCCATCTGTTCTGCGCCCAGGCCAGGCTGTGGCGGGGACCCGCCAGTGCCTGCTGTCAGTGTGGCTGCAGATGGGTAAACACACCAGCACCCGTGTCAAGCTGCAGTGTGATTTCAGCTGAGAACTCCGGACATTGAGCATGGTTCTCATTTAAAGCATTCGTAACATCGAGGAAACACCTGTTAAGAAACTATCCAAAATAAATTTACTGAGTCTTTCAAGAAAAAGAAAAACTGTGATTGACAGCAGCAGTACAAGGTCTGAGAGCAGCAGAATTCAAAGCTTCATTATAAACCCTGACCAATTTAATATACAAACAGCACTGTTTTTCCTTTTGGGGTAACAATTACCATTTCATTTCTTATCTTCCACTTAAAATAGATGCTCTTCATACTGGAAGACTAAAGGGTGACCTCTTTTGACCCAGTTGATTTTCTTTTGCGTGCAAAAATCCTACAATGCCACGTTGTGTGTAGCTTCAAAAGAAACACTTTGATATGGTTACTCTTCAAAACCGTGTCAGCAGCAAGTCATCATGAGCAGTTTCAACAGTTTGGCCTGTGAGGAAGGTGGAGAGTGATATTTGGCTTAAAGTAAGCAAATTAGAGTAAATTAAAAAATCAGTAACTTCAAGACTAATGTTAAAATAGTGGAAGTATCAAGATTTTCCAAAGCCATTATCAATGGATACAAGAAAACTCAAAAATCTTGCAAGTCTTCAAGTATCAAACACAACTGGCATTTGTAAAGAGCTTGTTGGCAATCTTCTCATTTAAACCATTGTTCCCCCACTTTGAGGGACCTTAGAGGCTCATCTAGGCTAATGATCGTGACCCTCCTTCTCTTCCTCCATGTATACACATCTGACTAGCCATCACACTACAGGCCACTTCATAATGCTCATGGTATTTTTCAAGACTACTTAAGCATCTTTGGAGCATAGGTCACACTAATATTCATGTAGAACTAGATCAAATATTTGCACTATTATGCATTTCCCGGTTTGTATCTATCCAGACCTCTCCAACACAACAACGCTGCTTACTGATTTGAGCATTACACCATGTTTATGAGGTAAGAAAAAAAGATTAATAAATATAAAGGTGGTGTTTCTAGGTGTAGAAATCCCTGAGCTGCTTAGAGTTGAGAGACTACATTATAAAAGTACCATTATATAATTTCCTATTCTTATACTCTTCCTAATCATCTGCTACTGGGCAGCAGGGACATTAACCTCTACTGAGATTAAGTATGCACTATTTAGATAGCATCAGCTTGAGGCTGCAAATGAGGATACTGAGAGCACCAAAAATTCTATTATGAAATTAAACCAGTCGGGCAAGAGTTAGAGGATACATAACAGTGAGAAGCCTAATCCTCCTGGAACTGCACTGGCCCCTACCCGTGTGGTAGGGCGAGAAAGTTCCCCCCACACACACAAAAGATACCACAGCTAACTCAGTCGGAGAGGCAAATGAAATAAGCTGTATTTACAAGCATAAATAGAATGCAGATGGATATGTACAAAAATATACAGTATTTACAATATATACAGAAATATACAGCAATGAACGTAATACAGAAGACCCCCAGCCAGGGAATTCCCCTCTGTACCCCTCTCTCCCTCCCTACCTCCCCTTTTTTTTCCCCAAAAAGGGTTAGAGAGAGAGAGAAAGGCAATTAAGGAGAAGAATTCTGTTAGCTCAAAGCGTGTGCAAGAATTAGTTTTCTTATCTGGTTAGCTTTGTTAATTCAAGGTCGCTCTGTTCAGCAGCTGTTGCTTCAGAGAGAGAGAAACCGACAGACCCACAGGACAGAGGAGAACAGACTGAACACAAATAGACTGAACCCAAAACTTAGAGTTGCATTCTACCAATCTCCCAATGAAATTAGTTTAGAATATCATGTTTTTCATTCAAATATCAAAACATTCAACCAGAGTCTTTCAGCAACTGTCCCTGTCTTAAAGGCACAGCCTAAACCAGTCACAACCCATCTTCTTAGGCTTATGTCTCCCATTTTCCCCTAGCTTCCTCTGCCTTCTAGAACCTACTCCTCCACTGTTCTCAAATTAAATTTTGTGTTCATCCTTCAGGTGCTGAAACTCAGTGAGACCCAGTCGGCTGGAAAGCCTGGCTTACAAAGATGAACAGAGCTGATAATTCTCTGGGACAATTAGCAGCCATTAGCAGGAATGCTGGTTTCCAAAGACTGATACTAATAATAAACATCTGACTCATTTCTACTAACCTTCTGAACATGCGTAAGGTCTTCTGCGAGGACCTAACAGACATTCCAGTGACTAATCCTCAAAATGGTGACCATGTGGCATAATTACACACAATAACTTTCACTCTCAGTTGGGAGAAACTAAGGACCTATGCACATAACAGATGGGATGTGACTAACTCTTCTCACAGTAAGGCAAAGTAGTCACTTGCCTAAGCGATACTTAAATCCACAGTAGTTCTCTGAAGCTTTCAGTTTTGCTTAAGCAAAATTGACAAGTAAAACTAAACTGATAAAGCAATGTGCATTTCAATCAAGAAGTGAAAGGGAGAGAGGTAACTCAGTGGACATGAGCACTTTATAGACCTCCTGAAAGAATATGTAGCATACCAGGGTGACAGGCTCCTTCAAAAGCCACAAGCATTCAGCTCGAATACATTGTGGCCACCTTGCACCTTACCGTTAAACTCCAATGCAAAGTGAGACTTTACAATCTCTCACAGGGAAGTATTCCCTTTTCCAAGGCACAGTCATTAAGACAGCTGAAGAGATACAGTCTGGGACAAATACTCAAAAGACTATCACTGTATCACCTTACCTTTACAACATGTCTGAGGCCAAGTCTGATAGGAGAAGGGGTGACCTGGAGCACATTCTGAGCCCCCAGATGAAAACCTTAAATCCCCTTCTCTCTTCCTTCAGAGACAGCCACACACAGAGGGTAAGAAGGATGCTGAGAATCTGGGCTAAATAGGGAAACACTCACAAAACAACTCCCACAACCATACACAATTGAGTAATCCAAATTTGGGCTTTCCTTTAAGTTTAATTAAGCTTCACTTAGGCTCACAAGCCTATTAAATGTGAGACTTATTTTTAAGATAACTGACATGGAGAGTTTTCCTGCCTGCTATATCCTTAAAGTATGCCCCAAGTTAGTTGACTCATTTGCTGGTTTACCACGGCCTTGACAGCAACAATCAAGAGAATCAGAAGAAAAAATGACAACTTATTTAACCAGCTGATAAACATTAGCCACACCAAATGAGTCTACAAGTGAGACTGAAACTAAGGGGTCCTCCTGCAAGGCTCAAGGTTAGGTGAGATGGGAATCTTGTAAGAGGTTCACTTGTGTTCCTCTCTCTGGGGCTTTCTATAAGGGCTCCTAGTTCCTGCAATAAGGTCATTTGCTACAGGCAGCAAATGCATAAGCAAAGACCTCTTCACACTTGTCAAAAGCTAGAGCTATTCTGCAACTAGCAGGAAAAATGTTAGTTTGCAACACCAACAAATGCATCCAATAGCTTCTCAAGTCTCTGAATAGGCCAGGAATTAGTCAGGAAAAAAGAAACCAGAATATTTACATTAAAACACCTCTCTCCCACTTCCAAAAACCCTGTAAGTCAGGAAGGAAGGCTCATTGAAGCAGAAAAGATTGCTAAGCTCAGTGTAGCACCAAAGTAGCATGACGCTAATGAAGTCATTGTGCTTTCACACAGGCAAAAAGGATTCTAAAGCTGTGCTGCACGAAAAAACCCAAACCAAAACAAAACCAACAACAACCCCCCCACCCCCCCAGTATAGCTCTGCAGTATTTTTTCTGGGTGCTGTTACATTCTAGATCATTAACAACAGAATTCAGCAGGGGAAAAAAGCAAAGACAGTGCAGTACAGAAAGGAGAACAGAGCTAGAGGAAGATTTAGAATGCCAATTCCCTGTTAATGTTTCAGATTAATTCAGATGGGATACAGTCATAAAGCTCTAGGGATTCACACATCCTTGCCTCAATTCAAGGCACTAATAACCAATCTGTATTTTAGATAAGACTCCATAAATATTTAAAATTTTTAATCTTTCGAGTGCCAAGAATAACATTTCCCATCATGTCCTTGCCTTTCCCACAGCAACAATGATGAGATTTCTCATCTGGCATTACTGGCACCAGTGCAGAGTCAGGTGGTTTTAGTAGTGGCAGTCAATTAACTTAAAAAGTTAACCATCTAATTGATCCATTTCCTGCTCTGATAAACAATTGTAAACAAATACTTCTCTTCAAAGAAGGGGCCTTGTTCACAAATTAAGAGGAAAGAGGCCATTTGAATCATACTAGCCATGGCTGTGTCAGGGGTTTTGCTATAAACACTATTTTTAAGGATCTAAATGAATGATGTGACATTAAATATAAGGAGCCAAATTCTTCCCCAGTTTAACATGAGAGTGGTGCTTCCTCACACAAGAAATGCTGCTTTTTCTTTTTTCAACTTCTTTTTATATTACTGACAGCAGTGTGTGTATTCACATTGTTTTGATTTTACTAAACCCTGTAATAACCTTTCTACTTTATGCTAATTTTTTGGCACAGGAAGCTCACCAGCCTCCCTCACTTATACTTAGTCAGGCTCAGTGTCAAGATTCCTGCATCTCCTCAGAAGAATAGCCCTAGCAGAAAAACAAAAGCCAAATCACTTGTGTTTCTATTTGCAACTCCCTCTACAGGTTACCATCATTTGGATAAAAATGCATTTTGTGGTTATTTTACGAAGCCTACAAAAAATGTAGCCTGGGAAAAATTTCAGTGGAAGCTTTAGGCTTTTATGCTGATTTGAAAGAAGCCACAACACATACAGTTACTTGCAGTACATCAAATACAATACAATAAACCAGGTTGAAAGAGACCTTCAAGATCATCGCGTCCAACCCATCAAACAACTAGATCATGTCACCAAGCACCCCATCAAGTCTCCTCCTGAACACCTCCAATGACGGTGACCCTACCACCTCCCCAGGCAGCCCATTCCAATGGGGAATCACCCTCTCTGTATAGAACTTCCTCCTAATGTCCAGTCTAAACCTGCCCTGGCGCAGCTTGAGACTGTGTCCTCTTGTTCTGGTGCTGGCTGCCTGGGAGAAGAGACCAACCTCTGCCTGGCTACAACCTCCCTTCAGGTAGTTGTAGAGAGCAATAAGGTCACCCCTCAGTCTCCTCTTCTCCAGGCTAAGCAACCCCAGCTCCCTCAGCCTCTCTTCATAGGGCTTGTGGTCCAAACCCCTCACCAACTTCGTTGCCCTTCTCTGGACACGTTCCAGCAAGTCAACATCCTTCCTAAACTGGGGGTCCCAGAACTGGACACAGTACTCAAGGTGTGGCCTAACCAGTGCAGTGTACAGGGGCAGAATGACCTCCCTGCTCCTGCTGGCCACACTGTTCCTGATGCAGGCCAGGATACCATTGGCCCTCTTGGCTGCCTGGTCACACTGGCCAATGGGGCCAACTGCCCCCACTGGAAGGCCATGCTACTACCTACACTTCATCCTGTCTGTTTTTCTCCCTGTAATTTTGTTTCCTTATTCACAGAATGCAAGCTGTCTTACAATGATCATGAAGATAATCACTTGTCTCTAAATTATTTCAGATCCAGTGGTAAAGCATGCTACACAAATGCTTAATTAGTTTTGCTACTACTGTATTCCTCTCTGGCAAAAAGCCAGACATTCTTGAGTGTAGGGGATTAAAATTGCCACTGTCTTCATTAGTAAAAGCATTTGTTAATCAGGAAAGGACTGTTTTGTATTTCTGGTTTTGATACGGGGGCATATCTCAGTTCAGAAGTTCATGTCTGCTTCATTAAAATGCACAATCCACACATCACTTGAACAAAGAATCAAATGATTGATTTCTACACACTGTCAGCTGCTCTCTCTGTTTTGACAGATTCAGGGTGTTTCCACATCCACTTGGAACTGGACTAACACGGTTACAGTCTAAGACAGCACGCCAATAATGTTTCTGAAAACGATGAAAGCTACATATATTGATTACACATTCTCAGGAGTTAGATGCCTTCTGTTATTTTTCCAGTCTAGACACCCACTGTTTTACCTGACACAGTTTCAGAGAGAGCAAATCAAAAGGCAAATGAAATAATATCACCTGACACTGTGTGCCAAGTTTCAGGGCATGGTCACAGGAGCAATGTCTTGCCTATAAGCCTGAAACAACCATATCCAAGATATTTGAACAAGCAGCAAAAGAGCTGTATCTTATTTACTAACCCAAGATCTTAAGTTTATTAATCCAGCACTAACACTATATGAAACTGCAAGTTCTAGGCATTCAATACTAAGAAGTTTGGAGAACCGAAATAAAATAGCTGCTTACTAATTCTCTGCAAGTGGATTCAAAACAGCAGAATAGAGATAAATGTGTAGCTGTATCTATCTACATGCACACCCACTCCCCATCCAAATCAACTACGAAGCTTAACTGGTCATCAGAAGAGAAGTACTGAAAATAAGCAAAAAAATGTAAATGTTACTGCAATTAGCAGACAACAATCAACCCCAGGAAAATAATCTATTAACATGACACAGTGGCTTTCACTCAACTGACAGCGTTAGTCAAGAACAAACAAGAGGGCTCACTGTCAGGGTAGAAGGAAAGATGGTATCACCATGTCATTACTATTACACTAGTAGTATTCCTGAGAGAACAAACAGCAAATTGTAAGGTAGGGGAACTCAGGTACTGAAAGGAGCCAGCAAATCAAATGAAAGTGAAGCTGGAGTTCTCCAAGGCTAAAATAGTAAGACAGCTGTTTTAACCTCCTTCAGAGACATCAGTCCTCTCAATTCCTGGCAAAGCTTCTGCTGTTGAAAACTGAGTTCAGTCCCACTGTCAGATTCCAGGTTTTCTTAATCTTTCCTCACTTAGAACAGACTCCAGCACTTGCTTAGATGTCAGCTTGACCCTGGTAGGCTTCCTTGTTAGGCCTGCGTACAACACAACCATTAGAGTTGTGTAGAAAGGCTCTAACAAGATCTAAAGAGCACATTCTGACAGTAGAAGCTGATCAACTGAGTGCTCGTGTGTTCAGTAAATTTGAAGTACCTGAAAGTAGAAATCCCAAGAAGTGCTTATTTAGGAATGACAGACTGACAAGGCTCTTTTCTGCCATATTCAGAGTTCTGCAATTTAGATGCCAGTTTCCCCACTTCCAGGCCTTTCTCCAGAATGTCTCTCTCCACTGGTGACATAAAAATCATTATTCACTCAGGACCACCTTAATCTTAGAGCATTCAGAGAAAAACCAACTACTTCCCATATGCATGGGAATGAAAAGAAAAACATATCTTCATTAAACATTATAAAGAGAAAATCAATACCAACCAGAATAGCTCTCTCTCAGTAAGAGCATTATTCCCTTCTGACTCAAAACACCAGAAAAACTTGCAGATCTCTTTCAAACAACCCACAAAGAGTTCAGATCAAGAGATAAGACAGCCCAGCAATATTACTATCAACAACAGAAAATTTGAGAGAAACAAGGGGATTTTCATGCTGTATATTTTCATAGCCTTTGAAATCTTACTGAGCCACCAAAAAGTTCAGAGAACAGTAAGTAATATCATCAATTCTTAAAAAGAGTTAATGCAGATATCAATGAGAGTCTTCAATGGATTATTCTTTAAATGTGTCAGGTCCAAAGGAGGTAAATGTACAGACGTGTCTGGGTCATGCTCCAAGTCCATACAGAGACGTGTCCTACATTCTAGTTTTCATGGAGAAAATAAACACTGCTGTGTGGACTAGAACAGAGCCATAACTTATTTCAACAAGGTGCTGACCTGGACAGTCAGGGTTCCCTGCAGAGTGGTCCCAGGGGTCTGTTTAGACACAGTGAAATGAAAGAATAGTGGAAAGTGATGTGGCTGCATTCTGTCCAAAATGCAGTACCTCTTTGGCTGTTCTAATTAATGGATCACCACTTTGGATTTTACATTAAAAAAACATGGTGAGACTGAAAATTTTCCTAATGTCAGACTGAAGTTCATGTGGATGCTGTTAAGGCAGAAAATGTGTTCTATTTTGACTGCTAACGATAAAGACTGAGATCTAAAACTGCCTAGGATGCACAGAAGAATTACAGTATGGAAAAGTGATTAATCTTAGTAAGCCAGGGAAACAATAAAAGAAATTGACAGAGATGATCAAATAACTGGAAGTGCTGCATAAAAGAAGTGGTCTAGAAGGATTTTTATAAATTACCACCCTTTCTCTGAGGGCAGCTAAATACCATGCTTCCGAAATAAATGAAAGAGCAGTCAGCGGCTGAAACAGATGTATTATGAAGAGAGCTAAAACTAATAAAACTCCCCACGACAGCTTAACAGAAGGAAGTGAATTACAGGTATTAAAAATGCAAAATCAGAAGTTCAGCATAAAAGCCACAGATACTACTGCATATAACTGGACAACAGCGCTGGGAGAGTTCCAGGAAAGCCTGGATGCTTCCCGGCACAGATCCTGTGGAGAGATATCAGTGAGGCTAAGAGCCCACAAAGTTTGAAAGGCCAACAGAGGAAGAGGGGTCAGAGAGGCAATTAAACTAATGCAAACACACAAAGCCCCTAGACCACACAGGTTTTCAGTAGAGCTTTATAGCTGAAGACCCAGCATACACAATACACAATCTCTACCCACTCTATCTGACGTATCTAGAAAGTGCAGAGGCTCCCAAAATGAAAAGTGAGGTCAGCCTAGCAGTGCAAAAATAAACAGACTGTTATGAGTCTTGCACTGGTCAATCTTGTCTGAGGGGGAAAAAGCATTTTATTTTTTTTAAACGTTCCCCAGAAGAGCAATACCTGTCCTTCCTCAGTTTATATGATCTAAGTAAAGGGGGTTCCTATGGAACAAACTTTTGAGGCCCAGACATGGGCAGCCAGGAGCTAAGCAGAGGCACAAACTGGTAGCAAGGCACGTGTGGGCATGGAACTACATATACTACCATGTGTAGTCTACTTCCATAGTGGTGTTGGCTTCTAATCACGTTTAGCTACATTTAGCTATTAACTCACAGCTGCTCTACCCAAGTGTACATACATAAAACGAGGACATTGCACAAAGCACGGTAATGACAGCATGTGGTTGCTGTCTGTCAAATGCTTCTTGATGCTTACAGTGACCTTTTTGAAACAGAGTTCTTAAGGATAAGGTTTAGAAGCAACATAAAGAATTGTGTAACCATACTAGGCACCCCTCAAAATTAGCAGAGTGAACTCCACAATAGTTCAGCTACAAAGAGGAAGAAGACATAGAGGTACAGATGTCCCCCTGATTTCTTTTTTTTATACACCCCAAGTGAGTTTCTTATAAAAGAAAACCCAAAACTAGAACAAGCTAGCCCCCCCAAAATCCCAGTTCCAATGTAACAGAATGCACAACTAGTGTTGAACATAAGCTTGTGCTCTATCCACATAATCTAAGGGTTATGTTAAGCACCAGCCCTGAATTGTATGATGAAAAACATGGATAAATTTCAGTAACACAAAGTTTAAGGTTTTCAATTCTAGTGTAATTTTAAGTACAAGGCTGAAAGAATCTGTAATTAAACAGTTCCGAGACTGGAGTTTGTGTGGTCTAAAGTAATCAAGTATGTACTGCTCCTAGCCTCACTCAACTACATAGTTTTCATCTTATTATTTGGAAAAGATGTGTAGGAAAAGAAAAAAAGCTTACATATTTCTTGGCTATGCACTAGAGTATTGGTTAAAGCAAGAGGATTGCTAAAAATTGCTCTTCTGATCTGGTGTATATCAACACAGTTACTGAAAAAGCATTTTAGACATCACTCAAAGTGGAATAATTGAATTCAGCTTTAATAGTGAATGAACTCCTAAGAACAATTATGGCTCCTGATGGTTTCCTTTGGAAAGATAAAGTAATGATACATACCAAAAGGTGACTGTCTGGAACAACATCGATTACCACCTCCTGGGAATCCTACTGACCATGAGTTTTGAAGCAGAGATTAAAAGATAGGCTGTAACATATAAACGTTATTTCACTGTTTATTCCATCCCTAAGTATTTGTGTTCTCTCAAGAAGGGAATTACAAGAGAAATACACATCCTTCATATGTCCGATTTGTCATGAAGTAGAGACCTGATTTGGATCATCTTAAATCCAGGAGATCTCACTCTTGTAATCACACTACTTGGCCATATCAGGCACAGCAGAAAGAGAGTAGAACCCCAAGTGAACATTTCTGAAGTGACAAAACAGTAAAAAACAATACAAAACATATCATAATATTAAAATGCCAGATTGGCTTAACTCTAACAGAAAATTTATGGCAGATTACTGGGAATTTCCACCTAGAAGCTACGTTGCTGGTCACTGTGCTCACACTGACAGCAAAGTGTCATTTCAAGGACACATTGAAAGGTTTCTCTAAGAGCTATAAAGTGCTCTGTTCTGGCTCACATGCCTCTGGGTGCACCACTTCAAGTGAAGATCCTGTATTCAATAGCACATCACCATCAATTTGTCTTCTCATGAAAACATCAATTGTCCTCCTTCCAAAGCAGTTGTTGGTTTTGGGTGGTGGGTTGGGTGTTTTGGGTTTTTTTTAGAGCTTTTTGGTTGTGTGTTTTTTGTTTGGTTGTGTTTTTTTTTTCCAGTGGTCTTTGGTTGCTTTTTTGTTGTTTTCTTTTAGGTGGTTTGTTTTTTTTTTTTTTTTTTTTTTTTTCCCTCTTGCTATGGTGGTGTCACCACCATATGGTGGTGGTCAATGGTGCCACCTCCAGCTGAAGGCCAGTCACCAGTGGTGTCCCCCAGGGATCAGTGCTGGGCCCCATCCTCTTCAATGTCTTCATTGACGATCTGGATGAGGGGATTGACACAGTCATCAGCAAATTTGCAGATGACACCAAGCTGGGAGCAGGTGTTGGTCAATTAAAGGGTGGGAGGGCCCTGCAGAGGGACCTCGATTGACTGGACAGATGAGCGGAGTCCAATGAGATGACATTCAACAAGTCCAAGTGCCGGGTGCTGCACATTGCCCACAACAACCCCATGCAGAGCTACATGCTGGGGTCAGAGTGGCTGGAGAGCTCCCAGACAGAGAAGGACCTGGGGGTGCTGATCGACAGCCACCTGAACATGAGCCAGCAGTGTGCCCAGGTGGCCAAGAAGGCCAACAACATCCTGGCCTGCATTAGGAATAGTGTGGCCAGCAGGAGCAGGGAGGTCATTGTGCCCCTGTACTCTGCATTGGTTAGGCCACACCTTGAGTACTGTGTCCAGTTCTGGGCCCCTCAGTTTAAGAAGGACATTGAGACACTTGAACATGTCCAGAGAAGGGCAACAAGGCTGGTGAGAGGCCTCCAGCACAAGCCCTATGAGGAGAGGCTGAGGGAGCTGGGGTTGTTTAGCCTGGAGAAGAGGAGGCTCAGGGGTGACCTCATTGCTCTCTACAACTATCTGAAGGGTGGTTGTAGCCAGGAAGGGGTTGGTCTCTTCTCTCTAGCAACCAGCACCAGAACAAGGGGACACAGTCTCAAGCTGCACCAGGGTAAGTTTAGGCTCGAGGTGAGGAGAAAGTTCTTCACAGAGAGAGTCGTTCGTCATTGGAATGTGCTGCCCAGGGAGGTAGTGGAGTCGCCGTCCCTGGAGGTGTTCAAGAGGGGACTGGATGTGGCACTTGGTGCCATGGTCTAGTCATGAGGTCTGTGGTGACAGGTTGGACTCGATGATCTTTGAGGTCTCTTCCAACCTTGGCGATACCGTGATACTGTGATACTGCTATACTGTTGCTGATCTTACTGGAAGTTTGTCCTGGAATTTTCCTCACCTAGAAAGCAGCTCTTCACAAGTACTTTTTAGCTGAAGTTTATACAGGGCTTGTGTAAATTTTGCATTAACAGAAATTAATAGTGCATTAATAATATGTTTAACATGATTAATGTTTCCTTATGTGGTGTCCCATCTACAGTAGAACTAGTAAAAACAGAACTGTATTTTAAGTAGTATTTCCTCTCCATGTTTCCTCTCCTTCAATGTAGAAGGCAAATTCTTAGTCTCTTCTGCCTTCCCTAAGCATTTGAACAGCCCTTCCCTTTACAACTTCTGAATTATCTTTTCTCTCATGAGCCTTCCCAGAACCATGAACATTATATAAAGAATTGGTACCTGTGAAAAAATGTTTTGCTCTAATTTTTCAAACTTCAAGTTAAGATGACAACCATGCCAGATGTTTTGACCTGCTCAAAGGCAGGAAGGCTGTGCAAAGGCATCTGAACAGGCTGAATCGATGGGCCAAGGTCAGCTGTAAGAGGTATAACAAGGCCAAGTGCCAGCTCCTGCACTTGACACAGTAACCCTATACAGTACCACAGGCTTCAGGCAGGGCAGCTAGAATGCTGCCTGCCAGAAAAGGATCCTGGGGTGCTGATGATCATAAAGGTCTTTCCCAACCTTAACAACTGTCTGATTTTAACCGGTGTTTTCCAGAAGATGAGCACATCAGAGACATTAGCACTGGGTCAGGATCTCACAGAGGAGGAGTAGAAAAGAAATATTGGAAGGATGCCAAAATACTGAGACCTTCCTCTTTGTGGATGCAATGTCGACAGAGCCACTATCTGCATCCTTAGCTTGGAGAAACACAATCTCCAGCTCCAGTGAAAGGTGTTAAACAAAGGCCAGTGTGAAAAATGAAGCCCACTCAGCTGCATAAACATACCCAGTAGCTGGAATATTCTCAACTGACAAAAATACTGGAACTTTCCAACTTGACAGCCATGTAGTTGTCAATTGTATCACAAAGTAAATTGAGATGAGGCTCAAGTAACGGGCCTGGATGAGAATTCATCGTCTTAAGAAAGTCTGAGAACACAAGCAGAATCCTTGTACTTGGCAGATACTTCTGAAGGTATCCAAAATCAGAACAAGCTCATCGTCACCCAGCAAGATCATCAGCCTGCCTTATTTTCCACTCTTAATCACCCTTGGCAGGGGGAAAGAAAGGACAAGGGGATGTTCAAAGTCAAGGAGAGAGAAGGTTTAGAAGTGGAAATCCCTGGCGCAGAGCCAGAAGAATACATTGCAACAAGATCTCTTTGAAGCAAACAATCTACCAGACTGTGGAGGAACCCTCCTCCCCCCACTGACTCTTCTGGTATGAGACCCCACAGGAAGAGTGAACCCTCAGATTTCATACTGGAATGCACTGTGTTATTAGACGGACTACTGAAATGGGGCAGCTCTTCAATCTGCAACTCCATGACGACTTTATACAACTACCCAGTTGCTTTCAGGGCAACATAGTCTTAGGAAAGTATTTGATATATTTTTAGCTTTCTTTTATTGTAGCTTAGCAGCTGGATTCAAAGAAAGCCAACACCATGTGATCAAGATGACCTGAGCATGGATCAGTAACATATGCTCCATGAACCAGCCAGGAGCCCTCTAAGACATGACAAAAGGGCCAAGTCAGGGATTCCAGTTTTGAGGGTATAAATCCTTGTGGACCAGGGCATAAGGGGCTGCCACCTTAATTATTATGGTAAATCAGCACTTTTTCATGTTTCAGTCAATCCTTGATGGGCCTATTCCTGGCTTTTGAAAATACTACTACTGTGTGTAATGTGAGAGAAGACAGAGGACTAACTGGATTAGTGACTGATACAGCAAAAATTTGTATGCTTTAGCTTGCCATAAATCCTGCTTAAATGCTATCCTCTTGGTTAAAGCTGGACAGTCAGTGACCCCTCAGCCTGCTTGGCCTGTTAAGGAAATGACCACAGCAAACAACTTCTGAGTACACCAAATCCTTGCTTGCTGAAGAGATGTGCCTTCACTTGGCAAGGTTGAGAAGGGCAGTGAAGAACATAGCTGTGCTTTAGGTGGAAACTTAATCTATGCTGGGGTTATTACCAACTGTGGAAACATTTGACTTAAAGAGTTATGCGTTTCCATATATTAACATACTTCCCACACTTGCTCACATCTGCCTAAATAAGCTATGAAATAAATATTTTCCACACTGTAAATATAGCACATATTTCTAATGCTCAGTGATACATCACTTAATCCAGAACGGTATAAAACGGCTTCTGCAACTAAGCCTTTCATGGTACAGCTCAGCAGGCAAGTAAACAAGTGTAAAAAAAATTCATAGTTTACTGAACTTTCAGTTTTCACTTCTCTTGTGCACAGAAAAACTAGGATCACAGAGTAACAAGCAATGCACTCTTCTAAAGGAATACCTGTGACAAGACTTCCTCATGCTCACCTGCTGTTTCAATACGGGCTGAATGTCTGATGCATGGGATTAGTGAGATGGAATATTAGCATAAAAAGGGACTCACTAAGAAAGTTGCTTCTTCATTTCTTTACGTTGTGTTTTAAAGACCTTGATTTATCCCATTAAACTAATGCTTTTCTGTCAGCCTATAAATCCCGTCATTGCTATGTTCAGCCTCCTCTACATTTGATAAATGACTGAGTATCTCTGAGATACTTTAGTGAAGTTTTAACAAAGAAATCCTCTCTCCAAAGTGTTTTGCTAAATCTTAATCAAACCCATCAACTTGTGAGTTTTCTTTTTGAACTTTACCTATTTTTAACCTGTGAAACACTAGGTGTGCTACATGTGTTCTCCTAGTTTTACAAATTGGCTGGCTACCTTCAGTTACAAACAAATATATTCCTTCTCCAAACGGTTTAGTCAGCAACACAACAAAATAGGTCTTTAAACATGCTGATCAAAAATAGTAATCACAACTATGATTTAAAAATGTTATCCATTTCTACTTTCAGAGCTCTCCTGCATTACCAAGACTCCACAAGCCAATAGGCCTACCAAGGTGGACAAGTAGAGAACATCATTTAATTGAAAGCAAAAAAATGTGTCTTCCAGAAAATAAACTATTTGTGTGAAGCTGAAGTGATCTCTCTCACGCTTGGAAAAGATGTGATTAAATTACAATTACTTGCCCTATGTTTAAAAAAAAATAAATCACTAATCATACTTTCTGAAGACAGCTACTGCAAAAACTGCTGAAGTTTGAAGTCTGCCCAGAATACTGCCTAAAATAAGTACTAGAGTATTTATGCAGCTTGTATGGAAGGAAGAGGAAAGACTGAGGTAACTGTTGCTTGGAAACTGGTCAAAGACCGTGAAAGGACTGATGGTTGAAGAATTCCTCTGCTTGCTTAGGCTAGTACAATTGAAGGCCAGCAGTAGTCCAAGATTTGTGTAAAACTGATTATGTGTTACCATAATTGCCATACTACAGCTACAGCGTAGCTAGCTTTGTTCACAAAGGAAGCAACAAAACACTGACCTCCACCATTAGATTATGAAATGCATTATTGAAAGGCGTCTTTTACAAATATTCATCTCCACAAGGACTGCAGACTCACCATGATTTCTCAGGGCTAGTAAATAGACCATTTTGCTAATTAATAGTAATTTAATTGAAATTTAATTGTAGTGGTATTGTATTCTAATGAACTAGTCTCAAAAAAAAAAAAAAAAACAACAAAAATTATGTTTCCTCAGCAACTGCCCTGGCAGGATGGTTGGGCTAGATGATCCTTTGAGGTCCCTTTCAACCCCTCATGTTCCATGACTCTGAGCTAAGCAGGAACAACTGTAGAGCTATGGCCTAGAAATCCATGCTAACTAGAAACCTAACGAGCGGCAAGAACCATATGTTCTGATAGGAGTATTTTAAACATTTGATAAAACAATCAGAGAATCACAGAATGTTAGGAATTGGAATGGACCTCTAGATACCATGTCCAACCCCCCTGCCAAAGCAGAATCACCTAGGGCAGGCTGCACAGGAATGCATCTAGGCAGGTTTTCAAAGTCTCCAGAGGAGGAGACTCCACAACTACTCTGGGCAGCCTATTCCAGTGCTGCGTCACCCTCACAGTGCTACACTTGGGCTGCCCATCTCATGCCTCTCAGCACAGGGCAGCATTAGTCCTCAATAAGGCAGAAGTCCAGTGACCCAGACACAGCAGAGAGGCCATTGGAACTGTACAAGACTTGAAGCAAGAAAGATACTGGTACTTGTAGAAGTCTGAAAGGAACTGAAAGGTTGATTTAGAAGGCATGAACTACATTTCACTGTCTACATTGCAGTACTGCTTAGATGCATCATTACTGAAGGCTGCTTTATTTGTAACACCTCTTAATGTATAGCATGTGATTTGGGGTAGTTTTATCACTCCATGGAAAAGGGATCTTTTATAAGCATTTTTAATTTCACCAAACACCTTCATGTTTTCATAAGGTACGATAGGCAGAAGACTGCTCAGTTTTCCTCATGCTACATATGCCACTCTTTTGCCAAATGCTCTTAAAAGCTTCCTTCTAGGTCAAATCATCTTAATCCTCCAAGCAAGTTTTGGTTTCTTAATTCAGCTACTATTTTCTGCTTAAACATTCAAGCAAAATCTACCTGGAACTTTCCTGCTTCTTCTAACTGCACATCACTGTCTGCTAGCCTGGTAATCCCTCCCAAGCAGCCCTCCACAAATTGCTGCTCACTCTTCTCTCCCGTTCCTCAGTTTCTCTGTCACATAGGCTCCTAAGACCTGTGAAATCTTCCTCCAGTTAGCTCTTCATAAAAGTTTTCTTTCTCTGTACCACTCTCAAGAACAGATGATTTCTACTCTAGTACCTTCTTCATCAATCTCCCATCTGAATAAACTTGACAAAAGCTTCTTGCCCTCTTTTCCCACATCCTCCATCATCTTTGCGTTAAATCACTGTTGTCTAGGTCACTTCACTGATCTTGCCTCCATCCTGCTTCCTATGTACACACCTGCCTGAACAGGTTTTAATCCACACTAGTACTCTGCCCTGGATTACATGGCTTTTTGTTTACCTCAATAGAATCTTAGGAGTGGCATTTTGCAAAGCTTTAAGAATCCCAAGCAATTAGCCTACTGCAGGTTGCCTTTGTCTTCCATCAGCTTATTCAACAGCACCGATAATACAAAGAACTACAATTTCCTCATAAAAGCCATGTCATTTTGACTTCAGTTATATTAACCTGATTTTCCTCTTATTCTCTTCACATAGGAAATCTTTGTGGGCTGAACTCCATATTGACTTACATAAAAATGATTCAGGAAAAAAATTAAAACCTAACTGATGGAGTTATCCATGGCTATTGTTGTCCTGATAGGAAAATTCATTCCTCCATTTAATTTCCAAGAGCTGAAGTAAAATCAAATTATTCCTAATTCTTAGGCTCACTCCCTTGAAGACAGACTTTATTTGCATACCTTTAAGGTTTTCAGGGGTACTTGTTAGAGGAAGGGATTTTTCAAGTGCTTACTATGTTCCATTCATACAGCTATTTTAACAAGGAATTTGCCCAGTACAGGTTTATTGTTTCATCTTATCATCACCTCCACTAGAAAATTTGAGTGATTTACTGTACTTGAATTTTCCATAGATCTAACTTTCTCCCGAAAATATTAAGATTTGCTAAGGTCACACACTGATTTCCATTAAAAAAAATGCCCTTGGAATACTAATTCCCCTTCATCTTCTATAGTGAAAACAGATGTAAAATAATTCCTAACTTCCCTGCACCTCATCATCTACTTTAGCTATCACTCACATATTGGTGTTTTAGAATGACTGGCCCTACAGTCAGATAAAAGGAGGACGATGATCAGCTGATATTTCTACCCACAGAACACATGGGAAGGAAAACAAAACATTGTAATACTGATCTCCTTAACTCATCACAAGTGCCACTTCATTCAAACATCAAATTGGGCACATCCCAATTCTGTTTCCAGTTCCACTGAAAAGGAAGGGGAGGGGGAGAGGCCAGCAAAGAGCTTGAGAGAGGTGAAGGAAGGACACCAACCAAGGAAGCAAGGAAATATTGGTAAAAAAGGGAGAATACTAAGGTTTATCTTCAAACAGATTTCAGCAATATTGAAGTTGTTGCCCACTGCAGACTTAGCACTTTCAGCCAAATGTCTTCAATTTCTTTGAAGCCGCCTCTTGGAAAACACTATCAAAGCTATTTTACTCTCTCACTTCACTATCCCAACTCAGAACACCCCTTTCCTGTCAGATCTATGCACTGTGTAGTATGGCACGTTTGCTTTGATTCTCCCTGTTCTTTGGTGCTGAATACTCACAGCATACTACAGATATTTTCCCATAAAAAGCCTAATGGCAGAATCATGAAGGCTCTCAGTTCAGCAGGAAGGGCAAATGCATAGCTCAGAGAGAAAAAGAAAAGGTGAAAGGGCAAGGATGCTCTCAAGATTTCTCTGTACTTTATAAGCTCAAAGTCTCCATTGAGGGAACATGCACAGCCACAGTAGTCTGACAGAGCCTAAAAATGTTGCTTCAATTTCATTCAGAGTTATGAAAACATTTCTATCCGATAATCACGTGACATGAAGTACAACTAGCTTCCAATACCACCATGACTGCTGTGCTGCCAGCCTGTCTTGATGTGAATACCTCTACAGGAGGAGGCTGAACATTCAGGAAAGAAACGGTTGGGTTTGCTGGACAGAGTTTATCCTCAGGCCTGCTCCTCTCTTGCTCTGGCAATCTGAGAAAGCCGAGTCTGACTGACACATAAGGACAGATTAGAAGGAATAGTGAAGAGAACATTTAAATTGAAAGAGCTTAAGATGATTTATGTGCAATTAATCTACAACACTCATTTTCTATTCATACTTAGTCTATTAGCCTGCAGCTGAAGTATTTCTTCTGTTATGCTAAATTTCCCCTGGATGACCATGCTGTCAGTTAAGGGGCACGCAAAGTAAGAACTGTCTACTTAAAGAACCATCAAGCTGGAAACATATTTGAACTAGAATATATTTTTTTCAGAATACTGATGCACCATACATCACAAAAAATATTCCCAAAAGACAGAACAGTGGATAAACTGAAATGGATTTCAGCACACAGAGGCAATTCCATCAGATCATTTTGGTGACCTTATAAACACAACAAAAAGTGCTATTCACGTATCACCTAGCCAAGTCAATATTTATTTTCTTGCTTTATGTATGCTTTGTAGGAGTGACCTTAATCATAAAAGCAGGCACTAAAAAGCACGGTTTGGTCCAAAACTTGTTTTGGCAGGCACTATGCAGATTTCCCCAAGTAGCTCTGCCAACATATCTCAAGCCAAACTCGCAATAGTTTGACCTAAAAGGACAAGAGCCCTGTCATAAATGAGACTACAAATATTTCCCCCAGGAGCACACTGTGTGCACAGCCTCTTTCCATGTTTGCAAGGGGGAGGGGAAGGGATTTTCCATGTCTGTATGTATTTTCCGTATATATTTGCCAACAGTTGCTAGATTATCCCCAGAGCCTACTTCGAGCACCAGGATAACTGCTCTACTGTAGACTCTATTTTCTTTATGAACATGGAGACTTCAGAATAGAAAGCCGGATCTTAACTTCTGAGTTATTCTAGGCACACCAACAAAATAAATGAAGGCTGATTTTACTTCAGTGTCATTGAGAACGGATCTAACCCCTCCAGTCTGCAGCCTCTCCTGGGATTCAGAAGTCGAAATGGAAGACAAGAACAGGAGAGCAGGCATAACCGAGTTGGATTTGTTTCTTCGCAACAAACCAAAATAACAACACAAAGAAAAAAGAAGATTTTTACATGTGTCCATTAACTGTATCTAATAATGTAATTCTATTCCTGTGTAAGCAAAGGGAATATATGCAGTGCTGAGGCAGAGATATAAATTAGGCTAAGATAGGAACCCCCCTGTGATTATTCCCGAGTATCACTGATGAAAATATACTCTTAAAACCCCCACAGATTAGCAGTAGCTGCACAACACTTGACTGTCTGCCTCATCCATGAAAGATTCCCTCCATGGAAGCTGCTAAACTACCAACTCAATCCTTTTTGTTTCTTCCTTTGTCATCACAAGGATAAGTCTAAAAGCTTTCAGCGAATTTCCTCTCAGTTAAACTCAAATTAGTCCCCTCTGCTGGACTCCTACTGGGATGCCTTGGTCTATCCCGGAGCGCTTGCTGAGAAAAGCTCTTTTCAGCCCAGCAAATCACCTCGGTACCTGCTACTCTGACAAGGCAGACGCCATTATTTATTACATAATAAGCTCTCGCTGTTGAGGGTCAATTATTCCATTGACTGGGCATTACAATAATTCTTGGTAATTAAAAGAGGTACTTATGTGAATCTGGATGCATACTGAAAAAACATTAGTCCTTTTGTTATCTTGGCAAGCCCTTGTTCCTAGCCCAGCCCAAGCAATTAGCATCTTTTGGCAATCCCTGTCAGCTGGGCTTTGGAAAGCCTGAAAAGAGGGTCACTCAGATGCTAATTTAGATACAATTGTGACAGCAGAGTTTAGAAGGAGCTGCTCCAAAGGCGCCATCAGGGTTTAATAAAGCAAACAGCTTGGGTCCCAGTGACCCTGCAGGGGTAATTAAAAAGACTGCTCTATGTTGCCGCGCCAAATGGGAGAGTGGCATCATGAAGCTCGTCCACAAAAACCATTTAAAAAAGACATATAATCACCCATTTAATCTGCTCATTAAACGAGTCTCTCATGCGGACTTAACAAGAATTAGCACTTTCTAAAAGGCAGAAATTGACAGAAAGCAGACGGTTCAAATGATTCTAAAGGTCGTGATTCCTAATGGTTTTCCCATTACTATTATAAGCTCATTTAATGCTAATGTATAATATTCGGGGATGCCAGTGTTTAAGACTATCTTTTCAATGCTACCTTTAAAGGAGAAATATGAGCATCCACTTATCAGTACTGTCTGTTACGTTTGAGATCAGCTTTAACAACCGTAGGAACTCTGGTCCTGCAACCTTTGTATAAGTAACCGCACACTCAGCCCACATCCAATTCTGCAGGAGTACCGCTGGTACTTCGTTTCCCAAGATGCTGCCCAGTAAGAGAGCACTTGCATACAACTGCAGGCTCAACCTCTAATACACGAGTAACCTTATGTACCTTATTATATCCACCTCTTGTGTTCCCCAAGGCTGGTAAGAGTTAGAACCATCACTACTAACAAAGCAGCAAATCACCTCCCACTCTGCTTCAGAGAAAGAAAGAAGAAAATGGTAAAAGTGTGTGACTCGAGTTACAGAGCACAAAGTAACAAGTAAAGAAAATGTACTTTGGCTTGGCAACGACCTAATGTGTATCACAAGGAAACTATTCACCTCCATGCAGAACGCAAGATTCTGTTTTTTCATAAAACATCCTGCTTTGGACTGGGGAAAACCCACAACAGCAAAGGAGGAAAACAACAGAGGAGACAACGGAGGGTAACTCCAGCTGATTTTTTTATTTTTATTATACTGTTCCCTAGATATTTCACATTTCATTACCCTGCCTTCAAACAGTTTCCCAAATGCCAGTTTTCTTCAGCCTCCTACTAATAAGAGAAAACATCAGGGAGGGCAACTTGACCCCAGGAAAAAAATAATTTTAAAGAATCTTTAGTCATTGTAGCATGCTCAGCCCAGCTACTCAGCTGCTTCTCAGATTCAGGAAGCTAAACAATGTATCTAAGATCCTCATCAACAAGGTGATGTTCTATAGAAACTAATGCCAGAAGGGGATATATCTTCCTCCCTCCAAGAGGCAGCATGGTGGAGTCGCCATCCCTGGAGGTGTTCAAGGGGAGATTGGACATGGCACTTGGTGCCATGGTCTAGTTGTGAGGTCTGTTGGGACAGGTTGGACTTGATGATCCTTGGGGTCTCTTCCAACCTTGGTTATACTGTGATACAATATGGAACAGGACATGTTAAGAAATTCTCAAAGACCAGTCAGCAGACACTTGCAGAAATTGCTACAGTATGCTGGGAGAGACTGTAACCTTGGAAAGGGAACTCTCTTACCGTACTTGGATAACTGTGAAAGTCCACTGCCTCCCTGGGAATCATATAAGGAAAAATCACTTCTCTAGTCTGTAAGAGTATGTCCAGGTTAAGTCGAGCAACAAACATACAGGTGATATTTTTTATGCACATTCCCTCTAGCTCTATTGATAGTGACATTTTTAGAGCATATTCCCTCTAGTTCTATTGATATCTGATCACCAGAGCACACTACTTAAGTTTCCATAACTTGTTCCCAAAGCAAACCACCTACACCTGGAACAAAGCTCTTAAAAGTGAAAAGAACTTCAGCAACAAAAAACTGCAGCTTGAATGGGCAGGAGAAGAAGCAGTCTTTCACACCCCAAAATAAAAGCTAAAATGGGTTCGGCATAGGGTGCATGGAAATAGACCAAGAATTATTCATTTCCAGACCAAAATGAACATTACTTTAGTCTCAAGTTCTCTTTTCTTAACTCAGTATGGGGAAGAACAGGGTAAGGAAGACTATGATGATACAAGAAGGATGAGAGAACATAAGGAATAGCAGGGGACTAAAGCAGGAGAAGGAAATAAATCATCAAAACATTTATAACCCTGGACTGCCTCACAGGAGAGCAGAGGGGAAAAAAATATCAGACCATTTGTCTGCAGTATGTTTGCTTATTATCTCTCGGGAGAGCTTCAGATATAATAGCTGACACCATTATATGTATGTGTCGTTAACCTTAACATGTACTGTTCTTTGTACCTTTGCAGTCTCATGCATGCACACAAGCATCATCTTGTACTGATAAACCATGTCCAGTTTCCCTTAGTACTGTAGAGACAATAATTCCCATATAAAATGATCATAAGGCTTTCTATTGAAATACACTTTGGTGCTGACATTTGGAAATAGCTCTATCTAGCTCCAACTGCCTCTGTATTCCCTACCATCAACTGCATTTCCTAGCACATTTGAGAAAGTAATTCAATAGTCAGCTAACTACAACTACACTTTCAGGTCTATTTAAAACTGCAAAAACAATGTGTTCTTTCTCTTGGGAGACCCACACTACCATTTGGTCGGCCAGCAACACAGTTTGGACTAACTTCTAAAGTAACAGCATGTATAGTGAAGATTTATGGTTGGTGAGGGATTGAGACAGGGGTGCAGCTCCCTGGATAACACTGAAATCCATCCATAGATGAATCACCCTGGACATAGTCACAGTTTTCTGATCGGTTCTGCTGTGCACAGAGAGGAAGAAGTGAATCCTACTACATTTTTTTTCTTAAATTTAATCTTCATGTCACAAACAAACATTCTGCCTCGCTGCAGTATGCAATCACTGGTAGTGTTTACCTCTGCTTCTCCACCAGCATGTGTGACAGTCATTCCAGACATTCCTTCTGCAGCTTTTTGTTTTCTCGGGGAACATTTAGAAGGCTTTTGTGTTAGTTGTAGAAAAAATATAAAATCCTGTGTTAAAAAAGCTCCCACAACTGTGGAGGAATCATCTATGCAGGAGCTTCTGAAAGAATAAATACTGCTCAGCAGACTAAGAAGTCACTAGAAAAAGCACTAGTAGGTGCTAGTAAATTTACTAGCAAATTTGCTAGTAAATCTTGAGGCTGAGGCTGCCCTTAGATTCTGGGCAGTTTTATTATTTTATCTCAACTCTATGGTTGTTTCTTTTTATTTTCCCCTCAAAAAGTTATTTTAAACAATGATGACAAGCCAACATTATACTAGCAGTTATTTCTAGTAATAAACATATAAACTACTAATATGAGCAAAACCTGCCTTATTAAAAGCATACTTGAGAAAAGCCACATTAGTTACGCTTAGAGCCCTTGAATGGAATTGAGAGATTGAAGACAATTTAGGAAGAAAAGCATACAGGTCAATTTATCCTCAACAATGAATATTCATTTATTTCTGGTCACTGGGTAAATCTGCTTTTCTAATTCCTTTCTTTAACTGTCAGAGGTATATAAAGATATTAACCCCAAACCTTCACATTATTAGGCATACACTTAAAACATAAAACAAAGGCAACAGGGATTGAACTAGCTTAAAAAATCTATGCCCCATATGTTTATTTCTTTCTGGTAAAACAACAGCAACAACTGGAATTTGAAATGTTTTCTTTATTTAGATCTTGTAGGCTGAACAATAAGCTCTGACAGCCCTGTCTCAGCCCTCTCGAGGTCTGTACCAAATGAAGCCTAAACTCACCATTCAGCAACTGCACCAGCCATGGGATGTCTGGAATTTGTTGTGTGCACTCATCCTTAAAATGGAACAGCTGTCGTGAAAGGCTGTTACAAGACACCTAAAGGGGCAAAAGGCTCCAGTGTCACCCTTATCTACAACCTGATACCAACAGTTTTTGCTGCTACCCTGCTCCCATCTCTAGGTGTAAAGTTACACGATATAAGAGTCCAGAATACTCCATTCAGTAAAGTGGAAATCTGAATGGCTTCTGTTCCTTTTCATGCCATTGATTCTGCATAGGATTAAATCACCGAGAAAATGCACTTATTTGCTGTCACACATCTATGTGGCCATTAATAAAAAAGAAAAGGCATTTTAAAGATGTGTATTTCCACTCCTCCTGCTTTAGTAAAGGCAGTAAGGCAGTCTTTGGGCCATGCTGTGCTTTGCCTCACTCTGACTACACAGCCTATAAACCTGTAGACTAGTTTCATGAGGGGCTCAACCAGGATTCAGCCATTAAGGATCAGAAAGCAATAGCAGTACAGCAAAAGTAGCTCTCAGGGGAAATGTATATTATTACTGCCAAAAAGGATATTTCACTAAGAGAAGCATTTGTGTCATTCTTATTAGCTAAATAAAAGTGTAGAAATAACCAGAAGCATAAGGACCCAAGGGTTCGAGTTCCCCTCAGAATCAGTGGCAGATTTCCCACTGATTTCACTGGGTACTCAATCAAGACCAAATGTGAAACACAAAGGGGAAATGATCAGATGAAATACCAAAAGTGCATTCTGCACCTGTGAAGTTGGTAACTGTGACTGAATTATGTCCATACATTAGATCAGTCTCTGCCCATCATAGAACAGCGGTAAGTTCCAGTTCTGGGGATAAATCTTAAGAACTACTTCAATTTTAAACAAGAGAAAAGACAGCTTCATTTTTACAGAGGGACAGCACTGGACAAAGCCTCATGTCATCAGAAGATGCACTTTTCCATAGCCATCCCTCCCACAGCCTCTGCTCTCCTCTGTGCTTGGCTCAGGTGACCCAGACACCTGCCAGATTCTACAACCAACCTCTTCCTTCCACCAAAGCAGGCACAATTTCTTGCTAAAGTTTCTTTGATTACCAAACCCTCTCTGTAAACTCTGTATAGCAGAGAATTAACTAGTCTGTAACCCGACAGGAAACACTAGCCTCCAAATGCTTTTATGCCCACACAAACGTTCTTACAATTGCAATAAATCAGCAGCTCCATTTCAGCCAAAGCTCAATAGGATGTTGTAGATAATTCTTTTAACCTAACCACAACTTGTTATTTGGCTGCGTGGACAACTTCCACTCTCTACCTCTTACGTCTACCTTTGTTACTTTGGTTGGTGAAATGTCCTTGTGCTGCTGCCTATGAAGTATGATTTTCAGCAGCCCGCAACCCCAACCTCTACCAACATCCCGGTCCAGGGTTTATACTCTGAGAAAGCTCCTCTTGTGGGACACGATGGGTTAGCAGCCCTACTTTCCTAAAGCCATGAATAGCCCAGTGTCACGGACTGAGCCGAGTCTGCTGGTGTTATTCATACCATGCTGCAGTCATGCCAGCTTCAAAAATGAAAATGCTAACTGGAGCAAAGTACTATGGGGCTTGATGTTTAGATCACAACATGGGTGGCTTCCTGTTCCAGTTGCCGCTTCTGGGTTCCAGGTTCTTGGGTGATTGTGCTTTTTTTTTTTCCTTCTGCAGGTGGTGGAACAGGTGGGAGTCAGGTACCTGCTGGTTTTGCTTCTGTTTCATGCTTGTGTTTCCCCCCGCTTCCCCTGTATTTCACTGTGCTGCTTCTGCAAATAGGCTAAGCTAAGATAATCATGCATTGTGATTATGATATCTTATATTAAAGTCTTATCTCTTTATCTCACACACTTGTTAACCTGTTCTTTAATGCTTGTGATGCTACCCAAGCTTCTGATTCTTCAGGGCAAAGTGCTCTTCTTGGAAATCATGCTAAGAACAGTAACAGTGTCTTGAAACCTTCCTGTTTCTCTTGCAACACACTTGTGTGATTTATCTCTTTTAGATCCTATTGTTGAGCTTTGATTGCCTCTAGTATTTCTGCATCTTCCTTTGCTATTCTAAGCATTTTTCTAGATTCACTGTAATTCAGTTACTGTATCATCTTGAGGAAACATCCATTGGTATTCAGCTACTTCAGTCCCTCAGTTTCTTTCACAGGTCTCCTGGCACTGTTCTCATGTTTCAGAACCATTAAGTCAAAACAGGGGATACAAATCCCCCAACCAAACAATCAATCCACCAGAACACACACAAAACAAAACCCCAGAAAATGGAAACAAAACCAAACAAAAACCGACCAAAACCCAAACAAGCACAAAAAGCCCAGCCCAACCAAAGAACCACACCCAACCAAAACCCCAACAAACATACCCTGCCCCCAAAAAACAACAACATAAAACCCACCAACAAACCACCACAAAACCACCAAACAAACTCCAACCCATCTGCCTAGAGCTCTAACCCTTGTAACAAAAATGGATGACACTGTCTTTGGCTGTTCCTTCAGCCCTACCACACTGTGATCACTACTGAAACAATGCCCTGCAGACAGATCCTGTGAGCTCACTACTCTAACAATTTCTTTTAATCTTTTATGGTTTGTTGGTGTCATCTGACTGAAATCTGTCCTGTGGAACCCCACAGCCAATTTCATCCTTTTCTGTGCCCCAGGAACATGTTGTACAATCACGACACACCTCTTCGGACTGATACTGCAGTTCCCTTTCTCACTCTTTCTTAGTATTAATTCCCGTTCTTACAAGCCCAGTGTAGCTGTGCAGGAGACAGTATTTCCAGCTACACTGTTGTAAGGATACCTCAATTTTGTGTGTGGCCAGAGAACTTCAAGACTGTTCTGTTTAATATATACTCTGTATTTGTGGTTGCAGCTAGACTCGTTGTTTTACATCTGTTAGCATTAAAGCGCATTTTCCACCGAATGACTCAGACACTTACAGGATCCCAAATCCCTCTGAAAAGAGCTGCATAAATTTTGAAGTGTTTGCTATTCCTTTCCTCTACTTCGGTATCATCAGATAACATTTACTGTGATCTTACATATGATATTCTCATTAAAATTATTTACATATGCATTATTAACAATATCAGTCCCCCTGGAGTATGCAACTACGACTCTATTTCCAGCTAGAGAAATTATGATTTGCAGACACTGTACGTAACTTATTTTACAGACATTAAGCGACATTTTTGCCCATCAGACTAAAAATCTGTGGTTTAGCCAGTAAGCTCCTTTATGAAACCTGATAATTTGTTAAAGAGTCATTGATTCTCACATTTTTAATTTGCATAGTATCATTTTCTTCATAACATGGGGAAAAAAAAACCAAAACAAATTAACATGTCACATCTGGGAAGCCAGAATTCAGAGCACAGCATTATGGGCTTATTTCTCAGGATTCCCAATTTTCTGTTCACAACATTTTTTTCTGCTGACAAACAATAGGAAAAATAGAAATAAGCTATTCACAAGATCACAGGATGTTAGGGGTTGGAAGCGACCTCCAGAGATCATTGAGTCCAACCCCCTGCCAGGGCATCCCAACCCATACTGCTGCAATTTGTTATTCTTTCCCAGATGCAGGACTCGGCACTTACTCCTGTTGAACCTCATTAAGTTCCTCTTTCCCCAGCTCTCCAGTCTGTCCAGGTCTTGCTGAATGGCTGCACAGCCTTCAGGTGTATTCAAGGGAATTTCAAACACACAAACATTACAGTGTTACATTTAGCTCTCCAGCCCTTTTTGCTCCATTTGTCCTGAGCTAGGGTCTTACTCATTTTCCATTTAAAACAATCAGTATTTCTGCCTCTGACATTTGGCAAGTAGGAAGGGAAACGGTTTTAAAGATCAAATTAAGCAAACCTGATTGAATAATTCAGATTTGCCATGGGACTCAATTATTTCAATTAGAAACCCTTATTTTTCACAGAAATACAAAGTTATTTTCTTTGGCATGCAAATAGTTATTTCTTAGACTTCTGGAAATGTTGAAGTAGTTGTTTCCCGAGGTTTTACCTGCTAACTCTTTCCTATTTTTCCTGAGGTTTTTAACTTGCTAACTCCAGCTAGAAACAATGATAGACACTGCAAGAACAGGTAGGCGATATCTGCTATGAAAAGCATGCTGTAAAGAGATTTGCAAACTAAAGCCACTACAGTATTTCAACAAATCTGCCAAAAATTAGGATGGGTTCTCTTACGACGAGATTTTTGCCACTTGATGGAAGTGCTTTTATGGATGCAATGAGTCCTGCAGCAGAAGGCCTACAAACTGTATGTAACATCAATGTATCAACTGTCCCCATACTTCTCTAGATCAAAAGATGAAGGTTACCAGCAATAATGTCAAACTCAGATAAGGCAGCATCACGCCTACTGACACAAATCTCAGGGCCACAGTAGCACAGAACCATCCACAGTCTGTCATTTGTCTGCTACTGAAAACTTCTCAGCCTGGGATTGCACTGTGGCTGCACTGCCTTTTTCAGCTCCAACTTCAAATAAAGTGGCTCAGGAAAAGAAAGAAAAACGCTATATGGAGATCATGCAATTAGAGAAAACAACAGACAAAGGGCCTCCCAAATAGCTGAAGGCTTGTTACAAACCACAATCAATGCCACAGAATGTGCAAACTATTTTGAGGAGTCCCCGTATCAAAATTCACCATAAACCAACTGCATTAGACTTGATAGTTAATTTCTCAGGGGAAAAAACCCAAATCCAACATGGACACTCTCCCCTCCAAAACCCCAAGCTAAACAAACAATAAACACCCACACCAAACAAAAGCCCACCCATCTTTTATTTAAGGCCACCCCTGAGGGAGGGTGTGGTGGTTTGAGCTGGGTGCCCTCTGCTACGTGGTGTGCTTCCTGTGTCCAGAAGTCCAGCATAGTGGGTGGACACAGGAAACCAGGTATCTCCTACCATAATCCCCTGCACCACTGTAAAATCTGGCACGGGGTCTAGCACTGTCTCTTTCTTCCCCCTCTGGCACAGGGTAACTGGGGGAGACATCTCCCGCCCTTGGGCCTAGCCAGGTCCCAGGCCAGGGGGATGGGCGGTCTCAGGTCTGGCCAGCTGAGACTAGCCTAGCAGTGGGGGGGGGGGAGAAGGAGCCCTGGGGGTCTTGGGTGTACCCTCAGGTGGGGATGGGATGTTTCTGGGTTTGCTTTGGGGTTTCTTTTGTCACAGATTCTGGCTCTCTGTACACACTCACTGCTTTCTATTTAAACTTTCCATCACTTTTGCAATCTGTTTGTCAGAGTCGTTGTTTCTGCCCGTGGTGGGGAGGGGGCTGCCTCAACCCACAACAGACGGTTCAGGAAACTTTCAGTGCAGAAGCCTGCTCATGATGGCAGAGACACTTGGCTCTTGTCTGCTTTTTTTTCACTCTACCTTAGATCTTGTCCTATTTTTACCCTCTTCTGGGGCAAGACGTCAGATGATATGGACACTCCAGGAAGCTCTATGCTCGATGAGCATAGAGCACAGACTGAAAGGGTTACCAACTTTGTGCTCAACAGATCTGTATCCCTTCATAACATGCAAGTTACATCTTCTCATTCTCAGTTCCTCACATTTATAAAATTAAAAAAAGAAAAAAGGAATAATCAGAGGACTTGAATTATATCTTGTCTGCAGAAGCATCAGGCAGAAATAAGGCCTGAAGAGTTTGAATTTTTCAAGCAAAAATGTTTGAGTTCATTGGAAAGTACTCCCAGATTTTACAAAGCATGACACAACAAAGTATACAATGCTTGTTCCAAAATAAATCTTCAAAATTAACACAAGACTATTGTAGAGGTAAATGTAGCTCAAAAAAAAAAAAAAAAAAGACAACTGCAGAGCAGGTAGAGCGAAGCCTCTGGAAGAAACAGCGCCAATAAATCACCACATCTAACAACCGCCAATGAAAACCTTGCATCAACATTCGAATGGTGAGATAGGGTTCAAGATTAACACCAGTAATTAACAGAAATACAAGGTGCTCTGCACAGACTAGTGTGGAAGGCATTTTCCTCAGGCTAATTTATCCTCTTGTTACTACAGTAAGATCCTACTTACTGTGATTGCGGAAGTGATCTGAAATTTGGTTGCGAGTCTTATATGCTCCTCTTTGCACTGCACTGCTGTTACACCTGTTGAGAGAGACACGCTTCTCCAACTTGGGGTACTATTCACAGATTCAGTAACTAAATTCTGCTACACCACTCTTACCTTGCAACATAAACAACTGAGTATCTCTAGTTGAGGAGCAACCAAACTAAATGATATATATAGAAGGGAACAAATAGAATTACTTCATCAAACTCTTAAAGACACCCTGTGACCTTCAAGAGTGCCTCCTATTTAGAGATAATGGCCATGTCTAAGCTGCACAGGAAGAACAGACTCAGCAATTTGTGAAGGTTTGTTAAATTTGATGACCTGCTTGCTCCTCTTCTGCACCACAGGCTATTGATCTGTCTTTAAGCTTCTCCTCTGGACAGCCCTGGAAACTCAAGAGTTTTTGTGCACCTCTCAGGAGTCTGAGCTGGAATGTATTCAGCCCAATCCAGAATCCATGCAGCAGTGCGAACTCAATCTCAGCGACTGTTCCATTTTGGAAGGCACCACCATGATCATTAAACTATGTCCCAAAGTGCCATGTCTACACCTTTTTTAACCCCTCCAGGGATGGTGAGTTGATCTGGAATAGACTCTGTGGAGTCTATTCCAGAAGCCTGACCACTTTTTCAGTATAGAAATTCTTCTAATATCCAACCTAAACCTCCCTTGGCACAACTTGAGGTCATTGCCTCTCATTCTATAACTCATTACTAAGGAAAAGAGACTGACACCCACCTCACTACAACCTCCTTTCAGGCAGTTGTAGGGCGCACTAAAGTCTCCACTCAGCCTCCTTTACACCAGACTAAACAATCTGGAGATCCCTCAGTGGGCTCCTCATAAGACTCGTTCTCCAGACCCTTCAGTATCTTCATTACCCTTCTTTGGACGCAATCTAGCACCTCAACATCCTTCTTGTAATGAAAGGCCCAAAACTGAACGTAGTACTCAAGCTGCAGCCTCATCAGCTGCAAGCACAGAGGCATGATCCCTTCCCTACCCCTGCTGGCCTCAGTATTCCTGAAATAGGCCAGGATGCTGTTCAGCCTTTCTGGGTACCTGAACACACTGCTGGCTCATATTCAGCTGGCTGTCAAATGGCACCCCATGATCCTTTTCTCCCAGGCAGCTTTCCAGCCACTCTGTCCAAAGCCTGTAGAGTTACCTGGGGCTCCCCTGACTCAAGCACAGGACACAGCACCTTCCCTTGTTAAATCTTGCACAGTTAGCCTCTGCCCATAGATCCAGCCTGTCCAGATCCCTTTGCAGACCCTTCCTACTTTTGAGCAGATCAACAGACTCACTCAGTTTGGTATCATCTACAAACTTAATGAGGGTACCCTTGATCCCTTCATCCAGATCATTGATGATGACAATAAATAAGACTGACCCCAAATCCGTGCCTTAGGCAACACTAGTTGTGACCAGCCATCAACTGAATTTAACTCCCTTCAGCACCATTCCTTGAGCCTGGCCATCCACCCAATTTTTCACTCAGCAAAGTGTCTACCCATACAAGCCACGAGCAGCAAGTTTTTCCTGGAGGATGTTGTGGGAGACAGAGTCAAAGTCTTTATAAAAGTCCAGGTAAACAACACTCCAAGCTTCTCTTTCATCTGCTAATCAGACCACCTTGTTGTAGGAGATCAAGCTCATCAAGCAGGACCTGCCCTTCATGAACTCAAGCTGGCTGGGCCTGACAACCTGGCTGCCCTGCATGTGCTGTATAATGGCACACAAGATAATCTGCTCCCGGTATCAATTTTAGACTGACAGGACTGTAGCTTCCCAGGTCCTCCTTCTAGCCCTTACTGTAGTTGAATGTCACATCTGCCAGTCTCCAGTGAGCTGGGACCTTTCCACTTTGCCAGAACTGCTGGTTATGATGGTAAATGGGTTGGTGTGCACTTCTCTCAGTACCCTTGGGTGCATGTCATCTGGTCCCACAGACTTGTGTGCATCTAAGTGGTGCAACAGGTCACAAACCAACTCATTTTGGATTATAGGGGCTTCATCCTGCTCTCTGTCGTTGTTGTCCAGCTCAGGGGACTGGGCACTCAAAATAACTGGTCTTACTACTAAAGATTGTGGCAAAGCACATATTGAGTACCTCAGTATCTCAGCCTTTTCCCCATCCTTTGTTGCTGCATTCCTCTGTTTCTAACAAAGGACAGGGATTCTCCTTAGTCCTCCTTTTGTTGCTAAGGTATTTGTAGAGGGATTTCCTGTTCTCTTTAACAGCCCCACAAGGCACATACACTCACTGCAACTGTGCTTCTGAATCCATCAAAAATGTAATAAAAAAAGACCTGGGATGTGCAAAGGTCAGGTATTTATCTCCTTTATAAACCCAGGTCTAAAAAGATGATGAGAACAGCAACAACAAGGCATTCTAAGGTCAGCAGTATATCCTAGCAGAGAAAGAAACATTCATTTTCAAGGATGCAGTACTGTTCTGGCATATTCCTCATCCAATATCATACTATCCTGGAATAACAAAATGACCCTTAAACTACATCATTGCTCCAACCTGTAACAGCAGAATTTTGTGCTGAACAAGTAACAGAGATGTCTCTTTAGCCTCTGTATTGAGGATTAGTTTATCATGCCTTGTTCTGGCTCTTCTAAAAAATCAGGAATATATTGTCCAAATTCAAAGAAGTTTGGCAGAAGATCCCACCTGAGTAGTAGAATAGAAAAGGATAGAATAGAATTAACCAGGTTGGAAGAGACCTTTAAGATCAGCAAGTCCAACCTATCATTCAACACTATCTAATCAACTAAACCATGGCACCAAGTATTGAGTCTCTTCCTAAACACCTCCAGTGATGGTGACTCCACCACCTCCCTGGGCAGCCCATTCCAACGGCCAATCACCCTTTCTGTGAAGAACTTCTTCCTAACAGCCAACCTAATCCTGCCCTGGCACAGCTTAAGACTGTGTCCTCTTGTTCTGTTGGTGGTTCCCTGGGAGAAGAGACCAACCACCTGGCTACAACCTCCCTTCACGTACTTGCAGTAGTTTAAGTTCACCCAAATTTCACTGAACTAAGTAGGTAAACAGAAAAAAGGTCAGGGGTGACCTTATTGCTCTCTACAACTACCTGAAGGGAGGTTGTAGCCAGGCAGAGGTTGGCCTCCTCTCCCAGGCAACCAGCACCAGAACAAGAGGACACAGTCTCAGGCTGTGCCAGGGGAGGTTTAGGCTGGATGTTAGGAAGAAGTTCTATACAGAGAGAGTGATTGCCAATTGGAATTGGCTGCCCATGGAGGTGGTGGAGTCACCTTCATTAGAGGTGTTCAGGAGAAGACTTGATGGGGTGCTTGGCTGCATGGTTTAGTAGTTGGGTGGGTTGGATTGGTTGATGGGTTGGACGCGATGATCTTGAAGGTCTCTTCCAACCTGGTGTATTGTATTGTATTGTATTGTATTGTATTGTATTGTATTGTATTGTCTTTCATGTGGTCCTTGAAGGGCTCCAAAAAAAGGAAAATCTGCAGGACAGATTGATAGATCTGTGATAGATCTGTGGGTCCACCCTCAGGAAAGTGACCCAGTTACAAACCAGGGGTTTGACTAAAGTGAAATTCACGTTGCAGCAGATAGCTGGCTCTTACTTGGTCTCTGCTAAAGCAACTGTTCCACTGATGTAACAGCTCCAGTAGCCTTTGCACCAGGAACATTTTATTGCCTTTATTACCTTTGGCCAACAGCTGGCATGCGTGTTTTCTCCTCCTGATCTGACTTGGCACCTTTACAAAACCAGTGTTGCTAGAGGCTTCTGCTGGTCTTTGGAAAATGCTGATTTGGCCTTAGAGAAAGGCTTCTTGCTTTCTTTCGGCTCCATTATTTGCTCACTCAGGATGAGGTACAATGTCCTCCATGGTAGATTGACGAGAAAAATGTTTAAAAACCTCTTCTAAAAAACAGAAAGAGGAGTCCCATCTCATAAACTAAACTGCTCCAGAGCATGACTGCTTCAAAACCCCTGTTAAATATTGCATACTGTTGTACAAACCTTAGCTACCAGTTTTCTCTGACTCCCACAATATCTGCTTCGAAATAAAATACTTGCAGTGCAGACTGTCTTAAAAAACATTCAGTAAGTGGTAACATGATGAGAACATGTTTTTTTCTTCTTTCAAACAGAAGGTCAGATCTCACCTTGGTTTGACTTCATGGGAGCTGACTGCTAATTACTGACACTCAAAAGTGCTTCTTTCTGAATTAAAATTGTCCCTGACTCAACAGCGTTTCAGTTACAGACAGACTTCCAACTGTCTTGTGCAAATTTACACTGAGCATCTGATCATGAAAAAAGACCAAGAAAGAAAACCAAACTAACCAGTCATAAAAGGTCAAAGATGGAAGAACTACTTGCATTACAATGACAAAAGAGGAACTTAACTTCATGCTTGCATTCACTAAGATAGCAACACTTTAGGAGCACAGGCAAGAGTAAACATATAAAAATGTTTCAGCTGGAAAGATCTAGGGTGATATTACAGAAAGTCAATCAGTAAAGTAGTTACACATTTCCTGACTATCCATGAAGTCTTGTTTTCACTAAGTACAGCAAGAATAATCTGCCTTGATGCTTGCTTTTCCAACAAATTTTTAGTCCAGCATTTAGCAAGAGCAAGCTTCCACAAAACAACCCAGAAAATCATCTTGTACAGGACTGGCAGGCACATCCACCACTCATTCTGCTGCCAAGCAGAGGCCATCAAATGTTCAGGTGTTTATTACAACCATCTTGAAAGAAAGGAATGGTAGATTCTGTCTATGACATATGTACAAAACAATACATTCCATTTCTTGTTATAAAATTAAGCCCCAGAAAGATTAGGAAGGACTAGAATTCAGCTTTGACAATTCAGCTTCACAAGCAATAAAACTAAATATTAAATAGTTATGACCTTGGTGGTAGGTAGTAAGAAATAAAAGGGTACAAAACACTGAAAGATCAGTTATAAAATCATAGAATCAGTTCAAAGACAAAATTTAAGTAAAGCCTGTGTTCTCATTTCAGACTCTCTCCCGGAGAAGCACAAACAACAATGACAGAACTTATCACCCCAATAAGATGTGCCCTGCAAAACTGCTTATGAGAAAATGTAACCAAAATCAGGACTCCCAAATGCCAAAAGGTCAGCACCAAGTACCCTATGCTTTTAAGAACTGTCAGTTTTCTGTAACACAAAAGGTAACTTAAGAAAAAGAAACTGGAAACCTAGCATGCTAACAGGTGTGCCACAGAAGGTGGGAGCAGATGGTAAAGTTTCATCTATATTGCTAAATGAAGAAGACACCAAGCTTGAAGTACCTTTCCTCCACCATTTCAGCTGCTTAATCTCACATCTCAGGTGTACCGGCACTGATTAACTCAGGATGCACCGGTAGAGTGTTCTGTACTAGTATTACCAGTGAATGAAACAAAACACAATAGCCCTTGATGTGGAATATTAAAGAGATGGAAGTGAGCTTCTATATCAGCACAGAGAGACTAGAGCTAATTTGAAATCGTCTTATGTGTTGGGTGAATGCAAAGCATTATGGCACCAGCGTGGGCTAACTAAACTTGCAGCATTGCCTGTTTCTTCATTAAGCAGCATGGCAAAGAACAACTCTTTCTCTATATCTGTTGATACAAACAGGTTTTATTCCTTGAAGCCACCCTTAAAAGCTTAATTGTTAGATATGATAAATGAGTTACCTGTCAAAGTAACCCCAAATAATAGAAAAGGTTGCGAGAGAGACATGTATTTGTTATCGCTGACAACTGTACAGGATGCAGGATACTTGCCTGATGAAAAGAGCAATTTCTTCATGCCACGGTACATCAGGCAGAAATTTAATTGATTTCCAAAGCATATGAAAGCAGAAGGCATACACTGAAAATTTTCTTTTGTTCCTACAGCATCCTAAGCTAAGGCCAGGCTCACATAGCTTGTAAGAAATTGGCAACAGTTGGCAACACTAGAAAGAGCACATGAGGAGCTTGAGGAGGAATTTGAAATGATGCAAGTTTTGATTAATGGATTAGAAAGAGAATTTAAGCTGCTGAAGCCTGGAAAGACTGACTGTATGATTTGGGAATTAGGGATATCAAAACAGAGGAGTTTGGACTAATCAAGGAAGATGATAATTAGCATAGAAAGAGCACAGCTTTTAGCAACAGACACAGGGGCATACAAAAAATGCTTGTTAACTCTAAGATGCATTTGCAAGTCTGAGCTAAAATCCTGTTTTTCCTCAGGGTATAATGCCCTGAATCCACTTTTTAAATTAACCCCTTTCATTCTACTATTTAAAAAAGAATGGGTAGTGGAAGTTACAGTGGATCAGGGCAGCCAGGTGCTAGACTCTGCCCTCGCTTTTGATTGACTGTGAGTCAGATTTAGCCAAATTCTGTCACACAGGATGCTGACAGAGTTCAGCCCATGCATGTGGAGAACCAGGATAGCCTCAGTCAGACCAGAAAGCTGCTATTGCACCTGTCCCTTAAAGAGAACGGGACTCTGTCAGGGCAAGAAACACTTCAGGAGATGGCTGGCACATATTAGGGTTTACAGGAAAGGAGAATGGTGTGAGTGCCAGATCTCCTTTCACAGCTCTCATGAAGACCTCTCAACTTGCTAGTAGCTCCTGACACAGACCCTTAGTACCACACCGGAATTAAAGGATTCAGTATCAAGAAAATCTGTTACTGACTCTTCTTGGAAAAGTGATACTGACCTAGGCAGTGTTGGAGTCTGATCTGTAACACACACTGGAGTAGCTTCAGTAATACTATTAGTGTGTGCCTAAAAGCACCTAATTTGTTCTTAAACTCCCTACACTAGTGCTTCCCACATTACACTGTGCTAAGAGATGGACAATTACCCCACAAAGTTCAAGCAGAGCCAGCAAGCTTAAATAATGGGCTGGCTTCTGCCTTATACCAGTTCTTCAGATATTCACACTCTCTTATCCCAGGCAGCCAGTACCAGAACAAGAGGACACAGTCTCAGGCTGCACCAGGGCAGGTTTAGGCTGGATGTTAGGAAGAAGTTCTATACAGAGAGAGTGATTGCCCATTGGAATGGGCTACCCGTGGAGGTGGTGGAGTCACCTTCATTGGAGGTGTTCAGGAGGAGACTTGATGGGGTGCTTGGTGCCATGGTTTAGTTGTTTAGCTGGGTTGGATTGGTTGATGGGTTGGACACGATGATCTTGAAGGTCTCTTTCAACCTGGTGTATTGTATTGTATTGCTCAGCTCCTCCTTCTGTCACTATCTACAAATCTCTCAGCTTAGCCCAGTATAACTGTGAGAAGACCAGCAACTGCATAAACACTGTATTCTGCATCTGCAACTATTGTGCTGAGCTCACATGCTGTCTCTGAGAGACCAAAGCTCAGATGCCTGTCCATTACAAAATATGCACAGGAAGATCCAGTGACATGGTGTTAAAGAAATTTGCTTCAACCCCCCAACCAACAAACCAACCAAAGTGCTTAGTCAGAGCAGACATCTCTCCTTCAAAGTTATTCACTGTCTACGGGACTGGAAGCTTACTTCATTACAAAATCCACAGTATGCCCCCTCCCGTGTGATTTCTCCACTCTTGTTAATCCTGTGGTTTGTAACAGTTTGGAAAACTTTAGGGGCATTCCTAAGTGGTTACAGATGTGTAAAGGATGAACACTACAGGCCACTTCATCAAGAGGATGACATAACCCTGCATGCCAGCTTCAAAAGTAGCTCATTTAATACTGAACTTGGAGACACAACTGTCCCAGACCCACTGTGTGCCTGTTGAGAGTGATGGGATTATAACAGCAGCTGGCAGTGCTCTGTTCCAAGAAAGCTCACAGCATTATTCAGTCTTGAGTTCTCTCTTCCTCTGTGGAACCATTTGATCCTTAATCTCATCTATGGATTCTTAACCCTTTTGATGTACTTCTCCCCTCAATGAAGTTATGGGTGAAGACCATTAGTAAGATGTCACAGTTGCACATTTGTTTTGAACATTGGTTATAAATACTTGTTAACCATCTGCTCAAATAACTGTCTAGCATGTGTTTTATGAAATTAAGCACAGAGAAATCCTTAATCAGACTGGGTAACTGGAAAATGTTAGCAAGATGTTGCATGGTAACTGTGACCACGGACTACTAAGAAGACTAGTTCCCTGTACTGCAGTAGTATCTGCCACATTCTTTCCCACATGAGCTGAGATGGCATAACATTAACATACTAACTTGGGACAAGAGGTGGTTTCTACAAGGAACATGATATCAGCACTGCCTGAAAAACACAGACAAAAAAAGCCAGTGGACTGACAACTTATCATGAAGGTGCCAGTCTGTGATAAGGAGATGGCAGAACAGGACTGCAGACAGTCTTGCTTGAAGAAAAGTGGAAACTGAACAAAGTCTGACCAACATTACAGTGACTAAAGAAACAACAGGAAAAAAGGATTGTTGGGGAGTAGTGAAGCAGGTAGGAAAACTAGTGTGATGTGGTAGATGTCAGAGAAAACCAATAGCTTACAGAATAAAGAAAAAAAAAAAGTGAATGGATACAAAAGCATTTCAGATACAGCAAATAATGTGGTGTGGTGGTTGTCATCATTGTCCTCCCGGGGTGGGGGGACTGCTGGAAGAAGTGGAAAAGAGCAATGCTGCTAGTGGCAGAAAAGACAACAAAGCAGCTACATCAGATCTTGAGTTTTCCTTGCCTTAAATATCTTGCATAAAGTGGAGGGGAGTACATGGAAATCAACATTGGCAAACAGGTAGACAGATAGATGGAAAATAATTGGGAATTGAAGCAGTAGCTCAAGTAGCTCAAGGCTGAGAAATGGCACAGCCAGAGATATAAAAACAAATATGTTGAATTAACACTGGTGAAGTTTGTCTGCAGAAAGGGTACTATACAGCTGAAGTAGAGTATTTCAATGCTGTCATTAAAATGTTTCACACATTTCTAAAATGGGAGTAATATTCATCACAAGGTTTCTTTTTAAACACTTGATCATTGATATTTACTCAGTTCCCACTATCAGAAAATCCAATAAATCTTTATTGATTTAGAGTTACATATGAACACATCTCTTCTTCAAGGAACACATTTTATTCATTTAGATGGCAGCTCTGTACTGCACCATTTCTTTGACTTCAGGGGATGATGCAGTAGACTATAGGAAGCTAATTTAGATGGGGTTAGAATTACCATGCTGCCACAATTACCTGCTCTAATAATCAGTTTGGCATATTTGGTGTGCATGAAGAGTTACTGTTTCCCTCCCAAGATTCCAGAGATTGAATATCTCTGGAGATATTCAAGACCTGCCTGGATGAGTTCCTGTGTGACCTGGTACAGGATCCTACACCAGGCAGGTGGGTTGACTAGATGGTCTCTCGAGGTCCCTTCCAGCCCCTGACATTCTGTGATTCAAAGAAACATGCACACAATAGGGTAAGTAGCACTATTAAACATGACACATATACCAGTCATGAAACAAATTACACAGCACTGCAAGCTATTGTTTGAAGGCAAAGATGCAATTGTAGTGGCAATCACACTGTAAAGCACACATATGATGGCAGAATTAAACTCACATTAAAACTCACCCAAGCTTTACAGGGACACTGCTTAAGACCACAGCAAGATTCTATGGCAAAGCTGATGGCCATTTAGGATCTTTTCAGCATAAAAATTCAACAATAAGAGATTTAGATTACCACGGAGAGTGAAATCCCCAGATTTCCAGTGAGAGGCAGATAAAGGTCACAACCCATTAGTCTATAAAATCAAAGCAATAATTACTTTAACATACTAACACTCCCATCCTCTCAGCCTCCTAGCCTCAGGCTCCAACAACTACAACAAAAAAATCTGCCTTCCCTGATAGATAAAAAACCCCTACTCTTAAAGGAATTGACGTGGTTACAAACTTTCCTATCAAGAGTTTTATACCATGTATTTGACAACCCTGTGTGATAGAAAGCATATATGTAGGCCCATGCATAAGGTAAGTATCTGGAAATCTTTGTTCTCCACTGCTATGAAATTAAGCTTCTCGCTTTATGGCCTTAACACAGATATCAAAGCCATCACTGGCTCAAGACTGAAAAAAAAAACCCCAGAAACCAAAAGCCCCAGGCAGACTACAGTAGGCTGATTCGTTTTGGGGAATGCTAAATCCAAACTGCAGAGTGGCAAAGAAGGGCTCTGCAAGTCACTATGATGACCACATTCTAGACTATCAAATTGATTTTTCAGCCTAAGACAACACTGGCTATTTTTTGTGCTTCGTAGTGAGTTCTGGCAGAGACTAAAACTTTCCAAACTGTTGAACAGATTACACAAACGGCCGGCAGTAGCAAAGCAGGGAGAAAGGGCTCCAACTCAGTAATGTACTGTGATAAATTCCCTTTCAGTGAGGCTGTGACTCCTTTCCTAGTTGAGTCCCTTTGGAAGAAAAAGGAAAATGGAAGGAATGAAACATAAGGCAAAGAACTCGGTGAAATGACTCTTCAGGGCTTTCCCTGCAATCCTGGCACTCATAGCGGTACCACTCATAGGGCTCCGGTAAGTCTTTAGCCATAGCAATGCTAATTAATTGAGGGCACTTTGGAAAATGCCCTTCAATCCCTTGCTGTAACTGCTGGAGTGCTCACAGAATTTCTCCCTCAAGTCCCTTCTGCTCTTTCGAAGCCATACTATGATATTCACCGCACAGTCTACGGCAAAGGAAAAGCTTTCACTGGATGGGACCTTCCTTGAGACAGTTAATTGAACAGGTGCACGGGGTCCAAGCAATGAGCAGGAAGCAGGACTGGTGCTGGCCCTGTGCAGCTCAGGGTCCCTGTGAGGAGCCAACTGATAAGGAGTCAAACTTGCAGCTGCAAAAGATGCTCCTCAGTTGTCTCAGAGCAGCCAGAGAGGAAATGGTGTCAATTAAAGACATATGAGAAGTGAAAAATCTTTTCTATAAAAAGATGCAGGTACATTAGTGAAAAATAAGTTCTGAAGCACTGTAAGCCTCTGAGTGTACACCACAAGCACACGGTGTGGGCAGCAACTATTATGAACAGGAACAGTTGCGCTGCACCCAAGCATGGGGATATATGCCGGGATGCAGGCTGTACCAAGGCAGGCAGCAATGGCAGGGAAGCTGGAGGGAAGCAGTCATGCCAGTGTGGGTGTGCTGTGTGCACATTTTAAACGCTGGATTCCTCTCTGTATGTCAACAGTGAAGCTCACAAGAGGAAAAAAGACAAATCACAACTGATTTTTTTCCAGCCAAAGTCTGCTGCAAGCAGAGACTTCAGGGGACTTGCACACATGTTCAGACTCCCTGTACTGAGACTGAGGAAAGAGCATTCTTTATGCTGCTCTTGACAGGAGCAAACGATTAAAATTCAAGTTTCCCAAGAATAGCAAAGCCAGCCAGAGGCTACTGACCCAGTGGCAGCTATTGAAAGACAGCAGGTGTGAGCAGATCCTGCTGCTCTTCTAGGGCTAAATCTCACATTAGGCCATGTTTGAAGTTAGCAGTATCAAGGGTGAACCGGGCTGAGAGGCGCAAAAATAAAACTGGATGTAAACAACAGCTCAAAAAGGAGGAACAAAATAATACTGTACTACAAGTCTCAGCAGTTTGCTCTGAGTTTGGACAACCACTGCTCAGGCAGACACTTTCCATACCAAAACAAGCAGATTTATAACAAGCTTATAATTAAATGGCCTGAAGGACCAACAAACTTCTGCATGCTGTTGTTTTTACATCACTCCCAACAAAATTAATGCCAGTGTTACGTGTGACTTGGTCTATCCTTGCTTGACTGCTGGGCTGCTTTTTCCTACTGCCCTGTTTTTATGTCCTATATCTCCAAATGTCCATTGGTGCTCCAAATACAGTGGCACAAAATCTCTGGTCTGCTTATGTGCTCTTTTGCGAAGCAGTAAGTAAAACTTACGATGTGTCAGTCAATGTATTAAGTGGAGCTCCATTTCTGCTACTGAGACAGCTATATAACAAAATAGCAGCCAGATCAGAATTTGAACAATTAATCTGCTTGTTTATGAAACTCCCTGAGTGCCTCCTGGTTTATCATCAGCCACACACAGGAGTCTGTAAGTACATCCAACATAAAAGGATAGTGGTAAAGTCAGACTCCATACATATTTAGAACTGCTATACAGGAAACCTGCTTTGTAATTTGGAAGTGACAGTGACAAACTCTGTAACCTATTAAAAGACAGAAAATACATATGGCATGTTGCATGCACTAATTTATCTAACATGTAACACAAAGATGCTACTCCAAAACTCAATGAACATCTAAATACTAAGCATTGTTGTTACTGTTAACATCAGGTTCCTCCATTTTCACCTTTTGCTCTATGGTTTCAACCTTACTAGACCTTGTTTTCACACAGCATCCCTTGCCAGCACACTTAAACTTTCAGATATGCAAATATTTGGAGACAATGGAACTGAGGTAAGAGACAAGACCAGTGCAGAAGCTGGTTTTCACTTGAGGTAAAAATAGAAATTAATCTTACTTTTTAAAATATATCAGTCAAGTAACTATCAGATTTCAACTCTTTGGTAAAATATCAGCAACTAATGGTTACCTCAACTACTGCTACTAAAGCATTCAGCTGCCTTCAAAAATTCCAACTGTTTTAGCTCTAGGTGACATTGTTATTTCAAATTTTAAATGAAAGCCTGCAAGCCCAAGAACCCTTCTTTTGTTCAAAACCTGTTCATTCTGTTTTGCTGGGTTTTTTTATATACCTCTGATATATCAAGCTCATATTCAAACCAGTTTCAGACAAATACCAACTGCTACTACTAAAAAAAGACAACTGAAAAACCACTGATCTGAGAATCCATCCACCATTTGTTAACTGCTGCAGAACTGCTGCTCTCCTTTTCAGCTCTGCAGCACCCATTGAGGTATCTATCCTCTGAATGTTTGTAAAGACAGGGGGACACAAATTCTAGGATCATGTGAAGTGACGGGAATGCTTTTGTAGGCACTCATGGGGATCCAGTATCAGGAAAAGCACTAAAGACTAAACTTCTTTGGACAAATGCCAGTTTACTTCATGTGGCCAGCACATCCAACTTCCTCTATATAGCAAAACCAGTTAAACTTCCTATAGACAGCTGCTTGCAAAAATCCAGACCGAGGTTACTCTGAAGACACTGCATGGTGCAGCTACAGCTCTCATACTACGCTTTGAGGCTGGACATTTGGAACATGAACAATGCCACTAACCCAAGAGAATTTGGTAAGCTCTGTGGTTTTTAAATGACTTAGTTCTTGTCTGCACTAATTTTACCTCCAAATCTGCATGTCTGAAACTCCACACCCTTCAAGTCTGCTTAAAGTGATTACGTCTTTTCAGTAAGTCTTGGATTGTTCTTTCTCCTGGCTGCAGAGCTGTCTGCCTGCCATTTCTCAAAAGAGCGCCAGGATTTCATGTCCATTGGCCCCTGCATTCCTGCCAAAGCCCTGCAGAAATGAGAGCTGCTGCAGCTGCCAGGGTTTATTTACACACATTCCTGCCTCAAATTGAATTAATGAGCATAATTTAACTCAGGCAATGTCCTCCACAGCTCTTGTTTCTCTTTGCCCCTCTTGACATTTCTTTCTTTCACACAACCCCTCTTGTAGTCTGTCTTAAAGCAGTATCTAAAGTGATTCTAGTGTAAAAAGTAATTGCAGACACATTCAAGCTGATAAACACATACATATCTGCTTACAGCCCACTTTATGGAAGCTCAGGATCCTCTTAATGAGCGTCCAGAAGGTTACCTTGAACTTAATTGCTCTGTACAATCAAAGTTTGTCAGTTTAGCAACAAGCTTCCAGTTTAATCACTTACAAAAGACACAATCTTAGAAAGAGCTCTGATGCAACAGATGAGAGCAGCTGATGCTACAACGTAACTACAGCTGTTAACATTCACACGCTATATTTAGCAAATCCTTTCTTACACAGGCTTCCAGCCCATTTCTGTCCTTCATCCACAGCATAAAGCGTCCCAACATTAACCAGCTCCGCGAGGTCTATGTGGACATGTCACATACAGGAAGCACTAACCAGACCAATGCAACATTTCCCACACGCTGTGGCAGCGATAGAGCACAAAAGTATTTCTTCAGACATATGTGACCGTGTGACTAACAAAGCCCATTCCCTCCTATGACCACCCTGAGCAGCATCTACATCTTGTATATGTTGCAGGAGTACTGAAGGACTTAAAAGCCACAGACTTCTACTAGTAGAGTATGGGAGCAAAGGAACTAAAACATTTAAGGATGAATACGTGTGCTACATCAGCACTTCACCCGCATCATGCACAAGAACATTGCTGGCAACTGATGTCTCAAAGTGGGAGAAAGACTTTGCACCAGGATCACGAGAGAACACAGATCAATGTTTGAGGGACATCATGCTAGCAAGGTCCTTTGTTCTGCCATATCAGTAGAGTAGGGGATGTAAACCCATGTGGTAGCAAAGATGAAAGGCTTACTTGATATGCTAGAAACCATAGAGCACTTGAGAATGGTCACACAGAAATTAGGCCTTCTCCCCAAGGAAGATGGCAGGATCAACAGCACAACTGGAAGAGCTGGAAGCCCTTCTACAGCAAGAAAACTATGACATAGCTGCCATCATGGAAATGTGGTGGAATGACTTGCACAACTAGAGAGAGACAACAGGTAGCTATAAATTCACTCTTCAGAAAGAAGGTTGGAGGTAACCTGGGTGTAGTGATCATGAAAATATACAGACTTTGATTTTTGGAGAAGGATGGAAGTTGCCAGAATTGCTACCTTAGCAATGAGCCAGCATTGTGCCCAAGTGGCCAAGGCTATTAGCATCCTGGCCTGTATCAGAAATCAGGCGGCCTGCAGGAGCAGGGAAGTGGGCATCCTCCCCCAGTACTTGGCACTGGTGAGGAAACACTGTAGAGTTTTGGGGCCCTCACTAAAAGGACACTGAGTTGCTAGAGTGCGTCTGAAGAAGGGTAAGGAAGCCACTGAAGGGTCTCAAGAACAGGTCTTAGGAGGAGTGTCTGAAGAAATGGGGCTAATCAGTCTGGAGAAGAGAAGGCTGAGGGGAAGACCTAAGCAGCAAGCTATCAGTCAGGCTTGATGACTATCCACAGAAAAAAAACACACATTTCTTGGTACACAGCAGTTTGGCTTTCTGGGAAGAAGTGTTTCCTACAATACTGCATCTATCCAGTTGGGCTGATTCACTGAGTGGATTTTCCTTCCCCTAAACAAGACCAACATGATCCTCAATAATATTTCAAGAGCAGAACAATATATTCCAGGATTTGTGGATAAAACCACAAGAAACTATGATTTTGAGTTTCTTTAGCTCCATCTAGTAAGGCTGGTGGTAAATTTTGTTAACCAAACATAAACATAAGAAAGAAATACAAGACATGACTCCCAGTTACAAGGCTGATTGTGTATATTTACAAGGCTTGGGGTTCCATGTCAAAAAGAACAGTCCATGAAAAGAAGTGATTGTCTTGAAAAAACGGGGTGGGGAGAGGATTTGGAAAGACAGTGAAGATGCTGGCTGCAGGGAAAATCCTGGAGATGAATGCTGGTGAAGGGCCAGGGACCTTGACCAGTAAAATTTGTGGCTGGCCAATACTGAGAGCAGCAGCACAGCAGGAACAAACCCAATGCTCAGCTCAACCTTCCCTGGCCAGCAGTGATGTCTCTGCAGAGAAGAAAATTTAGGGCCTAGGGATTGTAACAGTGTGGCAGGAGAAAGCAAATGAGAATAATCAAGTATGGCAGGGGTGCTCATCTCTGTGGTTCTGAAATAAACCACAGCATCCAGATTTACTATGGGTTGCCACTCACTTAGTCCCCATTCTAAATCCATCTATTAATTTTACTTTAAAGCTCCCTCTCAGTCCTCTCTCGGGCTATTTCCAACTTTCTCACATAATTCCATGCCCCTTCCTTAGACACAGTTGAAAACAAATATATTTATGAATAAATGTTTGTTTGGTCTACGCAAACATTTTGGATTTTGTGTTTGCCTTACATACATCTTTTGGTTTGTGTGAAAATACAAGGTGATTCATGAGTTCAGCTGCTCTTCACATGTATCCTGAAGGAACAGTAGCAGCGAGACCCATCAGATCAATGAGATTTTGCCTAACCACGAACGATAACAGCTTTTTTTACAACCATCTAAGGAAAACTGACAAAGCCTTAGGTTTTTGTTCTGCTTCCCACCAAATTCCTTTTTTGTTACTCCATAGGCTCACTTCCTCCTGGAAAGGAGAAGACTCAGGGGTGACTTTATTGCTCTCTACAACTACCCTAAGGGAGATTGTAGACAGGCAGAGGTTGGTCTCTTCTCCCAGGCAACCAGCACCAGAACAAGAGGGCACAGTCTCAGGCTGCACCAGGGGAGGCTTAGGCTGAAGGTTAGGAGGAAGTTTTACGCAGAGAGAGTGATTGCCCATTGGAATGGGCTGCCCAAGGAGGTGGTGGAGTCGCTGTCACTGGAGGTGTTCAGGAGGAGACTTGATAGGGTGCTTGGTTGCATTGTTTAGTTGATTAGGTGGTGTTGGATGATAGGTTGGACGTGATGATCTTGAAGGTCTCTTCCAACCTGGTCTGGTCTGGTCTATTCTATTCTATTCTATTCCATTCCATTCCATTCCATTCCATTCCATTCCATTCCATTCCATTCCATTCCATTCCATTCCATTCCATTCCATTCTTCTCCCTATTTTTACATCTGTATGCAATTCCATAAAACAAAATGGACGTCAACAATATAACCCTACCAAAGAAATTCACCGTCACTTCATCTGTCTTCTGTATCATGAGAGTGGAAAAACTTCACTTGAATTTAGAAAAGCCTTCCTGGAATGCAGCTTCTGTTGAAACAAAGCTTGAAGTGGTTACTTTTTACACTTCTCTAAAATATAAACAGCCTAAGAACACCCCTTTTTGGCACATCTGACTCAAAAACTCTTTCAGAACCCCCATTTCTTCCACATACGAAAATGAGATGCCAAACACTGTCTATTTTATGTACATACACTGTCGGATAAACTACAGCAGGCAATAGCTCACATAGATACAAGAACTGTAAGACTAATAAAAGAAACACCAAACTAAAACCCTTTAGCTGTTGACCAAAACAGATGGTTACTCCAAAATACTGCACAAAGTCACGGCAAAGGTGATAGCAATTTCCTGTTGTCTAAAATTACACACTAACTACCTTATCTTCTGCCCCAGTCACACATTTTGCACGCTCATTGAGCATCAAACAATGAATTGAGGATGGCACAGAAACTTTGACAGTCAAGCTCATGTTTCTTCATTTTACAACTAAGAATCCAATTCCCTCAGCATTTACCTTGCTCAATACTGGGTGCAGCTCACAGACTATTACCAGTAGAACTGACGTTTGGTACGTGTTCATCCTCTTTCTTCCCAGAAATCTTCTGAAAAGGAGAACTGCTCTAAACAACCTCAGTGTGAATGACTTCAACGCTTCAGAGAATGAGATGAAGGAAGTAAGTTTGCAGATAATATTGTTCTGGTTCATCACTTCAAAATTAATTGGGATCTACATATTGCCAGACAGGGTAAGAAATTTAGAGGTATGAGTAACGCTGCTTAGCACCATGAATCTGGACTAATTAACTGGAAACAAACAAACAAAAAGCTATTTTAGGTCAATTTTAACAATCATTCTACCATTCAGCCGCTGTACTGAGCCCTTCCTTTTTCTCCAGCATCCTCCAAAGCACTCTGCACTACAGAGAAAGGATGTTTATGGTTACTTTTCTGGGTTTTGTGTAAGACAAAACTACGGTCCAAGCTTTCTCTGCATTGCCCTGGTGAGTCGACAATAAGCACCAAATCACCTTCAGTTGTATACCAGAAGAGAGATGTGTGCAGAGCTCCTAAATAGAGTCCTACAAGATGGTTGGCATGAGAGACTGCAGCTCTTAATGGTGGAAAAAACATGCTTCCCAACATCAAGCTACTGAGAGATGCCATTGTTGAGTTTTATGCTGCAGATACCAAGGATGGAAGATCTAATCTCAAGTGGATCCTTCACACTTCAGGCATTACGTTACAGCCAACACTTGTATTATTTTATGTCCTTGTTTCCTATCAATCCTGTTAAATCCTGTACTCCAAAGAAAATGTGGCTCTCTGGAAGTGTGTGTATCTGCTTAGCGTTATTGTAACACTGTTCATCTTTTCCAGGCTCCTTCCTACAGCTTCTAGCAAGGTTACTGATGTAGAAGTACCAGCTCAAGTGATACAGCCAAATGAAAAATTACACTCCACAAGCCAAATAGGTACAGTTCCCACACAGGCACCCACAGGCACTCCTAAAACCTACAGTATTCAGATTAAAATTACTTTTCATTGGCCATAACAGAGAAACAGTCTGAGGTACCACCACCAGCAGCTGAGTTAAGAGGAAAACTGCAGGAGACAGACTGCACCAGCTGATCCATGGCAGTGAGCAGGGTACTTCAGGAGTGGTGAGGCTGGAAAGAGCGCAGCTCTCTGAAGTCTGTTGTGTCCATATTTGCCTTAAAACAGTATAAGAGAGATCATTTCCACTCCTCAGGGCTTTTTGGATCAAATTTTGACATAACACGATTGGGAAAAAATGATCTCATGAAACGTATACTGTAGGGAGGAAAGGGAATAAAGGTATGTTTCAGACTGATCTGGAAATATTTTCCCACATGAAACAGCTATGCTTGTCTCACAAAAATGCAGCCTAACCTGTGCAGGAGAGAAACAGTGGCATGGAGCACACAAATTCAGCTAAACAAGCAGTGAACTCTTCCCCAAACAATGCCCCTTTCTAATATGCAAATTCAAATAAAAACACAACACGACCTGCCCTGTCCCCAAGGAATGAAAGGGAAAAACAATCCAAGCAAAGCCCAATTAATCTGCGGTCCGGGATTTCCTGCATCCATCAGAAAACAAAGCAACTTAAGTGCGACCGAAGCAAACTATAAAACCACTAATTCCAACTCACAGACAGTTACCGCCTGCCCTCTGGAACAGATCCCATCTGCTGCTGCTCTTATTTTCTCATGCAGTCACAGCTTCATTTCTATAAGCTTAGATACTCTTTTAGATACCATTTCACATGCACAATTACCCTACCACCTTCTTTTCTTAGTGTCCTAGATTAGAGGAACCATGCCATATTGATATCTCTGCGTTTGTGTCCCTCTCTCTTGCTCATCCTTATCATGCCAGACAGTTTAGGCAATAAACTCCATGTAGAAGCAGGGTATTGCTTGATGCCTTCACAGTGTCTAGAAAAGTAGCTGGTTCCTACATATGTCAACAGACAAGAGGTACCAAAGAGTAAGCATGTGCCAAGGTAGAGCCAAATCTCTTGGCTATGAAGCCCCTTTCATTCCCCTGCAGCCCACTCTACCCCATCCCCCATGCAGCACACTGCTAGCCTACAAAGTTGATACACAAAAGATGCCACAGAGGCCGAGTGCTTCGCAAGAGGCACGAAAACGGTTTGGCTACTCTCCAATTACTCTATCCAACAGAAAAAAAAACCCAAACTTTTTTCTTTTACCAAGCTGCATGCAAACCCTTGTCCTACATGGCAAACCCACACTGCACAGCTGTTTAGGTTTCCTCCTTAAGTTCCTAATGAAGAACACAGTCTACAGCAGAAGTGCTCTGATCCATCGCATTCTTAGTTTGTCCTTACTCATCAACAGGGCTTCAAAACACACACTTCTTTGTAGACATGAGTATTAGCACACACTGCCTCTGGTACAATACAGTAGCTGCTTTTCTATATTTAAACTAAAGCTGTTTCTAATTAAGAGAATACTGAACAGGCGATCTTCCAAACATCTTTGCACAAGCATGCAAGAAGGGCTTTGTTACTTTTAAATACACAAGAAAGTGAGTTGGGGAAATTCTGAAGGACACTGAGCAATTCAAAACTCAAAATTGAAAAAATATGCAATTTTTAAAGCACAGTCCATCACTATTGAGGGCTAATTCTAATCTCAATGAAGCAGCTTGGTTCCTGGACACAACTACATACACCACTCCAAACCCAATAAATCTGGATGAGCTGCCAATTACGCAGAAGCATTCTGTGTGCACACTGTATTTCTGTTCATGCTACTGAGCAGAATTTAAACTTGTTAAGGCTAACTGATCTCCAAACAGACGTTGGCCAGACAGCATGGCTAGCATCCAGGTTACGCTGCAACACGTAAGGAAAACCAGCTGACACTGTGCACCATCTGTACAACCTGCAGGTGACCCTTTATCTCCATTCACTTTCCTATTTCTTCTTCATCTAACAGACTAGCCTGATAGCCACAGTTCTTCCGCAAGGCAGGAACAACAGACAAAATTAGGGTGGGTTCATGATGACTTCAGACAAGTCTGAAGGGCAGCTGTCTTGCTCTGCACTTCTAGTTCCAAAACCAGAACAAGCTGTTGTGCTCATAGATTCAGACTATTTTCTCAAATCTCTACATAGGAAACGTCAACATAGTGCTGGGCAGAGCTGCACATATAGTCCCTGCTTTAAAAGCCTTCATGAAATGCTTTCAATTTCAAGGAGAAGTAAGTCTGGGACATCTTTTAGAAATATTTCTGTGAAGTCTGCTGCAGTATTATAGGTAAAAGGACATGTTTTGGGGTGTTAGCCTCCAAAAAATAACCATGTTTAATCTGGTAGTTCCTCATTCAGGAGTTACTAAAATATTTATTTTCATCTCCTTTTTTAAATCTTTCTGGTGTATGACACTGAGCTCCACAATGCCAGGGATCGAGAAGCAAGAGATTCATTTCTGAAAGCCGTGCGTGGCTCATGAAAACAAAAAACACACTCCATCAGATGCTTAAAAACATATGCATGCTTCATTAGTCTCATTTGTCTGCTCAGAGTCTAGTCCAGAACTGCAGAAAATGTTCCAAAACCACATCAAGCACCATGGAGACTGAGGTGCACAATAATAAAAAACAAACACACACAATCAGCAGGCATTATGGACCTCAGTCTGAAGGCAAAGTTCGATTTCTGCCTGCGAGCTGGATGAAGCATTTCCACCAACCAAAACACTGATACCGCAATGTAACGGGCAATGCACTGCAGACAAACACACCACAATCAGAGCAGCCAATTTTCTAACTAGCACCAAACTGAATATATGAGAAGCCAGAGAGGACAATAACTAAGACCTCTGAAAGAAGCCTCAAATGTACAGAAAAGCAAAAAAATTCTGGAGAGCATGAAAACACACATTAAGCTGTCAGTATTCTCGTGTGAATTTGAAAGAGCCGTAACCTGAAACCTGCTTATTACACTGCAATAATGATTGTTATCTTACCTCTAGGATTTTTTGGTTTGGTTTTGTGTTGCTTCCAAGTTTTTCCAAACCATGAAGTTTTCTCACATTTTTTGGCAAAAACTGCATCAGCAAGCTTTAAGAGTGCTTCAGACTCAAGGCCAGCTACAAGTGACTATACAACCAAAGTCCATCAAACCCTCCATATCACGTCCAGGCCCTGAAGAAAGCTAATGACATCATGCAATAGCTAAGGTGAAACTGCCTTGGTAAGGGCATACCTAGAGAATAATGGAAAGCTTTGCTAAAAAGCAAAGGGACAGATGTTTTCTTGACAAATCATACGAGTAAGTCCTGCTGCTTTTACCTGACATCAGACCAGCCAGATATCTTGATTGCACTGCTCTTGTAAAAAGCACTCTTAGTGCAGGCAAAGCTGATGCTTCCATGAAGTCTTCAGGTGCAGATAAACAACTTAGCAAGAATTTCATGGTTCAGCTGAAAAACTAGGCATGCCTTCTGTCAGTGACAGTGTGGTGTATTTGGTTTGGCTGAGCTGCAGTTCATTCTGCCTAGAGCATCTTTCTAGTGCTGTGCTTTCCAGTGCTGTAGCTGGGTGTTGATTGCACACCAGTGTTTTGGCAGCTGCTGAGCCAGGCTGTGGCAATGCATCCTATTAAACTGCTTCCATCTCGACTCTCAGACCTTTTGCTCTATTTCCTTCTCTCCCCATCCATCTAAGACAGGGAGTGACAGAGGGGCTTTGGTGGGCATCTGACCCCCAGCCAAGGCTGAACCACCACACGTGGGCAGCAGTAGGAAACAAAGAGCATGCCTACCATTAGGAAAGTGGCTCCCGGATACAGCTGTTTCCACTAAGCACTTCCATGCATATATATAACATCCTCTTGTACACATACACAGGTATCTAGGTATGTGCAGGGGTGGCAACGCCTGCACAGACTGTCATCCCATACAGTGAAATATGATTCTCATAAACCTCAAGTATGCTACAATGCCTAAGAAATTCATACACACAAAAAAAAAAAAAAAAGAATACAGTAGCATTTCACTTACATGACCTCTATGACATATGCAAGAAACGAGCACAAATGTCATGGCTCACTGTTCCCCCTGGCACATCAAATCTCCACCCCCAAGGTAAACAGAATACCCAACATTTCATGAAGATAGATACTGTGCTGGTAAACAAAATACTACTGGTGGGTATGAGCCACAAACATTAAAAGATCAGGCAGAGGATAATTAAGAAGGCATTCACCTCCTTCAAGTAGCAAATTTCTGTACCACCTCATAATTAATGAGTACCAAAGTGGGTAGCATGTTTAAAAAAGACATAGGTACCTAATTGTCTCCAACAACCTGCAGTGGCAAGTCATAACTACCAGAGAGAGCTACCAGAGGGCTTCCTTGGTCTTACAGTATTGCTTCTGATATTATTACAGGAAAATATTACTTGTGTGTCTGAAAAAAAGTTCCCCCAAAACTGTCAAGGAGCTTATTTCCAAAGTACCAGATGTTATACTAGTGCAAAACTTCTATTAAGGACTATTGAGATATTTATCACAGCTTTGTCTTATTATGTTACATGTATTCTATAATGAATGCTGTAATGGAAACATAAGAAATATATTGACTCTTTAGCAGCAGAGAACAACCAAGTTGCTTTCATTTGAGCTCAAGGTGGGGGTGGGGGAGAAATAAATTCTCTTTCCTGTGACAATGATCAAGATATAACAGGCAAGAGAAAGAAATACTTAGTGAAAATGGTTAAATAAATCCCAGAGGAAACAAAGCATCTTTTCACATACTTAAAAGTTTACAAGGCTTCATGCTGACACCTGATAAATGGATAGAATAAAATGTTTTGCACTTCCTATGCTGTCTACTGATACCACAAAGTGCTGGCTGGTACAGATGCTAGATGAGTTTAAAACAGCTCCCTTCAATTGCTATTGGTTTTGCACAGTATGATCATCTAGAATAATCTGGATAATACACTACCAAGATTTAAAAGCAACCCAAAACTTAGAAGACACCTTGATCACTTGTAAATGCAGAAGAATAACATAGGAGTACTGAAGATATAACTTAAGTGTGGGAAACAGCAAGACAATTAATTTTACTGACTAGAGTCTAGAATGATCCCAGCCCATTTCATTGTGATCTGACAGCAACTGATGACTCAAAAGACATTGTATAAGTTAATATGAGTGGTAAGCAAGTTCCCTTTACCTCAGGAGCTTTACTTGATTTTGTAAAAGGATGAAAGAAACAAAATAACCACTGTCTTCAACTGCCTTTCCTTCTCTCAAAAATACAAGAAAACTGTGATAAAGTGGTAGGTGGCAGGTGTTGATCTGCTGGAGGGTAGAGAGACTTTGCAGAGGGACCTCCACAGGCTGGACAGATGGGCAGAATCCAACGGCATGAGATTCAACACATCCAAGTGCCGGGTTCTGCACATTGGCCACAACAACCCCATGCAGTGCTACAGGCTGGGGTCAGAGTGGCTGGAGAGCGGCCAGGCAGAGAGGGACCTGGGGGTGCTGGTTGATGGTAGGCTGAACATGAGCCTGCAGTGTGCCCAGGCAGCCAACAGGGCCAATGGCATCCTGGCCTGCATCAGGAAGAGTGTGGCCAGCAGGAGCAGGGAGGTCATTCCGCCCTGTACACTGCACTGGTTAGGCCACACCTTGAGTCCTGTGTCCAGTTCTGGGCCCCTCAGTTTAGGAAGGATGTTGACTTGCTGGAACGTGTCCAGAGAAGGGCAACGAAGTTGGTGAGGGGTTTGGAACACAAGCCCTCTGAGGACAGACTGAGGGAGCTGGGGTTGCTTAGCCTGGATAAAAGGAGACTCAGGGGAGACCTTATTGCTCTCTACAACTACCTGAAGGGAGGTTGTAGCCAGGCAGAGGTTGGTCTCTTCTCCCAGGCAGCCAGCACCAGAACAAGAGGGCACAGTCTCAAGCTGTGCCAGGGGAGGTTCAGACTGGCTGTTAGGAAGAAGTTCTTCACAGAGAGAGTGATTCCCCATTGGAATGGGCTGCCCAGGGAGGTGGTGGAGTCACCATCATTGGAGGTGTTCAGGAGAAGACTTGACAGGGTGCTTGGTTGCATGGTTTAGTTGATTAGGTGGTATTGGACGACAGGTTGGACACGATGATCTTGAAGGTCTCTTCCAACCTGGTTTATTTTATTCTATTCTAAACTGGCATTGAGACACACACTGAAAGCCATGCAACAGACGATTTCTGACCGCTTGCATTCGAAAAGTGTCTTTGCACAATAATGAGCAATTCCTAACATTGACTGATCATTACTGACCCATGGATACAGCTCCACAAGTACAGGACTGGACAAAGTAAATGTCTTCCCCACTAAAAATGCTGCATTAGATGATTTTCACTGCAGCAAGATATTAGTACTGCTTCTCAAATCATAATGTCAGAAAGCAAAACCCCAAAGTTTAAGTAGAAACACTTTCTAAAAAAATATATGCAAGAGAAACGATAACCTTATTAACACAAAGCTTTTGTTCTTAGAACTGTGGTTTATATTGGAGCAACACAACTGGAATGAAGTTGACATTAAAAAAAAGAAGGGAGCTATTTTTGGAAGAAAGGAAAAAAGAACAAATAAAACCCAAGAGAGGCAAGCAGCAACAACACCAAGCTAAAGTAGATAGTCTGACTCTTCTCACGAGCAGCTCACCTTGTTACTTGTGTTTTAGAAGGCTGATGTGTTAAAGGTAGCACTACAAGCCTGATATGGATATGGTTCTATACAATACTCAAGTCAAATTTCTGCTTGATAAGTGAAAATGTGAATGAGAGCTACTAATGCTCTGCATGCTGTGAAACACACAGCAATAACCATGAAATACCATCAGAGGACTCAGGTTTTGTCTGTCAGTCATTTAGTTGCTGATCCAAGCCTGTCAGCTGTCACTCTCTGCTGTAAAGGGCTGTTCATGAAAATCTGCCATAGCCTCCATCATCCCCAGTGTTTTAGCACAAGATAATAAAATATGTATTAGGCCAGAACAGCAACAAAATTACACTTGACTGCTCTTGTTGAGCAGAAACATAAGAGTAACCTCCAAAATCTCTAATTGGCTTGCCATTACTTGACACTTTCTTAGGTTATTATTGAGATGCTTTGTTAAAATTACTGCATTTCTTCTTTCTGTATTATAAACTGCATCTCTTCATTAAAGAATTTTAAGCTTATAAATACCTTTTACTGGTAATCTTGTCAGCAGCTCTACTTCTGTGGAATAACTTTTTACCATACATTTATTAAGTCCTTCATTGTTCATGGTAAACCACTATTTTAAATATGCACAATGTTCTTGAGTGATATTGACAGGCTCATGACTCAATCTTCTCAAGCTGCAATAATGACACTAAAGGGATAAAAACTGCCACCAGGAACTCAGCTGACACTGAAAGAAGAAATCCAAAATTACCCTAATATTATAAAGGGATCAGTAACACATCAGCTTCCCTTCTGCTTCAAACCATCTCATCCTATCCACAAGTAAATTCTGGTTTATTTAAAAGGAATGCAGGAAAAAAGGAATATGAAAACAAAATGTATAGAAAATTAAAAACCCACAATAAAAAGCATAACACCAAAACAAACTAAATTTCTACTGGGCATTTTGTCAAACACACAAAGTCTTCGTAGGAAAGCACTAATGAAAGACCCAGTCTCACTGTTGTCCAGCTGAACCAAGAACTGTCATATAATGTCCACAGTGCATATAATCACATGTGACGTTACTTCTGGGGAGAAAAAGAGCTCTTCTAATGAAAAGATTAAGCTAAATCAATGCAAGGATAAGACAGACAGACAGAAAGGCAGACAGACAGGAAGGTGAACATGAAGTAGAAGCACTCCTACAAGAGTACAACTCCTTTCCAAGCATTGTGTGCAGCACTGGCAACAGCAGAGCGCTGTGCTAAGCAGCTCACCACGCAGCCCAGTGTCGGTACTGACCTGTCCCAGCATGTCTGGTGCAATGGGAAATGTGGGCCAGATGGCTGAGTAGACACCGAAGAACACCAACCAGAGCAGCATGCTTCCCCAGACGGCCAGGTGACTGAACTGTTAAGGAGTAAAGAAAGGAGGACAGTCAACACAGGGCACTTGTCCATGTAACCTATTAGTATTTCCTCTGTTTAGGCTTCTGTCAGTCTCACTCAGGCCTGTCTCCTGCATTTGGTTTCAGGCCAGCAGCACAGGTTGTTAGCAGTCCTCCTCTTTAATCTTTGCCTGACAACAGGGCAGACAGATAGTCTCTCAGCCGGACTGCCCTACTTGGAGGTCCAAAAGCTCATCAGATTTTCCTCGGAACTCTGATTTCTCTCATCTAGTTCCTGCTTCCTGTCACGCACATGCCAGGCTCAACACATACATCAAGATAGAAATTTTCAAAGGCTCAGGTTAAGGTTCACATGGACAAATCCCTGAGGGCAGAGTGGATTGCATACAAGTCACGTGCGCCACTCACACACCTTTCATGGAAGACGACTGAGTGCTGTGCAACACTCTACCAGAATCAACATTTACTGATCATCTTTGGGGTGTTTTGTTTGTTTTAAAGGTGCCTTAAGTGATTTACAGATATAAAATGCACTTTAGTCTGCACATGCACTAGAAATAAATAAAAATATTATTACAGTGATCAAACCCATGTCCAGCACAGACTTCATTTCAGTTGCATTAAACAATTTTCCCTACACACCGTATTTTGCTGCTCAGATGATTTAAGCTGTTTTACTCTTACACCGCAGTGGATTGAACTAGTAATTTCAGTTGTAACAAGCAACTGAGCTCATTATTGGCTCCAGCTTTTCTGGATGCCAACAACTTCTGAGGCTGATGACTTTGGCTCCGATTCAGACAAGTACCTGCATAAATCTTAATTACTAATTACGCATAGGTTTTGGAACATGAGAATGAATTCACACACTGATTGCTGCAGTGGACACAGTGTGTCTGTTAAGTTCTCGGCTTTATACTTTCTACCTGATGATTGCATTTATTGACTTTTTCAACATTACGACCGAGAACTGAACAAGTGTCTGAGTATTTTCTTCTGCCCACTGTGAGACAGACACAAACTCCTGGAAGGAGAAGATTGCTCCTCTGAAACAAGCAAGAAGTCTGCAGCACCAGTGCTGACTGGCAGATAGCTGGGAGCAACCAGAAGCTGCCTTACAGTAGTCACATTCATACAGCAAAACGTTAGAGGTGATGGAAAGAACATTCTTCTAGGCACTCTTGAAGAGCTGAAATTTTGTTCAACCCTAAAAGTTGCTAGGCTGATGAGCAGAACATAGGACAGACCCCTTCCTGAGGGGACACAGTGGGAATGAAGAATTCTTTTCAAAATTTTCTGTTTAGTCTGTTTCACCTGCAAGATCTGACCAGCAACAGCTTTACTTAAAAAAACAACCACCACCAAACCACAAACTCAACACCAACAAAAAATACAGTAGCAGCAATATGAAAACCCAACAAAACCCAAGACTTTTTAATTTGGTTTTAAGGTGAATAAAACTAAGTCACTGGGAGGGTTGATTGTATTTCTTTTTAAAAACAGAGGAATGGAAGATTTTTATTCTTTCAGTATATTTGCTTTTCTGAAAATCAGGGAAAATCCATGTCAAGATTGACTGGGGTAAAGCCCTGCCACCACAAACAACTGTAGTGCTCAGTTCCCCAAAGAATAAATACTACAAGGCTGCTGCAAAAATTAATCTTTAAGAAAAGCAAGTCCCATAAAATGGCAGAGCAGCACCAGCATTGCTTTCCCCAAAGGATGTGACACCTCCTCTTGAGCCACAGTCTTCCTTCTAAACAAGAGGGCAGAAAGCTCAGAAAAGCTTGGACTGGTTCTTACAAGCTGTAAACTCCTACAGACTTCACAATTAAAACCAATAAAGATAAATGCAAGCAGGGAAACCAATATAAGACAGTCTTATTTTGTAGGAGGTGTATTTATACTAGTGAAAGGATATCTTAATTTTTGTTGTCTCCTACTTTTTCTTTCCAGACTGCTGGTAGGACAGTTTTTGAGATTTGCATCTCTCCACCTGAGGGCAAAGACTTTGCTCATTATACAGTGTCTTTTATCATCTTCTCATGGTTGTCCCAGTCATCTCTGTCTCAGGCTTGTACCTACCTGAACTGCATCTATACCCTCAGAAGAGCTTCTGTTTTCAGGAAGAACCCTCCTTGCCCTGCCTGAAAACATTCCTTAGATACTCACCAGCCTCTGCACTGCTAAGTCTCCACTGATCTCTATCATTTACCTCTTGAAATTTCATGTGCAAAACAAGAGTCCCTCAGGCGTGTTAAATTAATGCCAAAAGAAAGAAATCAAGGCTATCACATAAAAATCAGACACATTGTAGGGCCATCCTGTGCATCCTGTTTATATGAAATTGTTCACATAATGTGGTAAAGCAGTGAAGAGAGTTGTGCTTGGGGAAAAGCCTAGTGTAGTGTTCCAGATAGCTAACACGTTAACATGAAGCTGCTCCCCACAGCGCCAATATTCAAGTTTTGTTCTGCACTGCATTACCACTTTTACCAAGCCACTTCTTTCCATGCTACCTACTGGGTATTGTCAGGCTCCCAACCACTTTAAAACTGTGCTTTTTATTTAAAGTTTTCAGCTGAACCCATCATGTTCTCCCAAGTGGCAGTGTCCCTCTCATTCTCAAGAGAAGATTGCATGTAAGCAATCCACTTGATGGAGAAGACGCTTAAATGAATGTTGCACATTTAATACTCTTCATGTAACCTAAAGATTCTCTGCATGTTGACATACTCACAGCTGAAACAATAAAGGTAACCAAGATCAGACTCTAAAATGCTGAGAGTCACTAGTCAAAGCAATGGGTCAGGAATCAGAAGTTTATATGCAAAAAAGGTGATTTTATCTAAAGAATGACTTTTCTCTGCAGGACAAAAATTTCCTCTATAAAATGTCAGTGATAAAAACACTGAGATCCATTAAACATTATGGTGTCTTATAAAGATTAGAGAAGGGTATCATGATAATCCCCAAGTCACTGAAAAGACACCAATTACTCAGGGAAAAAAGAACTATTAATTAGTTCACAGCATAACAAGATCTAAGCAGGCTCACATGCCTCTGATGCAGACTTGGGTATATCTTCTTCTCATGCATGAGGGAGTAATTTGTTGAATTTCTGCATTTTGAAGTGTTGACACACAACACAAAACTTATCCATAAGCAAGAGCAAAAGAAGAACAGATTTTATTTTCAGATGAGAGCATCTCTCTAATAACAAAAGAACCCACACAGATAACATTTCATCTTCAACATTCAGAACAGGCATCAGTTCACAAATCTTAACAAATCCTCTGTGAAGAATGAAAAAACCCAACAGTTCACAATTAACAGAAGCAATGGGTTCATAGGATTTCAGACAGGCACCTTTAAGTAATTTGCAAAGTAAGAATATGAGAGTCCTTAAAACAGGTTGGGCTTGAGGGCTGAGTGTCTTAGTACATCATGAAATCAAGGTTCCTCTAAGTTAACTTAGAGGTGTGGAGAAATAGGGAATCCATGAAAATTAAAAAGAAAGCAAGCAGTGTTTCAGAGTAGCTGGAGGAAAGATGGGGGGAAAGTGTTGAAATTTCACCAACACAGGGACCCCCTCCCACACTGGAGGTCACTGCCCTCCTGGATTTTGACACGTACCAGTTGCAGAGCACTGACTCAGTGGAGGTAAATGACTCAAGTCTAGAAATCTACATGCTAGTTTAACAAACATCCTTGTTCCACTAATTTCCAAACAAAAAGATCTCATCCAATATGAAGTCACTAGTATTTTTTACTAGCTTCAAAGATGTTTTCCAAGCCTAGTTTTTCCTCTTTGGGAAGACACCTTTCATTCCCTATTGCATTCATTTTTCAAGAAGCTACAATGTTCTTGATCTTTTTCCTTAAGCAATTATAGCAGTATGTTCATTTAATGCAAACTTTGGCAATTTAAAATATTTAGAGATGCTGGCAACATCTTTGTAGCATTCTCTTCCTGGCTGCCCTTTTTCATAACACATGTGATCTATGAGTTAATTCTCCACTCACATCCTGTACTTAGCTTAGCAGTTCATCCTCATATAAAAGATCTAATTAAAACATTGAAGTCTCAAATGATATTTAGTACTTTTCTTCTGTATTAATAGCCATTAAGGAGGAAAGTATGCTGATAGAATAAGATAGGGAAATGCACTTACTCTAGTCCATGCAGTTGTTTCCAAGCCGGCTTTCAGACAAACAGTGACTACAACGTACTGTAAAGTAAAAAGGACATCATCGGTACTAACCCTCTCAAATTCAAAGGTATTCACAGCCCAATCTCCCCTTTATGCCTAACAAGTTACTAGCATATGCCTAACAAGTTACTAGCATATGTCTAACAAATTACTAGCAGTTACTTCTTGCCAGCAGGAGCAGGGAGGTCATTGTGCCCCTGTACTCTGCATTGGTTAGGCCACACCTTGAGTACTGTGTCCAGTTCCGGGCCCCTCAGTTTAGGAAGGATATCAAGACACCTGAACGTGTCCAGAGAAGGGCAACAAGGCTGGTGAGAGGCCTTGAGCACAAGCCCTATGAGGAGAGGCTGAGGGAGCTGGGATTGTTTAGTCTGGAGAAGAGGAGGCTCAGGGGTGACCTCATTGCTCTCTACAACTACCTGAAAGGTGGTTGTAGCCAGGAAGAGGTTGTACTATTGTCTCTTCTCTCTAGCAACCAGCATCAGAACAAGAGGACACAGTCTCAAGCTGTGCCAGGGGAAGTTTAGGCTCGAGGTGAGGAGGAGGTTCTTCACAAAGAGAGTCATTCGCCATTGGAATGGGCTGCCCAGGGAGGTGGTGGAGTCACCGTCCCTGGAGGTGTTCAAGAGGGGATTGGACATGGCACTTGGTGCCATGGTCTAGTCATGGGGTCTGTGGTGACAGGTTGGACTCAATGATCTTTGAGGTCTCTTCCAACCTTGGTGATACTGTGATATGCCTAGCTACCCAGGACACCTTGGGGGAAGGACAGAACACAAGATATTGTTGTCTGAAGGAAAAAACAAAAGGAAAAAAGAAGGGGGAGGGTAAAACCTCACACAGAGAGCACAAGTCTGATTTTATTTTACTTGCACAATTTTTGTTTACACCCTTTTCTGTTGGTATAAAAAAGAAAAAGAAAGAAATCCTATTGCTGAAGGATTGCTAAGGCACACAAACTTACAGTGTAAACTATGTTTCCAACGAATAAATAGTCTATTCCTTGACCATTTGTGAATACTGCATCTGAAAGAAAAAAAGAAAGATTATCACATTCAGAATCAGTTAATACCAATGGAATGGATGAAATAACACAGAGGTTTTTGTAAGAAAATAACTGTCCTCATCTGTGGTAGTTTTAGGCTATGCCAATTCCATGCCTGAGATGGATGTTCTCCAGTTGTCACCGTTGTATGCTCTCACAGCCCTGACGAAGAGATTCTCATAAAGCTTTGTCTCCAAGTCTTTAATATGCTCCTCAGCATCAGGTATGCTCTTATAGTAAGCTGCATTTCTTTGCATCATTTCATCATCTGGATGCTTCAGAAGAAATGTTGAAGCATTTAATGATGGAGGCGGAATTTCAACCCACCACATCATCCTTGCCTTTTAGAACAACTAAAGGCACTTTTAGAAGCTGTGAGGTAAGAGTAATGTAGAAGTTTTGCTAAGCCAGGCCTCAGACACGGTGCTTGGATAGTCCTCGCTGCCAGAAGCTATTCTAGCAAAAGAGGAAGCGTTTGTCAGACCGTAAGAGCTGAAGTATGTCAGTGTCACTTTTTCAGCCACTATCTGTTCTGTATTACTTACCAAGACTTAACAAATCCCATTATTTGCTGTGTCTGTGAAGAAAAAGCTTGTAAACCAACAGCTGATTTGTGGCAAAATACAGCTAAATTAAGAAAAGCTGCACAAGTTTCATCCATAAAAGACAGGCGTAACATCTAAAATATTTTACCAGAGGTTAATTCTGAACAGCGTTCAGCCTCTATGTACCCTTTCTCTAGTCAAGTGAGCACAAGGGTAAGTATATGTTAATCTATCATTTGAAAGTGCCAACTTTGGCAATACTTCAAATGTCTGTTTAGTCTTCCTTAGCCCTTGTTGAATAAAACCGGAACACCATGAAAGCACATTTGACAGCCACACTAATGCCAAATGAATTTGTACTCACAGGAGCTTTCAAACATTACTCAAGCATGTTAAGTATTGCTGTTTTCACAGGTTTTAAGACAACTGCTAGAGAAATACACAAACAGCAGGGATGAAAAAGGCTTTGGATAAAACCTTGGACCTGTTCCTAAATGCATACTGCATAGCACAGTGTTTCTACTACATGGGTACATACTTTCCTAGATTTGCAAAACTGGATTTGACATTCTTAAACTACGGTCACCTGTTTAGCTAACTAGGTTCCTATAATGTAGGTTTCCAGGATCAGTACATTTGTAAATCTATAGAGAAGAATACTTAACATCTCGACCTCTGTGGTAAAGACTGCCCAACTTACAGGTAAAAAGACTACATATTTAGTCAGTGCAATTACCACAAACTACTTATGATTTTCTTCTAGTGGCTTCACATAGCTGTCTCCAAAGAAGTGACAGGTTTGGAACATTTTCTGGAAGTTGCTGGTTCTAGATTTCTGCTGTCTTTTCTCTTTTGAGCACAAACCACTAAGAAACAGCAGCAGATAGGCTATTCTCTAACATTGCTAAAACCTGAGACAATTGTGTTTAACAATTGGTTTAGTTTCTAGCCACTCCTCCCCTTGTACTCTGTAACTTCAAGCACTTAACACCTCATTCACAAATACACACCACGTTTCAATGGTCACTTTGCTCCTTCCTCTAGCATCTGTGAAAAAGGTGAAGAGCACTAGAGAATTAAGCCTTCCATGTTCAATGTTGATGTCACAGGTCTTAGCTTATTAAGAGAAAGGCATGCCCAAATACATACAGGTTTTGACACGTATGAATAACACGTTTGAATAATTTCTGCTTCTCAATTTTTTTTAAGGTTATGCTTTATTGCAGTAAATTTAATGCCCTTTTGTTTCACGATATTTCCCTTTGGGAAGCTATTTGGTCCCAAGGGGAACGATATTTCTGTTAATGAGAACAGCAGGATGCTCAGTGAAAATTCATTCCTAAAGCTATACAAGTGCCCATTCATGGACTACATGCACTTCACATTCTAAAGAACTTGAGAGGTTAAAAACAAGCCGGTGTGAACGGCACATTTTTGTCTCTGACACCGAAATCCCTTTTTCACTAGGAAACACGACAATTCAATATTCATTCCTCTTGAGAAAGCAAACTAAGCATCCTATTTAAAGGAACTCAGAAAGTTACCATTTGAGCAGGGAAGTATTCCAGTCTTATACTTTTAATTGCTGCAATTTCAAGTAGATTATTTAGGAATTAGTTTATTTAGAAATGTTTTTCTAACTAAAAACATTTATGGAAGACTAAAGCAAAAACTGTCTCTTTCTGTCACTACTACAGACATGAGCATAAAATTTATGTCGTTAGATTTAAAGCAGAGACATTCAAAATTAACATTTCTTGTAAAAGCAGCGAAACAGAAAAACAGCCCCCTGAAATCAAAGCAAAATTCAATCCACCTTAGGAACTCCTCTCTCCCAAAACTGAACTGAGCTCCCTGCCCACAGAGAAGAAACAGAAGTATTTTTTTCTTAAATGATCCATCAGACAGCACGTGAAGCATATGACACTGACATTTTATTCAGCCAGGTATAGAAGCACAAAGCTCCCTCCCACAAATATCTTCACCGTCATGTCTCCAACGTGACCATTCATCTTCCCTCCTTTTCCGTTTTCTTTCACTTCCTCCTCAATTAATCCATCCCACTGCTGAAAAAGGTTTTCCTGAATTTTGTGTTTTCCAGGAGAGAGCTCTAGTTTGAAAAACTCATGATTTTAGATAAATACCATTCCGCTTCCCACCGCTCCAAAATTTCTCATCTGATCTAGTCCTATTTCTTACAACAGCCCAAGAACAGATTGGCGACGTTTTTTTCCTGCCCACACAACTACATTGTAAAGCTAGGTAAAAAACACATGAAATTTACTGTTCCACATTCTTCTTGTGGAAAGCATGACATAATAAACCTAATTTGCACAACAAAAAGCCTCATATCCCCAATTTCTGACTCTTGATCTCATCTACTTCCCTTACAGTAAACTGATTTTTTTGACCAACTTCAATAATAGCAAAATCTGATTCTACATTTTACAGCACTAGGTTACAGAATGGGAACAGTCCAACAAAGCAAAAAGCAAGTTTTTGCAATGCAGCTGCTGTAAGAATATTACAGTAAAAAGCTGAGACCTCAATCTGCTACCAAAAAACCCCAAATATGGCATTTTATAGAACATTATTCACGTAAGATTTTTTGACAAAGCAGAACTATGTTTTTTTCACATATTAAAGACAGCACATGAACAACAATTATGTTAAGTAAGAATAAGTTCTGAAAACCGCTAGACAACCAGCCAAGTTCAGCAGCTACAGCCTACTGAACTGCCTGTCAGCATTATTATTCCTTGTCACAACCTCCTATTCTGCAAACACACTGCCTCTGTAAGACTGAGCAGCAGTTACTGATGTAAGAAATAATGAAGCTCTTACCGTGTTCCAGTACTTTCAGTGGAAACCAGAAGAGAATGATGGAATGGATCAGGGCATTGATGCAGTGACCCCAGAAAACCTGAGGGAAAACAAACCAAGTCTCCAGGAAAGTCCAAAACTCTTGACCTCTCTCTAACATCTAACAAACACTTCATTGTGTAGTTTAGAGTCAGACAATGTTTGTCCTGAAGTAAAATACCTAAACTTCTGCAGGATCTATTTCCTTCTAAAATTTCTGCACTTTCACAAGAAAACACTGGTCCAGTTGGATGGTTTTATTCCAACAACTTAAAATATAATAGACAAGCATGATTGCATTTTAAGATCTCTATCAGAATACAGCAAACATATGGAGTCACCCTTCTTTAATTACCTCAAAGAACTATTTTAAAAGATCAAGTCAGTACTAAGAAGTGTTCTGTTTTCTTTCAGCAGGCAAATGATTCACACCCCACAATCTTTAACTCACAATGCTATTCTGCACAAATGAGAGCTTTATGTACTCCGACAGTTTTCTCTCTGAACAATTCAGTTGCAGTTTCTTGATTCAGAAGTACATTTAGATGTACTCCAATTCCGGTCATTTTCCAGCACTTAACCAGCAAAATGAGCTAAAAAGTGTTCTTGAAAACTCCAAGTCCAAATGAATTAATTCAATTGCTATTTTCCAGAAGAACTATGGGAACAGACCTAGATTAATTGGGAAAAGGTGCCCTAGTAGAAAGCATTATGACAAGCTGTATATTAAATAAAATCCAGGCATCATTATCTAGCTCCTACGAAATCAAAGTTCATGGCTATTTCAGGACTAATTTCAGTTGAAGCCATAGCAGAAAATCTATTATTTAAAAACAAGGACTTTTTTATTATTGTTTTAAAAAAAATGTAATCCCTTGAAAAGGCAAAGCAATCTTAATTTCAATGGCTAGCATAGAACAGAAGTTACAGTGGGAAACAATATTCCTAATGAGAAAGACCTGAAAAATAAGCATGTTCATGGCTGTTCTTAAGGAAACAAGCTTGGCCTTACCCTTGTGTTGAACCCATCTGCATTTTGAGTAATTTTGTATAGCTGTGGAAATCTAAGCATGCTATCTTGAGTACATGAGCGTTCAAAAATTCCCAGAGTGAAGGGTGGCAGCGCTGTGAAAATCTGCAGAGAAAGCAAATACTAATTAAAAGCAGCTATTAGTCATAGGTGGATCTCAGGTAATACTTCAGTATCTAGACAACAGCAAAATTCCCACAGACTTCGGTGAAGACTTATTGCCAACTAGAATGTTCTTTGACATAATTTCCAAACATCTAAACAAGCCCACACATGAATTTCAAAAATTCATAACTCTCCAATATTGACTTACCAACAAAAGAAACATGGGAGAAAATATGTACTGCTAGCTAATTAGCTTAAATCCAAGAAGTTAAGCATCATTAGTTTCTGGTGTACCAACTAATCTAGAGAGAGTAAAGCTCATCAGACTGCAAAGGAAAGACTACATACTTTTACTAAAAAGCCTTCTAGGAATGAGTTCAAATATAGCTGTAACCATAATTATATATATAATATGCATAACCAAAGCTAAGTTTACAAACAAAGCAAATGTGGAAATCCCATTTTAAAAAAATAATTAAAAAGTGAGCAAGAAAGGCCTATCTGTATCATGGCACTTTGCAGATTCTCCAGGCAGGCATGAACTGATAGGAACACATTAACTACAGCATTACATGTCTGTGCTCTGGGCAGATGCTTAGATGACCAAGCTGTGGATGTTTTCCAGGAGAGGCAGCAGGACACTTTGCCAGAAGCAGAGTAAATTAGCCTCTGCTGAGTCCCACATTGCTGCCCTTAAAGTGTTTCCAGGATCTGAGGCAGCTCATTTAAAGCCAGCTTGGGTATCCATGCTTCTTGAAGTCTACAGTGCAGGCACGGAGTGGAAATAATACCAGTGTGCATGTCTAAATACTAAACTTCATTCACTTCCTTTTACACTAACAGTTTATATTAAAAAAAAGTTGTACTGCTATACATATATTTTTAACAGTTTGAGAAGTTTTCTTGAAGCTAAGAAACACCTTCTGTTTCCAGTACACATGGATCTTGGCAAAAATTGGGTCACAGTTCCCACCAGCAGTGAAGCGGAACTCAGAGTAGACAAAGAAATGGATGACTAGAGACTAGTAAGAACCAACAATTACATCTCTACATTACACTGGGAATGTGTTTTATTTGTTCATAAAGTGATAAACCAGAAAGTTAAAATGGCAAAGCTGGAGGTAGAGGAAACTGGCCCAAAACATTCCAGAAAAGGGCAAGTTCTCATACAGCTTTACAGTATTTCTCCAGTTGTCTCCTGTTTATTGGGGCACGTTTCTCAAGGTAAGCCTCCAGTGCAAAAGCAGTAATTACAATGCTATTAGGATTTCCTACACTTAAAATTTTGATGAGACTACTAATGAAATAAGGAATTAATCTGCACAGAAGAGAATGACAGAGCCGAAACTTTAAAGTATAATTCCTTCAAATTGTGGAAGCCACTAACACCCTTCTAGCACTTGATTCTTCATGAGTCCATGTGGCCAGTTCTAATTTTAGTAAATACCAACCTTACAAAACAAGGGCTCATTTCTACTTCACTGACTCTAGAAGAGGAGTTTCATGCATGGGCTTTTTGCAGGGTAGGCAGATCCATTAAATCAGGTTTAAAGATAATAGATGCAAATATCTAAACATGAATGACAGAGACGGAGTAACAGGCAGGAAATTAGGGTGAAGAGAATGAAGGGATGGAAAAATCCCTGAATAAATATCTTTCACAAAACCCAGGAAATCTTAAGGAATATTAGGGTTTGTGCTATCATTAAGATTAATGTGACAGAAGTTAAGTGTTTCTGTTAATGCTACTCAGTGACAATTTGCCTTCTCTGTATTGCCATATATTTGGAAGGAGTCTTCTTAAAAAAGAAAAATAATAATTTCCTCCCTCCAAGGAGAAATTCAAAGGATTTTTCAACTCTGACAAACCATCCTAATGGTTTACAAATCCAGACACCAAGCCACCCATCAGCATCATTAGAAATGTAACTCTGGCAGAAACACCAGCATGGGTTTATGCTATGCTGTGGAGCTTGAGGTCCCACAGATTCTCCAGACTCTAACAAATATTACTGCTTAAAGTAATAAAGGCATGCAGCACGATGTGGCACTCTGCAGAGCATGGCAAAAATCAGAAATCACTCCTGGAATGACACATCTTGCTCCTGGTAAAAGCGAAAAATGCTGATGAGACAGTGATGCTACTTCCTGTTCTGTACCTAATGTAGCTTAAGTCAATCCAAAGCATCAGCATTAACACTTCTGAGCATCTGTTATGGGGTCTGACAAAAAAAAAAAAAAAAAAAAAGCAAGAAAGAAAACCTCAAAGATTAAAACTCTGTATCCATCTTGAACACAAACAATCAGCAAAATGTTCAGCATGAAACACTGAAGATGTTTTCAAAAGGAAACTGAATTCCATCTAAAAGCTGCAGTGTGATGTGGAACTTACATTAGATGAAGCATATTTCCAGGACAGTTTCTCAAATATATTTTTTGTGATAAAAACACCATCCAAAATGACCTTTTTTTATTTTTACCTGCCTCAGAGTGGATTCAAAATGGCTTTTACAAATGAACTCACCTTTCCTGGTACACATCCAAGAAAGTAACCTGCGAGAACTGGGATACTACAAAGTAACATACGAGTGCCAAGCACCATCAAGTCAAAATATGCAGCACTTACCACATTATACAGACCAATACACCACCGCTCAAATAAGATCTGCCCAGAAAATCCATTAACGAAAGCAAACCAAAGCTGAAACAAACAAGTTACAAGAAGATTCAGACTACTGTTGCAGTACATGTTTCCATTTGCAGTAGAGGAGAAAAGACGTGGAACACAGACCACCATCTGGAAACAGCTGCTTGTCAGGCTCTAGAAATAATTATCAGTAATACCAGACAGTTGTTCTCTTCTAAAGTCTTACTTTTTATGTACTGGATTGATGGAGCACCATGAATAAAAACCCCAAACCAATACCCACCTCCCACCTCTCCCCCAAAAAAAACCAACCAACCAAAACAAAACCCCCACCAAACCTCAAAACTATCTCAAAATCCTCATGCTTGAAGCCAGAAACTGACCTCATTTCCATCATGGTCAACAAAGACCAGAATCTTCAAAACAAGTGTGCTTTGATAGATGCTCTATTTGACTTCTATGTCCTATTTTTACAGTCCCAGAGTTACACTGGTACCAATTTATCAGTTACATAATCATAACTGTATTACAGTTTAATTTCTGTATTATGGAAACTCTACTATTTAATAAATGACCTATTGAATAATTAAACACTGGAAGAGTTCGCCCAAAGGGGCTGTGAGGTTTCCAGTCTTTTACAAGTTTACAAAACACAACTGGGCGTGCCTTGTGCAACTTCATTTGAATTCACTCTTAACCCTCCTTTAAACAAGAAGTTGGACTTGACTGCCTCTCCAAGCTGCCTTCCAAGTAAGGGGATTCTGTAATTCTGCAATCCCAGGAGACTGCTGTAAAATGCACAGCATAGGTAAAGTCTTTCCAGCATTTCCTTGGACCTAGCCTTCCTCAAGCCTACTTCTTATCTTTTGAAACAAGAACTGCTTTACTGGGTTGGAACATTTCTTCATCAGTGGACATTGAAAGAAGCTTAGGAAAGAATATAAGCAAGAAGGGAAAGTATTATCTTTTCACAAGTAAATTGGAAACTGGAAGAAAAATCAGCAGTTAAAAGGCATCCTGAAACAGTTCATGTGAATCACTGCACTTCATAGATAACAAAGGATTTCTGTGACTTGTGGCTGTAGTCCCTTTTACAATTCACGCTGCACCATGGCACTTTCTTCAGAATTAATCCAAACGCTGTGTGGGAACACTCCCCACCTCCTTTCAGTATGTTTAGTCTGGCATTTATTTGACAAGTTCACACTGCACTGGCTGCAGTAGGTATTGCAGAGTGGTCAAGTGATGCCCACACCTATTCACCTCTCACTGCCAGAGAGCCCACAGCACTCACTGCCAGGTATCTTTTCTGACACCATTTTTGTCACTCTCATATTCCAGCCCTCTCCTATTGGTGTCAGTTATTCTCTAGCTCACTTTTGCAGTTTTAGTATCCTAGCAAAATACCTTAGATTAACAATCAGTTAACTGTACGTCCTACTCAAAATGCATGTAAAATCATTAGGAAAGATGACAACAGAAGATAACAAAACTGTATTGAGGCCTGAAACTGTTTTCATAGATGCAATATCTAAACAGACTGGAACTCTTGAGCATGGGACAGGGGCAATTTAAGGGAGGATTAAAATATTAATGAGATTGACAAGAATAAGAAATAGCTGTTCAAACAGGTACTGCTGCAAGAGATTAGATGAGTGGGCTACACAAAAAGTAAAATGTTTTCACTCAAGACATGGTTGATCTATGGAACTGCCTGCCTAATTGCAAAAAGCAACTGGGGGGGAGGAAGAAAAAAAAGAGTATGACAGAAAGAAAGGTGGAGACCAGATGAATCTGCCAGAGAACCATCACTGTTCACAGATGAGACCAGGATAGTTGAACTCATTCTAATTCTCTACAGTTGTGCTTACATCTACGATATCACCATTTTGTTTAACATTAATCATCATTCTAATGCACTGTTACTGTTCGAGTAAGAAGCAATGACACTGATCTCAAGTAATTTGCCTACAGATATGCCTTGCACAGCAGATTAGCTTTTTTGGACTTATTTCCTACAACTTTTTAAGCCTTCAACTGCTTTCCAGCATGGAATGTCTATTGATTACACCTGACACTGTTCTAAAGTTTGTGCCTTTCTTGTGCTGCCCTTCTTGCAGCTTCTCTTTTAGAACTGCCCTTGTAAGTTTCCTTAAGGGCCTGAAGTTTCATCCTATTTCCATTTAGTTGAAATAAATCAACTTAATATGAACTGCAAAATAGTTCTCCAGTTCCTAAAAAACCAAACAACTTTTCTTTCTTTCATGTGGTCAGTCATGCACTTATTTAAATGAGCATTTCACCATTCCCCTCTACAGCTCTGTCCACAAAAGGGACACAAGAAAGACATTCGACATCTCAACTTCTTACATAACTTATACTGTATGGATAACTTGAATAATCATCACTCTCTAAATGTTGCTCTAAGGACTCACTTAATGGCCCAAAGTAGCATACTGACCAGTCTCATTCTCACACTTGCAGAGTTTCAACCAGATGTATACCTCAGCTCTTCAAATGAAATATATTCTTGGGTACAAAGTCTGAGGTCCCACAAAGAAACCACAATTCATTTTGGGCCGTCAGGTAAGCAACTTCACGGTTTCTTCACATGAGAAGAAAGAAAGCCTTAAACATACTTCCACATATGCAGCAATGATGACCCAGGCATTTACCATCTCCAAGCTTCTTACAATTAATTGCTAATATGAAAGAGAGCAGCAATCCCACAAAACAAATGGCTCACAAATTGGAAGCTTGTCTGCCTAGCTAGCAACCTGAGCCTGTGCTCTGTGCAGTTTTCTAGCTCACACAGGGCAAAGCAAACTTCAATGGTTTGGTAGCAAATGTTGAGGCCTTTTACAACATTGGCCCATGTTGCTTAGGAAACCATTGCTTTTTGAAGCCATAACCTCCCACGACTAGTCTTCCAGCAACAGACACTTCTGATTTCATAGAATCAAATGCATCAGGTTGGAAGGGACTCCATCAAGAGACTAAAACAAAGTTGCCAGACTTGGCATAGCTGACCCACGACTAGAAGAAAAGTCCCAAACGAGGCAAATCTCAGACTCTTATTTCCAAAGAAAGATGTTATTAGTAATACAGTGAAGATACATTAGTATAAAACTTGGGAAAAGTAAAGCTGCTGAGATGAAAAGCTGCAGACTAGCAAAATAAAAGTGACAAATATCCCCTCAACAACCCAATTCTTTCTACTAAAAGCTCCTACCTTACCACAACTGGCTGATGCAGAATTCATTAATGACCCTGCTAAAACCACCTTGAGGTTAGTCAGTTACTATAGAAAATAAGTATCCAGGCTTCACCAGAGAAAGAATTTTCTGCTACAATTTAAATGGGCAAGAATTAACATCTAGAAATTTTAATGGTCTGCTATTTCCAAAGTCAGATTTGAACTATTTTGCTACTGGCAGGATCCATAGAGGTGAAAATTAGAAGCGAGAACTTCTAATGCTTATGAATCCTGCACGCACCACACACTCTGAAGAGAAAGCACAATCTGTCGCAGTTATGACACACTGAAAAATAATGGCTCTACTTGTCCAGAGATGCACATTATCAAATGCCAATCAACACAAAGAACATCACATACTTCCTCAAAATCTTAATGTCAAGACTCAATCAAATATTCAGCATAACAGACAGATTTATTTTGAATTTCACACAAGACAAATTGCCACACGTGGTTTAACAACCAAGTGTTTGAGAGACTAAGGTAATCTTCAAGGCTAGCAAGCTGAAAAAGAAACAACATACAACCCCCAATCCATCTCGACATTCCTGTTAACAAAATGTACTAAATATACTTGAAGCTGCAACAACGCATGCTTGACTCAGACTTGGTAAGCTCACAGGAAAGCTTGCCAAGTCTGCCTGGCTTGCCAAGCTCCAGGGGTTTGCAAGGCTCAGCTCCACTACTGCTATGAACAAATGGACCCAAAGTTATTAAAGTGATTTTCTGACTGGAAAAAAGAAACCTTTTCATTTTAACTATTACCTAGCTGCCAAAAAGCTGGAAAAGCTTATTTGTAACTCGGCTACAGAATATATCTTTTTCTCCAAAGGAACAAGAGGGCCAATTTAAACCCAGAGAAATTCAGACCCAAGACTGAAATCTGGGTTGATATATTTCTGTGTTTATTACAGCAGATACTGCAAAGACCTGAAACGAGTAGGTACTGTGCATAAGGCAAGTGGAACGTGCTGCAAACTGATAACTAGCCTGTGCTTCCCACACTGAAGTCTGGCAGCGTTCAAGCGAGAAACCCCAGTGCTGAAGCACTTGACGCCAGCTGTGATGTGGGCGCTTCGCCGCTACAGCGGGGGAGGAGCGAAAAAAACGAAAACAAGCAAACAAATCAGAATATTGCCTCCTTCCAGAGGTCAACAAAAGCCAACAGATGGTAATACTTGGTTAATACGGACTCGAGCTGCAGGCCAACAGGCTCTCGAGGTAAAACAGCCCTGCAGGGCCATTTTGAGGCACCCAGCCCATCCATCTGCTCTAGAGGGTATTTCGAGAAAAGATCAAGTCTTCTTTTCAAAAACACATTCCCACTTGAGTGAGTCGGAAGGCAATTTTAATTGCATTATTGCTTCATGCATAATTACCGCAACATCAATGCCTGAAATAGTAGGAACTAATTTATTTAAGTGCTCTAAGGCACCGGGAGAGCAAATCATCTATTCTAAACTTGTATATTTATGAAGCCTTGATAATAGACAGCTTAACGAGGACTAGAAATGTTTTCCCCATTCCGCTAAAGGGCACAGCAAGCTAATGTAGTCAGGGCATCAACAATTGCCACAGGCACCAATTACAGCCAGACTGCATGCCTTTACTACTCAGAAATGAGGTAAATTCTCAAAATATCCTCTCTCAGCACACACACATTTTGCATGTTCTTACCAAATAGGCTCATTTACAGTTTGCCTACTAAAGCAAGTTTGTGTGTCTCCTGTGCAGTTCATTAATAATGTATCCTGATTAGAAATCTCTTATTACAGATGTGTCTCAAAGTCATGCTCTTATTCCTGCTCAAATGCACACAACTTTAAAATAATTCCTTAATTAGAGAACGTACAGCACCAGCTTTATAATATAGGTAGAAAGCCCTATTAATGAGATCTGACAGGGTAGGCATGCCTGCCCGAGACTGCTAAGGAATATTTCCCTCGTTCCTTTTTTTGCCTGCACTGTTGATTAACTCTTCACTTTAAACAGCTATTTTTTCTGTTGAAAAGCATTTCTCTGGGCACCCCAAGCAAGTGCCCATTTAGAATAGAATAGACCAGGCTGGAAGAGACCTTTGAGATCATCAAGTCCAACCTATCATCCAACATTATCTAATCAACTAAACCATGGCACCAAGCACCCCATCAAGTCTCTTCCTAAACACCTCCAGTGATGGTGATTCCACCACCTCCCTGGGCAGCCCATTTCAATGGCCAATCACTCTTTCTATGAAGAATGTCTTCCTAACATCCAGCCTAAACCTCCCTGGCGCAGCTTGAGACTGACCATTTCCAACCTTCTCCCCAGTGTTAGCTATATTTAAAGTTTCATGCTGCTTTTGTCTCATTAAAAAAATCCTCCCTATGCATTTACAGCAAAGCTTGGTCAGATAAATAGATATCAAAGCAACCAATACAATAGGGATTTCCTGGCTTTTAACACTAATTTATTAAATAAGCCTGAACAGCTGTTATTTTTTCTATTGCTCACTACAGAGAGTTTATACTGCAGCATACTGAAGAGCACAGTTTTACCAGCTTCATCATTCCCTGCTTATAGAACAGACATACACAGAAAGTTGGATTTTTCCCTTAGACATGTTGTTTCCATGCTCTTCCAACCAATCAAGCACTGATGTCCTTCCTCCAAAGCACAGGTAGCATTCAACAGGAGAGACAAGCAAAGAGCAGAACAGAAGGGAGAGGGGACTTAAGGGACAAGAGGAACATCACTCCACAGTTACAAACACTATAAATTCTTACAGCTTAAATCTTCAGGATAATTCTGAAAACTTTAAAATTAAATATGAACTAACAAATCTTTGCTATTTTTCTCAGTGGTTATCATTAGATAACAGTCAGGATTCTTGCCCCAGGAGTTCTGAGCATTCTAGAAAGATATCACATCTGCAGATGACTGTGCAGTATACATCAAAGGACTTAAGACAAAGACATGAGAAGATTGCCTCTTCCAGCAACATTTGGCCCTGATATACTGATTAATGTGTTTTAAAAGGGCCAAAAAAAAAAAAAATAAAATCCAAACCAAAAAAAACCCAAAATGCAGAAGGCCATGCAAAGTCTTTTTTTGTTTTGGTTTTGTTACAGTGGGGTGGTGTTTTTCTTTCTTTTTTGTGTTCCATGATTTATATGAACATCTAATCAGCATGCCAAATTATGCATTTAATATTTACATCCCTGGTGCAATGAACACGCTGCTCATTAGAGCAGATTTGAGAGAGCGTGCTGTAATCTGACTCTTTCATTAAAAAAAACCCTAAAAACCCTTATGAAACCAAGTACAGAAAGGGCAGGATATTTCTCCACCTTTTTTGGGTGTGAAGTGTTTCAGGAATTTACTATCTCTCCAGCAAACTAATTGCTGCAGAAGCAATTCTATGATAACATGATTAAAAATGGCCTGTGTTGCCAAAGGGCTGAGACACTTGACAAAAGATGTGGTTAAACTTGACATTTCCCCAGAACATTTCCCTTTTACAAATGGTCAGCTCTATTCTGAATTTATTTTTCCATCTTTCCTTAAGTTTTCTGGAATATCCAGGAATCTGACACTGCTACACTAGGATTGTCTCATCACGTAGATGTGACACCCTCGTGTACTGATTTCTCTTAAAAAATCAAATGGAAAACCAACATGGCTCAGGACAGTTCAGTCAAGCCCCATCAAGATCCAGATTCAGCATGCTTGCATCATCGAAGGGGTCCAAATCACAATGCTGGGAATTTATCCATGATTATCCTACAAAGTCAGCAGAGTGCCCTGCTCTGGCTGGAAGTTGGGCTGAGATGGCTGGAAGATGTCAGCGGAGAAGAAACATGACAGGAGCTTGCTGGCTACATCCTGCTCCTATCCCTGTTTAGGGAGGGAGGTGGCCTCAGCTACCTGGTTTGCAAGCTGGAAACATCATGCCAGGCCACTGTCAAGGGAAACTCATGCTACAAACTCCCAGTGTCATCAGCTGCCTTCTACAAAAACACTACTACTAACACTCTTTAGCAAAAAGAAAGGTTTCCCCTGACATGGTAGACATGATTATGAACAGGGACTATGGTGTTGTGGCCAATTCAGTAATGTGAACACTTTTGGAGGCTTTAGGTTTGCGGTGCTGTTCTGTTTTGTTTGGGTTTTGTTATTGTTGTTTTTTTTTTCCACCCTCACATTTGCATAATTATCTTTAACTGCTCTTGACTAGGAGCACATCACTGCAGAACTCAGAATTACAGTTAGACTGTTAATAGCTTGGCATATATTACTCAGAACATATGGTATCTTCTCAGTATATAATAACTCCAGACTCATCTTGATACAACTTTCACAACTGTGTAATTGACCCATATCTCACATAAAAGATAAAGACACGCTATTACATGGTTTTAAATGACCTGCTGGCTTTTCCAAAGCTAAGTGGTATCTTTAACCAGTGATAAAGTAATAATAAAAAAAAGTAAATAAAGTAATAAATAAAAAGTGATAAAGTAATAATAAATAAAGTAATGCTTTGGGGTTGTTATTCTTAATTTGTTCTTTAGTGCTGAAATAGATAGATTAAAAAAAAAACATCCCAAACAACAAAAAAAACCACAAACATAAGTATCTGTAACTGAGGAAACATCAGTAGTTCTAGGGGATGTATCCACTTGAAATTTTGCTACTGGATTTTAAGGGCTTAATAAAACTGTGTCAGAAAGAAAAGCACTATTTGGAACAGAAAATGAGTGAACTGTAGAAAAAAGGATGCTGCTACTATCACAGTAGTAAGAGCAATGCACAGGAAGGAAAGCACAGAAATGTAAAGGTCAACAGGCCCACCAGTCCAGTACTGGATGTAAATGCAAAAGGAAAGCCAATGGGATGGAGAGCGCTCCACGAGTGAAGCGTGATAATACCATGAGTCAAAAGTGAGACTAAACTCACCAAGGCTCTTCACACCTAGGATGTGCACTAGGGCTCACTGCAGCCTGAACAAAGCACATCACCACAGACCTGTAGCAAGGTATATCAACACCTCTCATACCAAAACAAGAGCGTACAGAGAAGAGAAGCTTTCACTCAAACCTGGCCCCAGAAGTTAGCACACAGAATGCAAAAATTCCCCCAACATTGTGTGCATGTGGGAAGGCAAGAGTGGAAGTGTCAAAACAATACCTGAATATCCACGCTGGGATGCTGTATCCTTGTGCACATGTATCTCTGTGGGACACTGGTGGAATACACCTGGTACCGCTCAAGCTAGACCTGCCCTTACTGTAACCCACACTCTGTTACATACATGTATGAACATGCCAGGAAGTGACTAACAAGCACTCTTTATCTAAGTAATACTATCCTGCTTTCACATCCAGTTAGCTGGGGAAAAAAAACAAAACAAAAAACAAACAAAAAAAAACCACTAAAAAACCCAAATCCAGACCTCATTTACATGCTAGCCCAGGAGGGCATCGGGAGAACACAGGAAAGCGTAGTAAAGATCCCTTTGAATCTAGAGGTCCAAACCATTGAAGGTTAGAGGTTTAGCAGGATGGGGGAAAAGAGAATTGATTTTGAAAAAGGACTGTGTAGAACAATGTAATTCATTAAGAAAATGGTAATATTTTTGCTCTTAGTTGGCTTCTTTGCTGTGTAGCTGGCAGTTTCCATTTAGCCTACGCGTAGCTTACTGAAGCACAGTTCCCAATCTACATACTGCATTCACTTATATCTGCATATGGTACAAAGGGCATTACAAGAGAAATCAAAGTGATGGATACTCAGTTAATGTAGCTAAAATACAGCTGTGCATTCTTACTTCTTGGATATGAACCCAGGCAATCTCTTACAGTAATCAAAACTATTTTAAGATTTCCAAATGCATTCCCAGTACCAACTGACTACGGTTGATGATTACCAAGACCCTGACTGTCACTACTCAAACATTTTACAGGACATTTCATTTCAATCCTTTCCTTTCTTACTTTCATTTGCAGAATTCCCTTATGTTATACGAACAAATGTTAAGTTCACAGATTTTGCTTTTCTTGTCACCACATAAAGGAATCCTTCAGCAGAGCTGCTGAATTAAGTGAAATAGGAGCAGTTCTGTAGCAAGGTCATTTCAGGTCTGGAACCACAGTTCCCTTAGGATTCCCTATTATGGCTACATGAACAGCCAGGTTCCTCTTGCAAGTCTGGTTTCCCTCCTTCTTCCCTATGAAACAAAATTCAGTCTCTGTGAGCCCTTGTGTTAAGCTACTTTTATCCAGGAATTTTATAAAAAGTTTCCTGATAGCTTGGCACCCAAGGAAAAGAGTGAAATTAGCCACAGAAAAGCCAAACCACTACAGAAACTGTAGCTCATCTTCTGTCATACTGACAGAAGCAAATCTTTACAACAGTAACCCCAGGAGTACCCCACGTTTCTCATGACCTGCAACTCCATTAGCACTGCAGCAGAGACAACATTCTAGCCTAAAACTACCAGGAAACATGTTACAAGCTAAAAAACTCCCCACTATGTGCTTGATCTTACATTTGTTCCATTTTTATTTATTAATACAACTGCTTTCTTGGGCAGTGGTACAAACTAAAAGTAGAACAGGACTTACCACTTTCTTTTTCATACAACTGCTTTTAAGCATGCTACCCTTCCCCTACAGGTTCTCAAGCTAGTCCACAAAGCCTCTCCCCTGCTCTCCTTGTCACCTCTCTCGTGGAAAACATATACAATAGCGGCAGTGCAAGTCTAAATGTATTCCTTTACATGCTGGCAAAAGCTAAAAGACTTGAATCCTAAACATCTTTTGCCAAAACATGCAGCACATTTTAAGCACGTGCAATCATTTCACTGGAAAAATGACTCATTTATGTACTTCTCGCTAAAGAAACAAGGTTTGAACTTCTTCTTGAAAGCAATTAGCTTGCTTTCACTGCAATATATAACACAGCTCTTTGGTGTGCCTTTAAAGCATTCACTGTATTTTCTGACAGAGCTGTGTACCAAAAAAAAAAAAAATTAATAATGTCAAAGCATCAGGAAAAATACCTTAGAGGAGAAAAACCTAGCAGTTCATTCACAGGAGGAGCTATGCATTCGCGTGATTCCCGAATTCAGGCCAACATGTCACAATGTGGCTTTGGAAGGGGATTGCACGCTTGCTCACTCCATCAAGCAAGCAGCAGAGACTGCTTCTTTTTATGAACAGCTCTCCTACAAACACTGGGTGGTTAAAGGAGAAACAAAGGCACAATGAGGATGCTTGCTACGAACCAGTCCTCGGTTTCACAGCATTTTGCAAATAAGTTTTTTAACGAGAGCAAGCCAACTTACACCATTATCTCCCTGCTGGAAAACCCTTCACTGCAAATGACCACCAAAAAGCCTCTGAATGTGGGCCAGCAATATCCCTCTGCTTCAGATAGGTTTTTTACCAAGTTCCACAAAACTATAAGACGACTGAGTGGTTGCACACAATTAAAATTTGAGATGGCAACTGAGGTGACACTCACAGGAATAAGGTCTGTAAATGAGGTTTTAGCTTAGGCAGTGCTGGAAGCTGGAACTCAGAATAAAAAAAAGTATTGGTCATCTTTTACACAACACACAGGAATCAAAATTAGCCATAAACTTACTTTAAAATTAGGAAAATAGATATAATAAAAATATTATTTGTACAAGGCTCCACAGTGGCTTTATATCCTGAGTTCAGGGAAACACACAGAAAGCATTCTATACAATGATACACTTGATCTACATGGAACAGCATGACTATCTGCTGTACAAAGTTCCTTCTAGCTCTCCAACAGCAGTTGTATCTCAGAACTAGACTCAGGTGTGAAAAAGCACCTACAGAGTACAAGAGGGGACAAGCAGATGTTTTCCATTTACAAGTCAAATAAATGATATGCAGAAGATGCATGTCTACTCCCTCTCCATTAGTTCTTGGGACACTGAGCTCTTCAAAACAGAGCAGGGGATTCAAACATTTTTCTCTACAGATACCCTGTATTACATGAAAACTTACCCAACTGTATCAGTGATGGGTTTCCCCTTTTTGCATTCTCCCTTCATTCTAGATGGAAACAGCAGACATCTTTAGAAAATTAGTTCCCTTGGTGCAGAATGTAACAATTTAACATCTGAGTTGAGACACACTAATTATACATCCATTTAGGTTGGAAAAGACCTTTAATAATGACAACTACAATCATGAAATTAACACTGCCAAGTCCACCACTAAGCTATGTCTCTAAGCACCATATCCACGTCTTTTAAATATCTCCAGGAACGGCAACTCAACCACTTCCTTGGGCAGTCTGTTCAGTGGCTTGACAACACTAAGACCTTTCAAAACTCAAGAACCAATACAGCACATTGTGCAAATAGAAAGCAACCAGAACATAAGACTAATCAGCTATATGGAGAGACTTCTATTCAAGTCCAATGCACTACCATTTCTTTTTTTCCTGAGAAGCATAGCAGCCCTCATAAGATATTGCTTACTGAAGAAAGCTCTGCATGAGCATCTGAGTTCCAGAAAGAACTGCCTTTGCTAACTGTGCATAAGACTATCAGAACAGTCAAGCCCATTTTAGGCCAATGGCTCATCCCACCTAGATGCCTGTCTTCAACAGGGCGTGCAAACCAAAACCTAGGAAAGAGGACAGATGATACAATTTCTGGGTACTTACCCAGTATCTGCAAATATCCAGCTTTGTGGATATTTTTTTGTCTCCTGTGCCTTGCCTAGGTAAGGCACATGCAACAGCTAGCTTTTTTTTTCTGGTTCTTTTCCCATTTCCTCTTAAGTCTATATAAACATCCTGCAATACAATATCCTTTGACAAGGAGTTTTTAGGTAGGACTTCAAAACACTGAGCTTAAGCTCAGTCCTTTACATAAGGCAGAAAGCTACTGCAGCAGTTGACAGATTTATTTTTAGGACCTACCTGACCAGCAAGGGGAAGGAATACTATGAACAGGATACCAGTGAGTCAAGTAAAGCTGAGGCAGTGTTTCTCATCAAATTTCAAGAACTCCATTGGCTGGGTTAATAAACAATATTGAACACCTAATAACCAACTGTTCCTAGAAAATAGGGCTGGTGACAAATACATATGGAACATAGAGGTACCCCGATCTTCTACAGATGTTTTTGAACCAGAACAGGGGGAAAAACACCTGTTTTAAGTAGTGTGCCAAAAGGTAAGACAAGTAGTCTTTCGGTCTAGGCATCAGAAATATTTCTCCAATGGCAAAAGCATTTGAACTGAAAAACACCTTTCACTGCATATGGCTCACAGCTACTCTGAAATCTGGCACCCTCAATCCATGTAGTCTTTTAAGCTATCTTGTCAGGCTTCGTTTCCTCAAATATCTTCTTATCCTGCCCTATATCCCACAATATGACACCTCACTCATGCTATAAAAGCAAGGACCTAATTTTTTCCAGGACTTCAAAGTGTTTAAAAAAATAAATCAAACAAACAAACAAACAAATCACCCTCATAGCTGGTCTACTCAGACCATGTACAAAGGGCCAAAGAAGACAGTCAACCTGCTATTCCTCTGTGCTGTAACACTGAGCAACGCGGACACAAGCCAGGCCACATCTGTAAGCCTGTGTGATCAGCTCTCTGGAAGAACTGAGAAATACAGCACAGCACAGAATCATCTGAAATGAAATGAAGCAAACAATCCTTGTATTACATGGGGCTCTCCCTCCAGCCACTAAGAAGTACTTTCCACAGAGAGTAATTTCAGCTCCAAATAGGATATCACAACAGACAGTGACTTAATGTTTTATTTAAAGCTATGTCTTCCACACTGCAGCACAACCACCTACTCAATTTAAAAAGCAGGGTTTAAGCCTGCGGAACAAACTATCCAGGCTATCATTTCAGTTTAAACCAGGCTTAGAGTGCTCACAGAACATTTGGAATCAATTTAAGTGGATTTACAATCACATTGCAGTTAAACCACTGTAACTTCCTTGTGTAGGCAAGCTCATATGGCAGGCAAGGGAACATTTGTTTACAGTTTGGATGACTATGTGAGCAGAAAGAGGATGTCAGAAGTAGCCTTTGCTTCACTGCTTAGGGATTTCAGCACTAAGGGTTGAAAGGTGGGGGGAAAAAAGCTTATTGTTTTGCTTCCAGTACTAAAATATTAGATGTAACCTTAAACCACTTTACACTGGGATTTGTCTCAGTCGCTCAGTTCTAAGAACAGAGTGTACAGTGCTGTATATGGCAAAGTCCAACCATTTCTGGGGAAATACATCCAGAATTTATACACCAGATCTTCTACCCTTACTAGGCAAATTCAGGTAATTTATAAAATTTAATTAATGCTTTTAACCCCAAACTTCTCTTTTAATCTTGCTTAATCCCTGGAACCACCATTCAATCATTTTTTACAGCCATGATGTTAGCTTTACAGATGATTTTAAAATGGCAAGTGGTTACTTGCATCAGTGGCCTTGCCATGCAAAAGGTACATTCTAAAGGTTTTTGCATCCAGGAGTGTTGAAAGTAACAGAGGAAAAGCCCCAGCCTCAGAACTACTGTGTGTATGACACTGCTAACTCCTGCGCTACATTAGGCTGGAAGTCTCTTGGAATAGGTTGACATGCAAATATTTGGTCCTCAGTGCCTCCAGTCATTCCCAGGGAACTATTCTTCTACCTCGTTTGCCATCTTCACATTAAGGTCTAGCATGAACACACATTCCTTTTGCTCATATACTACACTGTCCTCATTGAAGGGTACTGTTTTTTTCTTGAAGTGAAAAGGATTTGACAAGTTGGCAAATATTTTTCCTAAAGTAAAAGCTACAGCAGCTGGATTTTAATAATCTCAATTACCCAACAATCAACATGCCCTCTTTGGGCTAAAAATAGTTTTCATGTTGCTGAACCAGAGCAAAAGTTACTTCATTCTCCAGCTGAAATCACCACCTCGTTGCCAGAACTACAGTACGGCCATTTCACACGTTTCAGACTTCAAGCTCAGACACTGAGAAACAGACCACAGGTGAGAAAAGAGGTTATTATTTGCTATAAAAGCTTTTACCTTCTGCCCAGTGTTAAGGAAGCAAGATATAATAAAATGAGGAGTTTCTGGGGCTCCTGTAGGGTAACTTTTTATATAACAGAGCACTTCTCTGAAGAAATAACTTCATGTGAATACTTTTGAGTATTGGGAAGCAAGCTTCTTATGATTAAAAAAATGAAGGGAAAAAAGGTAAGATAGAATAGAATAGAATAGAATAGAATAGAATAGAATAGAATAGAATAGAATAGAATAAATAAACCAGGTGGGAAGAGACCTTCAAGACCTGCACAGTAAATAAAGAGCATTAATTTTATACGGTAAGTTCACAGCATGATGGAAGTATGTGTACTACTGAACTCCAAGATCAACTCATATTCACTCTTATGGATAAACCTAGAGGTTAAATCATATTTAAAACAAGATGCTATGCTCCAAATTGCTGTGTTAGTTTCCCCCCAAAATGAACAGAAGAGCCAAAAAGAATATTGGTAGCTACAGGTTTTAATTGTATATAATGTCAATGTCTCTCAGGTAAGTCATAACACGCAGTCCAGGGGGAAAAAACCCACCTTTTTCTTCAAACAGAAAGCTTGCAAGATAATTTCTAACACAGCACAAAGCTGCTTCTCAACACCGCACTAGATTCAGTCATAACCAACAACTTCAATGTCTTACAAAGGTGAACAACGCTATCTTGAGAGAAATCCAGGGATGCAAAAGAACGTGCACCCTGGCTAGTTTAGAACAAACACATGTGGCACAACAGCTTATTTCTCATAGCTGAGAGTGTTCCCTACTTGCAAACCGCAGTTAGAGATATTTCTCTCGGCTTTCTCTGCATGCGTTGCCATCAGCTTGCCAAAATTACAGATACTACAGGCAAGTTATGAGCTCCCAGTGTTCCAAAAAGACATGTAAGAGTTTTGAAAAAGCACAAGGAGAAGCTCATCTTTTCACTTACACAATTCCAGTAATTCCTCCCATACTTACACCAGATTAAGGCAAACCTGATAACACTTATGAAATGGAAACATACTGTGGTAGTTTTGGGCAGTTTTCCACAGACCTTGAACAGAAAGTAGTAGAATGTAAATAAGTTACCATTGGATGCAGAAGGAAAATAATGATAAGGTCTAAACAACCCCACTGGTGTGATATTTAACATGAAGTTAGCTGTGTACACTCTCTTTTTGACTTCCTTGCTCTAGCAGATACTAGCTATCGCTCCTGATGGCTTGCTGACCTTAGCTGCATTGCTTTGTTGTGGCAAAGTACTAACAAGCTCTGCTCTTCTTTCCCTTGTCCCCTGTAGAGGGAGGAAGTGGGGAGGAGAGGGGGAAGCCGTTGGTAACCCCCTGGTTTTGCCCAAGGGGGTTCTTGTGTTGTTTATAAATACCTGTAAAATATTGTATATTTTGTATATATTCATTGCATTTCATATTTCTAGATTGTAGTTGTGCTTGTAAATACAGCTTCATTTGCTTTCAACTGAGCTGGTCTGGCAATTTTATGTTGGGGGATAATTTCAACCCACCACACATAATTAAGACTACAGTACAGTAATTACTAACTTTCTTCTATTAATGGAATTCTGGAAAGAACTTGCTAACTACACACAGCTTAGTTGTCAGTATTTGAAGGCAAAAACTAAACCTCCCTCATGAAGACATTCTTCTAGAGAAGTAGATAAATCTCAACAGTGAGGAAGATGATCTAATTATTTTTCTAAAATTAACCTTTAAAAAGTTGCTAACATCACTGTGTTCCTGTCAACATCAAAATACAAAAGACAGGGAACCAGCAAAATATCTTCACCTTTGAAGAGGAGCGTTTTTCCAGTATTGGTACCTGCATTGTGCAGAAGTTCACCTGAGATACAGGAACCAGCAAAGAAAAGGCAATTACTCTGTGGCATGAGAAACCAGATGCAGAACATGGACTTCAGATGGGTGCCTTGTAAGAACATTGAAGAAAAAGGTCAAAAAGACAATTAAAGAGTGTGATGAGAAAAAAAGTTAACACACTTCAAAAGCAAATGGGCTTCGGGGTAAGTAGTGGCTCCTGAAGAGCACAAATAAGCTTTTTTGGCTTGTTTTTACTGCTTTATTTTGTTTTTCATTTACAAGTGACTCACAAACCTTCTGCAAAGAGTTCTATAGTTTAATAATTTAGCCCACGGATGATGCTTTGTTAACGGCATGCATCAGACGTTATCACTGGAAAACTGGATAGAAGCCCAGATGTCTGGTTTAAGACCATTTTTATTTCCTACATTTTCAAAACACTGCATGGGGCTTTAGCTGCACGACTCAGATGAACTTAATGAGAGTCATGCAGCTATGCCTGCATATGCTGCTTTGAAAATTGGAAGGCAGTGTTTTGGGTTCTGTTTTTCCAAGGCTCTCCCTGGAGTGATTTAAAGCTGTTTTTTCCTCTCACTCTTTTCTCTAAAGGTCTTCTACACATCACCTCGCCACATCTGACAGATAAATAGTTTAAAACTTTGGACACTTCATTTTTCAAAGACACCAGTACTCAGAGCCGTGTGGTACCGTGGAACTAAACGGTAAACAGCAAGGCAATTAAATTCAGCCAGTTGTGTTTATGTGCTCACAGAATGCTCAATTTAACCACAGTATGCTGCTTCAAATCAGAACACTGCTGTGGGCACTGAGCAGAATTACCACTTGGTATCAACGTATGTCACTTATTATGATTGGTTTTGACTTACTGTAAACCATTTTAATATGTACACATGAGCTGCAGTACATGCACTTCGTTACACTCCACACGTTTCTATTGGAAAGCCATGCCATAAATCATAGATTAAGGAAAAAAAACCCTATATATATGATATGTATTATTTACAATGTATTAAAAAAAATTGGCTATATTTATGCTCATAAGCTCTAAGAAAAATTTCACTGTATTCTCTTCTAAGCAGTTTAAAATACAGATTTCTTTATTTGCTTTTATTTTATTGAAGCAGGAGTGATAATCTTCCCCTTTCTGAACTTATAAATTCCCTGTTAAAAAGCCCTGGCCACAAGTCATCGCACAGCTTGCAAATTTGCATCAAGTCCTAACAGACAAAGCTTGAGAAAGAACCAGGACTGCACTCTAACCTTTCAATTCTGCAGTGATGCTGCAGCAGGCGACTAAGAAGGAATATAAAGACTGTTACTTCTCAATTTTCAGCACTGATTTAATAGAAATAAATATGTGACACCATGCAAATCCTTAACAACTTCATAACAGGTTCTGAGAGAAAGAGCAAGCACTACAGGCAGAATCACTTCAGGGAACCCTATTTAGATTTAAATAATTGGAAGAAAAAAGGATTATCTGTGGTAGGCCAGTAAGAGTAACTTACAGGGTGGGGAGGGAAATAAATCCACTGCAGCACAAGTCTTTCCTTCATAGAGGAAAGATGTGTACACCAACACTACTGATGGATGAGCTACACTTCTGAATTGCGATCATAATCATTACACAAGCCATGACCCCCTGCAAAAGACTCTCCTGAGACTTCAAGATCCTCCTGATCCTGACCAGGAGTAACATGATAGATGACTACCAAAAGTGACACAATGAGCTTGCCCTCCCATAGGGTTTAGCCAGGATGACAGTTTCTTCACATGTTTCCTGCATTTCTTAAGACTCCTGGACTCTAAAGAGACTCATTCTAACTCAAAATACACACGCAGTGCATCCTGCGCCACCCCAATGACAATTGGTCATCCTCCAGACACTCCTCAACTGTCAGTTTTGAACAGTATTGGCTAAATCCTTTAGTGCACTGAAACATCACGGAATAAGATCTTCTTACATTCAGGTGCATTAGGTGTTAATATTCTTTGCTGAAGAGATTGATTTTAGGTAAACCTTGAAAAACAGGCAGGCAGCGTTGAGACAATGTGTCACCGGAGAACAGCAGCCTGGAGGAAGTAGGGAACTGCCCCAATCCTCACACAAAAAAACCCCACCATGCTGTTTTCCTCCCAGAATCAGCTTGCTCTCCTTCCTATTGCACTTCTGGGCAGAGAATAAGCAACACCCAGTAACATTTTTGTCTAAAATGCAGATGGGTCTGACTGCCATATGAAAGTATTCTTCCAAATTTGGAATTCAATTTTCCAGCTTTGGACACAAATCAGAGCTGGAAAAGAAGTTTCTACACATTTGTGGTAGCCACTGACATCTCATGTTATCTGAAAATGTAAGAGAGTGATATCAGAAGTTAAGAAGCTTAGTAATTCCTGATAATTCCTCTCAAAACAACCTGGACAGTCACAGCCATGTATCATTGCCTTCTGCAACCCAGCGAGAAAAAAGGCTGACACCCAGTTTGCATTCCAGAGGCATCCATCTGAAATGAATCTTTGTTAATAACTTCCAAGAACATACTATTGCCCCTGTGTGAATTCTGTGTCACATGCACAGCAGCTCATGTCCAGGATGTCAAAGCCAAATGCATTTTGTTAACACATGGGGATGGTACTAGTGAGCCGAGTACATTCTGGGGCAAAGCAGACACCATTCAAGATTCCTCAAGGGAGCAAGAGCACAGTGGGAGGCCACCACACTGTCTAATCACCATGATCAGCATATCACCCATGTTAAACACAATATATTTCCCTGGGTATGTGCAAGGGTTCAAGTGCAAACCATCAAAACATCAGCTCCCTAGTTCAGCTTAATACAAACAGGAGAAATGCATCAAGGATACAAAAGGAGACGTGCATTGAAGCAACTAAAATCAAAATGCCTGTATGGAAATAGCTGAAACTCACTAATCATTAACAGAATATGTTAAACTATTAATTCTTCAATGGACCTATGCTGGACTTCCAGCTGTTTGAAGTACTAAAGAGAAACCTGGAAGCTTGTTTTTATTTTGGTACTACTGTAATTTTTTTGCCATGCCTACCCCACTCCAAGTCCATTCCCTAGCACAGGGGAAAAGCTGTGACTAACAACTTTTATGAAGAAATCCTTTCTGCTTTACAGCAGACTGTAAACATTTTCATGCTAAAGCAAGTTACCTTCAGGTGGTGCACACATAAACATGCACATTTAATTTAGAAGGAAATTTTTAATGGATTGGAAGGAAAGAAACCTGTCAGTGCTACAAAATACCATGTGAACTTCTAGGAAAATGCCTTCAAACCTCTAATTCCTCTCTGATTTAGTTCCACCAAGCTTACAAATCACGCAGCAGAGAGCAACTGAACAAATCTGGTATTAGCTCAAATGATTTTTTTTTTTTTTTTTTTTTTTTTGGGGGGGGGATGGAATTTCCTAGAACAGTTTGGCAAAAAAAGTAATTAATTATTTTTGGAACATATTCAAACAAACTTGGAATGTAGAAAGATGCTTTTACTTTCTATACTAAACAGCTTTCTGTTTACGTGACAATCACTTAACATGTTTTTTGTCTCTTGTTACAAACAAACCCAACAAATCAAACATGAAAGCCTGTGAGAAGATACATTACCACTCCCATTACTGACATCAAAGCACAATTGCATCTAAACCATTTTTTCTAAAGAAAACATGCATGTCAAAAATTATTCTTATTTCCTTGACTACTTTTAAAAGATGAAAGACTCAGTTGTGAGGCAGAGCTGTGCAATAAGAAGGGGTTCTGCATTTTACTGTCTAATCTGTGATTTGAGGAAAAAAAATTAAGGAGGACTATCCTCAGTATGGTGTTGCACCTCCCAGCAGAGGAGCCACACATGTAACAGTACTGGCTTGGATTGAGTTTGTGTCTTCCAAAAGATTTTGTGTCTTCCAAAAGATGACAGTGCTGCAGGACCCAGGTATTTTGTGGAATAAAGTGGGCAACCCTCAAAATGCACACCAGCTCCCTAAGTGTTGACAGGAGCTGATAGCTTGCTGGTTTGTCTCGGTTTTTTGTTTGTTTAATACAATGACACCTCAAACCAGTGTTCTCAGTACCAAATCCCAGAAGGCAAGGTGAAGAGAACACCCTATTTGCAATGGAAGCAGGAGACATTTAAATGCAATACAAAAGCCATTTTTTTTAGGGTATCATTCTTCATATACCACTAAGCAGGCAGTCATCTGCCAAAATTACTTTTTGGAGGGGGATATATACTGCAGGAGCTCACTGTGACTGATACCAGCGCAGGAAGAAAGGGGGTACAACTGAAGCCTGGCAGGTGAATTAGATAGTAATTACTTCTGTTCCAAAAAAGGAGACCAGACATTTCCTGCCCACCAGAGTGGCTTCCAGCTGTACCTCCAAATGGAGAAATATGGTAATTTAAGTTTCAACCATCTTCATTATTTTTTCATGTGACAGTAGATGTGGGAGTATTCGTAGATTTTATGTTACAGAAGTGCATGCTGCAGCAGCTTTCTTTGCAAATGAGAAATGTAACCCCCTGCCTGAGCACAACCCTAAGTGGAGCTCGTTGTACACAGTGTTTGTATCATTTACTGCCACTTTGAGGCTGCAGTAAAACACTATGTATTTGCTTCTTTCTAAGAAAGGAAGAACAAATTCAAGCATGAATCTCAAGTAAATACCAGTGTTACTAGAGGAAGCATTGGGAACTTCTCATGATTCTCTACTGACGCACCACTGAAGAAAGAATATAACTCAACCAAAAAAAACCCACCCAAAACCCCAATTAGTCACCACTCAGATTACAATGCAGCCACCTCTGCAAAGACTGACAGGCAAAGACCGGAGGAATTGTGTCTCTCGTGAGACCATCATTTACTGATCCAATAACCTGCTCTGTAGGGAACAGTCAGACTGAAAAACACACCAATAAATACCAAGTTTGCAGGCAGAAAGATCTTCATGCTCACAAGCAGTTCTCACTGAGTGTGGCTATATTGACAGTAAGCAGAAGCAAGCCACAGAATCGTTACTCATTAGGAACCACACAGATACGTATGAGTATCAAAAATCAGCTAACTTACATGATTTAAAAAATGGAAACAAGGTAATGACTAATTGGTAAGAGACAACAGACCTTCTCCTCAGGGAGAGAAGTAAATTAAAGCTTCATGTCTATCCAAATGCCACTTCTCTCGTAACCGAAATGGGCTTTACAAACCCCACAAAGGCCACAAGCATCTGCTCCCCTTTCTTCACCAAGGCTAGGAACAGAGGCTTGTCAGGCTTACTTGTAACTTTTTACGTAGCTAAATCCAAACACACAGATTTCCAACCCTAATTCACATTTCAGAAAGTCTAGATTTTGTCTCATGCCTTCCTTACGACATTTCTCAGCAACATCAGGCAACTTAAAGAATGGCAATTCTCACATATTTCATCCCTTAAAGCACTCTCCTGGTTTTAGGGTAACATATTCTTGCTTATTCCCCCAGATTTACTGCTCCCACCTTCGTATTTTAACTCAGCATAAATTAGGAACTGCTTGAAAAATTGTAACTGCTTCCAGAGAAGCAAAGCCTGCCAAGACTTTCACTGCTATCATTTTGTCACTCCTCCATTGCAGGAATACCTTCTATTTTAATGCAAGCCAACTCCTCTTTGCTGCCCAGACGGCCTAATACACATTCTCAAAGATCCCCTCCCCCCTCATATACCACAAATCACACACCATAAAATCCAGTAATTGTGCATACATTCCATTAAAATTATGGTCTCCAAAGTATTCTCAGTTTTTGAGAGATCATAGCTTCTTTGTGCACATGAACAACATGTGACCAACGCAGGGAATGGGGGTTTTGTTCAGATGTACCTTTGGGATCAGCTACCACTTCTCAACTTCCTTCCCTCTTCCTCAGCTCTGCATTTGGGATGTCTTTGAGTAACAGATACCCAGACAGTCTAAAAGGTGAGAACTGGTTGGTACGTCCCCAAACAGCTATGCCATGAGATTACTGAGGATATCACAAACACCAGTTCATGCCCTTGACTTACTGTAACTGCGCTTTTTTTTTCCTTTCTGCAGATGCACAAGCAAAAGCTCCCACCTTTTCTTACTAACTATAACTTGTACACTTCAGTCTGACAAAAGTCTACACTGCTATCAGAAGAACTGGTCCGACCTCTCATCCGACAACTCCTGTGTGCATCAGGAATGCGATCCAGCTGAACTCTAACCTTAAAGAGCTCATCTTGCAGCTGTTCAAACACTGGTGCCTTGGCAAGGAAGGGGGAAATCACATTCCTAGGGAGAAACGAACATCAGACTGCCCTTTAACGGCAGTGTGCACTTACGTCCGATCAAAGCTCAGCCCAGCTGTGGATTCAAATGATGGTGAAAGCACAGCCCAGTGTTGAGTACAGCAATGTATGAATGACAGCTGTGAGAGTCCCGAACTTCCTAAGGAAAGAAGCATCTTGAAGGTGAACCCTGTACAAAGCTTACAGCATAGAAAGCTGCTGGACCCACCATCATATCACTGGCATGACACAACTAAAGCAGACTGCAGCAGGCAAACAAGGATTAAGGATGCCACTATAGAAGTCACTAGATATCATCTTATTTACATATTCCACCATTAGACTGTGGAAAGAACAGCCACACAGTAGTCTATCCCTATCTTGTCCATGAAGCAGGATGGCAGACAAACACTTCTCAGTAGTACAAAACCACATGTCATTTTTAACACTAATGAATGCCAGCTGACACACAGCACAGGCTGACTGTCATACTGCTTAGCTGCTCCAGACACCTGTCACTCCTTGGCAACAAAAGGGAGAAAAGGTCAAGACACTGTTAGTAAGCCCAATAGGGAGACTCACTTTTTAAGCAAAATTGAACTTGACAGGAACCATCATCACAAATAATGCTGAGAGGTTCAGGTGTTACTAGTTACTGATAGCTTACACTTGCACAGAGTTATCTACATATTTTAGTCAGTTAACGGTAATAAAATCAATCTGCACTGTCATTTATTAAGATAGCACTATTTGGTTTTGGATGAGAATGTGTAGTATTAAATTTCTTTACTTAGACATGTTATATTTACATAGTTTATACAATAATATATGCTTTTACTGAATTCCTGCAGAACTTACATACAGCTAAGGCTCACATATTCCATCATCTTGCTTCCCAAATCTTTAATTGCTTTTGCAGGAATGCAAAGAAATTCAGCAAGAAGAAAGAAAGCAAAACAATTTTGTCACGTTTAAAAGCTGGCAGACCACATTTTGACCTCTTTCACTCTTTTGACAGCATGAAGTCATCAGTGGTTATCCACATCTTTGTCTTGATGGGGCAGAACCAGATTCTGACACACACAACTAAGCTTCAACACCACGTAGCTCTTGCTTTTCCACAGAAGAAGCCTCTGTGCCTTTTAGGGTACAGCTCTGGGGTTTTAACTTAAGATCATGACTACACTGATGTTTATAATCAATGTGCCAATACAGCCACAAATGCAAGTTATGATTATGCTTGTCTCAGCCTGTAAGTGTTGGTCCCAATTCTCTTCTCTCTTTTCTGACACAAGCCCATCCATCCTGGTCCTGAAAGACCAAAAAAATATAACTAAAATAGCAAAAATTACTTACTTTACAGCAGTTCCATTCAAACTGCAGTGGTTCAAAAGAAGAATCAAGTTCAAAGTAAGAAGGAAGAGGAGAACTAATGGAAAACACTACAGAACGATAATAGAGCACCTGGGGGAGGAAAAGAAAGCTGCAACTGACTCATTTTTTCTGTCTTTTCAGTAAAAAAACACCAAGAGAGGCTAAGTAGCTCACAAGTAACACTATCACTGAACACCATAATTTGCTGTTTCTTGTGCATTTTAATATATTCTAAGTGATTTTCTTGAAAAGAGCCAAGAGATGTAAAAAGCAATTATATGATCTCTAGAGTATATAAATAATCAAAAGTTTATAAGGAGTCATGGCTATCTCCACTGTGCTCAGTTTCTTGTTACAGAGTGAAAAAAAACCCAACAACTTTTCTGGACAGATTACTCAAAGCCGTTACACCTGCTGTGTGCCAGCCAACTAGGCGATGCAGGATTCCCATGCAGGATGAGAGTGTCTCAAGCACAGTGAGTGGTAACAACTCTTTTTCCTCCCTTCCCAAGCCACAAAGCTCTCGCTCCTCGCAGTGCAGACATCCCCCGGGTCAAATACAGTCGATGGACTAAAGTGGTTTTCCAGCTGAAGAGGCTATAAAAGTACTTTTGAAAGCAACATCTAAGCTGCTGCAGAACTGCACCGAGGAGCGGACTGATCACACAGGATATGATGTGGTTTTCACCTCTCTCCAGGGTGAATCTGGGCAAACAAAAACTCCGAACATACATTCTAGGTTCTTTCCTTCACAAACAAAAGATGTACTTGATTTTATATTCTGTGCATGCACTTAAATCAGGTTACAGATGCCTTTTATGAATCTCAAAATGAAACAATCTCTAGTGGTTAATTAGTGAAGCCAGATAGAGGTATTTTTATCATTAGGACTCATCTAAATGAAATGGCAAAATTATTTTTGGGCAACATGAAAAATTCACTTAAATTTCACAGTATCACAGTATTGCCAAGGTTGGAAGAGACCTCAAAGATCATCGAATCCAACCTGTTTGTTCTCTGCTCTAGCTTCTTTGGGTGGTGGTCCTGAAAAACCAAGAAAGCTCAAAATAATCAGGACCAGCTTAGTTTCTGATGCAGGTATTGGAAAGAAATTCTGTATTAAAAACAATATCTGGCAGCATCACATTTCTTTGATAGTGTTCGGGAGGTTTTTGTAGCTGTCTGTAAAGCAGTATTAAGATAGCAAGAGTTGTGAACCCACCAGTTGCATGCATTGGTACTATGAGGTGGTCATTAAAAGTGTATACTGCAGTGGTGCCTCCTCACATGCCAGAGAAATGCCTTCACATTTAGAAAAGCAAAGTTGACAAGACTGCTAATGGGCAGGAGCTCAGGTAAAGACACCTTTTTTTGCTTACCTTCCCAAGAATGAAGCAACAAAGTACTAGTAAAATGCCTCAAGATGACAGAATGCAAAACTGAAACAAAAAGTTTCAGAGTTATGATAAAGTTACTCATGCTCAAGAAACACCAAGCCATATAGCCCAACCTTACTGCTGAGCAGGCAGGCAGCTGGCAGCCAGGCAGACCTCAGCACAGACAAGGGAAATGCAGCCCACACAGACCAGTATATTTAGGTTGGCCATAAGGAAAAAGCTCTTTACAAACAGAGTGGTAAAATACTAGAACAGGTTGCCCTGGGACGTGGTCAATGCCCCATCCCTGGAGACATTCAAGATCAGACTCGATGTGGCCATGGGGAGCCAGATCTAGTTGGAGGTGTCCCTGCTCACTGTGGGCAGTCGGACAAGATGACCTTTGAGGGTCCCTTCCGAACTGATGCAATCTGAGAATCTGTGAACATAAAGAACATCAGTGCAGGGCCAAAGGACATACTTATGAAGAGCTGTGTTACCATACATACATCAATGTATATAGGGTGTTGGATTTTAGAAGAGCTCTCTTAAAATAACCTCCTTTAGTGCCATAGATCGTGCACTGCTAAATACGGCATGAACGTGCTAAGAACAAATTACTCCCTGATAAGGTTTATTTGCACATTTTTAACATTGATGGAAATTGGAAATTTGGCCTTCTCTGAACCCACAAGTAATGCCATATGCACTGAATTGGCCTAGGTGGATAGGAAAGTGGAATCCATTCCCCTTGAGTTTTATTAAGACAAGGAGTTATCCAATATTACTGAAGCAGAACAGCCAACATTTTTCAAGTCAGTATTCAAAGCCATAAGAAGACTTACATTTGATATGAAAACTTCTGTGTTTTGGAAAAAAAAAAAAAAAGCGGGGGTTGAACTCAAGAGGATAAATCCTTCAATTTCTAAGCTGGTTTTGTTTGATGGAAAAAACCCTAAGTTGGGATTTTCCTACCTTTTGTGCTACAGGTTTAGCTTCCTCCTTAAAACTTTCTTCAAATTAGGTCATCTCCCTTATAAACATCAACTTGCATTTTCACTGGTGACAAACTGAAAAAAAACCATTCACTGTCACAGAATTCTGTCTCTGAAGGACTGTGCTCAGGAGAAAGCTCACATGCCAAATTTAGAGAGCAGCATTATTATTGCTTTAATTACTCCAAATGTGAAATTAGTATTTTTCAACATCCAATTCAGCATAGATTTTACAGAGGAAAAGAAAAATTTAAAATGAGTGTGCTTGTTCTAAACTCCTTGCATATACAAATATGCACAAAGAATTGATCCAGGCCAAATAAAATATCACAGTTGATGTCTCCTTGAAGTAGTCTGTAGCAGCACGTATTGAATCTGATAGTTGTTTCCCACAAAGGCTTGGAGACCACGCTAAGAAACCTGATTACAATACAATACAATACAATACAATACAATACAATACACCAGGTTGAAAGAGACCTTCAAGATCATTGCGTCCAACCCATCAACCAATCCAACCCACCTAAACAACTAAACCATGGCACCAAGCACCCCATCAAGTCTCCTCCTCAACACCTCCAATGAAGGTGACACCACCACCTCCCTGGGCAGCCCATTCCAATGGGCAATCACTCTCTCTGTATAGAACTTCTTCCTAACATCCAGCCTAAACTTCCCCTGGCACAGCCTGAGACTGTGTCCTCTTGTTCTGGTGCTGGCTGCCTGGGAGAAGAGACCAACCTCTGCCTGGCTACAACCTCCCTTCAGGTAGTTGTAGAGAGCAATAAGGTCACCCCTCAGTCTTTTCTTCTCCAGGCTAAGCAACCCCAGCTCCCTCAGCCTCTCTTCATAGGGCTTGTGTTCCAAACCCCTCACCAACTTCGTTGCCCTTCTCTGGACACGTTCCAGCATTTATGATTCATAGTATTTGGAATGCTGAAAACCAAGCTGTGGCGGTTGCAGGGCCTAATCAAAGCTGTGATGATAAAAAGTCAGAACTATGCTGGTGCTTATTCCACCACTTCTGAAAAGGGTTGTAAAAAAATTCAGAAGCGGTCATTTAACAGCTGAGTCAATTTGGCTTTCAGTGACAATGGATTGCTCTCTAATGGTTCACAGTATCACAGTATCACTAAGGTTGGAAGAGACCTCGAAGATTATTGAGTCCAACCTGTCACCACAGACCTCATGACTAGACCATGGCACCAAGTGCCATGTCCGATCCCCTCTTGAACACCCCCAGGGATGGTGACTCCACCACCTCCCTGGGCAGCCCATTCCAATGGCGAACGACTCTCTCCGTGAAGAACTTTCTCCTCACCTCAAGCCTAAACTTCCCCTGGCGCAGCTTGAGACTGTGTCCCCTTGTTCTGGTGCTGGTTGCTAGAGAGAAGAGACCAACCCCTTCCTGGCTACAACCACCTTTCAGGTAGTTGTAGAGAGCAATGAGGTCACCCCTGAGCCGCCTCTTCTCCAGGCTAAACAACCCCAGCTCCTTCAGCCTCTCCTCATAGGGTTTGTGCTCAAGGCCTCTCACCAGCCTTGTTGCCCTTCTCTGGACACGTTCAAGTGTCTCGATGTCCTTCCTAAACTGAGGGGCCCAGAACTGGACACAGTTCACTGCGCAGTGCGTAGCACTAAGAAAGGAAGGAAAATGAACATGCCTTTATCTTTGTGTGTAATTCCTTAAAAACTATCCAAAAATCAAGAAGTCAGTCTTGGATGGAAATTGGTGAGACCAGCCCGTACGCAATTCTGAACTTCTTCAGACAACAGAAGAGTTGAAATATGGAACAAATTGTCAGTGGTAGCAATATAAACCAGGCACTGTAAATCAGCTCAGAAAGGACTAGACTGCATTTTTAAGAACAAAAAGCAAAGCACTATCTGGACAATTTTGGCTTAGCTTGGCCAACTGTATTTTATGATATTCCCAAAAATTTGGCAGGCTACTTGCAGGATCTGTTTTCTTTAAGTTTTCTTCAATTGGAGTCTACAGTTAGCATTTTTTCTTGTGCAGGAAGGGGATAATGTTCTGTTCTGCCCTAGATCTACTTCTGCATGCTAAACCTGTGTACGAGGCTGATGAGAAACAGAACAATAAGCACACACGTAAGACCTGCTTTTCTACAAATGAAACAAATAAAATCAAGAAAGAGGGCTGAGTCTCACATGCTTTGCGCCTCACACTGTATCTAATACTGTGCTTTCCAGGTCTGCAAGTTCTGCACTGTAACTTCCATAAATATTCTTTACTTTTTGAACCGATTAACAATTCCCAAGCTGAGGGGTTTGGATTCTTTCCTTTTTACACGTTTCCAAACCAAAGGAACAAGAACAACAATTAAAAACCCCAAATAATTCCTTCACATTCTGGATTGATTCAGTTTCCTTGACACCTCAAAGACCTCAGTAATAATGCTGCCGCTGCAGAAAGGTAAAGGACCTGTAGCACACTTGCCAGTCCCATGCTGCTCTCATACAGCTCTCCGTGATCCCAGAGCATCCAAAAAGGCCATCTACATGGACACCACATGGGTTTCTCTCAGACACCTGAGTTTATAACGCATATCAATTCCAAGGATACTGAATTCCAGTTGTTGTCTACCTGAAAGCAAATATCTACAGATAAGCTACATGCACAAGGATATACATGCACCGGAGATTTCAAGAAGCCCAATTTCCAAGCTACATAAAATGGCAGTCACACACATTCCTACTTAGCTTCATCAAAATATAGCATTGCTATAAGCTTACCACACCAACTGAGTAGATGCACGTGGAAGCAATGACTGTTAAATACCTACTACTAGCATTTGAAGTATTTGAACAGGCCACTGACTAATTTGAATATGTAAGCATGACAAGACAGCTAGCTGCCTGTACTGTTATCCTTATTATAAAATGGTGCAACCAGATGTTCTTTTTATTTAACACTGGGGGAAATACTGCTCTCGTATTTTAACAAAGTTTCTTTATATGACAACAGTTACTGCACTTCAGTCCTGAATTCATTGCAAAAGTTCTTGTGCTTAAGGTTGTCTAGTGCCTGGCTGTACCCTTAGAGCTGCTAAGTCAATTGGAAACAGAAAGTACAGGGATATAGGTAAAAGATTACATAAATCAGGGATAAGAACACAGAAGCATTAGAGCAGTATATTTTTTAGTATCACATCAGACACACTCAATTGGGCATGCCATTTGTGGATAACAGGCCTAAAATTACCTTGTCGGTTTTCTTTATCTTTAAAAATACCTGTTGTGTTTGACAGGAGAGCATGAAAACAGGAAAACCTGGAAAGGCCTCCTGCAGCAACATTTCTTTTGTTCTTTCACAGCTTGTGCTATCATCTAGTCTGAAGTGGCAACCACTAAGAGCGTGTGGAGCACTTCACAGCTCTCATTGCCAGATCTTGCTGGAGTCCAATAAATCACCACTTATTTAGAAGCAAGTTTATCTAGGTACTGTGTAACAGAGCTCTGAGTAACAGAGCTTTTAAGACTTGAAAATTCATCTCTAAAAGAGAAACTAGGATCTTAGTGTTTTGCTCTTCGGTTCGCTTTTCTCATTTGTTTAACACTGCTCACATGTAAGACTCCCCCTCAGCCTCCATAAAGAATGGCTTTCCAAAGTGGGCTTACAAATTATCTCTGCATTCTTAGGGCGGAACATGATGAAGTGTCAGGGTATGTAAACTATACTCTCCCCTTCCTACTTGCCAATCACTTCTCAGTCATGGCCCTACACAGCCAGACCTTGACACAGGGACCATCTATTTCCCCACCACTCCACTCATTTTGCAATAAGTAATGGAAGAGCACTTCACATTCAATATGTTTCAGATATGCAACATGCTCTAGTGAAGTACTGAACACATTTTTCCCCACACACTGTTGACCTGAAAGTGATCTTCCATGCTACTGTTTCCACAGAACCACTCCCAAATGCCTTGAACACTTACCTGATATTTCTGATACTGCCTTTGATCTTACTGTGTTTCTACTTCTCCAAGCATGACATGAAAGCAACATTCCTGTATTCTTTTACATTTGAAATCAGCTATATTTCAAAGCTCTGGTGTCATCAAGACAACTTTATGTGATCTCCAGTGAAATATATCTGCTCTACAGATGTGAAACAGATCTTTTGTTTTGCTAGTCAGTTTAAAACCAGCTACATAAATAATTGGATGAGATGGTGTTTTGTAATGATGCCCAAATACTCAAAGTTTTAGAAGCCAAAACCCTACCACTGACTCCCTGCTTCGGGATGATGATGAATGATTTACTTTCCTCAGTAACAGACATGGAAAGTACATGGAATGGATACAAAAGAGAGGTCTTCGTATTTGAATTGCATCCCTGCAGCCATCTTGATAGCTTTCTACATACAGAAAAAAGGACTGGGTGAGGACAGACCCAGTAGGGCCACTTCAAGTGGGGAAGAAATTCGTCTATCAATCAGCTCTATATACAGAAAGATTTGATTCTATACCCGTCTGCCTGTAGTATGGGAATCCCAGCTTTACACCCCAAAGCACCCTGGCACCAGTGAAATGGAATGGCTCAAGAACCAGGCTAAGAATCACACAGAAAGAACTTAAATTTCCAAGACCTAATTCTCTTTCTGGTTTTGACATATATTTCACTGATGTTTGTATTTTCAAAAAATCAAGGGGGGAAATTTGACAAAATGGCAGGAGGATAATGATGAAGAAACACAGAAGTAAAGAGACATCAGGTTAGAGCAACACTGAGTTTGTGGCTGTTGAGCCCAACCAAAATCTTCTCAGACATCAGTGAGCTTTATCACTTCAATGACTAACATCTTAAGGGGAAAAAAAAAAAAGGGAAAAAAAGGAGGGTCTAATCAAGGGATAGGAAAAATACACTCTGTTCTCCATTTCCCCTGCAATCACTAGACTACAGGGCCTGCTTTCTGCTTTATTAGCTCTCTAGCAGCATGAAATTTCCCCCATGTGAGCGCCCATTTTCATCACTGTCAAAGCAGCTGAAAACAGTTCATGGGGCCTCTGGCTCTTCATAAGGAATCAGCCATTGCAGGAAGGTAAGTACCAGCTTAACAGTATCTCTCAGGAGCAAAGCCCACGGTGCCAAGCACCTGAACACACTTCCCACCAAATTTCAAATTCTGTATTTCAGTTAACACTTCTTCTCCCAGAAACTGAAGAAGAGCTGATGAAATCTAATCTCTTACAGATGCCACAGTTTGGATCCTCCTGGTATAAAAGTGACTGGTATCGAGATAAACTTTAAAACGTATTAGGAGTATTAAAACAGCAGTGTTAGGGTGCTAGGAAAGGAGACAGCAATAGGTTCTTCTAAATCATTTAGTTAAATTTAAACTTATAGTGTACTTTTGCAAGTTGTGTCTGGATGTTCTGTCTGCTGAGTACTGTGTCTCATTTCTCTCTGGTATTTGGAAAGTATGAAGGCATCAAAGTTAGGATGAGCCCCAGTGCTTCACTGCTGCAAGACTCATCTACATACAGCGCACTACAGTTATTCCTCAGGTGTTAAAGATCTATTGAAATAAAACAGATACAGTAACAAAGGTATATTCACCAACATGCTTTTTGATTCAACTCTATAAATATTTACTCACTACACTCTTTCAGAAGATTAACTAAGAAAGTAGTTCAAGTTCAAATCCCTGTTTCATTACGATGTTAAAAGACTATTCCCCATACACTACACATCCAAGCAGGAAGTACAGGTAAACATTAAACTTGTCCAGAGCATTGGGAAACAATCAGGAGCATACCATATGTACAAGGAACAGAACAGGAGTGCTGGGCAGTCAACTACCATTCTCTCAAGTTGAAGGAATTTTTCCCTTGTGGAGCTCATCTTTCATGAGCATCACTCTATATCATAAACTGATCACTGGTCCCAAGCCTCAGAGCAGAAATACAAAACAAGTCAGTTCTCCCTGTGTAAAGCTAAGAAGGGAATTAGAGATCTCTTCTTTCTCTCTTCCACATCCCTACAATACCAAAATTAGTGTCTATTTTCTTTACAGGTAATTTGGCTAGTTTCATACAGTTTTGCAAGGGACATACTGTAAGGCTACTAGTAAAGCAAACATCAGGGCAATTAAAAACAAATTGAGTTCTTCCTGTTGCTGCAGACTTACAAGATTCTCCTGTCACTTCACCTCCATTAAGCCTTAAACTTGCTTACAAATTCTATGTAGCATGAGCACAAAAAGGTAACTGAGGCACAGGGCTGAAGCTCATCACATATTGTCCAGTGCTCAAATGGACGCTGACTCCCACTCTTAACCATGGACATCAGGAGACAGAAAAGCTCATTTGCCTCACCACAGAGACTAATACAGTGAGGACATCATCTGACCTCACATTCTTTGATCAGGCTGGTATTCCAGTGCATTTCAAATATTATTAATATTAGCCTGATTTGAGTTTATTATTTCACTGTCATGGTAAGGCAAATTTATGTCCTCTCTTTCCAGAAGAGAAGGCAAACAAATTTCAGTTCCACCTAAGTTATAGCCTTTATAATTTGGAAGAAAGAGCTGTAGTTTTTGCCTAGTTTATTATTTGCCTGTAAAGTTCTTCCCAATTCTACTGATTTAATATTTACAGAAGTTGTTGGGGGGGTTAAAATAAGCTCAACTTGAAACATTTCCATGAATGCAAAGCAGCTTTCGATAAGAACCTTTGCACAGAAGGAATGAACTTTGTCCCTGACACATCATATCCAAGGCTTCACTGCACTGAAACCTTCGGTCTTCCTTTTGCAAACATTACAAGACTCAAGCGAACTAACTTAATCTGAGAAAGCAAACAGCTGTTAACACAGAAAAAAACGTCAGTCTTCTTAGCTCAATCCATTTGGATAAGTTTTTCCTTTTATAAGAGATGATTTAAGGAGTAAGCACCAATAAGACCCATCCATTTAGTTACTCTTACCTCAATAATATACAAAACCACGTTCTTGTAGAAGCAATATAGTATGCACTTCGTAACTCGATTGTAACTCCAAGCTCCATGGACCAACAGCAGCTTCTCCAGGTAGGAAAACTGAAAGGGACCAAAAAAAAAAAATTAAGAAAATGTTTTCATATATATGAAGAACTGTTTAAAGAAAAAAATATTAAATTGGTTAAGCAGACCCCTGTCCTCAGGAAAAAACAACCTTCAGATGACTCATGAATGCTGCTGTTCAAGCCCAATATTTAAATGGCTTAGCAGTACATACACGTGAAAAAGCAACACAAAGTATTTACAAGGAAAGTATTTTTTGGTAGCAAAACATCTGAATTCTTTTAAGTGGTCTTCACTGGCTTTAAACAGCAAGAAGTCTCCAATTAGTATATTACTATCCTGGTAGAAAAACCAAGTGAGGTCAACATTAAATAGCCTTGTGGGTTGAACGTAAATGTGAACTTTCATTTCGCGCTCTAAGAAGATTCCTCTATGCAAGGGCTTACAGGGCTCAGAACCTCTTTTCCCTGTGTTAAATAAGAAGTCTGGTAATTTTGAATCTCTTAAGTTGAAATAAAATGCACCAGACAGGGAACACCGCTTGCAAAACAGACATGCATAGATTATATAAGAAGAAATCATACATGAGCATTTTCAGCCCACAAAAAGTATGCAATTTGGTGTTACACAAAGAACCTAAACTATTGACTAAAGAAAGGAGTGTTTGCCAAAAAGAGCAAGTAAATGAATCTTGTAAAAACTGATACCTTTCAGCACTAATTTGAACTGCAGGTACAGCTCAAACTCAGCTTCTCAATTCCACAGTCTTGAAAATGGACCTGTGTAATTTTCTAATCTTGGCACTGTCAGTATACTTTCTGACTTGCTGCATTCCTCTTTTGTTCAGTTACAGACAGCTCAAACTGGTGACCAGATTTACTGTTCAGCATGTGTGTACCTGAAGGGTTCTTGGACACTAAGGCAAGACCATTATTTGCTTTGCTTCCTTTTCTACAAAGTGATTTGATAGGACAGCTTGACCTCCTAAATTTAAATTCTAGATCATTTATTTTAACCAAAGCTTATTTGAAATTGAAAGCTGCAGTAATAATTAGGACTGTCATGAGATAACACCACTCCCATGATTTCTAGCACTGAAATCACTGAACCACAAATCCTCTAAGAACAGTCTCTCTCCCATGCATCAGTAACTCAGATTTGTTAGGATATGCCTGCAAGAAAGGAGAGAAAATAAAAGTGAACCAAGCTTCACAGTTCAGTCTTTGCCCAACTTGAGCCAGGTCTGAAAGTGGGACACTCAGGGGGAGTAGCTGACTCACTGGACACCTAATGCTTCACAGCTACAACTTCTCATCAAAATTCATTAGCAAAATACATAAGTAGTGATGAGAAACTTGCCTCTATCTCAGCAAGTTACTCCAAACAACTCTCACAGAGAACAGACATGCTAAAAACTTCTCTCTGCTGAGTCTAACAAGTGTCCATCTTGGATGTAGTCTTCTCTGGGGCTCAGTGGAAGGAAAAAACCCATCATTATCATAGAATCAATAAGGCTGGGAGATACCTCAAAGATCATCAAGTCCAATCTGCCACCCAACACCCCATAACTACTAAACCGTGGCACCAAGTGCCATGTCCAATCCCTTTTTGAACACCTCTGGGGTGGCACTTCCACCACCTCCCTGGGCAGCACATTCCAATGGCTAACAACTCACTCTGTGAAGAACTTTCTCCCCACCTTGAGCCTAAACTTCCCCTGGTGCAGCTTGAGACTGTGTCCTCTTGTTCTGGGGCTGGTTGCCTGGAAGAAGAGACCAACCCCCTCCCGGCTACAACGTTCCTTCAGGGACTTGCAGACAGCAGTAAGGTCTCCTCTGAACCTCCTCTACTCCAGGCTAAACAATCCCAGCTGCCTCAGCCGCTCTCTGGTCTCGTACTCATGAAAACGAGCACATTGCATAGACCAGCAAAGATGATGTTAGTAACTGAAGTAATGCAGTTTGGAGTCTGTTCAAACTAGTGAAGAATCCCATTAAGGCATGGCAAGGAATTAAACTTAATTTTATGCTGCTCACTGAAATAGTAGAAATGCACAGCTACTGGCATACTTCAGCACCCCCAAATAAAGGGCTCTACTAAGACACTGCTGTTCTGTCGATGTTAATATCAGAAGAGAACATTATGATCATCTGGCCAGTCTACTTGTGAAATAGTTTGGGTAACTTTTCAGTCATCTTTGTTTCAAGACTAGCATTATTTTTTTTATACAGTGATTATCTTCTGGAAAGACACCCTCCATCTTGACTAAAGGATGAGATGTTGCCACATTAGGAGAGGAACAGGAAACACAGTGAAAATTAATCCAAAATGCAAGGCAAATTTTCCAAAGGAACAATGAAACACAAACATTTAAGAAAAGTTTTCCTAGTTAAGAAAAAGAAGCAGTTCCTAGTCACCAGATGCTCTCTGGATTAAGATGACAAAGCCCCTTACTGAAGAAAAGAAGGTTATAAAATTCTACTACTGTCTCTCTAAACAGGTCATTTGATTAGGGATTCTGTAAACATGGATCACTAGCACAATATCATCCCTTTCAAGGGAAAAGGATGATTCAAATAGATGCTCCTTGCACCCATGGAAGCTATTTGGAGTAGAATCATACCCAAGCTGCTGGTTTATTTTTGTCTCATTAATGCTTTGATTCCCCCTGGAATCCTGTACAAGCCTATATGGAGACTTCGTCTTCCATAAGTGCCTACTTCCGGCACCACTGCATCTGAAATATCATTTGAACATGAGACACTACATGACAGTGGTTGTCTTCAATTACTCAATCAGAACACACTCTGCCTTCAAGGCATGCACACACAATAAGGCTTTAGTTGGAGTTACATGCCTTTGCTGAAAGAAATATACCCCAAGGAGATCAAGTTTTTCTTTTGAGCACTTTTTGAAGCATGCATTACCATACAGTATTAGTCTTCTTCACAAGGGAGACTCCTTGCTCTGTTTTCTAATCAGCACAAAGCTTTTCTATACAACCACCCCAAAAAATTTAAATAATAATTAAAAAAATAATCACAAAACCAAACCCACAAAACCCCACAAACAGTTTCACAGTGTTTTGCTAATTTTTGAAAATTAAAATCCTGCACTGCTGTGAGCAGCTTTTATTTCATACTGAACCAAGAAGATTCACTGCTATTGCCAGTAACTCACTGACTGGAATTTAAACCCAGAGCAACTCACTCCCACATTCTAACGCTAAATGCAAAGATGGGAGCAGAGGGGTGTGGGAGGGTGTTAATGTGGAAGTACCACATGAATATGGAATGATTTCTTTAGATTTAACATGACTGCAACTAACACAGAAGGAATTAGCCTGTGGGAGCCTCTATGGACAAAAGTTAGTGCTTATGTTTGCTTATGAGAATGGAAGTAATAAATTAATCTAAAAAAGTCTAAGTAAAGAGCATTCAACTATGTTATACAGTAAAAGTAATATATAGTCTAATAAAGTTTAAAATGCAAAAGTCATAACAAGATACCACAGACTTTGATTATGGAAGTTCCTACAAATACTATGTATTTGGAACATGTTACTGCTCATGACAGAATGTGGCCTTGATAAAACAGCCTAGGAGTTTCAAGATACACTTGGTGAAAGGTCTCAATTATTCAAACCCAAAACCCAGGGTGCTTTATCAGACCACGGAACAGAGCAGCAATAAAAGACTGCCACTTTGCATTGCAGCGTGGTTAATACAGCAAACAGTTATCTGTGTGAACAGCAGCATTACCCATGCCTTTTCAAGACTACACCTTCTACTCAAACTATCAAAAACTGTATTTCCTATCACTTTGTAGAGCAAATCTGCCTACATCCTGATAGAAGAGAACATCAGCTGATGTTCACAGATGACCAAGAAAACAATGGATCATCTCTGCTTCCCTCAACTGTAAATAGTATCCAGAGAAAGTCCATAATCTCTTTCCTTTCTCAGGTTTCTTTTTAAGTCTTTATTCCACAACTTGGTTTCTTCAGTAAATCACAAACATTTTATTACCCTCCTCCTTAGCTGAAGTACTCAGTGATGAATTTGATGGGGTAGTTTGGGAGTACTCATCCAAATAATATCAAAAATAGCATGTGTAAAATGAGAACACTGACCAGCTCTCTAGAACTGGGACCAATTCTTGGATACACCCTGGAGGAATTGGAGGAAAACTAAAGGAAAACTAAAGGAAAACACACCTCAAAATAAGAATTTCCAACCAGTCCAACTGATACATACCTGGTTATAATGCCTACTGGCAGTATGAAAGAAGTGTACCGAGAGATAAGCTACACTTAAAAGCATGTTAACATAAGCATCACAGAAAGTACTTCTCCCTGATTAGTGAAGAACCAAGACATTGCACAGCTGTCAGGAAGGAAACTGATACTTCGAGGTGAGGTGAAGCTTTGACCTGAAGAATATAAATTCTTAATAACAAATCCCCAACATCATCCCATATACCTGTTTTAGACAGCTGTCAGGAAAAGGAAACAAGCAGAGATGCTCCCAGCATGAAGGCTAGAAGTCATCAACCACTGCATGACTGCACAGCTCATTTCTAACAACAGGATACAGCAGTTGCTTTTTTGCCTCTGACCTGTGCAATAGCATAATCCGAGCAATTAGTTGCCTGCATGCCCTCATTGCCACTGATCCCCACTCCAACGTGAGCCGTCTGGATCATTCCGACATCATTGGCACCATCCCCAATGGCAAGTGTTATGGCATTGACGTGTTTCTTGACCATGTCTACTATTTCAGACTTCTGTAGAGGAGATACTCTGAAAAGGAGAGAAAAAGGTGTCAGTTTCTAACATGCTGGGCAATATGCCTTTCCCAAAAGAACAGCTGTAATCTACATTTAGAAGTAATCAAAGGGCAGTTGCTGGGAAGTTTCTTTATTCATCAGTTCAGCTTCAGAACAAGTGCCAGACTGTTTCAAAAAGAGAAAATAGCTTTTAAAATAGTTTCTTATAGATGTACTTGCTCATGTTGTATGCAAAAGAGACCAAATAGATATGAAAGACTTAAAAGCTTTGCTCTCCACCCTCAACTCTATCCCTGATGCATTTTAGCATAGACGAGTGATGTTATATTAGGAACACTGGTGAAAAGTTTCCTCTTCAGCAACAGCAGTTTACAGATTAACAGTACAGGCTTCCCTGTCTGCTGCCAACAGTCCAGGAGAAGAAAGACCACTAGTACATTCAGAAAGTAAAGCACAGACATTTTCATCCTTTTGGCAAAAGATACTGTGGACTTACCATATTTCCTCCTCCAGCTTACTTCCCCGCTTGCCAGACCATCTTTCCAATCTCAGACTACACAGTTAGGATCACAAAAAAATAAGGTCTCTCCCTGATGCACCTCGTGTGCTGCTACAACTCACACTTCGATGATGCTACTCAATTCCAACACAAAAACAAAAGGCTGGCTACATAGGATCTGAATATTTGTATTATTTGTATTAGTAGTTATTAAATTAACCTGATCCTTCTCTCATTGTACATCAGTTACACTTCCATAAAATTCATAGAGTTAAACAAGTTTAAATCAGTGAGAAGTGGAAAAATAATCTGGACTAGGTTGCTAAATTGGACAAGACACCTAAAATGTCCTCTTTTTCATGAAAAAGCTGGATCTGGTTACCAAACCATATGAGGTATTCTGGAAATACCCAGATGTAGATTAAATATTTCCATTCTAACCCCATCTGCACAAGCAACCCTAATTCCTTTCCCCATCAGTTTTACTTAAAGTTCCAAATTATTTTATATTCCCTTAAATAATGCTTTTCCACATCTCAACTCAGCCACATAGAACTCAACACAAAGAATGTAACTGATACATAAAAGCTTTATTATTAAAATGGGAGGAGACTGGGGAGCTTGGGGAATGGGAGAGGCAGAGGTTTTTCATGTAGAATTTTTTCCAGAGCACACGTCCTGTGGGAGCAACTTACACAGCCTTTTAATACACTTGGTTGGATTACCCTCTGATCAAAACCCCTAGACTTATCTTGTTTGGCATTTTGCTTTATGGCCTTGGTTTTGCTCAGTGCTGATCACCTCTTAAAATAACTTGAGTAATAAGAAGAGAAAGAGCTCCTAAGGAAAAAAAAAAAAAAAAAAAAATCGGTGGACTCCAAATTCCCATGTGAACTAAACCACCTGAAAAGTCTAGCAGCTGTCCTGTTCCTAAAAGCTGAAAATAGGAAAAAGTTGACTGAGCCACAAAATTTACTTAATACCACTAGATAGATTTAAGCAGCACTCAATTACCTGGCAAAGAAAACACCACTTGGCAGTGTGGGGCACAGTTAAACTACCAACACAAGCCCCCAACATGCTAACCAACCTATAGTGCATGAAAGGTATCAGTTTGTAATTATAAAGCAGCTGTGAATATAGTGTGCATCAAATATTAATTTCTGTCTCATACAAAACCACTTGCACACACCCTGACCTCTTCTACTAGCCTCCTGCTCCCCTGGCACCATGCCCCTCAATGTCACATCATTAAATACAACCACATGGAACACGCAGTCAACAAAATGGGAAGCCATAAAATGGGAACTCCAGAGAGACTTGGAGTCATTCCTAGAGGGATGGGCCAGACGAGTGCACAGAACCACATTTCCAGCCCCAGGGGCACCTTTAGTGCACAGGACCATGTACTTTTGGCAGTCCCCTTATACAATTATTTCATTGCAGCTGAGCACTGTGCATATCTGCTAAGATGCTCCTCAGACATACACATTTCTCAGAAGTTCAGTTGACATTCATTTAGTTTTCAGATACAAGGCAACATAAATAGCTAAGAAGTTCTCTGGTTTTAGATATGCTTAAAGTAACAGGGGAATGAAAAAAGACAGACTGTGAACAGCATCTCTGATGGCTTAGTTTAAACCAGTAACTTGTCTACACACACTCCAAACATGACCAGAATGTGATTGAGATGCTCAAGATCGTTCCAGTGCAGTGTGGATGCAACATGTCAGGCAAACTAATATATCCTGCATTCACTTCTGTGCTTGCAGGGCAGGCATGACTTCAGATTTTAAGTGGACTTTGCCATTAATGACCTATTATTTGTCAAATCAATGGAATGTCTCAATATAAACACATTTATCAACTACTACATAATGTACACAGAGTGTGCTTTTACTGTCTTGACCAAATAAAGTTAATTATACCTACAGTTATATAATGCCCAGTTTAAAGACTAACATCCTTATATGCCTAGTAAGACTAAAGTTACAGGAAATACTAGATATATACTATAAACACCAAAAACATTTCTGCACTCAGTTTAATAAGAAAACCTAAGCCAAGGTTTCAGCAAAAAGTTCCTTGATTATAGCTGGATATTCAAAACAGATTCTTTACAGCCAACATCCTCTTTGATAACCTCCTCATCAAGTACATCCTCCATTCCAGAGAACATGTTTTTGTTTCACACAGTGTATTAACTATAAAAGCTGCGAATTCAGATGGCTGATGATTTTCTGCAGTGTTCCCTCCTCTTGAAACTCACTCTTTCATCCCCCACACCTCTTGTCTGCTTCTTGTAATCTATTTGGTACCAACACACTGCGTTAGACATTAATCCCCTTAGAGAGATAAGAGCTGTGGCTGATTACTGCACATTTGATAGGCTGTCTACATGAATAACTGCAAGATTATAGTATGGCACACTATTAACCTGCAGCTTCCCCCAGGTGATATCTTGGAAGGGGAGAACGAACAGCCAAATTCACAAAGATTCCTGGACCAATCAATACATTCAAAGCATAAAATGCAAGCAAACAGCTAATTACTCAGGAGAAAAAAACAAATGTAGCAGCAGGCAACTACTGGTAATTATCATTTGGTGCAACATCCCTGGCTTCCACTGCAGAGCATACTGTGACAAATACAATCACCTTAGTCTAGACTGATTCTCTCTTTTATGCATACTTCTGGGAAGAGAAGAGAAAAAATAAGTCATGTTTCCAATACCACAATTATACCTACAGGATTAAGTCTTCATATTCTTGCTCAAACTGCTTTCTTGAGAACCTGAATTTAACCTTCTCTAGGTAGAAAGAGCTTGGGGTCAAGACTGTGCCTTTATAAAGTTCAGCATTCACCATTTGGGTGTGCAATGCAAAGCATCCATGGATGACGGAAGGGATACATGAAGTCATACAGAAGACCTGCTACTTGCACACGTTTGAGATGTCTTTCCAGTAGCCATGTTCTTGAGAGGGTGTAAGTTGATTTGGGGAAAAAGCAGGTTGTTCTCAGCCTTTATCAGCACTTTGAACATATTAATGCAGAAAACCATTTCTACCCTGAGTGAGATGACTGATGTCTTGGTATCACATTGCTTCCTCTGTCATGGGCTGGGGTGTCAGCAAGAAAAGATGAAAAGCACTAAACCTTGCGAAGAAGCTGGGAAAGAAATGCAGTCTAGAGTCACTGATTCTCAGAAAGATATGGACCTAATAATGTTCAGGTCACTTAAATACACAAAGAAACTGTGGGATGAGGCAGGGCCTTAATTTTCAGTGCTATATTGTTACTATCAGTATACACTTCAAGGTCTCTCTTGTACTTAGAGCCCATGAAAACAATAGTCCAGGACATAGTCCAGAGAAGTAAACCAGCTTATTTCCAGAGAGGATGCTGTATGTAGCTTCCCACTTCGGAAGATGAACTCCCAATAGCTTAAAACCTTTATGCTTCATTAACTTCTCTAGCCTGGGTACAGATATTTACGAGCAAACGTCTTACCTGATAGGTTTTGCATGTTTAGACAAGTTCTGCTCATATGTTTTAGTCTTCAGTAGTCCTGTGAGGAACAGGGAGTTCAACTTTATGATCCTTATGGGTTCCTTCCTACTTAAGATTTTCTGTGTCTCCCCTCAGCATTTTGCTGGGAGGTTTGCTCAAGGTTACTGTTATTTCTTTAAGAAGAGAATTCAAGCATAGATAGATGATCTTCCAGTTCTTTTTTTTTCCCCATCAGGGCGACCAGAGGAATTCACAAATTTGTACCAGCTCTGACATCTTTGAGTGAAAGAATTCACACACAAAGCACCACAAATCAGTGTAGTGGTGAAATTCTCATTGATAAATTGTGTTGGGTTGAAATTTCTGCGCGCCCCCCCCAACATTAACTTTGCCAGAGCAGCTCACTTGGAAGCAAATGGAAGCTGTATTTATGAGCAAAACTACAATCTACAATGGAATGCAATGAATAGGTACAAAATATACACTATTTACAATATTATACAGGTATTCACAATTAACAAACAACACAAAACTCCCCTGGTCAAAGACTAGGGAAGCTGTCTCTCTGTCCCCCACCCCTGTACAAAAGGGAGAAAGGAGCAGAGAAAACAAGGAAGTGTTAGACTTCAGCAAAACAATGCAGCCAAGGTCAGGCTGAAGCAGATTAGTATTTCTCTCCCAAGCGACACAAGTAGAGAAGAGAAGCCCCAAGAACGTTTTGGTACAAGGAATCTTACATCAGCTATCTATCCAATGGAATTGGTAAGAATTATCTTTGGTTTTCCTTTATACACCCAATAGAGATTTATTTCTCTTTTTCTACTTTTCTGCTCAAAATTTGTAACAAAATGTTTTTCTAAAACTATTTAGAAACCCATTTTCTAAAACCTCAGAAGTACTAATTAAGACATTCATTTTAACCAAGCAAAGCAATGCATCACAGCTTTAATGTGCTGTGATCAATCAATTCCTTCACTGCACTTATTGCAATCTGATAAGGCAGCTAATCTCTCTCATTCCCAGACTCCATCTAATACCAATATAGATGCAGACACAAATGAGATAGGAAGGACATGATCAGCACAACCAGTCTGTGACACATAGGTCAGCTACACCCCACCGAGATGATATCAGCAGGAATTGAGAAACAGTTTCTTAATTCTGCCCCTATGCATATCAGTACTTATAGTACAGTTATAGATCCCTGAGCATGACTAAGTAATACCTCTCACAGGCCCTTAAACTACTGCATCATTGCAGATGCTTCCTAAGTACACAGACAAAGCACAAATAGGAAATAAAAATGAAATATGTGAAAGAAAAAAAGAAAACATTCAGATTTATTGACTTCAAATCTAAAAGACCCCATGAACATTTAGATTTATTGACTTCAAGTCTAAAAGACCCCATGAAGACATGGTTCTGCTACAGAACTACCAACTGTATATAAAAAGAGACAAAAGAACAAGGTAAGCAAACTTTACTGAAGCCCTTCTATCTATGGCAGGCAGAAAAAGATC